>CM034149.1:147172652-147915152 GCA_019776745.2 Taxus chinensis
TTTCACGTCGTGGAACAATTTATTTCTCCATACCCTAGCTTTTAAAGGAAAGAAAAAGGGACTATGTTAATTGTTGCCCCATCGTCAACCATCGTGCGTTTCACATAATTGTTATAAACCCATACTTGCAAGTGTAAGGCTGGATCACCTCGGCGTGCAATCTCAGTGTCTGTTGGCATTTTATTTATTTCGAATATGAATTCGGTGTCTCTATCCGGCTGCCCCAGAGGGTGGATATCAAAGTCTATATGGTTTACCTGTGTTTCGGGAGGTGGAGTGATGTTAATTAGATGACCTAAACCCAATGCTTCTAAAAGAGCAGCCCTGTGAGCAGGGGAGTTCTTCAATAAATCTAAAAAGGAGATGTGCGAGAAGGTTTTCATTAGATCGTTAATTAAATCATAAGCACCCACGGGTTTTATTAATACTTGTTGGATATTGTCTGTTTCTAGCGGGTAGTTTGGACTTAGCTGAGAGGAATACTCTCGTGTCCTTGTTATAGCTTCTACGGGTAGTTTGGCATCTAACTCCACTAAACCGACAATCTTAGGTCATGACCGACTTCCTAATTGTGGCGCAACTAATGGATTCAGTGAAGTTGAGGCTTCATGATCATTATTTCCTATAATTACACCCTTATTTGTCCCATTTGGATTTAACTTGCTAATGTTGTGATTTGGGAGCGGATCATTGAAGATCTTGAGGGGTGCATTTTGAGGGGAAACTACCCTTGTAAAAGTATTTGGTGCTGGTGACGTAGGATCTGCCAAGAACATATCTGTAAAAAGTTGTCTTTGTTCCTCTGGCAAACGTTGCATGAATTTATCGTAGTCATGGCACGTTCTAGTGTCATGGCCTCAGATTTTGTGAAAACCATAATACGAGTTAGGATTGTAATTCCTATTTTGTTGGCTTGGTGTATATTGTGGCCTAAAACTCTGATCAAACCGCTGCTTATTAGGATTAAAGTTTTGCATTTGTTGTTTCTGGTTTTGGTTTTGGATTTGATATCCAGTTGAATTTTGGCTTGGACCCTGTGTAGGGTTTCAGCATTGTTGTTGTTGTTGTTGTTGTTGTGGATGGTTAAAATCCACTGTATTGATTGTTGGGGTAAAATTGTTGTTCCGTTGGTTGTTTATTAGTGGTGGAGTATTCACAACATTTACCCTTTTGGCCTAATCAGTTACTCCATCTGTTGTCACTCCACGATTTCTATTAAGGATTTTAGGTCCTTAGTTGACGCTTGTGGTAGTGGAATAAGACGTAGTATTCTGGTTAGCGGTGATTAACCTCTCGTTTGTTCCATACGTCTTACGACCGCTATCTATTGCCGCTTGATCTATTCATAGAGTGCTTTCAAGTACTTCATTGTAAGTCCTTAGTGGGAACTTCTGGACTTCTTCCTTCACTTCTCTGTTGAGAGAATGAAGGAATAAATCACATAATTCCATTTGGTCCATGCTTGAAGCACTGGCTGAAGAATAAAGAATTGTATGCCACCTTTGGATGAAATGAGCAACGGATTCATTGTGTTCCTGCTTGATGTGCAAGAATTCCCTGATTCCTGTTCTTAATAGTTTGTTCATGTCAAATGCCTTGATGAACTCTGAAACGAGTAACTTGAATGAATGGATGGAAGCCTCAGGTATTCTATAATACCAATTGAGAGCGATGCCTTCCAAGGTTTTTGGGAATATTTTAGCAACAACCCCATCCCAAGGGAGTAATTTCCGAATGGTTGTAGCGTAAGCCTTAATATGTGCATTCGGGTCCCCCTCACCTTTGTATATGGGTAAATTTAGAAGAGGTCTTAGAAGCATGACGCTTCGTATGGTGAAATCTAAGGGCTCTTTCAAGTATTCTGAATATGTCCCTATCGCATAGGTTTCGACCATTGATGGTGCTTGTTGAGGGAGTGGAGGTGGAATGGGTTGTTGATATGGCGTAGCGTACGTGTTGGCGGGGGCATAAGGAAACCCCTATGTTTGAGGAACCATGCCAAGAGAGGAGAACATATCCCCCTATGGTGATTTGGAGTACATGTTTAAGTATGAAGGGGGATTGTCCAAGAATGGATTATTTTGTACTAGACCGTGAGGTGTCAGAATGGTGTTAGAAATGGTGGTTCTTGCTGGGGTTTGTTGTGAATACTGAGGAGTCATGCCTAATGTGCCTATTCCTATGAGGAGGTCTATTTGACTAGGATTAGACGTTCCTGTCTGTATGAGTTGAGAATGGTGATTTACCTGAGCAAGTTCTAACCCCCTCACTTTTTCTACTAACGTTGAAATGACTTCATTTGGTGAAGTCACGGTATTTTTCCTTAGCGGTGTTTGTTGTATAGGCATGTGATATCCTGCTATGAATTGATTGCTGCCCTACCAAGTTTCCCTGAGGGTATTTCTTGTATGCAATGGCATGAAGGTATTTCCTTGAAAAGAGACCTCGGGTTGTGTTTGTAAATTCCCTATAGGTGGGTACAAACTCTGAGAGCGTTGTTTATTCCTGACATAACGTACTGAATGTTCATAATCTAAACCTAGGTATGGGTCTGATTGTCTACTAATTTGTGGTCTAAGTAGTATCTGAGGAGACGAACCAGATTCTCCCGTGAACGTCATATTGTTCGAGCCTGAAGGCTCTGTTTGTTGTGTTTGAGCGAGTTGATCCAACTCGTCTGTTTGGAAAGATGAGCTATATCTGACCTTTGGAGTTTGTGTTGACAACTGGTTAGTTGAGTAGTTGTCACCCCATACTGAGAGCGAGGGCGATGATTGTCTATTCAGTTGAGCATAGTATGCCTCAAGTCCTAAGAGAGGCTTACCATATGCATCGATCCCGAAAGATTTGGGGGGTATATGAATACCCGCATAATAATGGGAAGGAGCGAAGGTGATAGTGAAAGTTGATGAGGTAGATAAGATGAAATAAACGTTACTTTGAAAGAGCAAGTAGAAATATGACTCCGAACCAGAAGGTAGGAAGTTTCACGTTGGGTTCACCAATTTTGTTGGTGAAGCTGATGGTGAAAGCCGATGAGGTAGATAAGATGAAATAAATGCTATTTGAAAGAGCAAGTAGAAATATGACTCTGAACCAAAAAGTAGGAAGTTTCACGTCAGGTTCACCAATTTTGTACGATGGAAAAGTGACAAGCGAGCGTGGGAATCTACAAGTAACTTTTCCTCGCACCCGACCTCCCGAGGTCGTGCCGAGACAGCCGGTGGGGATTGAATATGCGTGGGATGTGGACAAACTAGTTAGGCAATTTGATGTCTTCGACGCGCACTAGTGGAAATTAAGAATCTAAGGCAAAGAAGGCCCTCCTAACCTGAACTGGTGTGATAGATCGATTAGCAAGGATGACTGCTCGAAGGCTCCAATCAATATCAAGCTCTGGCGTGATTCAGTCTATGGGTTGTGGAATACGTGGAAAATGACCTGGGATAGTTTCGTGTATGTCTCCAGATAAGGTCATAGGGTGGATGGTAAATATAATTGACTCTATGGGCGATTCTCTGGTCTAGTCCAGAACTCCTTAGCTTTGTTAGCTACTATGTCTAACAAGGATAACTGTTTGATGATGATAGGTGGAAGTGGAGTCGATCTGAATACTAATGTACGTAGGCCAACATCTATGTTTGATTCACCTATGGACTTGTTGGGCTGTGGGATTTGTGGGTCACAACCGAATGTTTGCTCTCTTTCAAACCCTTCCATAGTCATGCGAATGTATATCTAGGGTAATCTATAGTTTGGTTGACTTGACCAAAACGTGTGCGCTTGGTCGTCTTCTATGTTTAACCCGCTTGACTGGAAACTGATCTGTTGTAAGTTTGTCATTGTTCGGAAGACTTGGATCCTAAGATTCTGATCTATATCAGTTATTGTTGTGACGAGATTGGGTTGGGGCACGATCAGTTTGAATATGTATTCTTTAGGCTCTCTAGGTCCCGTGATTGTCATACAAAAGTAATAACGTAAATCCAAATGAAACAAAGTGAAATTAACTATGTAAAGTGTATCTATAACATATATGACTTCTCTATTTTTGTATTTTTCTGATGAATTTATATGAATGCAATTGAAGGAGCAACTATTTTAATATATCTAGGAATTGACGATTAATCTATTGATGAATTTAAAACAAACAAAGCAACCGAGTCTGTGCAGTTGTAAATCTATTCTAAACAATGAAATAACTGATCTAATCTATTTGAAAGACTCTCGATCCTACCTCAGAAGTGAGGAATGAATCATAGTCTCTCAGAAACTATCAATCCCCACAACTTCCCTGGTAATATCGAAAGTAAAATTGACTAAAATAAAGTGAATTGGCTACTCTATTTGATATGCTCCTAATTAGAACTTTGAAAGCTAGAACCTGGATTCTGCAGAATAGTGGCGAATCCAATGGTGTGTGTGGCTTTGTCCCCTCAGTGTGATCTCCTCGTTCCTTCATGTTTCACGTGGATCTAAAAAAGCGTGTAATGCTAGCATCAACAGAAGTAGATATTGGGACAAAGGTAGCTTAGGATACAGACTGAATACAATGCGAGTAGGGGAGAGATAGCGCAAGAGTACATAGCTTGGCTTATGCAATTCCTAGCGAGATTTATTGCGAGTCATGCAACATAAAAAGTCCAGAACCTGAAACTATCCTGTTTGAAGAAAAAAACCTGCAACTTTAATGGCTTCCTATTGAAAACAAACTATCCTATTCCAATTGATTTGGATGAAATGATAACAGCAATTGCACAAGATGGATATGTGTCTTCCTAACAACAAGACAACACTAACTAAGCATGCAATGAATGAAACTAAGAATTCTAAGAAAAATGAAAGACTAATCTATTGCAATAAGAAATTCAGAGGCAAATTTGAGGGGCCATTTGCTTGAGCACAAGCCAACTATTTATAGCATTTGCATTTACCCAAGGTAAAAACCAAATTGATCTCTTAAACTATAAACAATGGCAAAACACTATTCCAGGGAACCAAAATCATTAATGCAAGCCCAAAGCGGTGAAAAAAAGTTGGTAAACGTTGAAATTTACGTGAGTCGCGTTAAAAGAGCATTCTGGAAAACGCGTGAAGGATCGCCACCCTGAGCAGGGCGGCGGTTACAGGATCGCCACCCTGTCCAGGGCGGCGGTCACGAGACCGCCGCCTAGGTAGGGCAGCGGTTTCATAACTGAAGAGCAAAAGGCAAAGAAAAGAGGGGAAAAGAGAAAAACAAAGCACGCGGGAGCTAAGCGGGGCATGCGAGATGATAACGCATACTTGGAGAGATTTTTCCAGATCCCGAACACCTTACGAGGAGACCTGTATCATCATTAGGGCACGTGTTACGTTGTTCTGATGGTGCAGTACCCTACAATTTTGGGTACGTACAGTTACCAGTCACCCAAATATGTTATTCCTAACCAAATAATGCTTACTATGGGATATAAAGGACGAGTATGTGGCCATCAAGGACAACGTTTATTGGAAGCTCTTCTAGTATTTTCTCATATATTGGGTAAGTCTGGAATTGCATTCATCTGTATGAATCTCACTTCTCATATGATGAGGGTGCCTCTTATGAACACAAAGATAGTCCATTCGAAAATGAAAGTGAAACAAATTCCATGTGTAGTCTCTATGAAGACCTTACCTCCACAAACCTATTTTCTGACATAGCTATCCTAACTAGAACACCTGTCGTATTCACTATAACTAAAACACTAAAATTCATCTACCCATCACTCATGAATTGGGACCAACAACAACATGTACCCATTGATGTCTTTTAGAATGACGAGGCTATTAGTGAGTTCCTTGGTATCTGTGACAATGTTCCCAAAAATGATTATAAGAAAGGGTTCTCCATTCAGCTCAAGACATGTGCGTACTTCGAAGAGGAGGTAGAGTTATGTGGTCACTTAAGTAAGAAAATAAGCAAGGGAAAAATTCCTCCAGAAAATCCTTGTGGAAAGAAAAATTCCAAGTCCTATAGCGAAAACCTCTTTGAGGCACTTGTGGAAAAACAAGCAAAAAAACCTATGGGCAAGATAGTGTACCCACCTAAAGATGAGGATCTCCCTAAACCACCTTTGCTAGAGGAGGATCTCAATCTCCCTGCATATCCTAAGCACATGGAAGATGAATCCAAGTTACTAGTAGAGGAGACAATAGGTGTTAACATCAACACAAAGGAGCTACCTAGAATGTTTAAGTTGGGAGCTTCACTCTCAGCTCAAGAACAGAAAACTTTTACAGGATGTTTGAGAGAATATGCAGATATCTTCGCTTGGTCTTATGCAAATATGCTAGGACTTGATCTTACATTACTGGTGCACAATATTTTTATACACTTGAACACCAAGCCTATAAAACAAAAGGTCTGGAAGATTTATCCTTGTGTTGCCTTGTTGGTTAAGCAAAATCTAGAAAGGTTATTAGAAGTAGGCTTCATCAGAACTATTGACTGCTCAAAATAGATTTATAATGTGGTACCAGTTCAAAAAAATCTAGTCGGTATCAAAGTGTGTACCGATTTCTGAGATATTAATAAAGCTTGTCCTAAGGATGAATTTTCTCTCCCTAACATCAACATGATCATCGATTCCACTGTTGGTTATGAGAAGCTATCACTCATGGATGACTTCTCAGGTTATAATCAGATAAAGATTGCTAAGAAAGATCAACATAAGACAACATTTACAACCCCATGGGGGATATTCTACTACCAAGTCATGCCCTTTAGCCTCAAGAATGCAGGTGCTACATAGCAACAGGCGATGACTATAATTTTTCATGATACGATTAATGACATCATGGAAGACTACATAAATGACATACTGGCAAAGTCCAGGACTCAAGAGGATCACCTAGAGATTCTGCGACATATTTTTTAGCACCTAAGGGACTACAAAGTCTGACTTAACTTGAATAAATGTGTCTTCAGTGTGTTATCTAGAAAATTACTAGGATTCATTGTTTTAAGGAGAGGAATAGAAGTAGATCCGACAAAGGTTGTTGTTATAACACAAATGCCCCCTCCTACCAATATCAGATAACTGTGGAGCTTACAAGGAAAGATCCATGCCATTATAAGGTTTATCTCTGAGCCTGTAGACAAGTGTTATACATTCACGCATATTCTCAAGAAATATTTTAGTTTCCGTTGAGGACCAGAGTAACAACAAGCATTTGATTTGCTCAAAAGCTATTTGGCTAAACCCCTTGTTCTAATGCCACCCATGGAAGGAGAACCTTTGTCACTCTACATATCTACTACACACTTTGCAATTGGAGCACTGTTGGCCCAATATGATAAAGAGCAGAGAGAAAAAATTGTGTACTACTTGAGCAGAACATTGATAATTTATGAGCTAAACTATCCACAGATCGAAAACGCTTGTTTAGCCATAGTTTTTGCCTTTCAGAAACTACGTCGCTGTTTTCTTAACAATAAGGTCAAGCTCATTTCTAAGGTTGATCCACTAAAATACTTATTATGAAAACCTACACTCACAAGAAAGATGGCTAATTGGATCATATTATTAAGCGAGTTTGACATTGAGTATGTACATCAAAGGTCAATGAAAGGATAACTTTTAGCAAATCAGCTAGCAGAAGCTATGCTATTAGGTACTGAACCTTTGTCTTTGGAACTACCAGATGCATCCATAATGTACCTTGAGGAATCAATCATATGACAACTATAATTTGATGGCTCTTTTACCTTTCATGGTTTAGGTGCCAGAGTTATGTTGATAGCTCCTACGGGAGACTTGATCCCCCAAGTATTTCGGCTGGTATTCCCATGCACAAATAATATAACAGAGTATTAAGCCCTTATCACAGGGATGGAACTACTATTAAATGGGATATCAGACAAGTCAATTGCATTAGTGATTCAATGCTCAGTATAAAACAGGTCACATATGAATACAAGGTCAAAGATGAGAAACTCCTTCCATATAAAAGAATGGTTGATTCTTTGAAGGATTTATTCGAGCAGCTAACATTTGAGCAAATTCAAAGAGCCCAAAACAGAGCAATCGATGATATGTATTCAATATGATCCATGTTAAGTATTCCACCTGCAAACAAAGATATGTCATTTTTTGTGGAACATCTAAGAATGCCAGCATATGACATACTAGAGTCATGTTTGGTGTGCGAAGTTGTTGGTCACTTTTCCCCATGGTACTGTGAAATATTTAATCAATGTCATGATGGATCCTTTCCCAAAAAAAATTCCCATACCAAAAAATGAACCCTCATCCAGCGTAAGCCCATTATACTCTACTTGGGGGCATCCTCTTCCGTCAAGGCTATGATGGGAATCTGTTGCAATGTTTAAATTCAAAGAAGTATATCCAAGTAATCAAAGAGGTGCACGAAGGAATCTACGGGGCTCATACCAATGGGATCGTACTTGTAAAGAAAATACTCAAAGTAGGCTACTATTGGCCTACCATGGAAAATGATTGTTGCAAACATGTGAAGAAATGTGTGGATTGTCATAAGTACGGAAATTTGATACATGCGTTGGTGCAGTCCTTGCAGCCTATCACAACACCTTGGCCATTCTCAAAGTGGGTTCGTAATCTAATATGAAATCTTAACCCTATATCCTAAGATGGTTGTAAGTTCATCATCACCGCTACTAAATACTTTATAAAGTGGGTAGAGGTTGTTCCTCTTACCTATGTTGAAGGTACCCAGATATCTAAATTTATAATGAACCATATCGTCTGTCGATACGGTATCCCCTCTATCATTATCACTGACAAAGGTAAGCCATTTAAAAATAAAACCGTGAAATCATTATGCAAACATTTTTAAACATCTCTTAAGTTCTCAACCCCCTATTACCCTCAAGGTAATGGGCAAACCGAAGCTTCCAATAAAACCCTCATCCGTACTATGGAGAATATGGTGAATACAACAAGACGTAACTAGCATTTACAGATTCACCCTACCCTATGGGCATTCAAAACATCTATCTACACTACTACAGGTGTCACTACATAATCCTTAGTATTCGGAATAGAAATTGTGCTACCTTTAGAGATCAAGATCCCCTCTTTGCGTATTGAGCTAAGAGACTACTTGAACGAAGAAGAGGACTACAGAGTAGCTTGACTGGTAGAGTTGGAGCTATTAGATGAGAAAATACTTCATGTTCTCAATCACCTTAAAGTGTATCAAGATCGAGTGCCGTGAAGCTACAATAAAAGAGTAATACCTTGTCAATTTGAGGTAGGAGACTTGGTGTTAAAGGAGAATCAAAAGAACACCAATAAGGACTGAGAAAAGAAAGGGAAATTTGAACCTAATTGGCTAGGGCCATATGTTGTGGTGGCCAAGTTCGGTTCAGGTGCCTATAAGCTTGCCTATTCAGATGGCCAAGAGCTTCAACAACCTATGAAAACAGTGCATCTTATTTGTTTCTATGCTTAGGCCATGGTCCCTAAAATATCATAAAAACAAAAAAGTATAAAAACAGAAAAAGAAAAAGATAAATAAACATATACGCCCAATAGTGAAAACCACGTAATGGTGGCACTTTGGACAATTCCTTTGGTGAAAACCGGTTTCCGACGTTGTTGGTTGTTGGATTTGATCTTGGAAACATGCAACAATCGTGGGACAATAGTCCCTCCTCTTTATGGGAGATGTTCCCTTATTGAACATAAGCAAACTACTTATTTACAATATACACAGTCGTTCAATATCTTGGTGAGGATTTTGATATTTTAGATGCCTTCATTTAAAAGTTTTCAATACAAAAGAAAGGGAAATAGAAGAACTGGTATTTAGAAAATGAAGAGAGGGCGTTTTTAGATACATAGATTGTAGAATGATATCTTACTTATGCCTAATAAAATAACAAGATCTAAACTATGCATATATAAACATAGGACATGCATGTGTTAGACGCAAAGTTCTAAGTACAATATCAACTGAAAGACACAAAGTTCTTGTTCAGATACACACAACTTATCATAAATCAGAATAAGAACAAAAAGAAATAAAGCATGAGAATAGATGAAACTTCTTCTATATTGATCAGTAACTCAATACTCTCTACATCTAAAATATCCAACTCCGATCCCTCTAAATGACAAGAAAAGTTCTTTAAATAACCTTTAAAACGGTTACAAAGAGTCTTTTCAGTTTCCCCATCTTTTAATCTTTCGATTAATATCTAATTAAGTATTATAATCTCAATCAATCCTTTATATAACATATGGATAGAGATAAAACAACCACCTTAATTAGATATTTCAAATAAAACAAGAAAACTATGAACTAGGAGTTGGAATGCTCGAAGGAGTGCTTGTAATGCCTTTTATTTTGAGTACTTGGCTTCTAAATCTTTTCAATGCCTTTGCAATGTCCATGCCTTGAGGAATGGTTGTATTCGTAGTTACATGAGTCCAGCTGCTTAGGCAATTATCCATCTCTTTTCCAAATTTTGCGTGCTCCAATAATTCCTTATTGGCTTTTGTGATAGCTACTTGAAGTGAAAAAAAATCTTTCATTTTGTCTTTGGATATGGTATCTAGTTTGAACAAATCATTTTTGACAAAAGCCTTAAATTGAGACTTGATTTCTTAGACTGTGAATTTATGTTCTGAGTTTTCCTTGGAAATTTGACAGTGAATATCATGGAAAGCAGATGTGAGACAGGATTTAAAGGCTTCTCCTTTCTGCAACATATTCTTTAGTTCACCAATGCCCTCTTCAAGAACCCTTATCTTCCAATCGATGTTGAAGACCTATTGCTTAGATAAATTCATCTTTGCGTCATCAAATACCTTGTTTGCTAAAATAACTTGCACATCTGTATTACTCATCAGTCTAAGATCTTGAATACATTCATTCCATAATTTCAATTCTTTATCCAACTCAGTGAGTGTAGTAGTAAACTTCAACTGTATTTTAGCAATTCTTTCGTATGATTTAAATGCTTCCTCAATGAAATACAAACATGTGATTATTATCTCATCAACTAAGGATTTCATTGCTTTCCCATAAGTGGTATGCTTATGAATATATTTCATGTCCTAAACCTCATCATTAGATAAAATGGAGGGTGGTGGAATGGAAGCTAAGGGAGTTAGGTCAAACACCTTCTCTTTTGTCAATAAGGACTTGATGAATTTTGACAGGATTTGATTATGTTCCTCCAATTGCTCTTGTGTTTTCTTACCCTTTTCCATCCTTTCAATTACTTTGGACATTGTCTCCTTCAGGTTATGTACCTCAATTTTAGGTGTTGATTCTCTGAGATAAATTCTTGTTAATTCCAAATCACCTATTGATAGGTCCTTTTCATATTTTTCAAGCTTGGGTCTTGTAATCTCTATGAATTATTGGCCTTGAGAGTTTAAGACCAATCTAGATGTGACCTTAGCCTTTTTAGCTCGAAGGGTAGGAGTAGTACCTAGAAGGGTTGATACTGCATCAAACTTAGGGGAAACAATACTTGAGGTGGTCTTCCTTTTATTGTTTTCCAACAATGGTTGTACCCAGGAAAAAGAAGAACTAGAAGTGGAATGAGCAATGGGCCCAAGTGCAGGTGTGCTCATTTCACTCGAAGTTTGCACAATAACCACTTCTAACACAAATGTTTCAGTTTGGGTGGTGGGCACTTCCTTGGTTGATGTTTCAAAAAATTCACATATCCCAAGACTTGACTCTTCAACTGATCCTTTTTCTCACTACTCTCCTTGAGGTTGTTTTTCTCATGCTTTTCCTGACCTTCACTGTCATCATCGTAGAAGTCCACAATTGTTTCCACATCAGGCATTGTTTTCACTGGTTTAGGAGAAGGTGGATTTCCACTCTCTTGAATCGAGACTTCTTTTGTCATCTCATATTTCTTGTGGCCTTTCCTTTCTTTATATACACCAGAATTGAAGATTTTGGTGGGGAGGGAACATATTGCTCATGTGTCTCAGGAGTCAGTAAAGGCATTTCTTTCTAAGGGGTGAAGGTTTCTTGAGAAGAAGACCTGGATTTTCCTGCTCTAAAAATCTTCATTTTTCTATCAAACCAAAGCTTAGTTCTTACCAAGACATGATTTGTGAGCTCATTTAAATCATCCCTCTCCTTGACAAACCAATCAATGGTTTCAATAGGAGTGTGTCTGATTGATCTCTCGTATTTAAGGGACTGTAGTTCTTCATCATCATCTTCAAGTCCGTCAAGAACCTTATATACATCAAAATCCTTAATTTGTTATAGGGAAATCTACCATAACATCTTCTCCGAGCTTCGTAATCATCAGAATAATCGTCCCAGTAGTCTTCAACATCAACAAGATGGTGGAAACCCATTATGAAATTAGTGGTAATGATCCTTGATATCAAAGCAAATCCTTGGTTTGCAATAATGGAGGGTAAGGGGAACAATTATCCTGTCAATATTTTGAGCATCCAAGGCAGTCCTGTAAGTGTAGTTACCCAATGTAATTGGGAACTGGATGCTCACAATCTTTTTATCCATGCAAGTCATATTGAGCTTATCCAGTTGTCTGCATATGTCAACCAAAGCCATCTTGTCGTTGCAATACATAGGGATTTTCATAGGTGTTCCTTCAAATCCAGCCAACCTTATGTATGAGAATTTCCAGAATTGAGTGTAAAAACTACCATACACATTAATCAATTGTTTTTCTTCATCTGAGAATCTCCTAGTGGTATCACCTTCCAACAACCTGATGATATGCATAGTAAATGCATCATTCACCCTTCTGAAGTGATGATTGTTGATCTTCAAGGTTAACTGTGGACAATACACATACATAAGAGCATCTTTCTCATCTTCAATAGGGGAGAAACCCAACCATTCTCTATAAGCAACAATGGTGTACATCAGATAGGAGGTCATGTAAAAATTATGAGTCCTTTGAATGTCTGCAAGTTGTTCAGTCAGGTTGTCACAGATTATCTTTGCCCAATTTAAGCTTTCTTTGCCTTCACATATAATATTGATGTATGGGCACATCCAATAATTAAATTCATTGGTAGAGGGCATACCCATTATCATGGCAAAGAGAGTGATAACATCTAACAATTCTTCTTTGAAATCAACCTTGTACATTGTTTTGGGCAGTCTCGAAGCTCCTTTCTTTGGAATTTTGAACCAAGACTTAGCCACTCAGCTTTTATACCGCTCACTATTAGAAGTTGTGTCTGATCTCTGGTGAGAGTGTTCGAGCCTTTAATCGTGGGGATTCTGAAAGCAGTGCTAATACAATTTGCATCAAGTCGAGCAACTACTTATCCTTGAGGGTCAACGATCTCTCTCATCACTGAGTTGAAATAGGAACTACAGGATAGCACGGTATCAACACATTGGACAAAAATAGGAAAGCCCCATACATGAGTGATTCCACTCTCCTTAATCAACTGAGCGATGGGGGTAGGGTTTTGGCAGTTAATGTGTGCCTAGAAGTCATCCAAGTCAAGGTGATGAGCTTCGTTATCACCTATATCTCATACGGTTGTTTAAAGAGGATAGGTTCTCATGCCCTTATAAATTGATCTTCATTTTATTACAGAAGCAAAAGGTCCTCCGAGCTACGATTTTGGTGATCCACTACTTTTCTTTATATCTACAAATTTGAAAAAAAACTGGAACATGGCTCGACCACGACTACAAATAATGGAGGGGAAGAAAATGGAAAGGATAACATCAAATACAAGAAAGATGGTAAAATAACCAATTACCCCGATTATTTATACACATCCCGATTTGAGTAGGTCGGCGAGGTGAAATGAATGTTGTAATAAATACTCCATGTCGACCTAGGATATTGAAAATCAGAAAAGGCGGAGAAAATGCACACAACTGGCCCATGAGACATTGGAACACCAAGGACATGACGAGTTGAAACACCCAACTTGAATAGAAAGCAGTAAAGGTAGACTTGCAGGGAAATAGAGGTCAAGGAGCACTTGAGACACGCGGGACGTTAAAAGCTGAAATGTCCGCAGTACATTGAAATTGGGTAAGTCAAAAAAAAATGGGCATAGACGGTCCTTGGAACACTAGGACATGATTTCTCCAAAAAGCCAAAGCACCCACAAACAAAGGGAAAAAATTAAAAGCAGAGAAAGCGGGGAATTGGTGAGCTGGGAGCCCAGAGGAACTTAGGACAATAAAACCTGAAATATCCACAAACAAAGCAAAAGCCTTAAAAAACTCAAAATTTAGAAAAATGACTAACTGTTTGAAATTAACTTTTCCTTAGTGGACCTTCACAAGGGCATCTTGATATTCATCTTTCCCAAAAAAAATTATTATTATTTTTAAATTGAAGAAGAAAATTCACAACACCTAGGGAAGTGACAATAGGCGCCATTGGAGGGCCAGTTGTTCAAAAGCATTTCAGGTCTAAGAGTATGATAGCTTTGTCTTAAGTTAGTCCTTACCTTTTTCTAAGTCCCTTGTGAGCTATCCATCTTTACACTGATCTAGCTACTCCTAATTTTGAATGCGGAGAGTTTGAATTTGAATATTCCCAGCTCATGCTAGGGGTGAGTTTGCATCGTCACCTTTCTGCACATAAAACGTGGCATTCTGCCATGATACATCCCATCTAACGCTAGGGGCATCCACTTTTCTTTGTTTCCTTACACGTTTGCTTAGGAAAATGTCTTATAAAACATCAAAAACATTCATATAACCTTTTGAAAAACTCAAAACATTCAAATACGTTTCGTAGAAAATTCCAAAACAATAGAAAATTGTCTTGAGATAATACCAAAAACAACAAAAAACATCCCAAAACTGCCCCACAAAAACAAAGTAGTAGCTTGCTTAGTTTTAGTTGTTGGTTTGTATGGTTTTAGATGCATTGCTTTTTTGTATTGTGTACTTCAAGTTAGATTCACTTACTTACTTAGATTGAATGTTAATTCCATCTATGGTGTGTTGCATTGAATTCATTTTATCTTGCATACTTGTAGATAGTTGTGTTGCTTTAATTAGATTTGTTTAACTTGTGCTTGTTATTTTACTTGTACATTTTGTTATCATTTCATCAATCATATCAAATAAACCGATCACATATATACATCATATATCAATAAAAGCTAAGTCTACATCACACATGTATGTTAAAGCTAATCACCAGTACCATATCATCAATGGGGCAAGAGGGGTTACGCATGATCAAAATCTATCCCCCCACGCCAATATCAAAAATAAAAACATGTTTTACTCAAAGTATCTCATCAACATGCAATATGACATCGGTTAAGTCTATCTCATAAATCTAACAACATGTGATACAAACATAAGCATACAGATTAAGCATGATATCTCATAAACAAAATGTGATGAATCGGTAATCCAGCAATCATCATATATCCATAAATATCAAATGTCTGTGTACAAAATCAATGTGTCTCGATACATATAAAATACAAAATGCCATCATGGGCATGGATCCAAATTGTGCCTTCATCAAGAGGTATAGTAAAAAACAATACATAGCGTACATCGGTACAAAAATGTGCCTTCATCATGAGGCATGACAAAACATAATACATATACATCCATACAAAAGTATGCCTTCATATTGAGATGATATACCAAAAAATATACATCTAGTACATCAATAAGAGAGTCAACCATGACTCTCACCCTCTCTGAGACTCCCTGGTCTGGGTCTGCCACTAGGTGGAGGAGCATGCTGAGGTGATGGATCCTGCAGAAAGTGCCACTACCATGTTTTTTTGCACCCTAGGATGCTGACTTTGAATCCTGGCTGCTCTTGAAGGACCTCTGGTATCTAAATCTGTGTCTAATCACGATGGCCTATGCTCATCTAGACTGAGTATCCATGCATGCCAACTATGGGATGGCTAACTGGTACTCATGAGCTCTCTTCTCGGTCGAAACGGCCTTACCACTGATACTCTCATCGTATCTGTTAATATGTATCCTCGGCATGCTAGGGAAGCACTTTGGCTAATCAATAGTTGTACTCTTAAGTAAAGCATCCTGCTCTACTAAAGTCACTCTGTCTATGCTCCACCCTCACATTGGTGTATGCTCTATCATCGCAACTAGGCTCTATCTGCTATAGCTTGGTCCCTCTCTTGCCTACAATTGTAGCCTCTCTGTAATCCCCTGATCTCACTTTGTCATTAGTTGTACTCTCTCTATCCTAGCTTGGTCTCGCTCTATCATGAGATGATCCCTCTCAACAATAACCTGGTCTCTATGAGTAATGTCCTGGTCCCTCTCAGCTACAACTTAAAGTTGTAGGGTTGTAAATTGTTGTAGTTGCTACTGCAATGTAGCCACCTGCCCACCAACCTGTACATCCTAAACATCCTCCTCCGTATTCTCTCCACCCTCGCCATCTCCTTCGCCTCTTGGTGGACTGTGTGATGGACTTGCGTGAGGGGGTGCCTATAATGGTGCCCGTAATGGAACCTGAAGGGGCATCCATGGTGCCAATACTTGTGGCTACACCACTACCTATTGCTGGACTAACACTTATTGTGTTGTACTAGCACCTAATACCTACGGTCCTATCTGTGGACCTACCTGTGCATGTGCCTGTTCATGTGCATGTGGACCCTATGAACCTTGTTCCCCCTGTGTTGTTGCATCTAGTACCTCATGTGGTATGGTCAATCTCCATGGTAACATTGTAACATACCAACCTGCATAATCTGGGGTCGTCCCTAGATATGCTATTTATGCCTGTTGTACCCAAGGTTGTGGAACCACCTGTGAAAAGCTAATACGAACTCAGCCCAACCTGATCTAAGGCCCCATATGAAAGGTCTCTCTATATCTACATGCATACCACATCTCATCACCAGGAATCCCTTGGATAAGACCAAAGTGTTACTCAACTTGGTCCACTCTGTACCACTCCATGATATGAATCCTACTCCTAAGAATGAAATGGTTGACTATAGCGGTGGTCAACTTAGTTACATCCTGAGGCCAATGGTACAACTTGTACAACCGTCATGTGATCATGTGAGGCCGTACCTCATCAAATGCTCAACTATAAGCCCCATGTGACCACAAATATCATCTCCTCCTAGAACCCATCCCATGATGTAAGACTCTCCAATAACTCGAGCTCTCAATGCTCCTACAGGGCATCTTATTACAATATGGTCCCAGACCCATATCTGTAACAAAGTCACAGGACCCACGAACCTTTGTCCATGGTAAGCTATCAAATGCAAATTTGCATATAAATGAGCTAGTATACACTGACCCCAGTAGTAAACCTCTCCCTGAAGAAGGTCGTGAATCACTTCAATAAGGCCCAGAGGAAACTGAGCACCAGTCTTGTCAGGCAACAATATGTCATTGACAAGAGCTAACAAAAACACAGGGACCCATCCTAACCGTTGATCTGCCATACACCTCCTAATATTAGTAGTCATACCCTGGTAGGGTATGTCTACCACTCCAAACATCTCGGTTATGCATCACTCAATACAGTCCTAGCGACCATCATACGTGATCAACTGACCCTTGAATAGGAACTCGTAAGATCCGCCACACATCCTCTAAGTTGTGATGCTCATCTCGTCGATAGGAAGATGAAACGTCAAACTCTCACTGTTGCGTCATCTCTCAGCTAAGGTTGTGAGCGGGATATGATCTAGGGTAATCTATGGCATGTGAGCCACGTAGGATAAACCGGTCACCTCCAGTGTGATCTCCAAGAAAATTTGGTCCGGTGTCATCTAAATGTCACCTCATAGGCCCGAAGCCACCCATGTCACTCTAGCGTCTCTAATACCTCTAAGTCCATCTGCAGGGTCAATCGAGTCATTTATTATGATCTTATTATTTTACTCTGTCATAATATTCTTCTATTCTATCATCTAATTCTTTTATTTTGATATCTAATTCATTTCTTCTACCATTTAGGTTTTCCTAGAAACCTTCATTTTCTTCTAAAAACACTTCAAAGTGACTTCTATAGCGCTAGTGCCCCCTGCGACACTCACACACCTCCTACGGTGGGCACCCTCAGAACACTAATGCCCCCATCTGTGCATCAGGCACGCCCTATTTTCCCCCAACCCTCTTGCAGGCATGAGGCATGCCTGTCATGTGCTACCGCAGTTCGTTCTTTACACAAGCGCATAGGCGTATACACCTATTAACCCTATATGCATGAGTGCACATCTTAATGCACTGGCGCATACATGCCCATGCATGTTGTAGCTCTGGTGTGACCCTGTGAGCATAGGCATGTCCCAAGGGCCGCGTTGGCGCATTCACATGGCTAACCTATCATAGCTAAACCTACCCTAATAAATGTGTTTTAACCAAAATTAAATGTTATAAAAATACAAAGGTGAAAAGTTCAGCTTTATGTACCTATGGGCCATCTGATGGAAGTCTCATGTAGTCTCTCACACGATCTGCATGGTGTTTCCGGTTCTGCACCCTCACCATCTTCTCTCAAAGGTTAGAGCTCAATCAGCAGTAAAAAGGTAAGTGTGTGTGGTAAATAAACTTGTTGCGATGGCTTATATACCCATTTTTACCCCTCGTGACGTGTTTCTCACCCTCGAGGTGCCCTGGATCTGTCATGGTTCTTTTAAATTATTCTAGCACTCGCCGTGATGATTATTTTTAATAAATAATTATTTTTATGCCCGTTTTTACTACAGAGGGGCATGTTTTTGCTTCCCGACGACCTTTTCTACTACATTGGGGTATATTCTTGCCTCACGGTGACTTTTGGTGATGTCCCATGACTTCGTTATTTCTTCTATAATATTTTCTTCCTAAAAAATTCAAAAATTCAAAACAATATAAAAATTTTCAAAAAAACACAAAAAAATTGGTAAAATAATTAAAAATAAAAAAAATTGCATTTTTTTTTCAAAAATTGGTAAACGACATGCACGCAGTTGAAGCCTGTATCAAATGCATTGTCCTCAAACATCGAAAATTATGTCCTAGTAAAACATATTTCTTAGGTTCTTGTTCATTTTTGTCTCAAACGACTTGCAGATCATCGTGATCTACCTCCATTAACAAAGTTGGCTTACTTACTATGTCGGTACTCCCGTGCAACAATGAGTTGTCAGAGACTGTGTCATAGTGCACGAATGCTTTCCATGGGACTACTTGTGTCCTCCATTATTTCCCTTGCATGTATCCTTGCTTAGGGCACCATTTTTAACCCTTGTCGTTACAACACGAACATTCAGGAATTGAAGCTTGATAACAAAAACATTGGTGCAATATAGCTTGCATTTTTTTACAAAATGTATTAAAGTATTTGTTTCTCTGTTAGCATTGGAATGAGTTTAAGCTTCTAAGGGATTTGCATTAAAATATGAAGGTGGCACGGAGTTGTGCACCACTTTAGCAATTGGCAACTGCCAGATTTCTCCATAGACTTTTCATTTTATTTGACACTTTTGTTGATGCTTCAGGAAATGCCGATCGGATGCAGTACTCATGCAAGAAGGACATCTCATAGCATTTGAGAGCTGGAAATCTGGGACAACGAAAGAATTTAAATATTACATGCTTTTCAAAGTAATGGAGACCATGTACATGTTTTGGGTAGACACTGTCAAGGTAAAAACTGATCATGCATAGTTTGAAAGGTACTCTCTTGGAAGTCATAGAGCAACTATTCTTCAGAAGAGCAACAAAAATGAAGGTCACTCAAGATCACTTGGGGTACCTGAATTTGAGATTATTTATAAGAAAGGGAGGGAAAATGTGGTCGTTGATGCTCTATCTAGGAGGAATGCTTCCACACAATCATTGTAAATGTTACATCTCTATACTAAAGGCAGATTGGGTAGAACAAGCAAGGTAAGAAATTTGGGTTATAGAAAGCACTGCAACAACCCATACATCTCATTACCAGATATCATTCACCCGGGGACAGAGTTTTTACCAACTAACTAATCAGAAAAGTTTATATGGAAGGGGGATATATTAGTGGTACAAAGATAGGTTATATTTGTGTAAGGACTCTATTTCTTAAACACCATGTTCTTTCAGTAATACTCCATTCTTCTCCACTAGGTGGTCAATCCTTGGGTACCTTGAAAACTTATCATAGAGTTAAGAAGGATTTCTCTTGGGCCTGGGGTTGTGAAAAGCTGTCCAGTGTTGTGGAGCTAGATTTGCAATCACATTTAGCATGCAATGGAAAGTGACTAGTAATACAAGGTAACCCGTCATCAGTCAAAGAGGGAACCGGCATGATTTCACCCAAAATTGTCATGAGGTTCAATTCAAGCCCAACTTCGGTTAGAGCAGAGTGTGGAACTAGAAGAGTTTTTCATCGCTCTGACGGAGCAGACCATTGGCCAGAGCAAGTGGGAACCGGCAACATTCTGGTTAGGGTCGTAATCGACGCCGGTGAAATCACTGTGTGATGTGTTTTATTTTTAGTCATGGGCTTAAATATAGATTTTGTTTAAAGCAAATCTATTGGATGTAATTGCATATGCTAAGGAGCCCTAAGTTTATCCATGATGCCATCCTATAAACGTGAAAGTTAGGGTTCAGCAGAAGAGTCAAAAAAGAGGGATCGCATTAGATCCTCGATTCTCTCCCAGATCGAGAGGATGAAGACAAAGAAGTCCAAGAAGAGGAAAAAGGAACAGGTTACATCCTTCCTCAATGACTCCATGGAGTTGTTCGCTGAGTTTCAGAAGGAAATAGCAGGCTACTGTATTTCCTTTGTATATTTGATTGTCTCTTGTTCATTCTATGAATATGCAAAGCTTCTTAATGGTGTTCTAGACTTCATTGTAGAGTTCCAGTGAGATGCCTTGTCTTATTGAAATCCATCAGATCTAAATATTCAAGGAGGTCTCGAAATTGTAGATTCAAAATACAGTGAGATTGGCTGCACAGGTGTCTAGACCCAGGGTTCCTCCAAGAAAATTTAACTACTCTTCCTGTCGTGAAATGCATTAATGCAAACCTCAGGTATTCACAAGTCAATACTACCCCTCTTAGGAGCTTGACAATATGGTGGTATTTCCTATGCATGGTTTAGTGTACTTCCAAGAAATCAGGTTGGAATTCACATATAATAGAGGAAGAGTATAATGGCCTTTCTTAGAGATCACATACTCTTTCACAGTAGCATGTCTAGTCTTGCATAATCATCAACACAATCATTATAAAATATATATATGCTCATTATACTAGATCATGAATCTTTAACAGCGTGGACCTTGTAGTTTTCAACACAATTTAGTGGTAACATCAGGTACTAGCCCCTTAGACCATGTCGTGTTTACATCTTTGCAGGGTTTAGTGATTCTAAAGTTTAGTACATTCCTACCCTGTTGTAAATGTGTCAAGAATTCCTTTATATCTGTGCATGACTTTTGTTTATAGTTATTAAATCATAGCACTGATTTTGCTTGTACACTTATTCCCAATTTGAAATATGCCTTACCCTACACCTAATTTGTGGCATGCAATGTCCCTTCAGTGCAAGTCATAATAAGGATGAGACAAGACATCAGGTCTCCTCCATACTGTCTAGTTCCTATGCAAAGATGGGGAGAGGTATTAAATGGATTTTCACAGGATTGACGAAATCCACCTAGGAAAGGGAAAAGCTGCTCATACCATCTTTAGAATTCTCCAAGTATGTTCAATTTTTTAATGTGAAGACTCATCTTGTTCATCAGCTTCATTACAAGTTGCCCTCACATCTTCAATTTCCACAGGGTTCAAAAAGCTCCATGTCATATCAAGGCAAAATATCAAGTTTCCCTCGTCCATCCGATATGCTACAAGCAATTTTTCAACTTAGAATTTGTTCTCTTGTTCAACATCATGGAAATATCCAAGTTGGCCATCTTTAGAGACCATCTTTCAATACACTCCATCAAATCCTAAAACTAAGTTTCACTTATGCAAATACATGGAAAGTGATGGCCTTTATCTTCCATTTTCCATTTCCACTTGATAATTTTATGAAGAACATTGCATCTTAGGTTTCACTTGTGCAGAATCTCACTGGTATAATACTTCATTTCCTACCGTCTTCAATTTCCACGAAAATGTCTAACACCATAACTACCTTCACTATTATCGTTGTGAAATACCAAGCTACACTCATCTTCAATTTCAAAATGGTCAAATCTTATTAGATGCAATCCTACCTAAGATCACTTTCCAATATTCATGGAAATACAGGTTGCCCTCAATCTTCAATTTCTCACGATAAGTCTTGGTAAGTGATGACAAAACCGCATAAATGCAACCTTGTGATGATCAACATCGTAGTCACAAGACACTTGTGAAGAGGGTAACTCATGTTTTTCCACAGTTGCCGAGCCATTAATGAAGTTCATCATCTACTATAATAACATTCAAACGATAATACTATTGATTCCTATAATACCATGGTCCTTTGAAGAGTGTTGCAAATAATTGGTAGAATGGCATATAAGTTGGTAAAATTCATCAGGTATTAAAAAGATATTGAAATCTTCCTATGTCTGAGCTTTGCGAGAAGGAACAATTGGGCTATCAAAATCCACAGGCAATGCTTTTTGAACTGGATGAGTAAGGAAATTCATGATCATGATCCTGAAGGATATTCATTAGAATCATGTCTTCTATATTCCACAATCATTACCGAGTACCTGATCATGTAGAAAATATGACATATTGAGGGATGGGATCATCAAAGCCCCTGACACAAAATTCATCAATCTCCCATATGTAAGGCATGTCACATTTAATCAAAACAAAGGACAATGTTCTTTATTTCCAACATCATACATACATTATTCCCTTCTAATGTTATAGCTTCCTATATATCAAATGTAGGTCCTCGACTTGTGTTTTTTATGAATCTCTTTTCTCCTGTCACATCTCAACATTATGCTTCTCATATGTTGATTAGGTCACAAAAGCCTTGGATAAGAAGGCTCAACCATGCCTCTAGATCATAGGAAACATTGGTATAATAGTTAGATGCTCAGTGAGGAAATAGTTGAGCATCACTTATTGAGCATCTTATGTTCCTTTTGCATGGTAATCCAGTTGAGAAGTTGATCAAACTCATAAAAAGTGATGCTAGACCTATTCTGACTGAGAGACATACTGAGATCATTTAGTCTGCAAGGATTGAACAACTATTGGACCCCCTATTCTTGTCAGATTTAAGGTCAGATTTATACAATTCATTGTCATTACATGGGATTGGAATTGTAACAATACAAACTTGCGAATGAGGTCATAAAAAGGGGTATGCTAAGTCAGTAATATAGCTATTGAAGATCATAGGTTTTGCAGCTTAGATTAATTTCATCTAATTCTCATGGTCATCCTCTTGATTACTTTTTTACATGCGTATCATTCCCAAAAAGTTCATGTGAGTAATCAATTATATCCACTTGAAGTGACTTAGGTACATTGGTTTGAAGTGTGGTTACTCTCGAGGTCAATAGATAAAATTCAAGTTACTCGTGAGAATAGGTAAGTGTGTGTGGTAACATGCATTACTTGGTCCATTGGTTTAGTATCCTACATATTGGTACCCCATGCAATGTTTCTCACAAAGAGGAATCCCTAGTGAGGAAGATTGTTACATTCTAAGATTATCTAATAGCCCTTGCCACATGTGATGAATTCATTTGAAAGTCAACCTAATTATATTTTCTCCTGTCTTGCACTATGCTAATAGAGGAAAGAACCTATGGCTTAAATCATCATAAGAATTTCATAAGAACTTGTGTTATGGGTAGACTTTTGCTACCCCTATAGCATTTCTTAGTTTGCAGATTTTCCTGATGGCTCAATCCTTGACATGTGATCATTTCCGGAACTTTGGAGATTGTAAGTAACCGGTGGCTTGCTTACTTTGATGAACTTCTAAGGTGCACATAGTGAGTTTGCTGAGTACTTCTATTGTACAATCTTTGAAAGTAAACTTTGTGTTATCTTTAGATCTCAGATCTAGAAGATTGTTTACCATCTTTAGACATGAATGTTGCAACTCAAATCTATTCAAAAATGGAATTTGATGTAAAAAAATTGGTGCAGAGTAGCTCTGAATACTGATTGGTTGAGTCAACACATCTTCCTTGGATTCTTCTTGTTCGCTATTCCTTTATGTTCCTGCTTCTATAAATTTCTTTCTTATTACATCTGCTTACTTGCTGCAAAAGTACTTAGTTGTGATTCATGAGTTTAAAGAATTCAAATCAAAACTTCCATTATAGATAGTTGCATTAGGAGTTCACCATTGTTTAAGAAAACATCTTACACGGGAGCTTCACCGTTAAATGAAGGATATTTATCTCATGACTGCCTATGTTTTATGTTGTGTATAAAATCTAGCCAACAGATCATAGGGGAAACATGATAAAACAAAGTTCAGCTTATTAAATTCATGATTTGACAAAGAGCTATTACCTATTCTAAAGGACCGATGATTCATTTTGTGCAGTATGATATAAATTTGTTTCATTAAATCACCTGGGGAAATAAATTCTTCAATCAATGTTTATTCCTTATTTATCACCTGAGGATTCTTCTATCCGTTTCCTTCTTATTTTTCGATTGTTGATTGACTTCTTCTATCACCCCATCGACACTTGAGGGGGCATCCTTCATTCTACTAATTTTTCTTCAAAAATTTACTTGTTTACCTTTTGTTTACTATATTTGAATGAAGTAACTTACTTCACCTCAAACAGGGGCAAATGTAGACACCTAAATTCCGCTTTTGCAATCTTATTGCTAAAAGCACACAAATCACCCTCATTCTTACCATTTCCGTTATAATTAGTGATTTTCGCTAATTAACTAACATTTCTTACCATTTTGGTCAATTAACAATGCATTGTTGATTACCTATCTATCTTTCTGCATATTCAGGATGCCACTTTATGACAAATCGTAAGTCAAAATCCTCTTCCAAACAAATAATTAGCGATTATTAGCTAATTAAGCCTATTTTACCCTTGTTTTGATCAATATACCCTATTATTGGCTCAAACCCCTCTTCCAACCACTCAAAATCACCCCACTTCCTTCCACAACATCTCAGCAAGCTTCAAAAGCTTATCCTAGCCTCCTAATTGACCCTAAGTGGTTGATTAAGGCTCCTCGCATCTTAATCACTTGTTAATTCACTAATTGTGATTAGCAAACCTTAATCATGATTAACAATTCTTAATCTACTTTGTGCTTTTAGTCCCACATGCACCAAGATGCTAGTTTTCCTCAAAGGAAAAACTATAAAAAGACTAACCACATACCTTTAAACTTTACACCATGCTTTGATTTGCATGTCATATAAGAAATATGATTAATAGCCAAGCTCAATCCTTGCCTCAAGTCTTCAATGGGGTTAGTAGATGGGTATCCAATATGATCTTGTAGTCATTGTTGGAGAGACCATATCACCTTCCTTGGAGTAGCAACAAACCCCCAATTTGATTGCTTCTAGATCTATTTAGGTCTAAGTTAGTTAGAAATTGAATATTCTAGTAGGCATGCTTTAGCTAAGATAGATTGATATATCATGTTAGTTCTTTCAAGCATTCCATTAAGCTTTAATCATTGATATAACTATTGTTAGATTCAATAAGCATTTTCTCAATTAGACTATGTGGTGTTAGTCTTGTTAGTTTAGCTTTGCTTGGAACTTTTATTAGTCTTCAAGATTATATTTTATTTTTCAAGCTAAATATAGAAATACCTAAGGGAATTTCAATAAAATCAATAGATTCTCAATTAATCATAACACTCTTCCTAGTTGAATCCTTATATTTAATCATTGTTGATGGTATAAATTAAGATCAAACATGGAACATACACATTATACATACATCAAGGTTTAAAAAAACTAACCTGGGGTTTGGGACCAGGTATAACAAAACTAGGGTCACTAGATCTAAAGCATGCAATGTAGTAAAGCTTGGAAAATTTAGACATGTTATGATTTGGCCTAAGAAGAAGCGAAATCTAACCCTAAAAGGGTTTAAAGATTACATGTGTGAGCATCAACATATGTTATACATAAATTGAGTATAATTAACACCAAAAGTACCCAGTTACATTATACGAGACTAAATAACATGCGTGAAATAACAATCAAGCCTAATTAATTAATTGTAAAACTAGAGAAGAGAGGGATAAAAGTTTGATGCTTTTTTGATTTAGTGATCTGGTGATAATTATCAAGATGTAATATTAGAAATACACGCCTTGAAGTAACATAAATCAAACCCAAAATTTGACAATAGACAAATAAGTTTCCTAGGATCATTTTTTACTCTTGTGATGGTGTACAAAGTATTGTGATGTTCCTATAAAAATGCAAACATGTACAACAAAACTGAATGAATACATTTTCCTAGTTATGATCTCAAAAAACTTTTCTTAGTTTCTTACATTTTCTCTTTGGTCACTTACAAAGTATATTTTTATTTCTTACCCTAATTAGGTAGCAATACTTGAGAGCTTAAGGAAAACACAATTCATTTTGGGGCATGCAAAAAAAAACTAGAGAATATTAAAACTATCTTGATATTTGTCAAGCCCTAAAATGATAACAATGTTGAAAACATCAAACTTCGATGATTGGGGTAGTTCCAAAATATTATAATTGATGTTGTGTGATGCGTGTCCAACATAAACTCATGTTCTTCAACGAAATAAAAATAATGATAACCATATTGTTCTAAGCCACAAAGATCTCAGATGTTAATAGAACATCACATTCAATAACTTGAAAGCAATTCCATATAATAAACTTACAAAACACATTTGCAAACAAAGAGCAACAATATCATATATGAAATTTTATACAATGCAATAATGCCATGAATTAGCTCAATAATTAGGATGGACATATAGGAGGAGAGAAGTGTAACTACGACCTAGACTAGTGGTGAGAACTCCTACTAATTAATATCGGTAATTAAACTAACTCCACAAGACTAGTAATCTAACTCCACAAGACTAACAAGCTAACTCAACAAGTGTAGGGATAACCCAAGTGCAAGGATTATCCTGATAAATAAATAAATGGATAAATAATAACCTGCACTAATACCCCCCATAAGTGTAGCTTAGGTGGGTGGAAAATAAGTTGGGTCTTAACAACAAGGCCTAATGAGGTACCCATGTCCAATAACT
This sequence comes from Taxus chinensis, assembly GCA_019776745.2. NCBI lineage: Eukaryota > Viridiplantae > Streptophyta > Pinopsida > Cupressales > Taxaceae > Taxus > Taxus chinensis. Next base: position 147,199,815 of record CM034149.1, read on the forward strand.
GAGAAAAAAAGAGTCGTCATGGGTGAAAAAAATCACCGTAAGGTAGCCAAAAACCAATAACAACAAAGTAGAGAAAGTAAAATCCCACTGTAAGGCATCCCTAGAAGCACAACTCAAAAAACTCGTACTTTGCTAAAGAAGAAGTTTGGTATGCATTGTGGTCTAGATCCACTGCTCGATCACAAAACTCAAACTCAACTGACATTGATACAACAAAATAGCTCTATACTAGGAGACTGTAAATGGAGTCTCTGAGAGTATAATTCAACAAAAGAGCTACCATTCAGAATGAGAACAAACTCAAAAAAATGAAGGATACTATTATAGGTCCTCCTAAATGGAACAAACCTCAGATAACAACATTTTATTCTCACACTACAAAACAAAGATGTTCATGATAGATCCAAGAATACACTAAAAAATGATGCAACACCCAAAAAGTTCAGGACGTCGGCCTCAGCCAAAAATGCGTCTACACGTGATTACAACACCCCCAAACTTTGACACTTTATAAATTAGTGCATTTTACAATGTAAATAGGCCTAATGCATGGAAAATAAAAATATTAGCTTTTGCAAAAAATGAAACTCAGTTTCGAGCTATTGATAAAAAGTTATTAAATAATTACTTTTCCGTAAAATGTTATTGGTATTTCAAAAAATAAAAGATGTTATGGGGGCTACACTTAAGCACCTACTAGTAGAAACCCCAACTTTAAGCCCTCGTGTGACCATACCCTATGACAAGGGGGTTAAGGTTTTTATACCTGTGGCGAAAGAGAGCAAACCCTGTCGTTTCAGGAAAGTGACTTACCGTGACCTGGACTGGAACTGGATTTCCAAATCCATTTCCTGTGTCTCCCACCACAAAACGTAACAACAAACCAAATAGATACACACCCACAAATCAACAAAAACATATAAAGTATTCAATAGATCCTTACTAAATGGAAGTTTTTGCAAACGAATAGACGAATACTCAAAACAAATCGGGAAAAACCCAAAAAATATAGAAACCATTTTTTCAAGACGTCTTCTGCACATCTGCTCATTTACATGCTTTCCTGTATGGGTTACCATGTGTCTCTGCAGATGTACAAAACCACACATAATTCAAAATCGTTGCCTCTGCCAAATGGCCGAGTTTACAATCGATCTTGGGGTTTTGTCACCTTCTAGATCCAATGGTGCACTCCATTTTGCATAGAAATACACGGTGTAGAAAAGTGCTAAGAAATTCCAAATATATGAAAACAAATAAACTCTTCCTTACAAAAAAATTATAGATGGATGTCTACAACATCTCTTGCTCTAATACCATGAAAGGAACGATAACCAAATTGTTCCAAGCCGCAAAGATCCCAGATGTTAATAGAACATCACATTCAATAATTTGAAAGTAATTTCATAAAATATACTTACAAAACACATTTGCAAACAAAGAGTAGCAATATCATATATGGAACTCTATACAATGCAATAATGCCATGAATTGGCTCAATAATCAAGATGTATATATAGGAGGAGATAAGTGCAACTACCGCCTAAAATAGTGATGAGAACTCTCATTAATTGATACTGACAATTAAGATTACTCCACAAGACTAACAAACTAATTTCACACAACTAATACACTTAAACAAGCTAACTCAACAAGTGTAGGGATAACCTAAGTGTAATAATTATTCTAATAAACAAATAAAATGATAAATAATAACCTACACTAACATGAATGCCCTGATGATTGGTTGATTTCATTTAAAATGCTTGTATTTTCTTAATAGATTTATCCATAAAATGTTTGGTGTAATTCTTGATTTGTTCATGATGAATGAATTAGAATGCACTTATCTACAAATTGAATTCAAATAAGGACCCTATTAGCACTGAAATTGATATCCAGTGGTTGAAAAAGTGAAAACCATGGAAAAAGGATTATACGAGAAAGATTTGGGAGTGACCATATCAATGGGCCCGTAATCACCTTAATAGTCTAAACAAATCTATGAGCATTTATATGCTTTGAACACATAGCTCGAGGATAACGCAAATGAAGGAGAAAGAAAGGGGACATATAAAGGGCCTTGGGAGAAGGTGTGGGGACCGTCACAAGGTACTAAACATGCCAATAATGCCTAATTTAAACCAATTATTGACAAACCCATAAACATATTAAAAATGTGTAAGTTAACTAATAACAAATGTTTAAGGGCTATTCGAGGTGTCTATAAACACATAAACACAATCTAACAATCATTAAAATTTACAATATACTTACAAAACACATTTGCAAACAAAGAGTAGCAATATCATATATGGAACTCTATACAATGCAATAATGCCATGAATTGACTCAATAATCAAGATGTATATATAGGAGGAGATAAGTGCTACTACCGCCTAAAATAGTGATGAGAACTCTCATTAATTGATACTGACAGTTAAGATTACTCCACACGACTAACAAACTAACTTCACACAACTAGTACACTTAAACAAGCTAACTCAACAAGTGTAGGGATAACCTAAGTGTAATAATTATTCTAATAAACAAATAAAATGATAAATAATAACCTACACTAACATGAATGCCCTGATGATTGGTTGATTTCATTTGAAATGCTTGTATTTTCTTAATAGATTTATCCATAAAATGTTTGGTGTAATTCTTGATTTGTTCCTGATGAATGAATTAGAATGCACTTATCTTCAAATTGAATTCAAATCAGGACCCTATTGGCACTAAAATCGATATCCAACGGTCAAAAAAGTGAAAACCATGGAAAAAGGATTATACAAGAAAGATTTGGGAGTGACCATATATCAATGGGCTCGTAATCACCTCAACAGTCTAAACAAATCTACAAGCATTTAGATGCTTTGGACATATAACTTGAGGAGAAACACAAATGAAGGAGAAAGAAAGGGGACATATAAAGGGCCCTGGGAGAAGGTGCAGGGACCGTCATAAGGTGATAAACATGCCAATAATGCCTAATTTAAACCAATTATTGACAAACACACAAACATATTAAAAACATGCAAATTAACTAATAACAAATGCTTAAGAGCTATTTCGAGGTGTCTACAAACACATAAGCACAATCTAACAATCATTAAAACATTTTATCATTATCTGAAGCTCACATCATATTGTGGAACACTTTAGCACACAAAATAGATTTCATTGCTAACCCTTTAAATAAACTCTTAAGCTCACTTTATTTCCCTTAAGACTCTCAGGGTATTTTTTTTTATTTAGGTTTCCTAGGGAGAGGGCCCTAGCCCATTATGGCATCACCAACCCACACCAGTTGTGGAACCATTTAAAGATGGAAATTTTAAGCTCTCGGCTAGCCCATAAATTAAACTACATTACTGTGGTGCTCTATCACAAGGGTATCTAAACCGTCGATAGTAGGCCGCCTTAACACGGAGCTGAGATTTGAACCTTGGACCTCCTAATTACAAGGAGACCTGAAGACCATTATATCACTACCCGTTGGATACTCTTAGAGTAAGTTTAAGATAAATATACAAAGTCTAATTTATCATAACATAATTCTATCAAAATAAGACCACCTATTTTCTATTTTCTCTATATCTTCCCTATATCTATTTTTAAAATAGATAATTCATCAAACCTTGTTTACTATATTTTATTTCTACACATGGTAATTTATTTAATTGTACTAAATATATGCTTATTAGTCCAAGGTAGGCTAATATAGTAATCACTTTCTTATTACTCAATTTTTTTTCCAACCAATCACAATCAACTTTTTTTTATTTTATATGGTCTATGCAATAGTTTTAAACTATATATATATATATATATATATATATATATATTCATTTATAAATATTAATTTTCATGTATGTGATTGGTCGATAGATTTTTCTCCTTATTCTTCTTATTCCCATACAACAAAATGATGTCATAATTCATTTTATTTTCATGGAACACTTCCCTATTTTCATGGATGAGTTCCTTATTTTCATGGAACACTTCCCAAACAATTTTTTTTATTGGAGACCAATATAATTTTTTTGTGGATTTAAATTAACAACTCAAAATACAAAATAGCCCTAAACTTCCCTAGAGATTTTTTATAACATAATTACTTTAAATCAATTTAATGTCATCTACTTTAAAACAATAAACAATTCATCCTAAAAAGAAGGACTAGTCGCATTGGACTCTTGTTCATTTAGTTGTATTCTTAAATATATACTTATTCATTGTAAACTATACTTTTTCCAGTTAAAAATGAAATGGTTTTAATTACTCTCAAAACTCTCCTTTCCTATATATATTTTTAATTTTTAGAAGTTTTTTTATTTTTAATTTTAATTTTTAAACAGAAGCAAAATGAGATTTAATGTATAGAAATAGCAAAACCCTTAAAACCCTAGAATCTTAGCACCGGCAATGGACTGTGATCGACCACAGTCAGTAGGACGACTTCAACTAACCCTGGAATAACATCATATACGCACAAAATATATCACAAAACATATCAAAAAATATATCCACCCTCAGTAGCTTTCAAGAGAATCTCAAACGTTGCGTTTGCGATCTTCATTCAAACTTCAATATAATTTCGTTCCCTCTTAAGATATTTAAAGTGTTGCCGCATTTACGTCACTGGGGCTAAATCCTATAAGAAAGATGGGGATATTCGAGCCCTTCAGAGCCCTGGGATACATCACTGATGGCACTCCTTTCGCTGTTCAAAGGCGTGGAATGGAGACCTTTGTCACTCTCAGCACTGGCAAAGCTTGGCAAATTTACAATGTAAGAACGAGTTTTTGTAGTTTTTTCCCCTTTTAGAGCTTCGCATTTTAGGTTATGCGTGCGTTGCATGTCATGAGTTTTGAAATTGGATAATGTACATGAGGAGGGAGGTGTTCTCAATGTATATATGTTTTGTGCAACCTTGAGCAAAAATCATTCTTGGCAAATTAATTTATAAGATAGTGTTTTCTTTGTTTTCGAATTTGGAGAGTTGACCCTGATTATTTTTGCTATGCTTTTGCAGTGCGCCAAGCTGAATCTTGTACTTGCAGGTGAGAGTGTCGTACTTCCCTTTGACATTCAGTATATTTGTTTGTTTTTGTTGTGTTCCGAAACACGGCTTGTATTGTTTGGACAATTGCACGCGTGCTATTCGAATTTGAATGTGAGCAACATGTTCTTATGTATAAACTCTCAGCATTTTTGTTTTTGGATAGCTCAATGAGGGTTAAAAACAGGTCCCTCGCCCTGGGAAATCAGATAAGCAATAAAGCCTATCATTAACAGCCAAGTTAGATTAGTAAGAAGGTCTATCATCATCAGCCAAGTTAGTAAGAAGGCCTATTATCAACAGCCAAGAGTGCATTTACTGGCACTCAAGTCCTTTCAAATACTCAGACTGAAACACAAAAACAATTGGTTTTATAACTAAAATCAGTTTCAACTAGTTTTGAAAATTTAAATCAGTTTCAACTAATTTTGAAGGATCTCCATACCCTGTTCCAAAGCTCCAAGAATAGCACAAGCTTTGATGATGTTGATAAAGGTTGACGAGTCTGTATTTACATTTGCTATTGTCATTGGATAAAAATCTTGATGTTTTGTCAACAAGCCCATCTAATGCATATCCAGTAGTGAGTGCAGTGTCTGAAACCACAACAGCCTTTTATTAAACAACTCAAATGCCTTCTGAATATTGGCACATTATCCATATATGTCTATTGTAGTTTTCACAAACACATCAGACATAACTCCAATTTACTATGACCTGTACCAATGCTCCAAATTAAGCACAGGCTGGGCAAATGCTAACTGAGAAAGATGACTCTGACGTGACACCCTGTTCCAAAGCTCCACATTTGGCATAAGCCAGGAGGTTGTAAACCACAATTTCTGAGACTTTCTTTACATTTGCCTAGTGCAATTGTAAAAAACAAGGCTTAGTTAGCAGACAATTTTTGTGCAAATCCAGAAATTATTGCAGCTCAACAAACTGCATTCACTGAAGCATTTTGTCAATTACTTTGTGTGCCTTTTACAAAAATATCCAAATCTTCAAAACTGGCACAAGCTGGCAAATAACGATGATTCTGGCATTACACCCGCCACTATGATTTTCTTGAAAATTAACTGAGGCTTGGTTAGCAATCCAAAATAGTTCCCATCCATGAGATATTGCATCCCATTGGACCAAAAACCGACGAGGCAGTGCACATCCTGTCAAAATCTGCATTCACTAATTTTGATGGACCTTTGATCTGAAGCTACCAATTTTATTTTAGGAAACTGGGCGTATATTGCAGCTAGCTGAAGGACTACGGTGTTATCATGCTCATGACTCTATGAGCATTCTGTGTATGGTGTTTGAGCATAATTACCAAGTCTGGAAATCCAGGTCTGTCTGGGAGGGCAAAATAACCGGAATTCTCAATTCTTTTTAGAAATATCTGGTCTGCTTATGTATGTATATATGAGCATAATTGTATAAATATGTAAAATTGACAAATATAGTGATAAAAATTAATATTGTAATATAAAATGTTAATATACTATATTGTAAGTAATATATAAGGTTGCTGGGCATCTTTTACTTTGCAAAAAGCAAAAAAGCAAAAAAGGGCTGACGTGGACCAAACTTATCTAGGACGGCTGAAAAATCCGGATCCAACCAGATTTGGTAACAATGCGTTTGAGTTAGTACTCTGTTCGATACTCGCCATACTTAGTAAATCTGAGTATTGATTAGTCAAGGCTCAATTATCAGCTGTTGGGAGTGTAAAAAGGATTAAAAAGCTGACATGAATGTATTTTGTATGATTGTGCAATCCTAATAAATATGCATAATCTAGAAAAGACGAAGTATAGAAGATATAATACTCTCTTGGGATAGATAGAGAATGCGAAGAGCCTCTTTTGTATGAAAGGAAGAAGAAGGGATTGGTAACTCAACAGTCGCCTCATTTTGTATAAAACGATGTAAGCGCACTACGCAGAAGGTTGATCTTTGATTCTAATAGAATTTTATCTTGATTCCTTCACGTTCCATTCTGAAGGGTGTCTGTGTTTTGATTCAGTAATAGGCATTCCTATTTTATTATATATACACGTATTCTCAATCACCGTCTCTCTCTCTTCCTTGAATTATGTGCATTCCGTAGCTATTGCACAATTGTGAATTAAGTCTAGCTATCTCTTTTGTGTCTTGTTTAATGAAAATAATATGAGTTTAATCTAGGCTACAACTTGTTGCAAGTCCTGATGCCGTGATCCAGGGACCTTTGCTAACATCAACATAGTTTTTCTGCTCAGTCAACCTGCAAGTTTACTGTTTAGTGCTTGCCATGCAAGATACTCCCACTCTTCATTTGGATCTTTTCAATATCTATGACTATGCTGAGTATGAGTATGCTACGTAGGCTGAATCACCTTCCTGAGTCACCTTCCTGAGTACAAGATTGTAACTTGCTGCAATCTCTATTGACCATGCCCACGTTTCTTTTTGGCAGTAAGTTTTGGATCCATATCCAAGAGCATTTTAACGACTAATACATGGTAAAACCGAGCATCCAAATGTGATATATTCTATCTATTGCTTTCACTTTTTCATCAACACAGGCATCACACTCAAAAAGTGCATGTTCAACTTCTAGACAAGTCTTAATACCAGTCGAGTAGGGAAGAATTGAAGTTTGTAATCCAAATTACTATTTGAATCAAGTTCCCTTCTTTATAAAAAGGTATTGTTGAGGCAATTTTTAAAGGTTAGTTGATATTCAACAAATTATTTGGAGGGAGTAGATTTGAATCCTAATTGAAGTACTAGTTATTGTGTGCCCTGCCCAAGTAACGCCGTGGGTATGTTTTTCATTTGCCACTTGAGTAAACACAAACAAACTCTTCAAAAAGGTTTTTTTCATGGAATGATAAAATATATATTGTTTTGATTAAATTTATTCTTCCCTGATAGATATTTGGTATTAGATGTCCACGCTGTAGATTCTCTTTATAATATATATGCCTTCTTTTGGATATAAGTTTTTATGTTGTTTGCCGAGTGAAAGGATGCTCAAGTACATTTGTTTTATTAGATTTGTTTTCTGGACTGAATGTATATTGCTTTTTTGTTGTGCAGGACCTCAAATGGAGAAAAAAATTAGAGCACTTGCATCTTGGCGTGATTTTACATTTGCTGCTACTGGACATGACATTATGGTGTTCAAGCGAGCTCTGCAGGTATGAGGAATGAGAGGCTTATGCTTTGGAGCGTTGATTGTTATTGTGTTTAAGTTAAATTTTCTCTTATCAATGTTATTTGAGAAGGAAAGTGAAAAGTGATAATTAAATTTTGAAACAAGAACATTGTGAACGTGTTTTATTACCATAGAAAGAATGAAAGAAAAAATAAGTATGCTTCTCTTGCATTCTTTGGAATGTCGTCTCAAATTCACATCCACATATCATTGCACATCGAGAACTACTAGTTGATTTGGATCATATCCCATGAACTGGCAGTATGATGCCGACTTAAGTTCAGGCATGGTCTAGCTTGCTTTACTTTCACACAAAATACTTTTACGATCCCTAGAATTTAAAGGGAGTACCATCATCTTGTATTGCATAAGAAACAAGAATACCTTTTGTTAAAAAGGAACGAGCTCCTGGTCATATTGTTTGTCAAGTTGGGTTGAATATAAATCTAACAAGATAAATTTCTTACTTCAATTTCAAATGGAAGTTTATCTGAACACAAATGTTGTGAAGTTTTTGGTCTAGTGGGATACTAAAAACAGTTCATATAAAACTAAGCATAAGTGACTTACCTTTGAATTCTTAACATGGAAGGGAGTGTTGTTCATTTTGAAAGATGAACAACATAATCCCTTCCAAAACCTCAAGAAACGACTAACCAATAGACCTTTATTGGTCTACTTAGATTGGAGTAAAGTGTTCTATGTGCATGTTTATGCCTCCAAATTTTCCATTAGATAAATGTTGGCATAAGAAGGTATACACAAATTGGAACATCGTATTTACTTTGCTTGTAAACACTTGTCGAGGGTTGAAACAAATAATAACACTATAGGGAGGCATTAGGTGTGGTGTGCTTGATAAAAAAATGAGATATGAAGTGTTGGCCAAACCCTTTGTCTTCTATTATGACCATCAAGTGTTGCTAGTGAACAAGCCTAGTTGTTACCACAAAATGCCTCCTTGAAGATCATGTAAGGCCCATGAAGCATTGTAGTCCATGTTTTGATGAAAAAGTCGAGGGAGCTTCTAGAGGGAGCCCTTAATGACTTCCCTAACACCAAATTGTTCCATGTATTGGCAATTTCTTGTAGTGACAATGTTCCTTGAAGAGATGAGTAAATCTGAACAAAAGAAAAAAAAATCATTGAAGTCAAGATTGTTTTACTTAATTATTGGCCTTTCATGCAAGATGGGCTTTCATGGGGTCCTTCATTGATATGTGATGAAAGGTTATTAGAGGAGTTGTCAAGGAACTCATGAAGGATTTGTGGGAGATCACATGGTACCACACATTGTCAGTAGAAATGTACCATTGGTAGGGCTTTGGTGGGATACATTGTTTAAGAACACCAAAAAATGGGTGGTAGCTTGTGATACATGCCAATATGTGATATGTTGAAGAGGGAAGTCACACCCTTACACCCAATGCTGTTGTAAGAACTTTTTGAGAGATGAGGTGTATACTTTATAGGCCCTTTCAAGAAACCAAGAGGTCTATGAAGGTGAAAGTATGTAGTTGTGGCTACAAATAGCTTACCAAGTGGGTAGGTCAAGCCTTGCTTGACCACTCAGCCATGGGTGCAACTAAGCTTTTATTTAAGAAAATTCGCACAAGGTTTGGCATAACTTTGCATCTTTATAGTGAAAAAAGAAGCCATTCTATAAATGATAGCATTTGATATTGGCCGCGGAGCTCAAGATCTTTTAGATCTATCATTGCCAAGCCCTTACTATCCACGAGCCAATGGACAAAAAGAGCTTGCCAATAAAGTTTGTCTTTGTGATCTTGAAATCATGCGCTACTGAAGGAAACGGCTAAGAGGAAAGACTTCCAACAGTAGTATGTGTGTACAAAACAACCTATTAAGTAAACACTCTAGCACACTCCCTTTAAATTATTGCATGGCCTTGAGGTTGTGGTCTCAATGGAATTTTTGATACCAAGCTTGTAGATAGCCATAGAATAAGCTTGAGGATCAACAAAGATTACATGTATGTTGAGTAGGGTCAAGTAACTTAGATGACAAGAGATTTTTGATCTCTCAATGGTCAGTTGACACTGTGAAGAAATGAAGGATGCACTAGCATGATAGGTTCCTTTGGAGGGTGAACTTTAAGTTTAAATGTTTGGTATTGAAGTATGTGAGAATTGAGATCAAGCCAAGTAAGTGCAAGTTATTATGGCTTCGTCTATTAAGCTAAACACGGTGAAAGACAACAACGGATTATACGAGACACATCTGACAAAATTATATGAAAAGTTGTAGTGAATGAATTTAGAGTTAAAGCCTTACAAAACTAGAGTTTAGAGGTATACAATGTGATTCTTGTCTATTCAAGGTGTTATTTATTTGTAGGGGTGATGACTTCGTAAAGTTATTTAATTGATCTTTAGGGCATTGTACTTCATGCCATTTTGAGGGGAATTTGATGAATTGCCCCAAAGGAAATAAAAGGTGTAGGATAAAATTGGAAATTGTTGAGCTTGTTAAAAATGGGAAGTATTATAAAGGGTTTGCAAAAAATACACTTTAAAAATATTAAAAAGGGGTTTTAAAAACATACATTTTATGGAAATAATTTTGAATAAGAGAAAAAACAAATGCTACCTATGACTATTCAATTTGAAAAAATAAATATAACAAAAAGAGAGAAAATAAGTTATGGAGTTTACTTATGACCGCTTAGGGTTGCAGTGTTTCATGTCTACAACAATCTTTAACGGAAGCAAAATTCATTATAAATTCACATTTTGAAGACCGAGAATCAATTGCATGAGAAGCATTGGAAGCAAATATTCAACAAGATTTCAAGATTAAGAATCTAGGTTAGGGATTTTGACTAACCTCTAGGAAATCTGGCATTCAATATTTGGAAAATCAACAATAACGAGGAATTTCAATAATTCTAGTCTGCTTTCATTAGTAAAAGGTTGTTCAAGCCCTAATTGTATTGTCTAGTCCCACAAGTAGGGTTTTTAGCTTTTAAGTTTTAAGTGAGTTGTTTGGGCATGCCGTCGGGCTCTTTCACTAACCAGTGCCGTTTAAGGAAGATCAAGCTTTTGAACAAGGGTGGTTGTTTGGAAGACGAAGCATTAGTTATTTAGAAGAGATTGGGCTGTCCAAGAGCACATTGGGTCTATCAGGAGAAAATCCAAATTGTCTAAGAAAAAGGGGAGAGTTGTTAGAGGCAGCGGGTACTTTCGATAAGTACTTAACTGCAATTTCTCACTGCAAGGACTGCCTCAACCCATCAAGTTGCTGCTCAAGTGTAGTTCCTTTGCTTTAGGATTTTCTAAACCCACCATGTTCTCGTTTGGATTATTTAGGATTAATCTCTAGCCATCTAGGATTGGTCTCCAATTGTTTTAACTTGCCACCTTGCTAGCTTGGTCATCTATAGGAGTGTGTTTTCAAAACTATGTCTAGTGTTTTGGAGAATAAGGAGAGGCAAATTTTTTGGGTCTGGTAAAAAGTGTATCACACTCAATACTTCATAAATTCGGAATTGCTTGATTCATCATGGTATCAAATCTTGTATATGTGCTCTAAGGAGTTACTTTGTGTTCGAGGGCTTATATTTAGCAAGTTGGTAGGTTGGATGAGCAACTTTGGTGTGCCCATGTGGCTCGTGCCACATGTGAACTAGTAGAGGGTGGAATTTATGATCGGGTCGAGAATTTTTAGAAACTCAAGACTTGTTCAATTAAGTGCTTCAAAGGGATCTTACATTTCGTTACATGTTTGGATTTGTTTTATGATTTTGTGGTTGTAATAGAGGTGAAGCTTCTAGAAGACAATCACAACCTTCTTCTTTTGGTTTCTCTTGAAGGAGACTAAATGATGTTCAAAAGGGAGTTACTTAGGGGTGGATGTTCCACCTCCCCAACATTTCAAGGAGAAGGCACCAAGCCAAAAGAAGTTGAATGTGGTTGTCGATGACAAACACATTCTGTCTCCTCAAAAGAGGCTACATTTAAACAAGTTCAGGAGGAAGAGGTCCAAAGTTCTTACTCAGAGGAAGGTGACAAAAACAAGAAGGATTATTAGATTGAGGATGATGCCATTGCATTTGATGACAATGTGCCAATGTGCCAATGTGGAGGATGAATATCCATTGACAATCACTAGGTGGCATTGCCAATGTGACAATTATCTTGGGAGTTGAGGAAGCGATTGGTAACTAGGTATTCCTTGGGAAGTTAATTTCTCAAGAAAAAACTAACTTTTCTTGTGCTCCTTGCCTTGTAAATACTCCTAGCACTTTGGTTGGTACAACAAACCAAAATGTGGGTGTCTCTCTTTCACCTCTTCCACTAGCTACTCCTAAACTTGTGGTGCCAAAAGTATAGTTCTTGAACATGAGAAAATTCCCACTACCTAATGTTTCTCCGATTTTATAGTACAAGGGGAGAAGGTGGATGTGCTCTTGGTAGGCATCAATTTTTGGACTTGGTAAAAAGGGTATCACACTCAATAATGTCTTCACAAATTTGGAATTGCTTGATTCATCATGGCATCAAATCTTGTATATGTGCTTGTAATGTCTCCAATTCCGAGTAGATGGCCTAGGAGGCTTTTCATTCGTTTTAGCCTTGGTCATACTCGAGAGGCTAACGATGTTGGAGGCTATTGGGTATGGATGTCTAATTACCACCTTGCTTTATGTTATATTTTGTTGTTGACATTAAGTTGGATGACTTGGTGGTAATAATTGTTATATTTTGTCGTTGGGTGACTATATGGTACTTTATTGTTATATTCTTATGTTGGGGGTTACTTAAGTCCCTTTTTGGCAACTAGGGGATAAAAGTAACTTAAGTCCCCTTTTGGCAACTAGGGGATAAAAGTAACTTAAATTACTTTATGTTTTTATGATTCTCCTTAGAAGGGGTCGATTGGGGTCTTTTTGGGCCTCTTGTTGCTTGGGGAAGTTATAAAAGGAGGTATGGGGGAGTAATAGAGCTCATTCTTACACACTCACATATTTTCTTATTGAGCAACTGCTATTTGCAATCTTCCTGCTTGTGGAGTAAAATCCCATCGGAACCCTATCTTCGGTGGTGAGAGATCCACTCCTAGCTAGTAGGGCACTCTTCGGTGGTGAAAGATCCACTCTAGTTTGTCATTTTGGAGCTGATTCAAGGCTGATATTCAGAGATATTTTTCAGAGATACCAAGGAGGAGTTTTAGAGGGTTTCAAAGGCTTTTTGTGGAGGATTGTGGAGGAAATTTGAAGGGTTGCAGATCTGATTTATTGCAGCATTAAAAGCAGGGTTTGGCGTAGATTTCAGAGGTATTTTCGTGGATTTTCAGCCTCTCCCTTAGGGTGACATCACACCTAGGGTTTTGTAGTAACTTTTTAGGAGGGTTTCAGGTTGTTGTTTCCAGATATGGAGGTTGGGTTCTCATCTATATCATTTGTAGATGTTATTTCCAGAATTTCAGATTTTTATTTATTGTATTTGCAAAGTTATGAATTTTTGAAGATTTCCAACAGTTTAGGGCTTTCTAAAAATTATTGGCATTCATATTCTATTAAGAAAATTCCAAAAATATTTTCCTAGTTTTTGTTATCATTGTTGCAAGCTTGATATAAATTTTCGTGGGATTTGGATAAGTATTTTGTAAGTTATCAATAAAAATCAGTCGCTGTCCTTGTTGGTTTATTTCCTGCAAAAATCAGAATTTTTATTTGCTGCAAATTTTATATATATTATGGATTTTTGAGCAATATCCCTCTAGGGATATTTTAGTGCTTTAAGGAGTTACTTTCCGTTCGAGGTCTTATAAGTAGCAAGTTGGTAGGTTAGATGAGGGGCTTTGATATGCCCATATGGCTCATGCCGTACATGAACTAGTAGAGGTTAGAATTTGTGATTGGGTTGAGTATTTTTAGAAACTCAATACCTAGTCAATTAAGTGCTTCAAGGGATATTACATGTTGCTACATGTTTTGGATTTGTTTTATGATTTTGTGGTTGTAATAGGGGCGAAGCTTCTAGAAGACAATTGCAACCTCCGTTTTTTGCTTACTCTTAAAAGAAACTAAATGATGTTTAGAAGGGAGTACTCAGGGGTGGTTGTTCCACCATTATGACCTTTCAAGGAAAAGGCACCAAGCCGAAACAAGTTGAATGTGGTCATTGATAACAAGCATATTTTGTCTCCTCATAAGAGGTTACATTTGAAACAAGTTTAGGAGGAAGAGGTCCAAAGTACTTACTTGGAGGAATACAATGAAGAAATGAAGGATCATCAAAATGAGGATGACGCCAATACATGTGATGACAATGTGCCCAGTTTGGAGGATGAATATTCCATTGACAATGACTAGGAGGCATTGCCAATACAACAATCATCTTGAGAGCCGAAGATAATAACTAGGTAGTCCTTGAGAAATAAATTTCTCTAGAAAAAACTAATGTTTCTTGTGCTCTTCACCTTGTAAATACTCCTAGTACTTTTGTTGGCACGTCAAACAAAAATGTGGGTAAGTCCCTTTAACCTCTTCCACCTCTTACTCCCAAACTTGTGGTGCCGAAAGTAGTAGTTCTTGTGCATGAGAAAATTCCCACTACTTGATGTTTCTATGATTTTCTAGAACAAGGAGAGAGGACGGATGTATTCTCGGTAGGCAATAATTTTGCTAAATTTGGTGATGGCAAGGGAAGGTGCAACGGATGGCAAATAATCTATATCGAATGATGATAAACAAAAATGCCACAAAGGTCACAATGTTTACTGTCATTTGGTATGGTGACTTTCCATTTTAAAAATACAAGAAAATTGGGAAAAAAAATACAAGAAAATTTGAACAAAAACACAATTTTCATGGCTCTTCATTTTGCATAATTGAACATTGTAAAGAGATGCATTGAAAATATGAACATAAATAATATTCATAACCTTGGAGATTGAACAATGGAGATTGAAATGGAAGATTGATGTTGACAAAAATGAATGCAAAATTACAAATATTTGATTACTAGATTATTATGAAAATAACTATATTAACAAGAGTCTTAAGTCTCTTATGACTACGAAAATCAGAAAATCAAAATATAACAAGTGCATTCCAGCCATGTCAAAATGCTAAGCTGTAAGCATGGATCAATAGGCTCATAATCATAGTGTTGTCAACACATCTCCCATGCATCCCAATAGCTCATCCATGTTGGACTTTGGATTACTTGGCCCCTCCGTTGAGATCCAACCAATTTTGGCATCAACCTTCCTTGGCTTCTCAGGGTCCACATCCCATTTTGTTGATGGTCTCTCCTTGTTTCAATTTTCTTGCAATCTAGGAGGCGCATACCTCTATGTGCAACAATTAGCTTCTCTGTTCTCGTAGAGATAAGCCTCTTACTCTTGATAGAGTGGATGAAGCTATATGTGGGCCAATTCCTTTTAGTGGTAGATGGGCTAGAAACGTGTGAGAAGGCAAATGACAAGTGTCAGTAGGATTGTCAATTTTTTGTGTAGCTTGCATCATCCTCTAGCATCATCTTGCATTAGAGTGAGTCGATCCTCCCTTGCTGTGGTACTTTGGTGTGTGAGCCTAGAATATGTGTAGTGGGGGGTTCAGCTTTTCCCATTTGTGTTGAACAATGAAATGTGTTTACTCGTCATAGAATGCCAAGGTGGGGTTTCTTTCTTGTGAATTGTGTCTCTCATCTGACCAAGCATAGTATCAATGGTTTCATCTATCTCTACAAGGTTAGGAGAGTTAGAGTCACCATATTGAATGACAATAAACATAGGTGGCACAAAGGACACGATGTGCCTTACATTTAACCAAAAAATATTTCTAACCAGATCGCCTTGCACTATCTTGGACTCCCCCCACGTTGCCCACTCTTGAGTCATAATCATAAGCTGCAAGGGTTCCTGCCACTCAAGTGTCCTCTCCAATACTAATATGGTGTGGAATAACAAACAGATGTTGTCTCCAAAGGTTTGATGAATTCGTTTCTTGAAAAAGGTACATACAATTTATTGGCTCATAAACATCTACACCTCTAGAACTTGTCACCACCTGTTTCACACTCGCAATTTTTCCAATATCTTTTGTTGCATTGTTCATTGCATGTGCAAAACAAGCGAAATAGATGAGCCTAAAGGAAGCTTAATTAACTTTCTTGCTGCCCGGCAGACATAAGGTGCATTTGTAACTACATGCTCAACATTGGCAGGGTAAACCTTCCCCATGATATCCTTCATTATTTAAAAATGAAAACCAGCATCCTTGTGTGAATGATCAATAGCTCTAAGGAAGTAAGGTTTTACCTCACATGTGTTGATAACATTGATGAGTGGGCGATGCCTAATATCCGTCTACCCATCCATGATAATAGAACACCCTATTTTCTCCTATGTCGCCTTCATCTCCTTTTAAGCACATTTGCTTTTGAGTAGTTTTTGTCAAGAATGTAGGTTCTCAATTTAGTTTCTTCATAAGTTCATATAGACACATAAGATTGACTTGCTTTATATGCTTTATAGAACTAAGCTATATGAAATGGGACACCATTCGCAAAATAAGTAATTAGATTATTAATTATTTGTAGATTCTTACTCACGTGTGTCTAAGTCATCTCAAGATTACTTTCACGAGCAATGACATGTAATGAGATTGTAATAATAATGTGACAAGGGAACCCGCTTAGCAGTTAGCACACAATCACTGTAAGCATCATTGGCTGCATGTTATTTGGATGCTACTTCTCCCAACTTCACATGAATATTTGGAACCCTAGGAGCTGGAGAAGAAATCCTGGAAGTTTTCGTGGAAGAAAGCCTAGAAAAAGTGGTATGCATATTGGATGCAGCAGCAACAGAATGTTCCTCGTTAAACAACTTCTGCATTTCAGCCCTATTTGCAAACAAATACCAACTAACCCTGGGGATGCTCCCCTTCCTGACATGATTCCAAATATTTTATTTAACATGATGTTCCCCTCTAAATTTCTTGGTTTGTTTGTGTCAAGAATAGTCACAAACTGAAATTGGTTGGTTTGAATGGCCTCCTTGCATATGGCTTCAACAAAGGTGATGGGCATTCAAATTAGGTGGAACTATCAATCGAACAATTTCTCTCCCTTGCCCACCCCACCCTACCCCACCCCACGTCCACTCTATTTCTCACATATCCATCCTCTCATTACTACTTAAACACGTCGTAACTTGTAGATTGCTGATGTAAGGCATTTTCCCTAAACAAAATGGTATAATGCTTTTTAAAAAAATGTATCAAATGCATAAAAATCTCTCTCCATGCTGAAAATTTCTTTCCTTGCATTCAATTTCTTATCTCTTCTTTCTTATCCTTTTCTCTTTCATGCAAATGAATGTAATAGGTGAACTTAGGATTTTGGGGGTGTACTAGGTTGAGCACCTTGGTGGCCCTCTGACCTTTTTTTCTGCTTCAAATATATTTTTATTTAATATTTTATGTTTACATGTCATTGGGAATGTCTTGGTGTACGTAGTTTGGTCAAGGGACATCCTAATAACCCCTTATAGGTGAGGGACGTCCTCGGAATTTGAAAAAAAGCGGATGCCTGGATGATTCCCTGAGGGGCTGAAATGTTCTAGGGATGGTTATGAAAGGAAAAAGAGGGTGACACTGGGGAGGTGGTGGGGATTGGGGCGGGCAGGGGCAGG
Source organism: Taxus chinensis (assembly GCA_019776745.2). Taxonomy (NCBI): domain Eukaryota; kingdom Viridiplantae; phylum Streptophyta; class Pinopsida; order Cupressales; family Taxaceae; genus Taxus; species Taxus chinensis. The sequence goes on from CM034149.1 coordinate 147,217,748, forward strand.
AACATTTCTTTTCCATCCCCTTGTACCCAAAACACAAGTAGAGTTCCCCTGTGCTTCCTGAGGGTCAGGGATGCGTCCTTGTGGAACATTGCCAATACTGTTATTATTGGCATAGATTGAAAAATTGTCATAAGGTTCTATTTGTCACTCTGGGTTTTGAACTTGCCTTTGAATTCTTTGCACTTGTTATACTGATTTATTGCTAGCAATTTTCCATGTCTGACAAGGAGATTTTTCAAAGCACTTAGTTGGTTTACATTTCTGGCAAGGATTTCTGTATTCACATTTGTTGACAAATATAAAGCCTACTTCCTGCTGATTTCTTCATCTAGACTTTGGTACCGGAGGAAGGACGTCAGCACTTGAAACAATCTCACTCTTCTCTCTTTCGCTGTTGGTAACTTTTCATATAAGACGTTAGTACTTCAATAAAATATCATAGGATATTATTTTGAATTGTGAAAGATGAATATGGGTGCAGACATTTACTTTTAAGAACAGTGAATGCTGTAAGGAACTTTTTCACTGCAAGCCTTTCATCCTTGACAAGATAATTTTTATAGTTCCACTTCAGTTTTTGTGTGAATATATGGTTTTTTCAAGTATGTATTCTATCGCCCCTTGAGGTTGAAATATTATAGAACTTTATAATGTGTCAAAATAAATATGTCAAATTATAATGTGGTTAAATATAGTATTTCCTGACTGAAAAATTTAGAGTATGGTGTTTATCATAATTTTGACTTTGGTGCCTCTTTGAGCAGGTGGTCACGTGGAGTGGACATAAGGCGAAAGTTGTGTTGTTACTTTTATTTGGAAAACATGTTTTAAGCCTTGATTTACATGGCTACCTTTTTATATGGACTGCTGTTGAACTGAATCCAAACAAAGCACTAGTTGGGCAAATACAACTAGGAGAGAAGTTTTCTCCAAGTTGCATTATGCATCCAGACACTTACCTAAACAAGGTAGGTGGTATCATGTGTTTATTCCTTCATTTGGACTACTAGGCACTAAAAGCATTTTTGGCGCATCTTTGATTAATATTAGGATGGTAAAATTTGGATGTTGGGCCAGTAGATTTTGTATTTTGATTTGCTGGAAATATGAATAATTTTTAAAGTCAAGAATATTACAAGTGCAGGTCCTCATTGGGAGTGAAGAAGGGATTTTGCAACTTTGGAACATCAACACACAGAAAAAGCTTTACGAGTTTAAGGGATGGGGATCCTCCATTCGGTGCTGTGTCTCATCACCAGCTTTAGACGTGGTTGGAATTGGTTGCTCAGATGGAAAAGTTCATGTCCATAATTTACGATACGATGAAGAGGTTGTTACATTTACGCATGCAACCAGAGGTGCAGTTACTGCATTGGCATTTAGGACAGGTACGGTATTTTAAAATTTTATTCAACATAAAATGCTGCCTTCAAAAACAGCAAATCAGTGATTTCTGAGGTCCATAGATGAGAACATATCTGTTTGAACTAGCAAACTAACGGAAAATTAGGTGTATAGTTGACTATCTATTGGAAATGAAATTCTCTACTAGGCAATTTTTGTGAGGGATGGAATTGCATATCTTTCATATACTGGTATAGATGGTAAGATGAACACAATTATTCTAACTGACAAATGATATGACCATTTCACATTATTGTATTGGTCTGATTTGTTTCTGTAAATTAATTTCATTAACACATTGTTTTTGAGGGTCTTGGAATGTTAAAGCGATGTATGTGCACTTGTAGATTTATGGAAGGGTATGGTTATTTATATCTTGGTTTAGTTAAATTTGCAAGTCGTATGCTTGGTGTCCAATGAACCTTTACTACTCATAACTATGTTTATTTGCAGAGGTTTTCAAAATGTCAATCCTGGTTTATATATTTGTTGCAATTTTATGGCATTCAACATAAAATTACAGATTTGTGTTAAGCAATTGAAGGCTTCCACAGGCATTTTTAGTTTAATTTCTTTTTATGTCATGAGTTAACTGCTTTCTTTTCATATAGACGGGAAACCTGTTTCACCAGCATTAATTTTTCTTTTCTTTTTTTTTTACATGGATAATATTATATCTTATGCTGGTTTAGTTTCTTCTCTAACCAATTTTTGTTCTATGTTACAAGTTTAATTTTCTCCTTCATATAGATTGGAATTCTCTAAACAACATTAATTTTTCTTTTGTTTTTCAGATGGACAACCTCTTCTAGCAGCTGGAGGTTCCTCTGGGGTAATAAGTGTATGGAACCTTGAAAAGAAAAGGTTACAGTCAGTGATAAAGGATGCTCATTATTCGTCCATTTGCTCTCTTTACTTTTTTTCAAATGAGCCCGTCCTGTTGAGTTCAGCAACAGATAACTCAATCAAGGTGAAAATTTATTCGTAGTATTGCATATTTACTTTATGGGACTAGCCAAATTCTGCAGGAGAATGAGGCAATTTAGTTATTTGAGAATAGCTGATGTCTACTTTGAGATATATATTTAGGTTTCAAGTTGCTTCTATATACTCTTTTCTGTCACGTTCTTTCTGAATTAATTTGCTACTTGTTTTTAGAGTTTTCCTTTCCTACCAGAAGAAGAACTATACAATATACTGAATATATAGTTTTATTTTTTATTGAAAAATGGTAGTTTTGATTTTTTTTTAAAGACACTATAAACCTCACCCCCTTCTTATTCTTAGATGTGGATATTTGACACAAGTGATGGAGAAGCACGCCTATTAAGATTTAGAAGTGGTCATAGTGCCCCTCCTACATGTATAAGGTAATATTCTTTGCTTATTTTAATTGCATTTGAATCATTTGCATGTAATCCCTTGTTAGAATGTACAAGGACTAAATCACATGTTTTTTAATATTGTAGTCATGGTTGCTGGGAAAAAGGTACAGGTATTGGTATGCCATTTTTCAGAAAATAAGATGACGGGTTAGGGGAGAACAAATTTTGACTTTTCTCATTTAATTGTAGTTTAGGTTTTTAACTTTTCACATGTCATTTAATTTTGACGCATCTTTTGCCGATATCTAGTTTCCGTTCTTTAAAAGCCATTCCATAATAACCAAAAACCATTGCATAATAATTAAATTATCGATAGATACATCTTATAAACCTATCAATCAATAATTTAATTATTATGCAATGGTTTTTTAAGTACGAAAGCTAGATATTGGCAAAAGATGCGTCAAAAATAAATGACATGTCAAAATTGAAACCTAAACTACAATTAAATGAGAAATGTCAAAATTTTACGGGGGCTCCTATCTATGCTTTCTATGGGGTGGGGGCTTGACCAGGGACTCGACCAACTGCAGGGAGACTAGGGGGGCTGGGGTACCTATTCAAGAAGACAACCGCATCCATGCTCTCCCTTTAGAGTCGAGTATCGCAACCGCTTCGAGCTGGATTGGGGAACCTGCACACCCCATATATAGTTCTACTAGACTTCTCTGAAGGAGGCCCTATTTATATATGGGGGCGGCTAGGCTATATACAATTTGGCTCTTGGTTCTACTATGGTGAGGGCTCCCCCCTCTCCCCCATAAATAGGGGGAGCAGAAGCCCCTTGCCCCCTCCCTATATATCTTATCTATGGGGGGCGCTCCCCCGCTTGGCCATACCATATATCTCCAATTCATACCAATCAATAGAAAGTTGGGATGGCCGCATCTATAGGCTGGAGTCCAAAGCAAAACCGTTTGAAGAGGATATCATCTAGAGCAAAACGGGGATATTACTCAACCGATTCATGTGCATCACCAACCTCCTTAGCTATATATGGTGGGGAGTAGGTTGGCATACATAAATAGGGGCCCTCTACTCTCTATAGACCCTATAAATAGTTATAGAAGTCGAAGCCTTTCTATATATGGGGGAGAGGAGCCTGAGTTGACTGACCGACTAACCTATGCATATGTTCTATATAGAGCCCCCCCATATATATGGCTGTATCCAAGGATAGGATAGTACTGGTCCCTGAGTGGTACTAAGCCCATATAGAATAGGTGGAGAAGGTTGCACCCTGTCAGATATATATAGAATAGGGGATCGCTCACCTCACCCTTCAGTATATATGGCATCCCATACTCCCATACTCTATAAGGTGGGGTGGTCAACTAGAGATTAATGTTTCCCCGCCATATATCTAATCTAATCTATATAGGAGGGGGGCCCAGTCATCACCTGTAGTACCCTAAATACAGATAGTGACGGTTGTATATATAGACATAGATCTACATGCAAGTAATATTCCCATCCCAATAGATCTCATATCCCATATATGGTAAGGGGGAGGGGGTGGACCCATCCCCCCAGTTCGGGCCCATCTACATCTATGGCGCAGGGATAGGGCTCTAAACTAGAAACATACACACACACATATGTATATATATACATACATGCATTACACCACATGCCATGACAAAATTTAAAAACTTAAATTACAATAAAATGAGAAATCTCAAAACTTAAACAAAAATTAAAATTAAAAATAGATAAAGAATAAATATAATATACTAAAATTTGAATAAAGTAAAAAGTAAAAATAAAAAAATGAATAACTTAAATTATAGTTAACTATTAAAATTTTAGATTAGCTATGCCCTACATCGTTGGCAGTGTTGTGGCACTTCAACAGAAATGCCCAGGGCATTGCTGTAAAATTTAAAAGTTAAAACGCAAAATTGCCGAACGGGAACTGATGAAATCCATCCACATTGACTGATGAATTCAACCTATATGTGATATGGGTGCTTTTGACTACAATTTTGGTGACTGCAATTGCCATTCTGGCAAATTTGATTGCGATTCTGGTGACTAAACTGCAATTCCAGCGACCGCAACTGTGATTTCGATGATTGCAATTGCAAATCCAATGCAATTCACACATTTAGGCTTTGAATTAGGGCTGTGAAGGAAATGACACGATTTTTGCCAGGGAATGTGAGGGAGACATTGAAAGTCTCTGTGTATGGGAGATGTCTCCGTATCCATCTCCCATATCGAAAACACGCCCTTGGTAGTGGGGGATGTGTCTCCCTGCAACACTAATTATAGTGTTTGGTTTTATGTGCCCCACCCATATAGCAGGGATTTTGTATTGTTGCCACCTTTTCTTAGATATTTTTTAGGTGCACCATGCTATTTTATGAACTTGATTTTAGATTTCATGTCTAATAACATTAACGGAATTCAAAGTAAAAAAATATTCCATTGTTTTTAATCAGCAATTTTAAGTGAATATCAAACATTAACGGAACTAGAAATTTATATACATGCATGAAATGTCAAAAAAATAATGGAGATATTTAAAAACCTTGTTTGTTGTTTTATCTTTAATGTGTATTGTGCAGAGAATTTATTATTCATCAATTGTATGTTCTAGTTTGAATTTCCATAAGAAATTATTGTTAAAAAATTTGGCAATGAAAAAGTATATAGCCACTTATAATAAAGTTGCAAGTAGAAGATTTTAAACCTTATTTGTTGTTTTTTGTTTAATGTGTACTGTGTGCAGATAATTTAGTATTCTTTAATTGTATGTCGCAGTTTGAATTTCCATAAGTAAACTACGTAAACAGATTTTTTGGTTATAAATGTTGGCACTGATTTTTTTTATAGAAAATTACAATAAATAATGGTAAAAATAGTAGGCGTTTGCATGAAACAATGTGAATTAAATAGAGAAATTATATTAATGTTGATGAATGACCAAAGCTGTTCAAAGGAACTTAGAATATACCCAATTACAATAGAAAGTGCTAGCGTAAAAGGGCGCTAGGATAAAAAACTAACTAAACAAAAAGAACTAAAGCATTGAAAACAAAGATAAATTCAAGGTGAAGAGCTTGGGTGAAAAACTTGTCTTAGACAATGGACTGATGAACAATCTGTTTGCAATGGATCATATGTTGAATCATGTGAGTGGACCTTTCTCAGTATGAGCCTAATCAATGGATGCCAAACTAGGTCCCCAAAAATTGAACCCATACACAGTGTGAGCTTGATGACTTTGTCAACAAGGTGCATCTTCTAAGGGATGCACTGGAAATGAATTTGAAAACATTAATTCTCCAAGACAAAAAGGGAGGCATATCCCCTTGCAAAGACCCGAACAGGAGGCAAGCTTCATACTAAAGAGGGTTTGGAAACTTGGATCCCCAAGAAAGTGGAGGCTGATGTGATCTCCAAAGGTTTCCCTTTAATGAGGAAAAAGGGAATTGAAACTGGGAAGGAGAACCTTTGTAGGTGTTAAATATCACGATTTGGTTTTGCTAAGGCTGACCATAAGTTGGCGAAGCTTACAAAAATGAGCAAGGACATCTAGTTGTCTTTGTAAACCCTCGGCAGATTGAGAGAGGAGAACAACATCCTTGGAAAAAACAAGTCTCACGATCATCGCATCATGTAAAATTCAACCATTATCAACATGGGTATGTTGTCAAAGAAAATCCTCTAGCTCATTAATGTGGACATGAAAGAGAGTTGGTGATACATGGCATCCCTAATTGGCCCAAATGTTACTCTTCAAAGCTATAACGGTTTTGAAGTATGAAGTTCCCTAGCAACTGTCTCATAGAGCTTCCTGGTGGCAATAATGAGAGAATCTAGAATGCTGATATCACACAACTTCTGGAAAAACATATATCTCAGAACCGAGTCAAAGGCCTTCCCGAAGTCTAAAATGCAACAAAAGACCTTGGAAGACTGATGACAAGCCTCAATAATAGCTTAGAGTGTAAAAATCTTGTCAATTGTTTGATAATCTCTTCTGAAGTCGGCTTGCCGCCCAACTCTAAAATTACATCTCTCCAAGTGCTCAGAAAGCTGCAAGTCTAACATTGTGGCAAAAAAATTGGCAAACGTATGTCCAATTGTAGTAGTCCTGTAGTTGCTAGTGTTGGAGCTATCCCCGGCCTTACGAATAGGATGGATTTGGGACCATAAATGGGGAACTCTTGAGCAAACAACCTCGTTAAAGAGATATGCCAATCGGGAGGAAAGGGAATCCACACTATATTTGAGGAATCCAGCTTAGCATCCCTCTCAATCTGCTGCTTTTCTGGTACACAATTTCCAAATAACCCTTCTGACTATGCTTGCAAAGAAAACAATAAAGGATGGTGGAGTGGAGGCTGTAATGCCTCAAAACTAAATACCCAAATTACTACTTAATTCACCGTAAATACGAGCTAATTTTATTTTTTGTTTAGTTAATTCAGCTACATTAGTTTAGTTGCTATAAACTTAAATTTTCATTTTCAACGCGTAAATTTGAGAACCGATTTCCACAGGTATATTTTCCTTTGCAATTGTTTGCAACACAAACTGAAATACCCAATGCTTGATTTTTAACACAGCTACTTAACTCTATCATTCAGGAGATAGACGAAACTTTCCAATCAAATTCCACTTTCAACTTCATTCTTCCCAACATTAAAAATTTCAATGAAAACCTATAAACCAACTTGTTCAGATATCAAATGCACTTTAACTTGTATATAAAAGGGTAAGGAGAAATAAACATTGAAATTTTGTTTGTAATATCTTTCTTCATTCAAGTAATGCTTTCAAACACAACAATAACAAAGGCTTGTACACCATTTTTTCCATAAGTAAATTTGCAACTTTTCATTGGATTTACACCAGCAAATAAATGCACATTGTTCTCCCATTTGATCCATCTCTTACACAGGTTTTAAAGTACCGCTTTTACAACTTTTTATACAACTTCCAAATAACCCATTTGACTATACTTGCAAACAAAACAATAAAAGATGGTGGAGTGGAGGCAATGACAACAAGCTGGTTTGGGATGTTGTAAAAATAAGTGACATAAGAAACCTCAGCTTGGGGGTCTATGTTTGAAGCTTGGGTTTTGAGAGTCCACCAAAAAGTCTTAGGGGAATAGTGGAGGGAAACAAGGAGAGCAGTTTGTCTAGACGTAAGGAACTCACGTTTATTTTGTCGCAGAACACAATTATACTCTATATACGAGGAGGGTATGGAGGGAGGCTCATGGATGCGGGCAAAGAGAAATCTTTGATTTATAGATTTACACTCATTATCGTACCAACAGTTCATAAGGTTGGGACCTGTGGGGATGAGATGAGCTAGAGCAGTGCACCCCTCGGGCAAAGCGAAGTCTCCGATGCATAGATTTACACTCATCGTCGCACCAATGGTTCATAAGGTAGGATCTGTGGGGGTGAGGTGAGCTAGAGCAGTGCACAATGTGGGACACCGGTCAAGGGGTGCATCCCAAAGGGCATAACATTGAAGCTCATACATGGACTCTACGACTGGGTGAGGGAGGGAATAGTAGTTGCACATAAGTTGGGAAAGTCGGGCAGTGTAGTCAATGTGTACTCATCATTGTCAATGTGGATCTGGATGTGGTGAGTGTTGGGGGCATAGTGGGAGTGTGGGGGGAATAGGAGTGAGAAGCAACATGAGGGGGAAGTCAAGGGAGAATGATCGAAAAGAGGGAACTAATGGAAAATAAGGAAATGCTGAATGTGGGAGATGAGGGTATGGAGAAGGTGCCTCATGTAGGTTGTGTACTAGTGCTCTGTTTTCTTGATTCTCTTAGTAAACAAAACTCCTCTAACTCCTACTCTTGAAGGCATAATTTGTCTTGGTGCCTCACGTAGGTTGTGTACTTTTGCTCTGTTTTTTTGATTCTCTTAGTAAACAAAACTCCTCTAACTTCTACTCTCGAAGACATAATTTCTCTTGTGCAAGATCACGAACATGTGTATGGTGTGTCTGTATACGTGCACTAAAATCTGAATAGGTGTTTAGGGGGTCCTTGTACAGGCATTGGAATTGTGGAGAGGAACAACATCGTCCGTTGAGGAATAATGGGAAACTCTAGATAAAGGTCAAGGTATGGATCTCCATCAACATGCTGAACGAAGGATAATGAGGCAGGGGAAATAGGATATTGCGATGAAGACATCACAGATAGGAAGCGGGCCCCTTTGAACATTCAACCACACGTATCTGGAATGGACATTAGAAGCAACCAACAATACTTTGGACCTAATGTTGTCATGAATGATGCAAGCTACTCCACTTGAACCACATACACCATAAGATTTATAGGTCTCATGATGACAAGGTGAGTCCTAGAAGCAACCTGTAACTGGATGGAGGCCTTGTTTGGGTTCTCATGGATCTTAATAAGGAAGATGATATTTTGGGTATGCAACCATGTCTTGGAAGGTACCCACAGAAGACCCCACAACACCATTATAGTTCCAACAAACAGTGGAGATGCCACTATTACTGTTAGAGACCCCATTGTGCCATCATTTAGATGGTAAAGAATGTTACCACCCTAGGGGTGGGGAAGTACGGATCACAACCCTGCAATCCTGAATGACTGCCCATTTGTTTTATTGTTTGGAAGCGATAACTAAGGCTTGAGCCTTCTGAAGCTACTGCACTTGGGAGCCTAGTGAGACCAGCATTTATGTAGATTATTCTAGGGAGGGAAAAAAGCTTCCTTTATATTTCAGAACATTTAAATGATCCTCTATCAATTGGATCTTGATAATAACAGTATTATTAAGAGACGTCCATGCCTAGATGAGAGAGATGCCATTCAAGTCTAGGGATTCCCTGTAAAATGGTATCCACTACTTGCAAGGGATCTACAGGCTTTAGGGAAGCCGCAAACTCAAACGTTAAGGGCCTTGGTTTGTAACATCATCCCTACCAATAACCAATGACTAAATTATATGAATTATATCAAATTAACATTTAAATTATATTCCTTCTTTTACCGAAAACAAGAAATAAAGAGGAAATGGGTTGTCACAGTTATTGAGTTGTTGCTTGATAAAATAATCTGATGTAAAAATCTAATAATGTTAGTCTGTAAATACAAGCTAACAAATATTGACTAGAGTTAGGAGTACATTAAAACCAAGTACTTTTTATTTCTCATCTCATTGAACCAATAAGCAAACAATAATGTGTCGATTAATTCATTGGATATATGTGGAAATGGAAGTTAAATGGTGACCACAAATGTGTTGATTAGTATAAAAAAATGAAAAACTTTTCATTTCAGCCTACCAGGGTGTTGCAAATAGATTTCCAAGTAGTTCACATATTTGTTTGCCACGATATACATAACAAATAATACCAGCTCAGATCTATACAAAATCCAAGTCTGCAATTTACTGAAAGGTGCTACTCTCAATATAAAATTATATTTATATATTATATTTTAGAATATTCACTTATATTCTTTTTACAATTTTTTGAATTATTATATAAATTTTACAATATTTTGAATTATGTATTGATATTTAATCAAATATTGTTTTTCATAAATAAAATGAGGGGTTTTATTTGGGCCCTCACTTGATGCATAGAAAAGGATACACATGAAAAGTAGAATAAAATCTAACATAAGGCAAATGGCAATGCCCAATTCCTTGAAACATTTTACTAGTATTCAAGTAAAGAAAAGGTGGCCATGCACACCACTGAAATACTTTCTAGGGAGAACTTCAGAGAGAGTGACACACCCACAAGCATAGACAAACAAAGTTTACACCTTCAGTGAGAAAACTACCATCTCCAAAACCACCTAGCAGCACCAGTTAAAACAAACTACCAGCCAACAAAATCCACCGCCTCACCACCTGTCCAAGTACAACAGAGGAGAAAAATTTATTTAGGAGAGGTAGGCTTTTCAGCAGGATCCCTGTACTCACTTTTCACTCCCTTGTCTTGCAGTCCAAAGCCCTTGTTTTCCTTCTTGTGCTGCATGGGGTCAAAATCAATTGGATTAATGTTTGGTTCACCTTAAATATTCTATATGGTGATATTATGGAGTAAGGTCAGTAAGCATCTGGGGGCGAGCGCCTTGATCACATTTGTAATGGTGGGTACCTTAGATTGGATGCTTATTGAGTCAGACGATCTCGGTGTTTCCATTTTTCAAGATCTGCATCAGCAATGACAATCAGTGTTGCACACACATGATGCACTTTATGGTGTTGATGATAGCATTGATAATGGCAGAAATTTTTGACTGATTATGACACGATGGATTACCTTCTAAAATGACATTGGCTTGTATTTATTTTCATTGGAATCACTTAAGTGTCCAAGAGCGCGTCTGTTGGGTTTTCCATATTTGCATGGCAATGGGATGTAATTCTTCCCTGATTTCTGGGCTCGTTGGGGATTTGCCTTGACAATTTTCCACAGATGTATTGTTGCCATCTCTTGACAGAGATAATTGCAACGCCTTTAAAAGTAGAAGTGAAATGGTGTCTAACAAAGTGCACACAATTCCTGTAAGCTTTCAGCTAAGTGCTCTCAGTAAGATTCTGTTTAATGAGGAAGATTTTGGAACCTTTCTGGCTGAAGATGAGGCTGGGGTATTTATGAACATTAACTCCTTCGTTGTAGATGCCTGCACTCCTTCACATCCCAGTCTGGACTTCTGAGTAGATTCGTTTACAAGGAGGTGAAAACGAAATAGAGAATCAGTTGTAAAGTAGTGGGAGAGAAAGAAAGCCTATGAGAAAATCCTGCAAGCCAAATTTAGGGTGCTAGAGCAGTTGAGTTATTCTAGTGTGGAAAATGTGACGTTAAGGTTTGAGTGAAGGATTCCAAGGTACATTGTGATGGCGGTGGAGAAAACCCTGCAACGATTTTGAAGGATTCCTTAAAGATGGATTTCCTGTTGTGCACTATGATAATGTGGGTAATGATGATATTTAATCTTTCATCAGCGATGCTATTGAAGAGAGCAGTTGTGGTGGTGGGGATAAATAAGAAGAGTCAGCAGCAACAAAAATGTGGATCCAAGGATATGTCACCTGGTTTGTCTGCCTGCAAAAGTCGTGAATGGATCCGCTGTCCAGAAACACTGCCACATTGGTGTATATTAAGAGGGCCAATGGCTTGGAAATTCATTGGTTTGGTGCACATGAATGTGATCTGGAAGATAATGTCCACCCTGGGATTTGATGTGTCTGTGCAGGTGGATAAGTTGGTAAAATTCTCGTTGACGATGATTACAGTGGTTGCTTTCACTGTGTTGGCTTCCCCGAGTGATGCTTTGAGTTGAGCAGCGGAATGAAGTACACATAGAGCTTTTCATTGTTATTGCTGTGCACATCACAATTTTGGCTGATGACCAACTTGGAATTGAGGCAATTGGCAGGTGAGTGGAACATTGAAGAGTGGTTCACTCAAGTTGTAATTAGAGTTGTCTTGAATTAAATCTTATATTCTATGTGCTTTCCCATAATTGAAGTACATGGTTTATTAAGCTCATGCATAAAGTTTGGTTGGGAATTAGTGCATCTTGGTTTCTTATGTCTAAAACTACCACAGATGACAACCAGCATTATATACACCACGTGAAAGTAACAACCAGATGCACCAATTCCCACACTACAAAATACTACACATGCAACTTGTAACATATTAAGGTTATATAGAGGATAAGTTACTAGGATACATGTAACTTGTAACAAATTGTGACACTAGGACAGCCAAAAAAACACACTGTGCCAAAAGACACGTGGCTTTTCCGTACAACATCTAGCTGGAATTTAGCACTACACATGTAAACACCTTTATAACTCCTAGATAGTACGGAATCTGTATGTACCAATATGGAATGTGATGGCACAATGCGATTCTATGTGCAAGCCCTGAATTAAATTTTAGCCTAACATCCATGCTAGCCCATGGGTAATGAGGTAAACTTGCAAAGCCATATTCAACTAGACTAAAAATGCATCATGCTGTTGCCACTATTACTGGGCCAACAAATATTAGTGCATCATGCGGTTGTTACTGTTGCAGGAAGAACATATACTAGGTATTGCCAGCTAGAAGGCAGTTCCACGTGTAATGAACATAAGGCATATCCTTCCTGTGACCTGATAACTCTCCCGTGAACTCCGTAGCCTTTTGTAGGCCGGTGCCAGTTTATATTCATGTATATAGGAGTTTCCTAAGGCTTTTATGCTTTACGAGCAATGTCATAAAATACTGCAAACATTTGTAAAACCAGAAAGCTGAGATAAACAAATAAAATTCAAATGTTTGTGTGCACGGGTGAGGAGAAAGGGATTTGCATAAGGTAAACATTCATAAAACAAGAATGATGAGAAATACAAATAAAAATCAATTGTTTTTGCACACAGCTGAGGAGGAAGGGGTTTGCAGGTTATCTATACAGAATTTGACCCCTTATGTAGGTTGATTTTCCTCCATAACAGGGAATTGATTGCAAACAGCTTTGGAATGACACTTCTTCAGTCTGTTACAGCAAGTACCATTTCAGTTTCAACAATAAAGCATCAATCTGGTATACATGCAAATATGATATGCTATTCTATGACTATATATATAATAACAAGTATAAGTCTGATGTATTAAAATCTGGTATACATGCAAATATTATATGCTATTCTATAATTTGGCTCTCCCCTTCTAAACTTTTTTCTTTTCGCAAATTGTATGAACTCTCCCTTCCTTTTTAATCTCATACTTTCTTGAATAGCTCTAAATGTAATTAGTAATTCTGAGTAGAATAGAGTTCCTGTACAAAAAAGGAATCTTTTTCAAGTGTTTGTGCATGTTGTATAATCTAGCAAATTGTTAATGTAATCTAATATCTGAGATGTAATCTTAAGTGCATAATAAAAAATTGAATGATTTTGCTGGAAACTGAAGGTATTATGGTAAAGGGAGGCATATTTTATCTGCTGGGCAAGATCGTGCTTTTCGAGTTTTCTCTGTTATACAGGTTTGCAATTATTTTTTCATCCAATTGTTTGGCTGCATTGCACCTTTTTTTCATTCTATGTCGGGTCTTCATTTTTTACGTTTCCTGTTTAGTTTTGTCACCTAGTATTTGCTGTACCATAAATGTGGTTTAAATATTTATATTGTTTTATAATCATTCCAGTTCCTGCGCATGTTATATTTCCATTTTTATGAGGTACATGCTGAATCATATTCAAGAAATTGCCCCAAACTAAGATATTTATACTATGCCTAACAGGATCAACAGAGTAAAGAGCTTTCTCAGGGTCACGTTGCAAAACGGGCCAAGAAACTTAAACTTAAGGTGGGTGTATTCTACAATTTTCTTTATGCACTTTCCAAAAGGATTCTTAAATATGTCTCTTCCTAGTCCAAATGTAGAATAATGTGAAATCAGTCAGAACTGATCATATTTGTGTGGTGAAGTTTGTTGGAACTGATCATTTATATTTCATGGACATTCTAATGTTCCAATAAGCAATTACTCAGACTACTAATTCTTGACATCTAGTTGGTACCATAATGTGATAATTGTCAATTTAATGCAAAGAAATGCCCAAAAATACTGGAAAGGCTCTTTCATGCTATCCTTTTCTATGAGAGATATATAACAGACTGAATATTTTCACAGAATATTTGATTCTAGCCTTTTTCATGAATTTCCTATTGACAACTGACTTATTTGTAGGAAGAAGAAATTAAGCTGCCTCCAGTTATCGCTTTCGATGCAGGTAACAATTGTTATCCATTCATTTAATTATTGAGTGAAAAGTCTATGTGAATACTGGCTACGTACTTTATTTAATCACCAAAAGTTAGTTTCCAATAGTACTCTTAGTTCACAATGCCACTTTATTTAATGATGGCACCATATTATATTAAAAACCACAAAATATGGCCAACTTGTCCTATTAAAATCACAGTATTTATAAGGCTCTCTCGCCGTAAGAAATTGAGGACAATTCTTACTAGGAAGTGTGAAAAATCTCTTCCATTTTCATAATTTATCCCAGCACAAACCTCTCCTGAAACCTACACCTAAGGGAGGATTAGTAAAAGAGCTAAAATTATTATTTATGGAGTTCCACGTCAGTGTGATCTTGGTCCGGATCATCTAGAAGACCTACTTGGATCTCGTAGATGGATGCGCTCATCATCATTCTTGTGTTATCAGCTAGATGATCAAATTCATACTAGAATTCAGTGTTTTTTTGACAATCTATTCAGAAACACATCTGGAACCATTTAAAGATCATCTTCATATCTATGCTGCCTACACTCACCATGTAGATTAGAAATACACTTCCATGCCAGGCATATCCTTAAATCCTGTTGGTGTACCTGCTAAAAATTTGGAACCATCTCAATCATGGCAATCATGGCAGCAATATGCAAGTTTGTTCTAGATTTAACAATTATATTACCTTCTAAGATTGTGATCTATGCACACGGAGGAATTTTCCATGCTTGCAAATCCTGCTCTATTATTGATTTGTTTTGCATGACCACTAGCACTTAAAGGTGTTCTCCATGGTATACTGTGAGTTGAGGTTTTCCATACAGCTGAAATGTTATCCATGGTGTGCCTGCAATTGAGGTTCTCCGTGGGTACAAAATTACAAATAGTTCAGGTGTTCTTTTCGGTTTGCTAGGAATCAAGTTTCTTCATGGATGGGCTGTAGTTGAGAAGTTCTCTATAGAATATTTATTATCTATTTATATCTATGTTGCCAGGAAACGGGTACGGGTGCTGGTCCGAAATGTGGAAACACTGATTTTAAAAAAAACCTTGGGTACAAAACGTTACAGAAACATCCGTACAATATATTATAAAAAATAAAAATTTAAATATATATATATATATATATATATAATCAAAATTTTAGTCCATGGACCATAAGAGATAATTGATAAAGCACTCAAAATATTGTGTTCATTGAAGTTCTAAAGATTCATCATCCAACATGTTTACAATTTCAATGTTTCATATATATATGATTAGTTTAATGATTAGCTGCTCCTTGATGTCTCTTTGCTCTTCACAATGCTAAATGCTAGTTTAATAAAAACCGAATTTAGCAAGATAAAAAAGAGAGTGTGATTTAGAATGGACCAAAGACGTCATTATATAGCTTTTAGGAAGTGTCTTTAGGAAGTTTGGATGGGTAAATTAGGTTTAGGAGCAATAAATGTTAAAAATTAGTTTAAAATAAAATGTTTTTAGCTTTTAAAACTGAAAAACAGGCCAAAACGTACCAGAAACGTCCAGGACATTTCCGGGATGTTTCGTACCCTTTTCCGTACCAGAAACATTTCAGACAGGGTATGGGGGTGTTGGGGACGTTTCCTGGTAACTCAGATTTATATGATTTCAAAGGCTGGCTAGTTGTGAGAGTTGGTCAGCGTTCCAAATTTACAAGTCTGATTCCTAATAGGGAACAATGATGAATGCCAAGACATGCCTTTCCATGAGAAATTTGTTAACAGCATGTGCTGTATCATTCCTTGCAGGCCCGGTAGAAACTCCTGTTGAATGTATCCAGCTCTTAGCTAGTTAGTTATATATATATAGTTATACAAATTTGCCTTCGCTTTTTCTCCACCATGTGCTTGTACAGGAAGGCAATCTGTAAGCAATGTTTTTTATATCTGAGCAGCATTAAAATATGGTCTTTCAGATATGAAAACACTACTTATATGTATGAAGGAATTGCATTGGAGACAAATGCCCTCATCATTAGGAGTCAGTGAGCTTAGATTCTTAAAATTACTTAGTTTATTGGTTTTAATTGGGTTGTTTTTTTCTTGGTAATTGAATTTCAATGATCTTTGTCGTATTTCTGTATGCTAGTGTTGGCCATTCTTAGCACGGCATAATTGAATCTCTTTAGGATCTCCACTCCAACTCTAACTTTCTACATATAAAGATTACAGTGATCATCATTTGCACTTGGTTTTTCATGGCTGTCTGTTCCTGATAAAGGCTGTCTGTTCATCATTTTGATTTATCCAGATTATCCAATGTCTGAAGTTGGCCTGATGGATTCACTGGGGTTATCACAGATAGTGCACTAATAATTTTTCATTTTGCAATTTCTTATTTACTAGAGTTGGCTTAATGGTTATATTGTCTCTTGATAGAGATTGTCTTTTTGGCTAAGTTACCAGGGTCGGGTTTACCAGGTAGTCTGGTACCATTATGCTGTTTCTGCAATTTGTTTTGCCCTAGGTACGACCGTCTAAAAAAAATCTAAAATATTAAAAATATAAGGATTCTAGCCCAATAAACAAGAATTATCTACATAATATTTGAGTCTCAAAGCTGGCTCCCTAATAAATTTGGAATCCAAGAGATGGCCATACCCATGCATTTACCAAGCAAAAAAAGAGGAATTGACCACATAATATGCATAGACTAAGCAGAATAACCACACAGCACTACTGATAAATTGATACTGATAACTGGATGCCAAATATTTTGATAAATTTCAAATTCTAATTACTAAATCAAAATTAGCAATCATCACCATATTGCTCTTCTTCGAGAGCATCATCATCATCATTATGTGGCTCATTAGAACCACAACCAGTAGCAGTCACCAGTGCCATTGGCACTCCCATTAGCTGCACCATGTGGATCCTGCGAAGAAATCTTCTGCCCCTCTACATTGAGCAATTAAAGTTGGGCAATAGATGCATGAGCATCCATGTCAAGATGCTCTGGCTCTACAACCCTATGCTTCGTCACCTTTTCCTTGTTCTCGGTCTGCTTGTGTGATAGAACTGAAGGTGCAAATTTTCCTTTTGGGTTTTAGGGTGTTGTTTTTTTCATTTTTTCCTCGTCAAAGTATTGAATTTTTTTTAAGGGAAAAATGGGCTTTAGGTCTCTGGGTTCATCCCCCCAGTTTGGCCTGAGTACTTCTGCCTAAGGACCCAGGCCAAACCTAGGTGCGAATCCACAGGCAGAAAGCCCATTTTTTCGAATGTTTCTTCTCTGTTTCACCATTCATAAAACAGTGTTCTACTTTTCCAGTTTTTAGCAATATCAGGATTTCGAGATGAACTTAGTAAGTACATTATTCGACATACTTACTTTCAAGCTGTATATTTGCACCATGATCATACTTTTTCTGGAACTGTTGATAGTTTACTGTTTTATGCACATCATTGAAATATGCAGCTGAGATTCGTGAAAGGGATTGGTGCAATGTTGTTACCTGCCATATGGACAATCCTTGTGCTTATACATGGCGTCTTCAAAACTTTGTAATTGGTGAACATATTTTGAGGCCATCTTGTGAGGTGCCAACACCAGTAAAGGTATATATTGTTCTTTCCTTTCGTAATTCTAGTTTCTCATTCTTTTGAAGGTGGTCAGCTTTTTCATACTTGAGCACCTAATTCAATTTGATTAAATAGGCAGCTGTACTTATAGAGAAGACTGATATATTTGATTTTATACCTGTTACTGCAGTCTTGCAGTATTAGTACGTGTGGCAACTTTGCCGTGCTTGGTACAGATGGAGGGTGGATAGAACGATTTAATCTCCAATCAGGGTTAAGTCGAGGCAGCTATGTTGATATTGGGGAGGAGGAACCTTGTGGACATCATGGAGCTGTAGTGGGTCTTGCCTGTGAGGCTACAAACACCCTTTTGATAAGCGCAGGCTACAATGGTGATATTAAGGTATTTTTGAGTTTTAATCTTTTCTGTGATCCTTGTAATGGTGGCAAAGTATTTTTTTCATGCTAGTTATTGCCGAACTTCAAGCTGCATGCATCTTGACAAAAAGAAATTTAACCTGAAGTAAGTTATATATCTTATTCTCTATTTCAAAACCTGATCTATTCAACAAAGGAGGATATAATAGCAAATCAAATGGCATGAAGCAGTAGATTTCCTTAAAAAAATCCTATGCAACATGACTCGAGACAATCTACCCATATGCATATATAAACTCGGATCCTATAGGCAATAAACTACAAACCAAACATACACACAAACAAATATGAACTTTAATACTAATATTTGTATCATGCCTGCTAAAATAACATCACCACTTTTTTAGCACCTATAGGCTGCCTGGTTCTGTATGAGACATTGTCAATGAGCATTGCCTCCTACACTCCTGGACAGTGGTGTTCTCTGTAAAAAAAATGAGTACTTATAGAAGTAAAATACAAAGGAAAATAAGACCTTTCAACATAGGGCTCGCTTGCCACCAAGGTGAGAAGGACACTCATCTCCAACCAGGCTTCCATTTCGTCCACTAAGCATGATATGCACGTGACTAATCAACTGGCTGCCTATAAATCTGAGGTTTGAGGGATGATGGATCAAAAACTACATCGAGAATTATACTTGATACCCAACCTGTTCACCAAAATTTACACTTCAGCCGTAACTCTGTATTTCCTTGAGTGGTTTGTTCTTGTTGGATTATAATTTTCTAAAAGATGAATTATCATCCTTTGACTGCACAACATATCTATTGGCCTGTCTAACAGCTATTATAATTCGTGATATATCAATATTTATTTTGCAGTTTTTGTAATGACTTGCACTGAATGTCTTTCACCCTTTAGGAGCACATTCTGTGGATTGTCAAGAGGAGGTTTTGTTTGACAGCTATGGAGGTTTTTATTGTTATACCCGTTGTCCAGTTTATTAGCATGACTACTCATGATTTCTCCTACAGCCACAGGCTCATGTAGATGGGCACTATGTTTGCAATTGTGTATGTTATATGATTTAATTACGTTCATATAAATAACAATATTTGCAGTTGAGAGAACAGAACACAGAACATATTTTATGCACCAAATTATCCAAAACTCTACAAAATCCCACAGTATAAAACTCCTCTTTGTCAATTCCAAATTTAGCATACCACTTTCCAAGTAGAGTTGTCAGCCGATGACCATGCCACAACCATCATGTACATTTCTCACAAAGTCCGGGGTTACTAGCAGTCACAGCTCTTTGACAATTAAGCCTACAAAAATAAGAAACCAAAGCTTCAGAGAAAACTTATTCTCTATGTCACATGGTTCTTCGAATTTAATCAAAAAAGTTCAAATTTTGCCGAACTTTATTCTCATCGAACATGAACTCGAACTTTATCCATTATTTCTGCACGGGAAGTTTTTGACATGATTTTGCATTATTTTACAAATGTGTGTATATATACATATACCAACTGAAAGTAGCGGATAGAAAGCTCTGTCCACTCCATCCCTGACATATTTATGTTTTTTTCCAAAAAATAAAAAAAAATACAAAAAGAATTGTTTGAACTTAAAGATGTTTTTTTTCTCGAACTTTATCCCTTGTCGAACGTGAACTGAACTCTATCCTTGTTGAACATGAACGCGAACTCAAACCTTGTGACTTGGCTTATACTAATGATCACAATGCAATTCTTCAATGAATTTCCTTTTTCCGGACATGCCTGGTTTTGGCTAACTTATGCTTGCTAACAAGGAAATCCCTAAATAGAATAAGCAATGCTATTCATCAACCATGGTCAAACAGTTTAATCGAAATTTGTCAACAATGTGGAGCTTCAACTTAATGTGATTGTAAAACTCGAGAATGAAGGCCGAAAATAATTTACCATTGTCCATGTAATCTCTCTAAATTGGGTCTATAATTGATCTGGAGGTCAAATTTGGGCATTAAAAGTTCCCAAGATCTCCCAGAACATGTTCCTTACGAAAGAGCTTAGAGTCAGCTTTCCGACGCATTTTGGACGGGTCAAAGCGAACACTATATGCGCAAGATATCGTCCGCGCGGGAACAAGAGCCAACGAGCGGAATACAAGCACAAGTGACACAATGCAAGAGGGTTGACATGGAATCAACGAATAGCATGGTGTGATAACGACAGAGCAAAAATGAAGTTGGTTTTCGCCTCCGGTCTTCGACAAACGGAAAGGGGATTTTTCAACAGTGGGGTCCACTCTTGTTTCAAAGGGGGACTTGACCACCGTGAAACTACAAGTAGCTCATCAAGCTAGAAACCGAGTTGGTTGAAAACTAAGGTCATGGCCGAGCTAATAACTGAGTCAGAGGTGAGCTCATGATGAGCTGAAGACTGAGCTCATGGCCGAGTTGATAACTGAGCTAGGCGAGCTCGTGATCGAGCCAATGGACTAGTTCAACAAACCAAGCTAGCCCACATAACAACCGAGCCAAATAGAGACAACATGGCGAGTTAGTGGCCGAGTCAAATGGCAAAACACACATTAACGTGGCCGAAGCTGCGATAAACCTGATGCTCATGGGCTATGTTAAGCCCTCACCGATCAACCGCACATCGAATGCGGGATTATTCCCCACCGCCAAAAAACCTACCGACAGCAACGTGGAAAAACGGTGGGCTCGTAGGCAGACGATGCAATGGCCAAAGCGAACGTGTTGATAGGAGCTTAGAGCACATGGCATACAATTCGACGTGGAGTTGGTGGCAGAAAGCGTTGTGGGGTCGGCGTGGAAGCAACCGAGTCGGGCTCAATAGACATGACGGGCATATGAGTCGACAGGTAAAAAAATAGTAGGGAGGTTCGAACCGTTGACCTCCCCGCCCGCGGCGGACGTCCCAACCAACTTGGCCAACCGAGTTGGCTTGATATAGCCAAAGCCGATAAGGATTTTAAACACAAAAATCAGGCCCGACCCATGTGTAAAAGGGGGGTCAAGGCCCATTTCAAAACACACAAGTATTGAATTCGAAGTTTGATTCGAATTGTTTTTAGAGAGCCTTAAGATTATTAAAGGCATATAGGGCTTTTTAAAAAAGGCATTTGAGTTGTTAAACTCATTATTATTTTGTGAGTTAATATCATTTAATTCATTATTATTTTGTAAAAGGCTATTTAAGCCTTAACTTCCTGTGTTGTTACCCAAAGCTTGAGTCTGGAGCCGAGAGGAGTTTTCAAGCATTGGAGAAGTGTTATACGAGAGCTTTGATTCTAGTATTCACTGGGCATAATTAAAGCCAAGTTAGCATTTGCTTGGAGGCTACAGAGGAGGATTGTGTTGTTGAGCTCGACAACAAACACTATTCTGACTTAGCTATGTGTAGAGGCTGGAGGTCGTGCAACAGAGGAGAAATCTACAGGAAGTGTGCAACTAGGAGGCCATGCCGGAACATTGAGCAAGCCTTCCAAGATCAGTTTGGGTTTTGCGGGACTGATTGGCACTGAGTTCATGGTGGACCGGAACATTCATTATAGTGTTGTAAGTTTCTTTGTACTTACAATCGAAATTTTATAATGGATCGGTTCGTCATTTAACAAACCCGGAGATGTAGGCATCTGCCGAACTCCGTTATCAACTTGTGTGCAGTGTGCATTTTTGCTTGTATTGCATTTTCTTTCAGTTGATTTTCTTTTCGGAGTTAAAATATTCGGCATTAAAAATTAATTGCCTATAACGATCTGTTGAAAGTAAAAATTTCAGAGTATGAAGCCTACTTGTTTACGGATCAATAATCTCAAAACTTTCGTTGATCTTGCCATTTGAATCACATATCTATGTCTGTACTCACTCATGAAACAAAAGGGTTGACTAATAGTGGTAAGATTACAGAAACTGAAGGCTTTGTATGGACATATGCCATCAAGGGACATGCATTGAGGACAATTAAAAATATTTAGTACAAACACATATAAACATGCAATATTGAGGATATTAAGTAGTTAAATACATTCATACAATCAGGTTAGACATATATATTTAATATTAGGGATCATAGTTTTATTTCTTAAAAATATAATAATGGGGAATTTTCATATATTTAAAACTTTTTTTTATATAGTTTTTAATTTTCAAACTCAACCGAACTGGACCTTTCATGAAATTTTGTACTTAGGAGTTTTTTCCTGTTGAACAAACCAAAACTTTCGAACATAGTAACCATGTTGACCACAAGAGAAAATTTCCTGAATATAGGATACCTCAATGTCATAACTTTACAGGGCACAACTTTGGACATATTTGGGGCTCAAGAAATGAATGTATAAATTTGAAGGTTAGAAGTTTAAGGAGACCAATTTTGGACATATTTAGGGCTGGAGAAATGAAATTATAAATTTACTGCTGTATTTAATGAAGAACCAAACAATAATAGACCACTATGACCGAAAAGGAGATGTTCACACAAAAAGAAGAGATACACGGGGATTAGCTCGAGTATTGATGTACTCTAATAATTGTATGTAATAACATAAACAATTAATTCTCCAAAACCACTATTCATCCAATTTAGGATGTTGAATCCCTTGTAAGTATTTATGTAGCTGCTAAACTTAAGTTGCTAGTTACAGATCCTACATAGGAAAAAACTTGCATTTTTCATATTTTTATTTAATTGCTTAGTGTTTTTGCATTTTGGCAACCCAAGGACCATAAGTCAAATACTTACCCACACACTGATATTCCCCTTTAAACTTGACTTGGGGGCACAAGATGGAAGGGTTCATTACATAACACCCCCCTTTAATGTTAACTTTCCCAAATGCAACATATTTCCTTAAGGATTATTAATATGAACAGATGTTGAACCCAATGAGATCCAACTTTTTTGCACAATAAGCAAGAGCTGAATATCAATCGATGCTCTAAGCATGGTGTATCATTGTATGATGCTGGACTTGACCAAGAAAGGTTATTTAGCTGAATGGTCAAATACCAGACAAGTGTTCCATAACAATGAACTATTCAAGGATGGTCGTCTTGTCACTAGTGACATCTTCCACCATAATCATGTGCCAACAAGAAGCAAAGTAACTATGAACTAGCTACCATGATGGAGATAATATAAATACTAGTATGACCAAAGATAAGTACCTTAGAATGACGGCGAACAAGTGCTCCAACAAGTCACATGCAACAAAATGGTCTTCATATCAATGCATGTGCTGACTTCATTTTTTATGTGACGGTCAACCAGGCTGTTTGCAGAGTACTCAACGGAACTGACTAAAACACAAATTTCTCTATAAAATTCAAGGCCTTAACGACATCTACAATATCACAACCTCTAGTGGGGCTGTTACCAAGATTATAACAAAACTCTAAGCTTTTACAATGGTGGTGTGGGCTCTTTGGACCATCTATAGGCTCACTTTATCTCCTTTGGATTCGGCTTGCTCCTTAGCAATCTCAACAGCTCTTCCTCAACTCTCTTCCACCGCTCTTCTACCACCCCAAAATAAGATGTTAGTCCTGCTCTTATACTTGCCTGTTTTCTGCTTCTCTCTCATTTGAATTTCCTTCTAGAAATTTCTCCTTTGCCCTCACAGATTAAAAAATGAACTTGGTTCATTAATGGTGTTGAACTACCCTGTTTTCTGGATTACTTACCTACACCATATTAAACCTGATAGTTGAGAAGATCCGTCTTGAAGATCCTAGTTAGCTGATTAGTTGGCTGCTTGCTCCCTCGATTGACATGTGGTCTGACCGATAGCCCTCATCTACTTCCTTTGTCATTTCTCACATATTCCTTAGTGCATAAGCCCATTGCGCAATCCTCCAGCACTTAGTCTTGCACACTGACCCTTCGCGGATTTGCGCACCCACTTTTCTCTTTTGTGCAATTACTGTGGGCAACCTTCGCACCTTCCCGAAATTCCCATGCACCTAAACTTCTGTTAACACCTTGCGCACTATTGTGCGCCCCTTGCTTTGCAATCCTTCACACACTGCATAATTTGTCATTAGCTGTGCACTAGCTAACCATTGAACAAAACAAACATGCACTCCCGCACAATTGCCACTTTGTTATTCCGCGCATCCTTTGCCTTGTCTTCCTCCTTGCCAATGTTGCACGCACTAAAATTTAGTCAAAATTCCAAAAGTTATGCAAGAGACTTGATGGTAGCAATCTACAAGATTGTGCAGCGAGCAAAGTGAAATATTGCACACAAATAATCTCAAAAATGGATTAACAAACCAGAAATTGCACACACACAAAAACCAAAGCTATATTATTTCAGAAAAAAACATACTCTCCCACATCCAGGAACAAGGGAATAAATAGGTTGAACACAAGATTATCCTCACCTTAGAAATAGGTGGGACAACCTATGTTGGGAGATAAGGATATCATTTCAAATTGAGAAGCATAACGAATCCTCAACAACTCCTCCTCAAATGTATCCGTGAGTGCAAACAACTCACTCAAAAATAGGTGGAAAGGGACAACTAAGCTTACAACTCTCAAATGGAGCTTATTGGTGCGAATTCACATAAACAAAACTAGTTAGGAAATATCCCTAAACCAGTTTGTGTGTTCACACTTACAACAACACTCTCCCTTAAGCGAATATCTAGGAGTGAAAAACAACTAGCAGCCCCTCCTGTTACTATGCGAAATAAGGTACCCCATACAAAAAAGGAACTTATTCTAGATCCCCCCAAGTACAACTTCTTTAACTACTAACAATTCTCACAAGTCTAGAAAACGAGTGAGAGGGTAGAGGTTTGGTAAAGATATCAACAATTTGAGCAGTGGTGGGGAATAAACTCAAGATGAACAACACCATTGTTAATCAACTTGTGAATAAAATGCATGTGAATTTCAATTTGTTTGGTCCTCTGATGGTCAATAAGATTTTTAGCAATTTCAATGGCACTTTGATTATAACACCAGATCAGAGTAGGAGAGTCATGTGAGAAGCCAAATTCATCAAGTATCTGTCGAAGCCAAAGAGCTTCTTGACCAACTTTTACAGCACCTTATGTATTTTGCCTTAGTAGAAGATAGAGCAACAATTGTTTGTTTCTTACAAGCCTCAAGCAACTGGCCCTAAACCAAGATGAAAAAAGAAGCTTGAAGTAGATCGCCGTGTATCACGACATCCACCCCAATTTGAATCTGTGTAGCCCCCTCAATGGTAGAAGAACCCTATTGTGAAGTAAGAGAATGCCATAATTCAAAGTGCCACTCGCTTTGTTGCTTTCCAATGACTCTCATGATGTTCATGTGAAAACTGAGAGACAAGGTTAACAACAAAAGTTATATCGGGACAAATATGTGTTAGATACAACAAACTACCTACCAACTGTCTAAACAAAGTAAGATCAACCAACTTATTTTTACAATCAACAGTAAATTCAATATCTAATTGAAATGTAGTAGGTGAAGGCTTACAAGTGGCCATGTGAAACTTTTGAAGATCTGTAGCATATTTGTGTTTCCCAATGGAAATACCTTCTGAAGAATGATGAACTTGGAGACCAAGGAAGTAATGTAACATACCCAAATCTGTTATATCAAAATTTACCTTCAACCTTTGCTGAATGTTTTGAATGTGTGAATCTGAACTGCCAGTGATGATTAGATCATCAACATACAAAACCTAAAAATAACAAATCTTCATCACTTTTTAGAACATACACTTTGTGGTTAGTCTCCCAACGATGAAAGCCAACACAATAAAAAACATCCATTTTCTCATACCAAGTTCGTAGAGCTTGTTTGAGACCATAGAGAGATCGATGAAGCTTGAAAGCCAAAGAATTATCCTGCACAAAATCTCGAGGTTGCTCCATATAAATCTCCTCATAGAGATCACTGTGTAGGAAGGCACTCTTCACGTGCATTTGATACACTGGCCATCTGTGAGATGCAGCTAGGGAAACTACAAGACGTATAGAATCCATTTTCACCACAGGAGCAAAAGTCTTGGAGAAATCAACTCCTTCAACTTGAGAAAACCCCTTAGTGACAAGGCGAACTGTGTACTTGTCATCAAAACCGTCAGCTGCATATTTGGTCTTATAGACCCATTTACATTTTACAAGTTTTCTTCCCTTAGGAAGAGGCACTAATCCCCAAACATTATTTTTAACAAAGAAGAATATTCATCTTGCATAGCTTCATCCCATTCAATTTTATAGCTTGACCTATTAGAGCCATTCGAGAAGGCATAGACGAAAATTAACATTGCCATAAGTTTGAGCTTTGGTATGATGCAAATCACACAGATCACCAACCAAGTCACCAACATAATGTAGAGTAGGTTGAAGCCATTTGGGCATTTGTTGAGCAAGAGGAGGAGGTGGAGGTGGAGCTGGCTGAGCTAGTTCCACATCATTATCAATGTCAAAAAACATGTCCTCTGAGTCAGGTATTGCAGAAGGAAGAGGAGAAGAGGGAGCAACTTAATCCAAAGGAGTGTTTGTTTCATCAATAGGAACATCTCTTTGATAGAAAACTTTAGGTGTAACAGGGTCAAGAAGACAGTATGCCTTCACATGTTCACAATGTCCAAAGAATATAAGGTCAGTGTTCTTTTTCTCCATGAATTTTCGCTTGTTGTCAAGAACAAAGGGCCATGCTTTGCTTTCGAAAACTCAAAAATCAGATACATCAGGTTTTCTTGCCTGACCATGCTTCTTCTGGAGTAATCCCTTGAACTACTTTGTGAGGAATTCTGTTTTGAATGTAGTTGGCACAATTTACCGCGTCAACCCAAAAATTTGGTGGTATGTTCTTAAATTGAATCATGCAGTTAACCATCTCTCTGAGTGTTCTATTTTTCTGCTCCGCAACACCATTCTGCTGAGGTGTGTAAGGCACTGCATACTGATGCAAAATTCCATGTTCAGTTCAAAAATCTCTAAATGTATTGCATTATACTCCCCCCCATTATCAGTGTGGAGCTTTCTAAGTGACATTCCTGAATCCTTTTCAATAAAGGCTTTAAAAGCCTTGAAATTATCAAATACATCACTTCTATATTGTAATTATGGAACAGGGATGGAAGCCTGGTAAGTTTATTGATGTTTAGGAAAATCTAATACAATAGTGAGGGCTGCAATATTTATAGATATTGGACACTTGGATAGAAATAGAGAATAAGTTGCACAGGTGCAACAACAAACCATACATGAAATAATACAAACAAATATGATGTTGCAACAATGCAAATAACCTCATGTATACATAATAAAAACAATATAATGGTTATACAACTATAAACATATAACTACCTAGCTACCTATGTAACCAACTAGTTACTACAGTAACAACCAGGCTACCTCAGTAAAAATTAA
Source organism: Taxus chinensis (assembly GCA_019776745.2). NCBI lineage: Eukaryota > Viridiplantae > Streptophyta > Pinopsida > Cupressales > Taxaceae > Taxus > Taxus chinensis. The sequence goes on from CM034149.1 coordinate 147,245,636, forward strand.
ATAACTAAGGTACAATGCATAAATTAACTAAGTAAACTAAGTTTACCTAACATTCCCCCCCTTAATTTTGCATTGCCTCAAGGGATGAGGAGAGGAATTCTCTGAACAACTCGAACTTGTCATGTGCAAGTGACTTTGTGAAGATATCTGCTCATTGTTTATCTGTTGGACAAAACTGAAGCTGTATGTTGTGTTTCAAGACATGATCGCGTATGAAATGAACCTGTACCTATAATGGTTATACAACTATAAACATATAACTACCTAGCTACCTATGTAACCAACTAGTTACTACAGTAACAACCAGGTTACCTCAGTAAAAATTAAATAACTAAGGTACAATGCATAAATTAACTAAGTAAACTAAGTTCACCTAACATTCCCCCCCTTAATTTTGCATTGCCTCAAGGGATGAGGAGAGGAATTCTCTGAACAACTTGAACTTGTCATGTGCAAGTGACTTTGTGAAGATATCTGCTCATTGTTCATCTGTTGGACAAAACTAAAGCTGTATGTTGTGTTTCAAGACATGCTCGTGTATGAAATGAACCTGTACCTCGATGTGCTTTGTTCTCTCGTGAAATACTGGATTGCGAACAAGTTTGAGAACACCTTCATTGTCTACATACATGGTGGTAGGTTTGTCCTGTGGTATTACAAGTCCTTCTAGAATGCGACGTAGCCATATCGCTTCTCAGTATTCGGCTTCTATAGAAGAGCGAGAAACAAAGTGTTGTTTCTTGCTTCCCCATGATATCGGTCCATATCCCAAAAAGAATACAAATCCAGAAGTGGATCTCCTGTCATCAATGTTACCTGCATGATCTGAATCCGAATATCCAGTCAAGAAGAATTGATCATTCTTTTTGTATTCTAGACCAAGATCTACTGTATCCTTGAGATATCTCAAAATTCGCCTTGCTACCTTCCAATGACAAACTCTGGGTTCCTGCATGAACTTGGAAAGACAACTCACTGCAAAGCTGATATTTGGTCCAGTGTATGTTGGGTAAATGAGACTCCCAATCAACTGTCAATAGAGAGTTACATCTACCACAGGAGATGGATTTGAATGAGATAACTGCACTCTCGTCTCCATAGGTGTAGCAATAGGTGTGCAATCCATCATCCTAAATTTCTCGAGCGTTGTCTTGGTATACTTCAACTTAGAAACAAAGATGCGATTCTCTTTTTGCCATACTTCCAATCCAAGACAGTAGTGCATTAGCCAGAGATTAGTCATGCTGAACGATCGATTAAGATTTTTCTTCGTTGCATCGATCATCTTCATTGAACTGCCAGTGATGACTAGATCGTCGACATAGACAACAACAATCACAATCTCCCCCCTTGCTTTTTGAGGTAGAGATTGGGATCAGATGGATTTCTGACGAATCCATGTTGTACGAGATGCTCATCAATTTTGATGTACCAAGCCCGGGGTGCCTGTTTAAGGCCATACAAAGATTTCTTGAGTCTGCATACCTTTGTTTCTTCTCCAGGTACAACATATCCCTCAAGTTGAGTCATGTAGACTTCTTATTGTAGATCTTCGTTTAGAAAGGCACTTTTCACGTCCATCTGATGGACTTTCCAACCAAACTGTGCAACAAGAGCAAAGATCATCCTAATCATTTTGATCTTAGCTGTGGGAGCAAATGTCTCCTCATAGTCAATGCCTTCTTTTTGTGCATACCCCTTTGCCACCAATCTTGCTTTGTACTTGTCTATGCTCCCATCTGCTTTGTACATTGTTTTGAATATCCTTCTGCAACCAATGGGTTTCTTCCCTGGTGTAAGATTGATAAGCTGCCAAGCGTTCTTTTTCATTACTGACTGATATTCAACATCTATGGCATCTTTCCAAGCTTTTGACTATAGGGCTTCCTGGACAGTGGATGGCTCAACAGATTCCACAACTTTACTCATCAAAGCAAAGTTTACTTCTCTTACTTTACTATGAGTCCGTGGTCCAGTGGTGGATGTATTTGGTGGAGCATCCAATTTTAAATCTCGTATCATGTTAGTATATCACTTGGGGCATACATTGAACTGCTCCCGTGGGTCGTGGTCCTGTTTGATCAACACCATCATCCTCATCATCATTGTCATCTTCTGCGGGAACATCAACTTCTGTTTTTATAACAGGTGGAATATCTACATCAAGTGAATCTGGAGGAGTCTCTGCTTCCTTCTTCTCAAAGAACTCAACATCTTTGTTGGTGTAGACTTTCCTGGTCTTTGGATCCATCAATCTGTACCCAAGAGTCTCTTCACTGTAGCCAATGAAGATGAGTTTCCGTGACTTCATATCCAACTTCTTTCTGTTCTGCTTGGGTATGTGCATGCTAGCTTTGCACCCGAATACTCTGAGGTGTGCAACAAATGGCTTCCTTTTCGACCATGCTTCATGTGGAGTCACTCCATCAAGAGCAACTATGGGCACTTTGTTCTACAAATAAACTGTTGTCTTTGTTGTTTCTGCCCAAAATGTCCTCGCTAGTCCAAAATCATCGATCATACAACGCACTATCTCCATGATAGTACGATTTCTTCTCTCAACAACACCATTCTACTGCGGTGTGTGTGGAGGAGGCATCTGTCAACGAATCCCGCGAGCTCGAAGGTAGGCTTTGAACTCATTATTGGTGAATTCCCCCCCCCCCGATCTGAGCGAAGAGATTTGATGTGTCGACCAGTCTCATTCTCTACAGCCACTTTGAACTTTTTAAAGCTCTCAAAAGCTTCACTTTTCTTGTGAAGACAAAATATCCACATTTTCCTTGAATAATCATCAACACAAAGCATGAAGTATTGACAATCTAGAATGACTCAGTTGCATCGGACACGCAAAGATCGGTATGAACCAAATCAGCTTACCATGAGCTCGATAAGTACTCTTCTGGACTAAAGCTCTGTGTTGTTTTCTTGCTAAGCAGTTAGGACACTTATTTGTATCCTTCTGGAGAGATGGTAAGCCTCTCACCATGTTGTACTGGCGAAGTGTTTCGAGATACTTGAAACTGATGTGACCAAGTCTCTAATGCCACAATTATGTTGAGGAATAATTCTTAGCCACAAGTGCCTGATCATCTCTGTGGACAAAGTCAAGTTAGAGCATACGTCCTACATTGGAGGCTTTTGCAACAATTTTCGAGCCTCTTGATTTGTCTTGAATCAAACACACTTTCTTACCGGAATGACTATCAAAGTCAGCTTCAGATTGTGATCTAGAAGCTGACTAATTGATAGTAGATTTTTTGTTAACCCAGGGACATATAATATATATGATAGTCTACAATTGCGTGAACCAAGAGGTAGAGAAATGTTCCCAATCCCCTGTACTATGTAAGAAAAATCATCACCTAACGAAACGTGGTTTTTCAAAGGTGTGTCCCTCATTGTAGTAAACCAGTCTCTGTGCCCGGTCATGTGTAGAGTGGCTCCCGAATCAACATACCAAATGCTACACCCTTAATCATATATCTTATATTGGATGTATATAGCCGACTTGTGGCTATCATAACTTCTTATCATTATGTATTTCTTTCATATATGTTATATTTTCATTAGTGGGTCGGCCTTGGTGTTGGCCATAGCATAAGAATAGTATATATAGAGGTTAGTAGGTAGTAGTTTATCATCATTGGAGCATTTGAGTATTATTTTATGGTTTGGAGGTTGCCCCCTCGAAGTGGCAAAGCTATTCTAATTGCATATTGAGATCATTATTCTAGAATATTGTGTTATTTGGTGTTATATTTCTGCTCATGATTTGAATTATACGAGTAATTTCATTACAAGTGGTATCAGAGCTTGAATTCGGCCAACATTGCGTCAAACCCTAATTTTGAAGGTTCGCCCATATCTCAACATCAGTAGCGAATTTTTCTGCAAATTTTTCTGTGGTGTGGCGAAATCAGTCAAGTAAGCTTCCCTCCAAATTTTAATAATTTTTGACTTGTTTTGCAAAAGTTATAGCGGTTTTATGTTTTTTCATAATTCGGCTACATAGGGTGCAATTTGTGGAATTTTTCAAAGTTATTTACATTTCAGAAGAAGAAGATTAAAAATTAGTTTGAGTTCGTTCTTTGAGTTTATAAATTGGGCCGAATTCCTATTGAAATCCGAAACCCTAAAATTTTGACCTTGATCCTTAAATCTTACCATTTTGGGGCATCATGGCCGGGCCTTCGACAGAGGCAAAAAGAATCCCATCAACTCCGGGTAAAACCCCTGATAAGAATGAGATAATAGTTGAGGAGTTAGAGTCAGAAGGGGTATCTACAGAGTCCTCAGGGTTAGGGTTTACTTCAATTGACCATAAGGTTAGCTATCTTGAGTTAGAGTTGCGAAACCTTGAAGGTAGAGTGGCCAGCAAAAAAGATGTAGAAAAGATTGGACAACGATTGGAGGATTTCATTCAACAATTTAGCTACAATATCATGGGACGTCATATCATTCCTAATGAGCCACAACTCAATCATACTCATATTAACCATGGTGGATCTTTAGGTCAAAGTAATAAACAAACTAGCGAGGGTGCATCTGCAAACATGACTAATCCAAATACAAACACTCTACAAGCCTGTAACAATGCTTCCAAAGTGGAAATGCGTAAGTTTGATGGAAAGGATCCACTCAATTGGATTAACCAAATGGAGAATTTCTTTGATCTTCATCAGATTCCATTGGGACAAAAGGTTACCATGGCATCATTGTATCTTGAACCTGACCACTTCATTTGGTATCAATAGTTATGTGCTCAAAGGAAAAAGAGTGGCCTCAATGTTACATGGACATTATTCACTGAAGAGTTGCAATTGCACTATAGTTCTAGTGTGTCAGAGAATTATTTCAGCCAATTAGCAAAGCTCAGACAAGCAGGAACAGTCAAAGATTACATCCATCAATTTCCAAAACCTTTCCTCACGGGTGGAAAATATTCCTGAAGATAATTTGAATGACTTATTTCTTGGGGTCTTAAAGAACAAATTGAGACTGAGGTGCGTATGTTTAATCCTCATAAGGTTTCAGACTATGATCATGGCACGCAGGGCAGAGGAAAAATTTCTTTCAAGTCGGAAACAAACTGTCAGTACTATCAGAGATTGTAGCACATTCCACCCTCATTCCTCGGCCAGTAGTTGAGATTGACCACTTAACAAATTGAAGAAAGAGAGCCAAAGGGTTTATGTAGCTCTCTCTCAGCTTTCCAGAAAGGTAAAGTTTGCCCTCCTAACTCCTTATATTTTTCAAGTTATGGCTCGGGAGTTTTTTTTTTGTGGAAAATTTTCCCATTTGAGGCCGCAGCCAATAGGAAGCTGCCACGTGGCAGAGGAGTTCGGGGGTCGGAGGCAAAAATGAAATTTTTTCCAAAAGAGTATAAAAAGGTCGATTTTCAAAGGAAAACCCGCGGAAAAGAGAAGAAGAGAGAATTCCAGAGTGAATCAGAGCTTGCCACATGGCATCCGACCAATGGAGTGCGGGGAATTTTTGAAAAATTTTCCAAAGACAAAAAAAGGTAAAATTTGAAATTTTTTTTCCCGCCGATCCGTTTTTGGGCTGTTTTTTTCCCTAAATCTTCAAACGATCATATCTTTTGATCCAGAGCTCAGATTTTCACGTTCTTTATATCATTGGAAAGATGTTAAAATTATCTACATGATTCCATGGTCAATTTCTAATTTTGGTTCAGTTTGGAGAGAGAAAATTCAAAAACGGTTCTGGTACGTGTCCATGGCCAGAAATGACATTTCAACAACCAAATTTAATACAGAATGGGTCGCATTCTTCTCCAATATGGTAAAAAATGATGACAGGGTATATGGGTTTGTAAGGTCCTCCATGCTGTTTTAATGCATTTTCCATCAATGAGGAATGGGCTCCCATGTTTTTTTTTTGTTTTCTCTCTCCTGGGCTCGACCCATGTACTGTAAAAGCCAGATTTGGCTCATTTCTTCATGGTTGAACACTTTTTGGCATAGAAAACTTCTCTTTCACCTCCAGCAAGTGATAGTTGTAAGAATCAGACCTTTTTCAAGTATTGTAGCAGGTTTTATACCTCTTTGAGGGTGGAATGCAAGAGATTTTTACATGGAATTGACAGTGCAAACTCTGTGAATGCTTTCAGTCCTGTTTGTATTGTTTTACTTCATTTTAAGACCTCTAATTACATATATCAGCTTGTATGTTTTCCCTTGTTGCATTTCATGAATTTGTGTCTATTTACATGGCAAAAAATGTTTCACCACTCCTTTTGGTGCATCACCATCTTTAGTTTAGTTTCATTTTCATTTTTTATTTTTATCCCTGTCTCCTTGCAATTTAGAGTAGGATTAGGATCTGAACCTCTGTAGTTGTGCAAAATATAGATCTAAATCAGAGGATTTTGAGGAAACCAGCCTCTAATCTGGAGATTCCTCTCTCATTTTCACAAGTCCCACACTTGGAGAGAGGTTTCCATGTTGTGCAATCCACACTGGATGCCTAAAACATCAATTCAGAACCTTGATTTGCATCCAGGGGTGCTGCTGATTTGCAACAACAGTTTTGGCACACCCGGTGGGACCTTAGAGGTCTCATTTTTATTGCAGCAAAGTTGATGTGCATCTGCTGCAATTTTCTTGCTTGAAAAGAGCTATAATTTGCACATCTGGCGACTCCAAGGGGAAGAATCAACTGTTTCAGCAGTGCAGGCCTGAAAACTCATGAGAAGAAATCACTACAAGGTCAAGAGCTGGAGAAGAAGAGGTGTTGTTTGAATATCTGCAGTTATCTCCAAGAGTAAGGCAAAGTGGGAGGAGAATCCAAAGGTCTCCATCTCCACCAAACAGAACTCTCTCAACTCCTCCACCTGGTAGGCCTTTCATTCAATCAACAAGGGTTCTAAGACCAATTAGAATGGCACAAAACAACCCCTATGTCAACTTCACAGGCAGCAGCCCACTTGCCCTCAAATGCACAACATCCAATTCCAATTGCAGCCTTGAAGAACATTCCCTACTTCACTGGAGAGAAAATCAGACTACTCCAGGTGATCATGTTAAAGACATTGCCAATCTTTGTGCAATTCATGAAATCAATGAGATGCAAGTGGCTGTCAATTGCTGGCATCTTCATTCAAGGGGAAAGCATTGCAATGGTTTAGAAGCCTTGGAGCTGGTTCTATCACAAATTGGAATCAGCTATGTATAGCACTTCATGAGCAATTTGGAGAGAAGGGAGACAACTTGTCTCTTTTGGAGCAGCTGACAACCATCAAGAGAGCTCCCAATGAGCAGCTGACTGATTTCAACTTCAGATTTCAAAAGACTTGGGAGAGAATTCCAGTGGCAGTCAGGCCAACAGCAGAAGGTGCTTTTCTCTACTATCTCAAAGCTCTAAATTCTGATATTTCTATGTTGATTCAGTCCATGGGAGGCATAACTATCCCTATGGCTTATAGCATTGCCATTAGGGCTGAAAATTGTTTGATCCAAGCTGGAAAACTAGCCCCTAGACCTCCCATGCCATTGTTTCCAAGTTTAGAGAGTCCAAATACCAATCAAGCACCTAATTTGGCTCCTTCTCCCACTCCTAGAAATCAGAGTTCAAATGAAGCTTCTACTTCATCTCCAAGTGCCCCAAATGAGCTTCAAGAAGTCATGAAGCAATTGCAAAACCTAGGCAATGAGCTGGTTACTCTCAAGAGGCAACAAGCCCAAGGTTTTAGACCTTCTTACCAGCCCCAAGCTCAGCCTAACAGGCAGCCATACCAACCACAAAGACCACCTAATCCAGCTGCAAATATGAATCAAAGGCCTCCTGCCAATAGACCATTTCAGCCCTACAATCCAAATGCCATATCTGCCTCTAAGGCATTGGTGCCAACACAAAACAACATTGCTCAGAGAGTATGACTGGTGTTTTCCATGCAATGAACCTCATAACCAATCCATGTGCTTCAATGGTGTGCTTTGAATCAAGCATTAATGGTGACAACTACTGGTGTGGAGGGTGAGGGCAGTCAAGGAAAAAACAACAACAACAAGAAACATTCCAACAGCAATCAGCCCCAAATGACACCACGTTGGTAAATTGGCAAGCAAGGATTTTTGTGGCATGAATCAAAGGTAGTTTCTCAAGGTGTTGCAGCCAACACAAGGTCAAAAAGAAGGAATTTGGGTGAAGAACAGCCATTAGCTCCAACCAATCCATCCACACAACCTTCCATGGCTCCACAAATGGTTGGCAAGCAAAATCCAATTTCAAATGCACAAGGGCAGCCAAGAAAGCTCCTAGACCAACTCAAATACCAGTTATTGCTGCCCACGTGCAAGGAGTGAATGTACAAGCAAAGGGACAGCAAAGAGATCCTTCATCACCATTCAGTATCATTGATCAGATGAAGAAGACAAATGTTAATATATCAATGTGGGAATCCCTATCTATCCCAGGCCAAAGAGACTTGTTACAAGCTGCCATGAAGGACTGGCCAACTTCGAATCAGCAAGTTCAGATGCAAGAGAAAGTGCTCACATGCTGCCCAGCCTGAGGGAAATCATGGAGGACAGCAAGGTAAAATGTTGAAGCCCCCCCTCCTTTCTATGTTTCATTAATCATTGGAAATCAGTTAGTGCACAATTGCATGATAGATTCCGGGGCAAGTAGCTCAGTGATGCCTAAACAATAGCTGATCAGCTAGGGCTCCAGTATGAAACCATATCCAAAGGGGTAGTGCAGCAGATGGGATGGGACAGCAGTAACAACAGTTGGGGTGATTAAAAACTTGAGTCTTACCTTGCATGCATGTCCAAATGTTGTTTTTTTACAAGATGTATCAGTCATAGACCTTCCACCACTCTTTGCCCTATGCTTGTCAAGGGACTTCACAGCCAAGATTGGGGGATATTTGTCTGCTGATTGGTCACACATGCTGTTCAGAACGAGGTATGGAACCAAGGCTACAATCAGGTCTGAACCTATTGCAAACTTCCACATTGAGCCTTACACTCCAAGTCAGATCAACGCCAATTATTCAGCATTTGATCAAGAAGACCACCCAAGCACCTGATGAAGCTGACACCAAGGTTGGGAGCATCCCGGATCTAACTCTTGATGAATGGGAAAACAAGGTACATGCTTTTGATCCTTATCAAGAAGTAGAAGAATCTGAGCTAGGGGTCTATTGTATACATGAAGAAAATCAGCCTATTCCTAGCATCACCAAGCCAAACCACAAGGATGACAATGAGGTATGGCAGCTTTTTTTTTTGATGGATCAAGGAGTAGACAAGGTGCAGGAGGTGGAGCCATGCTTGTTTCACCTCAAGGAGTAAAGTACTATTCAGCTTTTAGATTTCAGTTTGCATGCTCCAATAACACTGCTGAATATGAAGCCTTGGTGCAAGGGATGCATTGGGCAATCAAGAAGAAAATAAAGAACTTGCAAGTCTTTGGTGACAGTGAATTGATTGTAAATCAGGTCAAGGGACACATGCTGCCAAGAATGATCTACTCAAGTGCTACAAGAACAGGGTGTGGGACCTCATGGAAGATTTTGAGGGTTTTGGCATCAAATCCATTCCTAGGAAAGAGAATCAAGCTGCTGACAGGCTTGCAGCAGTAGGGGCAGCCTTTGACATTGTGGAAAGCATTCAAAAAGACAAGGTACAAGCCAAACATCCACGTGATTGTGAGGCCTTCAGTGCCAGATAACAATGTCAGTTGGCAAGTTTTGAGAATGACCAGCAAATCATCCATTTCTTGCAAGAAGAAGCTGAGTTCTCAGCTAAGAATCAAGAAAAATTGGAACAGCAGTATGGTGACCAAGTGGTACAGCTGAGAACTAACAAGCTGCCCAAGGGACTTATCACTTTTGGAGTCCATTTTTAATCCCAATGATCAGTTTAGAAAGGAGAAAGCAAACATTCAGGTCAAGAGAGAGGATTCAGTATCCATCTTGGTAGAAGAGAACAAACCATTGCAAATTGGAAAGATGACAACTGATCAAGAAAGGTATGAGTTCATACAGCTGCTGTGTCAAGAGTTCCCTGATGTGTTTGCATGGAGCTATGAAGATTTGAAAGGTTTCAATCCCAACTTAGCTCAGCATACCATTGAATTGGATCCAAATACTAAGCCTGTCAGGCAGAAACAAAGACCAGTCAATCCACACATGGAGCCTCTCATGAGGAAAGAATTGGACAAGCTGATTGAGTCAAGAATCATATTCCCAATCAAGCATTCTAGTTGGGTTGCCAACTTGGTTTCAGTCAGTCAGAAAGAAGAGTGGAGAGATCAGATTGTGTGTTGATTTCAGAGACTTAAATAGAGCATCTCTCAAGGACCATTACCCACTCCCTCCCTTCCATGGAGAAAATCTTGCAAGTTGTGGCTGGCTCCGAGAGGTTTTCACTACTTGATGGCTACTCCGGCTACAATCAGATTATGGTGAAGGAAGAAGACCAGTTCAAGACAGCCTTCACAACCAAATGGGGACTTTTTGCATACAGGAAGATGCCATTTGGGCTGTCCAACGCTGGTGCTACCTTCCAAAGAGCAATGGACATGGCGTTTAAAGGTTTGATTAACAACGTGGTGCTGATTTACCTTGATGATATCACTATTTTTCCAAAAATGCAGCAGACCACCTCTGTCATTTGAGACAAGTTTTTCACGAGGTGTAGGAAATTTGGAGTGTCTTTGAATCCTAAGAAGTGTATCTTTCTTGCACATGAAGGAAAGCTCCTTGGCCATATTGTCTCCAAAGAAGGATTAGCAATTGATCCAGAGAGAGTTGAAGCCATAAGAGCACTACCATTGCCAAGCCACAAGAAAGCCCTTCAGAGTTTCTTGGGGAGGATAAACTTTTTGTTCAGAGGTTTGTCCCAGATTTTGCAGCCCTTGTCAAGCCCATCACCAAAATGTTAAAGAAGAGCATGGCTTTCAAGTGGACACAGCAGAAGGCAAGGAGAGTTTTGAAGCAATCAAAGAAGCCATTTCTCAAGCACCAACTCTCATCAACCCGGACTTCTCCAAGGATTCATCCTCTATGCATTTGGAGGTAATGACACTATTTCTGCCATTTTGGTACAGCAGAACAAGGATAATGATGAGCAGCCAATTGCCTTCTTCAGCCAGAGCCTAGATGACTATGAGGTGAAGTACTCTTTTATTGAGAAGCATGTGCTGGGCAGTAATCAGAAGCTTGAAGAAATTCAAGCATTTAGTCTCAAACAACAAGGTCCAGTTGCTGGTCTCACATGCTGGGGTTAAGGACTTCCTCCTCAACAAAGATTTGAATGAGAAAAGGGCAGTTTGGATCACCCCGTGTCATGGAGTATGACATTGAGATCAAAATCACCAAGCTGGTAAGAGGAAAAGGATTGTGTGAGCAGCTGGTTTTGGGGAAGCAAAAAGAAGCATGCAATGAAGAGAGAGGCTGTTTTGACAGTTCAAGACAGCCATGAGCCATGTGGCAATCAAGAAGAAAAACAATGCTGCCCCCACTCCTTGCTGACCCAAGGTATATACACTTCCTAAGCACAGGCCTATGCCCTCCGGAGATGAACAAGACCCAAAGAAGACACTTCAGATTGCAGGCTGTCCCATATGCCATTGTTGATGGAGTTTTGTTCAAGAAAGATGTGAATGGAGTGCTGCTGAGATGCATGAGCATTAGCACAAAAATCAGATTCATAGGGTGTTGGAAGAGTTCCATGGTGGACCAGCTGGTGGTCATTTTGCACCAAGAGTGACAGCTCTAAAAATCATGAAGGCTGGTTATTATTGGCCTAAAATTTTTCAGTGATTGCTATGCATGGATCAAGAGGTGTAAGAATTGTGCATTCTTCACAGGAAAAGAGAGACTTGCTGCCCTTCCATTGCATTGGACCAGGGCTGTAGTGGTTCATAGGAATCTTCTAAGAGGCTGGCACTTAACCTGCACATTCATAAACACCAATTTTTATCACCCAAATTTTAGAATACATTCAAAGATTTTAGAAATTTGTACAATTTAGTTAAATGCGTGAAATCTTACCACAATGTCATGAATCCTATCATTTGTTCTTTGAACGCATCACAGGATAATAGTACCATCTAGGGGTAACTACATATAAATAATTAATTTTTCAAATTAAATATTTCACACATACATACAAATTTGATATTGTAAATTTAAGTATAGAAAATAATAAACCTCCAACTTTAACAAATTTGAAAAATTGTACCTCGTAGTGGATCGGGGTCTGAATGTAATGGCGTATCTTAGTAGTCCTCTACAGTCTGCATATATGGAGGAATTCTCTCTAGTAGTCATACTATACAAAAATGTAGCAAATCAATTTAAAAATCTACATGACTAGCACCACATAACAGCGGTGCAAGCATGTAATCCCGTGCAACTTCCATGTAATTAAAACACAGTGTAAAGACAACTAAACCTATGTACAACTTCATGTAAGGCTTCCAGTAGGCCTAATTTCGAGAGTAGAATGATGATGGCACCAGGCTCCTCTTTGTATAAAAGACAAACATATTAATATGTACACATACACGTGAACATTAACTAATAATCTTAATTGAAATCAAATTAAATTAAAATGTCATTTGTATACTTGAACTTGTTTGAAACACACCAGCTGTAGTAGTTAGCATGTCATGCCAGATGTTTCCTTCACCAACTCTTTGCTATTTAAAAATAAATAAAAAATTAGTTTTTTACAAATGTATTACATGACATACATCAAATACATATATATTAAAATATCAAACATGTGACTTAAACTATTATAATAATATATTTAATTTATTTGAAATTTAACCACCCTGTGAAGACCAATATTTAAGTGGTACCGATTTCCTAAAAAACATCCCTGAGCATCTCTCTTGGAAAAGAAATCATTGGAACCAACAATGATTGTCGCCCGTATTGCGTACGACCACTGATCCAACCTTGGGTGGTGCGCTAGAACTAGCACCTCAACAACATCACTAGATATAATAATGGTCACTTAGCTAGCTCAAAATGTCAGTAAGCTCCCTCAATGCAGCAGTGTTGGTTCCATCTCCACAACCTCCTGTTATCCAAAATGTGCCCCCAAGCTCATTTTTTATGGCTAACTCCTTGTGTTTTACCTCTCCCTTTGCCTCAGTCCACATTTTTTGATTATAAGCACTCAAGGCTTTTTGTAATGGCACCATCAGATAGAGCTCTCTCGCGCTTTCCAGAAAGGTAATTTTTTTCCTCCTAACCTTAATATTTTTCAAGTTATGGCTCGGCGAAGTTTTGTGGAAAATTTTCCATTTGAGGCCCGCAGCAATAGGAAGCTGCCATGTGGCAATCTGACCAGCGAGCGGCGGGAAATTTTAAAAAATTCCAAAGACAAAAAAGAGTAAAACATTTGAAAATTTTTCCCGTCGATCCGGTTTTGGGGGGCCGTTTTGCCCTACATTCTTCAAACGATCATATCTTTTATCCATGAGCTCAGATATTTGCGTTTCTTTATATCATTGGAAAAAGCTGTTAAAATTCTCTACAATGATCCTGGTAAATTTTTAATTTTGGTTCATTTTTGAAGATAGAAAATTCAAAAATGTTCTTGGTACGTGTCCTGGCTAGAAATGACATTTCAACACCTAACTTAATACAGAATGGGTTCCACCTTAATTCTCCAATATGGTCAAAAAATTGATAGGGTATGGGTTTGTAAGTTCTCCGTGCTGTTTTAAATGCCATTTTTCTCAATATGAGGAAGGGGCTCCCACATTTTTTATGTTTTCGCTCCCTGGGCTCGACCCATGCACTATAAAAGCCAGATTTGGGCTCATTTCTTCTTCATGGTTGAACACTTTTTGGGCATTGGTAAACTTCTTCTTTCACCTCTACAAGTGATAGTTGTGTGCGCGGTAATCAGACCTTTTTTCATATTTTTGTAACAGGTTTTTTATATACCTCTTTGATGGTGGAATGCAAGAGATTTTTACATGGAATTGGACCATTGCAAACTCTGTGAATGCTTTCAGTCCTCTGTTTTATTGTTTTACTTTCATTTTAAGACCTCTAATAATTACATCTATCAGCTGTTATGGTTTTTCCCTTGTTGCATTTCATTTCATTAATTTGTGTCTATTTTACATGGCAAAAAATGTTTCACCACTCCTTTTGGGCATCACCATCTTTAGTTTAGTTTTCATTTTTGCATTTTTATCCCATCTCCTTGCAACTAAGGGTAGAAATTAAGGATTACAAAAAACCTCTGGTAGTTGTGAAATATTATCTACTACATCAGAGAGTTTTGAGGAACTAGCCTCTATTCTGGAGATTTCTCTCTCATTTTACAGTCCCACCCACACTTGGAGAAGGTTTTTTCCATTCCATGTTGTGCAATCACTCACACACTGGATGCTCTAAACATCATTTAGAACCTTGATTTAATCCAGGGGTGCTGCTGATTTTGCAACAACAGTTTTGCACGCCTGGTGGGACCTTAGAGGTCTGCATTTTTTTTACAGCAAGTTAATGTGCATCTTCTGCAATTTTTCATTGCTTAAAAGAGCTATAATTTGCATATCTGGTTACTTCATAAGGGGCAAGGAATCAAACTGGTTCAGCAGTTACAGGCCTAAAAAATCATGAGTAAGAATCATACAAGTCAAGAGCTAGAGAAGAAGAGGTGTTGTTTGAATATCTACAGTTATCTCCAAGAGTAAAGCCAAAGTGGAAAGAGGATTCAAAGTTCTCCATCTCCACCAAACAGAACTCTCCAAAATTCCATCCACTGTAGGCCTTTCATTCAGTCAACAAGGGTTTTAAGACCAATTAGGAATGGCGCAAAACAACCCCTATGTCAACTTTCCATAGGCAGCAGCCCACTTGCCCTTCCAATGCACAACATCCAATTCATATTGCAGCTTGAAGAACATTCCATACTTCACTGGGAAAATCAGACTACTCCAGTGATTTCATGTTAAGGAATATTGCTAACCTTTGTGCAATTCATGAAATCGAGAGTGGAGATGCAAAGTGGCTGTCAAGTTGCTTGGCACCTTCATTCAAGGCGGAAAGCATTGCAATGGTTTTAGGAAAAGCCTTGGAGCTGGTTCTATCACAAATTAGAATCAAGCTAGTTATAGCACTCATGCAGTAATTTGGAAGAAGGGAGACAACTTGTCTCTTTTGGAGCAGCTGAAAAACCATCAAGAGAGCTCCCAATGAAAAGCTGACCGCTTTCAACTTTAGATTTCAAAAGACTTTGGGAGAGAATTTCTTAGTGCAGTTAGGCCAATACAGAAGGTGTTTTTCTACTATTATCTTAAAGCTTCTAAATTCTGAATTTCTATGTGATTCAGTCCATGGGAGCATAACCATCCTCTGTATGGCTTAAAGCATTGCCCATGGCTGAAAATTGTTTAGATCTCAAGCTTGGAAACACTGCGCCTTAGACCTCCCATGCCATTGTTTTCCCAAGTTTTAGAGAGTTTCCAAATACCAATCAAGGCAACCTTAATTTGGCTCTCTCCCACTCCTAGAAATCAGATTTCAAATGAACTTCTCTTCATCTCCAAGTGCCCCAAATGAGCTTTCAAGAGTCATGAGCAATTGCAAAACCTAGGAAAATGAGTGGTTACTCTCAGAACCAAGCAAGCCCAAGGTTTAGACCTTCTTACGAGCCCCAAGGCTCAGCCTAACAGGCAGCCATACCAACCACAAAGACCTCCTAAATCTAGGCTACAAATGCTCATCAAAACAAGGCCTCCTGCCAACCATAGACCATTCAGCCCTATAATCCTAATGGCCATATCTGCCTCTAAGGCATTGGTGCCAACACAAAACAAACATTGCTCAAGATATGATTGGTGTTCCATGTAATGAACCTCATAACAATCTATGTGCTTCAATGTGTGCTTTTGAATCAAGCATTAATTAGTGACAAACTACTTGGTTGTGGAGGAGTGGAAGGCGATCAAGGAAACAACAACAACAAGAAAAACATTCCAAACAGCAATTCAGCCCCAAATGGACCCACATTGGTAAAATGGCAAGCAGAAGATTTCTATGCATGAATCAACAGTTTTCTCAAGGTTGTTGCAGCCAACACAAGGCAAAAATAAGGAATTTGGCCGTTTGAAGAAAAGCCACTTTAGCTCCAACCAATCCACAACCATTCCATGGCTCCACCAAATGGCTGGCAAGAAAAATCCAATTTTCAAATTGCACAAGGCAGCCAATAAACAGCTCCTAGACCAAATCAAATACTAGTTATTGCGTCTGTACACGTGCAAGGAGTGAATGTACAAAAAAGGGACAAAAAAAGAGATCATTCATTCACCCTTTAGTATCCTTGATCAGATTGAAGAAGACAAATGTTAATATATCAACTGTGGGAAATCCCTATTTATCCAGGGCCAAGAAGAGATGTTTACAAGGTACCATGAAGGGACTGGCCAACTTCGAATCAGCAAGTTCAGCATGCAAAGAGAAAGTGCTTCACAAATGCTTCCAGCCTGAGGGAAAATCGATGGAGGACAGCAAGGTAAAATAGTTGAAGCCCCCTCCTTTCTATGTTTCTATTAATCACTGGAAACAGTTAGTTGCACAATACGTGCATGATAGATTCCGGGGCAAGTAGATCAGTGATGCCTAAAAATAGCTGATCACCTAGGGCCTCTAGTATAAACCAATATCCAAAGGGGTTAGTGCATCTGGATGGGACAAACAAGTAACAACAAGTTGGGTGATTAGAAACTTGAGTCTACCTTACATTGCATGTCCAAATGTTGTTGTTTACAAGATGTATCAGGTCATAGACCTTTCCACCACTCTTTTCCCTATGCTTGTCAAGGGGGACTTCACAGCCAAGATTGGGGGGATATTTGCCTGCCGATTGGTCACACATGCTGTTTAGAATGAGGTATGGAACTAAGGGCTAACAATCAGGTTCTAAACCTATTGCAAACTTTCACATTGAGCCTTCACTCCAGTCAGTCGACGCCAATTGTTTTAGCATTTGATCAAGAAAAGACACCCAAGCACCGATGAACTGACACCAAGGTTGGAAGCATTCCCGAGTTCTAACATCTTATGAATGGGCCAAACAAGGTTACATTGATTTTGATCCTTATCAAAGAAGTGGAAGAATCTGAGCTGAGGGGTCTATTGCATTACATGGAAGAAAATCAGCCTATTTTCCTAGCGATCACCAAGGCAAACCTGAAGATGGACACATGGAGGTATGGCAGAATTTGTTTTTGATGGATCAAGGAGTAGACAAGGTGCAGAGGTGGAGCCATGCTTGTTTCACCTCAAGGAAGGCAAAAGTAATATTCAGTTTTGGATTTCAGTTTGCATGCTCCAATAACACTACTGAATATGAAGCCTTGGTGCAAGGGATGCTTTGGCAATCAAGAAGAAAATAAAGAACTTGCAAGTCCTTTGGTACAGTGAATGATTGTAAATTTAGTGTCAAGGGACAGCATGCTACAAGAATGATTTCTACTTAGGTGCGTACAAGAACAGTGGTGTGGACCTCATGGAAGATTTTTGAGGGTTTTGGCATCAAATCCATTCCCTAGGAAAGAGATCCAGCTGCTGATAGTCTTGCAGAGTTAGGGGCAGCCTTTGACATTGTGGAAGCATTAAAAAAGACAGGTATAAGACAAATATCCACATGAGTATGAGGCCCTTCAGTGCCAGATAACAATTTTCAGGTTGGCAAGTGTTTGAGAATGACCAGAAAATCATCCATTTTTCTTGCAAGAAGACTTAGTTCTCATCTAAGATCAAGAAAAGTTAGAATAGCAGTAATGGTTAGGCCAAGTGTACAGCTGAGAACTAACAAGCTGCCCAAGGGACTTATCACTTTGGAGTCCATTTTTAATCCCAATGATCTTAGAAGGAGAAAGAAAACATTCAGGTCAAGAGAGAGGATCAATATCCATCTTTGTGAGAAGAGAACAAACCATTGCAAATTGGAAGATGACAACTGAACAAGAAACGTATGAATTCATGCAGCTGTGTCAAGATTCCCAAATGTGTTTTTCTTGGAGGCTACAAAGATTTGAAAGGTTCAAATCCCAACTTCGCTCAGCATAATACCATGAATTTGGATCCAACTATAAGCCTGTAAGGCAGAAACACAGACTATAGTCAATCAAACATCGAGCCTCTCAATGAGTAAAGAATTGGACAGATGATTGAGCAAGAAATCATATTCCAATCAGCTTCTATGGGTTGCCAACTTGGTTCCAGTCAAAAGAAGAGTGGGGAGATCAGATTGTGTGTTGATTTCAGAGACTTAAATAGAGAATCTCTCCAAGGACATTCCCACTCCCTTCAATGGAGAAAATATTGCAAGTTGTGGCGGCATCCGAGAGGTGTTTTTACTACTTGATGGGTACTCATGCTACCATAAGATTATGGTGAAGGGAGGAAAGACCAGTTCAAGGGACAGCCTTCACAACCAAATGGGGAACTTTTGCATCCAGCGAAAATGCCATTTGGCTATCCAACGTGGTTCGCTACCTTCCAAAGGGACCCATGGACATGGCGTTCAAGGTTTGATTAACAACATGGTGGTGATTTACCTTGATAATATCATTATTTTCCAAAAAGCCGCACACCCACCTCTCTCATTTGAGACAGTTTAAAGAGGTCGCATTGAGATTGAGGGTCATTAAATCCTCGAAAGTGTATCTTTCTTGCACATGAAGGACAGTTTCCTTGGCCTATGTCTCAAAGAAGGATTAGCAATTGATCCAGAGCGGGTTGAAGCCATAAGAGTACCCATTGCCAAGCCACAAGAAAGCCCTTAGAGTTTCTTGGGGAGGGATGGATAAACTTTGTTCAGAGTTTGTCCCAGATTTGCAGCCTTATCAAGCCATTACCAAAGTGTTTAAAGGAAGAGCATGGCTTTCAAGTGGACAGTAGAAGGCAAGGAGAGTTTTGAAGCAATCAAAGAAGCCAATTCTCAAGCACCAACTCTCAGCAACCCGGATTCTCCAAGGATTCAGCCTCTATACATTGGACGGTAATGACAATACTTTCATGCCTTTGACAACAGAACAAGGATATGATGAGCAAGCCAATTCCTTTCAAAACCAGAGCTAGATGACTATGAGGTGAAGTACTCTTTATTGAGAAGATGTGCTCTGGAGTATCAGAAGCTTGAAGAATTCAAGCATTTAGTATCGAACAACAAAGTCCAGTTGCTGGCTCACAGGCTGGGGTAAGGACTTCCTCCTCAACAAATATTTGAAAATGAGAAAAGGGCGGTTGGACACCGTTGTCATGGAGTATGACATTGCAGATCAAGATCACCCAAAGCTGGGGTAAGGGGAAAGGATTGTGTGAAGCAGTGGTTGTTGGGGAAGTAAAAAAGAAGTATGCAATGAAGAAGAGAGATGT
This sequence comes from Taxus chinensis, assembly GCA_019776745.2. Taxonomy (NCBI): domain Eukaryota; kingdom Viridiplantae; phylum Streptophyta; class Pinopsida; order Cupressales; family Taxaceae; genus Taxus; species Taxus chinensis. Next base: position 147,265,026 of record CM034149.1, read on the forward strand.
TTTGACAGTCCAGGACAGCATGACTAAGTGGCAAATCAAGAAGAAGGACCAATGCTGCCCCCACTCCTGCTGGACCCAAGGATTATACACTTCCTAAGCACAGGATTCAGTTGTTATGCTGTTCATTATTTTTGATATTTAATTCTTGAATGATGTTCATATTAACGTTTCATAAAAGCAGGACTCTTTTGTTCAGACAGTTGATTAAAAGCACCTCATTTTAATGACAAGTGCTTAATATGCTCAGTTCGATGAACTGACCCATGCAAGTAATTTTGCAGATGGAACTTGAGTATAAACGAAGACATGGTTGTTTTTTGATACTTCTTTTGATTAACTGAAGATGGATTGTATTGATAGCTATTATTCCTCTACGAGGAAATGGAAAAGGGAGAACTTACATTCTTCTATCTTTATGAGTTGTAATGTTGTTTGATATAAACAAAGTCCAGTCGTTTGGACTGGCAATTGTATAGATTGTAAAACTGATGGATGAATACAAGGAAAAGTGTGATATTTATAATGACTGTATCATTTTGATATTATTGAATAAGTTTGAGAATATAACATTATTCCTCGATTTGGAATTATTCAAATGATAATGGATGGATTTAAAAGGAAATAACATATATTCTTACCTGAATGCAACTTTTACATTGGAATGTGCAATTAGTTCATACTTGGGTTAAGATGAATTTTAAATTGACATTAAAAAGGGATTTAGGTAAACATGATTTCTTAACTGAAAGATATTCGGGATTAGCTTGAAAGCTAAGGAATATCAAATAACTTAGGAGCAGCTGAACCTTGTATTCGGACTCCGTTAATAGCCTCGAATGTTTAAATTCAGAAAATATAGATATGGGAAAAACATATCTAATGTTAATAGACCTTAACTGAAGTAAGGTTATGGAGAATAAATGAATAAACTCATTTAGAATTAGACCTCGTTTAAATGATGTCTAATAATATGGAATTCTGAATTTATTTACAGTTGTGGGTAAAAACTTGGTTAAGTTTAATAGGTTAAACTTATTACGTTATCTGTAATAGACTGATTAGTTCGAAGAGTAAAGAAGGAACCAAGAAGAGAATATGCAACCCTTCGGTATGAAGGAGGAGATGTATATTAAGCTAGAAGACAAATTAAGTATATCTCTTAGCTACATACAATTGTAACGAGAACGAGGTTTAAGGATCAACAGGGTTGCTGAAAATTGATCTTAAATATTAAGATTATAATTAAATCACACTTGAGCTAGGTATGTACTATTGATGAGAGGATTCCGTAGGACATTGGCATACGCCAACTACAATATGGTGTCTTCATGAAGACGAGGCCTTCATGATGACACAATGTTATAGCTGACATATTACAATGCCCTCCCGAATCAAATCATCAAGTTTACATAAGCTGGATACTAAATTACTAGATGGGGATAGGAATGTGATCACGTATACGGAGTAACTCTGGAGGACTAAAGGTAACTAGACACATGGAGTTGTCTAGGGACAACACCGTATGTCTGCGTACCTTAGTTACCATGAGTAACTTCCTATACTCGTTCATATTGCTAGTTGGGGATAGAGCTTGACCATAACGGAAGGACTGACAAGGACCAGGAAAGACCATTCTAGATAACAGATGAAGTGAGGTGAAGGACGTATTCCAATGATGTGTATCACATCTAGGAAAATGATCATGCAAAGCATGTGAAAATCTTTGGCCAAAGTATCGCAAGTGTTGGTTGCGCTATCCTAATCACCTAGTTTAAGATGCAGGATGTCAGATGAATATCAGTAACAGATATTCAGATAGGCTTCTTAAATGGAACACTTCGATAACCGGAAACGGTAAAATAACCCAGTATATTTATTATACATTGCATGGATTAACATGAAGGATCGGTAAGTCGCCGAGTCATGAAATGAGAGATCGCTGAAACTCCGAGCCATAAAATGGGAGATCGGTAGTTCTTCGAGTCATTTACAGCATCATATGGTATATGTTATATGATTAAATGGCACTGAATGTGTGTTCCATATTGTAAAATATGCGAATAGAGAACATTGGTTTTAAAAAGAAATTGTGTGATCCAAATTGCATTAATTGGACAGTGAACAATTATTAAAACTTGAACGTGTGTTTGAATTGTATAATTCAATACAGATAACGTAGCATATAAAAAAATAAAAAAATTTCCCTTGTTCTAGTGTCTTAAAATGGGGATGTTACACTGAAACTCTTTATTCCTGATTTGCAGCTACTCCATGGTGAAAATTACACCAAGGGTTATGTTTTAATTGTGAGAACAAATTTGGACCAGGACATAAGTGTGCGGAAAGGAATTTGTTCTACATTGAGGGACCTACTGAAGAAGAAGAAAATGAAGAAGACGAAGAGGTAGAGCCATAGGAGGAATTAGGAGATCCCCAACCAACAATATCATGCCATGCAATTTCTGGCATTAGCACTTCCCAAACTCTCAAAGTAGTTGGATTCTTAAAAAAATAGAGGGTAACAGTGTTGATTGATTCGGGAAGTACTCACAATTTCATCAACCATAAGTTAGCGGTACGCTTGAACTGCTTTGTTTATCCAGCTCCAGAATGTCAAGTCATGATCGCTGATGGGAAACCTGTTAGTTGTTCAGGAAAATGCCATAACATTAATCTCGCCATGGGAGATTACTTGCTAACTAGCAATATGTATGCCATTGCCATGGGAGGAGCAGACATTGTGTTAGGAGTTCAATGGCTTACCACCTTGGGAACCATTGAAATGAATTTCCAAGAGTTGTTCATGCAATTTCAGTCAGAAGGGAGGAATTTTAAACTAAAAGGACTAAGAGCAAAGTCCCCACAGATGGTAAGTTCTCATCAGATGCAAAAATTGCTTAGAAAAGGTGCAGAAGGGTTTGTAGCACAACTATTTTCATTGGAAGCACATCATTCCAATACATTTATACCCGCAGATATGCAAGCAGTTATAGATGAGCACTCAGGGGTTTTTGGAGAAATGCCCAAGGATTTGCCTCCAAAAAGAGACCATGACCATGCCATCCAGCTAGTACCAGGGAGTCAACCACCCAACATCAGACCTTATAGGTACCCCTATATGCAAAAGAGTGAGATTGAGAAGATAGTTCAAGAGATGTTAGAAGCAGGACTTATTTGTCATAGTCAAAGTGCTTACTCTTCTCCTGTAGTGATGGTACGGAAAAAAGATGACAATTGGCGCATGTGTCCAGATTACAGGGAACTCAATAAGTACACAGTTAAAGATAAGTTTTCTATTCCTATAATTGATGATTTGCTAGATGAGTTACATGGTGCTGTTTACTTTACAAAACTTGATCTTCGTTTTGGATATCATCAGATTAGAATCAAGGATGAAGATATTCATAAAACAGCCTTCAGGACACATGAAGGACACTATGAGTTCTTGGTAATGCCTTTTCGACTAACAAATGCACCCTCTACATTTCAAAGCTTGATGAATTCCATCTTTAAGCCATTTCTTCGAAAGTTTGTTTTAGTGTTCTTTGATGATATATTAATCTATAGTAAAACATGGGAGGAACACTTGCATCATGTAAATAAGGTGTTGGAAACTCTTGAACAACATCAACTTTATGCAAAGCCTTCTAAGTGTTCTTTTTGGTGTCAAGGAGGTTGAATATTTGGGTCATATTGTCTCTTATGAAGGTGTTAAAGTGGATCCTAACAAGATAAAAGCCATGCTTGAATGGAAGGTTCCCAAAACCCTAAAAAATCTCTGAGGATTTTTGGGGCTTACAGGTTATTATCGTAGATTTGTAAGGAATTATGGCAGCATCGTAGCACCACTTACAGCTTTATTGAAGGACTCTTTCCATTAGAACGAGCAAGCTACTATGGCCTTTAAGAAGTTGAAGGAGGCCATGTGCACCACTCCAGTTCTAGCCACCCCAGATTTTTCAAAAACATTCTTTGTTGAATGTGATGCTTCAGGGTATGGTATGGGGGCAGTACTCATGCAAGAAGGGCGACCCATTGCCTTTGAGAGCCGCCAATTCAAAGGTAAGAATATCTCTAAACCAGTTTATGAGAAAGAAATGTTAGCAATACTTCATGCAGTGAAACAATGGAGACCATATCTAATGGGATGACATTTCAAAGTAAAGACAGATCATGATAGTTTGAAATACTTCTTAGAGCAATGCTTATCATCAGAAGAACAATAGAAATGGGTCTCAAAAATGTTGGGGTATGATTTTGAGATAATATACAAAGGGAAAGAGAATGTAGTTGCTGATGCTTTATCTCGGAAGGATGAATCTGCCCAGGAATTGTTGTGTGCCATATCTGTATTACAGGAGGATTGGATAGAGGATGCAAGGTCTAAATGGAAAAATGACCCAGGTACACAAAATCTCATTCAAAATCTCCAACAAGATCCAAACATGTCAGAAATTTTTTTATGGAAAGGAGATGTTTTATGGTATAAAGATAGATTATATCTATGTAAGAATTCAATCCTTAAAAATAGGGTTCTATCTGAGCTCCATGCTTCTCCAGTAGGGGGTCATTCCGGCTTCTTAAAGACTTATCATCGAATCAAGCATGATTTTTTCTGGGAAGGGCTAAAAGGAGATGTCCAAAAGTTTGTGGCAGAATGCATGGTTTGTCAGCAAAATAAGGGCGAAACAATTAAGTCCCCAGGTCTTTTACAACCTCTATCTATTCCTAGCCAGAGTTGGGAAGAGGTGTCTATGGACTTCATCACAGGATTGCCTAAATCAGAAGGTAAAAATGTAATCATGGTGGTGGTAGATAGACTCACCAAATATGCCCATTTTTGTGCTTTATCACATCCATTTGTTGCGAGTACAGTAGCAACGGCCTTCAGGGATACAATTCAGAAGCTACATGGGACACCAAAGATTATAGTAAGTGATCGAGACCCTATCTTTACTAGTAATTTTTGGACTGACTTGTTCTCATGCTTGGGCACACAACTAGCTCGTAGTTCCTCTTATCATCCCCAGTCTGATGGGCAAACAGAGGTGGTAAACAAGTGTTTGGAGGGATATCTTCGTTGTTTTACATCAGATAAGCAAGCGAGATGGGTCCAATGGATACCGCTGGTAGAATGGTGGTATACCACCTCCTTTCATACTTCATCTAAAATGTCTCCTTTCTTGGCATGATATGGGTACCATCCACCATCTATCACTTCATCTTTGAGAGTCCAGCCAAAGGTTCGAGCAGTTGAAGACCATATTCAACACCAACAAGAGGTGCTTTGTAGTCTCAGGGAGAATTTGGCCATGTCACAAAATCGCATGAAGCAGCAGGCAGACCAACATCGTAGTGAAAGACATTTTGAAGTCGGTGATTGGGTTTTTGTGCGTTTACAACCATATAAGCAAATGTCCTTAAAACATCACAAAAAGGATAACAAGCTTTCACCTAAGTATTATGGTCCTTATCAAGTGTTACAGAAGATTGGCAATGTAGCATACAAACTGGAACTTCCTCCGACTACTCGAATTCATCCAGTCTTCCATGTATCTTGCCTAAGGAAGGTAATTGGACAGACAATATCAACCCAGACAATGTTACCCGAGCTTGATGAAGAGGGTAGAATCATCCTGGAACCAGAAGGCATCCTTCAGACACGCACTAAGCGGTTGAGGACAAGGGTCATCACTGAGTATTTGATCAAGTGGAAAAATCTAGACAATGAAGACGCAACTTGGGAGGATATAAATTTCCTGCAGCAGCATCTAGATCTTCTCAACATTGGGGACAATGTTGCTTCGAAGGGGAGGGGCATGCTACGCCCTTAATCATATATCTTATATTGGATGTATATAGCCGACTTGTGGCTATCATAACTTCTTATCATTGTGTATTTCTTTCATATATGTTATATTTTCATTAGTGGGTTGGCCTTGGTGTTGGCCATAGCATAGGAATAGTATATATAGAGGTTAGTAGGTAGTAGTTTATCATCATTGGAGCATTTGAGTATTATTGTATGGTTTGGAGGTTGCCCCCTCGAAGTGGCGAAGCTATTCTAATTGCATATTGAGATCATTATTCTAGAATATTGTGTTATTTGGTGTTATATTTCTGCTCATGAACTGAATTATACAAGTAATTTCATTACACCAAATATCACTAGATGATGTGGATGGTTCACTGGAACGAGCAATATACAAGAAGTCGTCATGTTCTAAGTGTTCTTCTTGCTCAGCTATATTACCTTGCTAATGGGGTTTTCTTCGCCAATTCCCCTTCTTCTGCCCTTGATTATAGTGTGACTGTCCCTTATGAGATTGCTGATTTTGAGGTCCAGAATGACTTGATGGACCTTTCTTGTATGTATTATACCAACAATCTTTTATATCATGTCCTCTGTTGTAGATAGGACATTTATTCTTATTCTTGTCCCAATGCTGATACTGTTTTTGGGACTTTTAAGAGGAATGTGATTTTTCTTTACCTTTTTGATGAGAAGATAGTGCCTGCTCCTCTTCATCATCTTTGTTGTACAATGCTTCTTCTTGCTGTAGTAGATTCACTAATTTGTCAAAACTAACTCTCTGATCCGACAAGTTTAGTGTTGTCACAAAAATGTGATATGAAGGAGGGAGTGCTCTTAGAACAATGGGAATGAGAGTTGTATCAGTGACCTCCTCTCCCAGGGCTAGAAGTGAAGCCTTCAATTCTGTAACTCTTCGCAAGAAAGCTTCAACTTTCTCATTCTATTTAAATTTCAGTGTGTAACTGAGTGCAAATTCAGAATTGTGTTCTTGTTCTCGGCCTCATACATGGTGCTCAACTTATCCCATGCTTCTTTGGCTGTTGTGGCATCTTGAATGTGGGGTTGCACGTCGTCTGATACTGCAAACAAGATAATGACTTTTGCCTTTTGATTGGCTTTGTCAATTTGTCTCTGTAGGTTAGCATCATCTGGTGATCTGGTTACCGAACCATTCACAACAGGCTATAGCTCCTCAAACTCAAGCGATGTTTTGATCTTAGTCGTCTATGCAACATAATTATCTCCTCTAAGGATTGTGAGTTTGGAAGAAAGAACTTGGGGGCATTGGTGCCCATTTTCTTAATTCACTGACAAAGGGTAAGGCTCTCATCACTCCAGGTATATGGTCTCCCAATCTATATATCGTCGGTTCGATATATCGAACCTTTCTATATATGCGTCCTTCCGATATACCCGTCAGTACGTGGAAGAAGCTCGCCCTTTCTATATACTTGCCAATATGTGAAAGAGGTGTTAACGTAGTGAAAGAATTCGATACGTGGTACCAAGACAATACTGAAAGGGGTCTGTGCGATTATTGACATCGGCTCAAAGAAATATCCTCATACCCGCGTGTAACTTTGCTATATACTCGGATAATTTCAGTGTTCGGATTTACGTCGTGCAATCATTCATAGATGGATGAGATGGCTCAAAGTGTGTGCATTGTGTCCTTATTACTCCCCGTCGATTTATAGGGACGATGCCTAGACGACGTTGTTGTAACTATATTAGGTGTTAAGTGCAGTAGTAGTTGCGACGAATTTACCTGTAAGTGCTTCCCAGAGGTATTGTTTATACTGAACGTTGCAAAAGAGATCCAAAGATCTCATGAGTGTTACGAAACCAAATTTTTACTGATTTTGTTTACAATTCTTTGCCAGTTTTTAGCAGTTACAAAGTTTGTGGTTGAATATGGCAACCTGCAAATTAGTACAAGCCACTGAAAAATACTATTACATCCAATATGTTGAAAAATTGAATGACAGGCAATTTTTTTTTGTTTTTTGAGGCCTGGTGGCCTTCGGAGCTCAGTATGGCTTTCAGAGTGAAAAACCGCAAGAAAACAACTAAAAATTGTAGTTTTTGATATCCCTCCTTTACAAAAATTGTTCAAAATGAAATTTTAAATGACGTGGGAGATTTTTTTTTGCCCCTAATTAGGGTTTTCTCCTCTAATTTTAACTAGGGGTTTAGTTAGAACTAGGCGGTTTAGTAGTGATTTTCCTGCTTTTTTTGCCGCTAAAGTTGGCAGACCCGCCAATAATCAAATGGTTTAAAAGTTTGTAGTCTTGGGTAGGGAACTGGGTCGAACCGACGACGTGTGCTTTCCAAGACTCTGCCACTAACCAGAATGATACTTATAGCGCTTGGAATATAAAATGAATCACCTTATATGTAAATTAAAGACAAAATCACTAACCTTTGAAAACAGATGTGGTTGCCTTGTTGGATGGACCACGTGGCTGTCGGTGGGAGGAGACGGATTAGGTTTCCTGCTGATAAACCGGATCTGAGTCTTCTTGTTATCTTCTCCTTTTAGCTTTTTGTTTTGAACTCCGCTATTTTGTTTGCCGCTGTGTATTGTGTTATTGCCTCTACTTTTGTTTTGTGTGTAAGGCTCGATCGACTGCTGTTTTGCAAGATCCTCACTGTTTTGTGCCGTTACAGGGCTTGGCTGCTACAATGTTTTTGTTGTTTGCAGGGAGAATCTTCACCCAACTCGTGGGCACTATGCTTTGCCCAATCTATTGGTGGCTTGGGTCAATATTCTTGGCCGCTTGGCTTGGTTTGGGTTGAAACATTGTGAGCAGGGGTCGATGGAGACTCGACCGCTTTAGCTCGAAGGAGAACACAATTGCTTGTGATTATACAAACACGGCTCGATTTAGGTCGTAGGGGAGGGCCCATGTAAACAATGCAACTTGCTGATGTTTGCACGGACTCGGGCTTGGTGGAGGTTGTTTGAATGCTCAGTGGCTCGGTCTCAATACACCCAAACAACATGGTTTGTTGGCTTGGCAGGGGTCCTCCAAATGCAACCACATAACTCTTTATGTGGGCAGTCTCGGTCCAAATCAATGCACAACCTAGCTCTGTTTGACAACCCGCCCAAGCAAGATGCAACTCGGTGGCTCCACAGCTCGCCTGGTGTTTTGCATAACTCGGTCTTCAATGCAACTAGCCCACTCAAACAACTCGGTGCAGAGCTATCTTTTGCAATTTTTTAAATTTTTTTTTTTAATCTATTTTTAATCTGATTTCTATAAACCAGATATGGCTCCAGAAGCAAATTTTGCCTGGTGTAGGGGGCACCAGTGCAAAAAAAATTTGTGTTCCAGACACCTAGAATTGAACAAGAGGGTGTGGGGATGCAGGGATGGGGCTGGGAAGTTGTAGGAGGTTGCACTGGCTCTCCAACTGCTGCAAATGCTTCTCCAAACTCCTCTATCTCTCTTGCATTCTCTTTGCACACCTTTTCTGCTCACATGGGCTCCAACCTCCTCTGATACCAAATGTAATTATGGAACAAGGATGAAAGCTTGATAAGTTTATTGATGTTCAAGAAAATCTAATACAATAGTGAGGGTTGCAATATTTATAGATATTGGACAGCCGGATACAAACAGAGAATAAGTTGCACAGGGGCAACAATAAACCATACGTGAAATAATACAAACAAATATGATGTTGCAACAATGCAACAATAACCTCATGTATACATAATAAAAACAATATAATGGTTATACAACCATAACCATATAACAACTACCTAGCTACCTATATAACCAACTAGTTACTACAATAACAACCAGACCACCTCAGTAAAAATTAAATAACTAAGGTACAATGCATAAATTTACTAAGTAAACTAAGTTTACCTAACATATATTTCAAGAAATACACCCAAGTTTTTCTAGTGAAATCATCAATGAACGTTAGCACATACTTAGCTCCTAAAAATGATCATGAAGGAAAAGTCATAATGTCACTATGTACTAACTCAAGAGGAGCCTTAGCTTGTGTGGTCTGTCCCTTTGGAAAGGGATCTTGATGTTGCTGTCCAAGCATGCAACTTAGACAAACACCATCATTGGAAGAAACTTTTGGAAGGCTTGTTACCATGTTTTGGGATGAAAGCTATTGCAGATATCTGCAGTTGAGCCAACCAAACTTCTCATGCCATAGTTTAGTCACAGAATTAGAGTGAGCAATTAGTGAAGATCCTACAAAAGTCTTAAATTAGTCAAAGAGATAATCTAGAAGAAGGATCCACCACTCCTGTAGCTACAATATCATTAGGATCATTCAACTCCCTAATTACAACACCACTAGGTGAGAACTAAACAATTTTCCCATCATTAAAATGACAAATTTGATAAATAGACCTCAAATTTGATGAGATTTTGGGAACATAAAGAACTTACTGTATAAGATCATTGGAATAATAACAATGCCAACTCCCAAAACATCAACCGAGATAGAATTGCCCATCATAATCTGTGAAGTGCTGCAAACAAAAACTGAACTCAATAATTTTTTAGAACGAGTTAGATGATGCATGGAACTAGAATCAAAAACCCATTTATCTTTCAACAAAGAGAAGGCTCAAGCATACAAAGCTTTCCCTTTACCAATGTTGGAAGATGATGATGGAGGTGGAACTGAAAGCTTGTGTTGTTTCAATGTCTTTTCAAGTGCTTCAATTCTCATAAAACAAAAGAGAAGGCTCGAGCATACAAAGCTTTCCCTTTACCAATGTTGGAAGATGATGACGGAGGTGGAACTGAAAGCTTGCGTTGTTTCAATGTCTTTTCAAGTGCTTCAATTTTCACAAAACATCTAAACTTAGGGCGATTTGTCTTGTTACAATACGAACATGCATCATACACCTTTTTGATGCATGGAACTAGTTAGATGATGCATGGAACTAGAATCAAAAACCCATTTATCTTTCAACAAAGAGAAGGCTCGAGCATACAAAGCTTTCCCTTTACCAATGTTGGAAGATGATGACGGAGGTGGAACTGAAAGCTTGTGTTGTTTCAATGTCTTTTCAAGTGCTTCAATTCTCACAAAACATCTAGACTTAGGGCAATTTGTCTTGTTACAATACGAACATGCATCATAGACCTTTTTGAAAGACTTTTTTCCTTTACTAGACTGGAAGGTCTAGGAGAAATAGTATTTCTAGGAAATTTAGTGAGGGTAGGAGAAGATTTTGGAGATTTCGTAAGTTTAGGTCTAGGCTTCTTCTTATGTTTCCATTTACCCTTAGGAGAATTAGCTAACAATGCCTGATTTGATCTTGGCAAGGCATCAAGTGACATTAGCTTTGTTTGTTTACGAGATAACCTAGCACAAAACACCTCAAATGGCGACATTTTAAACTGATCTCCTAGGGCATCCATTATGAAAAAGAAAATAGATGGAAATACAATAAAATGACCTTTCAGTTTTGACATAATCAAGAAAATACATTCATCATCTTTTTTATCTCTACCACCATTTTTCAATTGACTCTTGAGTTCCTTAAACTTTGTCAAAAATCTTCAATGGAAAGGAAATTTGAAGTTGAACTTGATGTCAATTTCATTTCTAGTTGCAGTAGTTTAAACTCATTTATCTTTCCAAATAAACTTTCAAATTTCTCCTATACCTCTTTCAGAGACTTGGCAGCAAAAATGTGGAACTGAAAACTGTTTGCAACATTAAGTGAAATGAGCCCCAGAGCCTCGTCTTACTTGCATGCATAACCGTACTTGTCTTTTTCACTGGTGAAGGTAGGTACATAATCTCGGAACACGTGCCAGAGACCCCGGGATTTGAGTAACTGTTCCATTTTTGGTTTCCTTGCATGATTGTTTGTCGAATATAGTGGTTCGAATGAATGAATTTCCATTATATTTGCGGAAACAAAAGAGGAGGCCACACTACTTGACATGTTGATCAGAAAAAAAATACACCCTCCTCGAAAACAATAATGGATTTCTTAATATGCCCCAGAAAATTGACTTTGCAAAAAAAAATTGAACTTATACCTCCAATAATGATAATTTTCCATTAGAAAAACCTCCAAAAAATTATATTCTTCAGAAAAAATTGTCACCTCCTAAAAAATCGTATACCTCTTAGGAAGAGGTCTCATGCAAGAGTGGCTCGGCAAGTTGGAAAACCAACTTGGTGAGCTGGAAGACTGATTGAGCTAGGAGGGACAACTTGTTGAGTTGGACAAAGTGCGTTGAAGTTGATCAAATTGAATTCGGCGCGACGAGCTTGGTCAAAGGCTCAAAAACCTTGCAAAGTCTCGAACCCTTAACCTGCCAAATGATAGTGTCGAGTCTTCACCATTGCGCCACTCAAGCCATATGACCTTGAAACACAGGTTGAAAGTTTTATAGTTTCCTCAGGATGAGGGAAAAATAAAAAAACAAAGGTTTGATTAGGGTTTTAACTCTAATCGAAATCGACTGAGTTGGTGAAAAAGAAGACTGCCACAGAGTTCTTGCTGAGATGAGTAAACGAGTCGAAGAACAATTGAGCGACTAAGATGTGTCCGAGCTTGGATAAGTGAGCCGCCGAACTAGAAGAAGGTGATCGAGTTCGATGTGAGGGTTGAGCCCAACATGAGAGCCAAGTAACCAAGATGTTTGTCAGAGCTGAGTTGGAGAGATATGGGTGAGCCGAGATGAGGGTAAACCCGAACCGAGGAGGTTGTTACAATAGGCCGAGATAGAAATGAGCCGAGCCCAAGTTGTAGGGGAAGAGGGTCGAGGTGAGCGGGAGGTCTAGTAGCCGCGATGCAGATGAGCTGGAAGAGATCTGGACTAGCCCAACAAAAGTTCAATTCGTCAAGTTGAATTGATGATGCTGTTGAGTCGAGCCGAGGGGAGAGGGGAGCAAGGGCCAATCTGGGTGTGTAGGGGCTGAGCTGGGGTTGTTGAAGAGGTTGAGCTGGGCCAAGCGGGGGCCGAGCTGGGATGACCACAAGGTCAACCCAAGGCCTTCAAAAAATAGATCTTGTCAATGCCAGTAAGTGCATCATATCACACACAGACTTGAAAACCAACCTTGAAACTGATTTTGAGCATATTGCGAATTTTGATTCTGCTGCAACTCTGATTGTGTACCAACAACAAACAAGAAGGTGATCATGTGAGAGATTCAGATGCTTTGATACCCTATGGGAGCAACCTAAAGGATTGTGCAAGGAGCAAAGCGAAATATTGCACACAAATAAACTCAAAAATGGATTAACAAACCAGAAATTGCACGCACACAACAATCAAACTTTATTGTTTAGAAAAACTCACTCTCCCACATCCGAGAACAACTGAATAAATAGGCCGAACACAAGATTCTCCTCACCTTAGAAATGGGTGGGACAACCTCTGTTGGAAGGAAATGATATCTCCACAAATCAAGGATCAAAACCAATACTCAACAACTCCTCAAATGTATCCAAGAGTGCAAATAACATACACAAAAATATGTGGAAAGGACAATTAAGCTCACAACTCCCAAATGGAGCTTATTGGTGTGAATGCACAAAAACTAAACTAGTTAGGAAATGTCCCTAAAGCAGTTCATGTGTTCACACTTACAACAATTTTTTTGAGATGCTGTTGCATCAAACACGTCGGGTTAAACAAAAGCGAGCTCTGTCTCACGACTTAAAGTCCTCAAGAGTATGGCCTATCTGACCAAGCTCTTTTGAACTCATCCATGTCGCATCCTCTACTGCGTGATTCTTCTATTTCACCAAGTATTCCTGGTATTCCTTTCCGAGCGTCTTCTTCACTACCCTCGAGTCCAATATGGCCTCAATTTCCTCTTCCCCCTTCTTTGGTATTTGTTTCTTCCAATCAAATGCCTCTTGTGCTCCTTGCACACCATTATTTGATTCCTCCACGCACTCATACTTTTCTTATGCACTGCTTTCCCCTTCATGGTACTCATATAAATCAACAACATTAAATATCGGCGAGGTATCCAATTCTTTGGGTAACTCAATCTCATATGCATTAGGTCCCAACTTTTGCAAAACTTGGCATGGTCCAATCTTTTTTAACTTGAGCTTGTGATATGTTCCCCCTAGATATCTTTCCTTGTGCAAGTGCGCCAATACTTGATCTCCAACTTCAAATTCCTTAACTCTGTGCCTCTCATCTGCTCGTTCCTTGTAACCATAGTTACTTTACTCCAGCTTGTCGCGCACATCTTCATGCTACTTGCACATATATAGTCTTTTGCCTTTGTGCTTTGGTTATCAACCGCTTCTTGCACTTGGGTAACCCCTCTTGTAGTTCTCCCATAAACAATCTGGAATTGGGTCTTTGTCGTGCTTTTGTTGACAAAATCATTGTAGGCGAATCATGCTTGTGCTAACACCTAGTCCCATTGCTTTGGCTTATGTCCACCCAATCTGTGCAATAAATTACCCAAACATCTGTTAACCACATCTATTTATCCATCCATTTGTGAGTGACATGTGAAACTGAAATTCAGGCTTGTTCTTATCTTCTTCCATAATGTCTTCCAAAAATGATTGAAGAACTTTGTATCTTTGTTAGATACTATGCTCAATAGTAATCCATGCAACTGCACCACCTCCTTGAAGAACAAATTTGCTATGCTTGATGCATCACTAGTCTTCTTGCAAGCAATAAAATACGCCATCTTCGAGAATTTGTCGACTACCACAAACATGGAGTCATTTCCCCTTTGCATTCTTGGCAACCCAAGCACAAAATCCATGTTGATGTTCTCCCATGGTCTCCTTGGTACATGTAATGGCTGATACAATCCTGTGCTTTGTCTATGTTCTTTGGCCAACTGGCAAATTTTGCTCTTTCTCACATACTTGTGCACATCTGTGCTCATCCTTGGCTAGTAGTAATGCTCTTCCAATTGCACTAATATCCTGTCACCTCCAAAGTGATCTCCTAAGCCACCGCCATGCTTTTCTCTAATTAAGTTCTTGCGCATTGATCCTCTGGGTATACACAATTGCCTTCCTCTGAACATCATCTCACGTTGTATGAAATAATCTAACCATGGTGTCCAATTTGCATGCGCCGGTTCTGCTCATGCCTTTCATGCATCCTTGAAATCCTCATCTTGCACGTATAGCTCCTTCATGGTATCAAATCCCCTGACTTCATTGCGCATTTCATTCAGCAACAAAGTTCTTCACCTCAAGGCATTCACAACCTTGTTTGACTTCCCACTTTGATGCTTCAACATAAAAGAGTAACTTTGTAGAAACTCTACCCATCTCATATGCCTTTGGTTCAACTTTGCTTGGCTATTGATGAACTACAACGTCTGGGGATCTGTGTACAAAACAAACTTATTTGGCAGCAAGTGATGCCTCCACTTCTTCAATGCCTGTACAATAACATAGAACTCCTGATCATAGACCGAATATTTTCTCTTGGTGTCATTCAACTTCTCACTGAAGTAGGCTATAGGTTTCCCTTTTTGATTCAATATTGTGCCTATGGCTGCGCTATTCGCATCACAATCCACTTGAAAAACTTTGTCAAATGATGCAGGGACATCATCTTAAAAGCTTCATAGAGTCAATTTTTCCTTTTGATCATGTTTAGAAGGTCAAAGTAGGCTAGTAGAAGTGTTGTGAGGTCTTTGGAGACCTTTATGTTTCAAATTTTGGGGTGTGTGAGTTTTCCCTCTAAAACACTATTTGAATTTCTTAAGGAGGTATTTTCACTTTTTGACAAACTTTTGGCTTTGTTGATGTCTTAGTAGGAGTCTAAGGTGGTTAGGAAGAGCTAGTACAATGTATAACTCCCTTTTGGAGGACTACAAACCATCTCCATAAGTTTTTTAGTATGAAACTCTGTTTTGGTGACTTGACTCAAATATATGACTTGAGTTGGTGGCTTGGTAGAGTTCATTTAATAAGTATAGTAAAGGGAAAGTAGTTATGAATGATATAATTCGAATGGGAGGAAGTTTTCATAATTGAGAGAGAGGATTATCTCATGGAAGAGTGATGATTTCTTGTAGGAGAGATAGAAAATTCAGTAATGAAGGACTGTGTATGACAAGACTGTCACAGTGTGGAACAGTCCTATAAAAAATTGAATTAAAAAGTCAAGTTTGCTGAGAAAAGTTGCCATCTATTGTTTCTTGATTGTATACTGTGAATCATATAGAGAGGCTTTATGGATATTTAGAGATACATTGACTAGATTCTGATGACTTTAGACAGGCAGGTAAACGTGCAAATTTGGTGTATTCTTGACTGTGTAAGTGCTTTATGGAGGAACAATCTTGCTTTGACTGTAAGAAACTGTTTCGTGATTCAAAGCCTTAAACGAAGTTTCATGACTATTTCTCATTTCAACTGTATGCGTAGGAGTGTCACGTAAAGATCAGTGCAGCATGTCGGATCTCGCCAGCTTGAAACTTAGATGACAGGTACTAATACTTATTTTTCTTCCTATTGGGGTAATGTGGGAACAACGCAAATAAAGCTGACATCTAAGAAGATTTTTCATTTGTGATACCTATCAGAATTTTCAGAGGCCTAAATTAAAGCCACCTGTAGGTTGACGTCTTAACGATTTTTTTTACTGAGTTGAGATTTGACGTCGTCGTGGAACATAATATTATGCATGACAACATGCATGAAAGTAAAATGTCGGGCATGTCAATACCCGTCCAAGCAAAAAGGCATTGAGGGAAATAATTCAAGACCAAAACTATGTTGGAGTATCAGGGCCCAGTTCGATGGTAGTTAAGGGCATGACAACTAAGAGTACAGGGAGGGGTCGTAAACACTTAGTGCCAAAATTAGAAAAGTGATGTCTCTTCATTTAGACATCCCTTAGAAGCGATCTTCATTTCATGAATAGTTTTGTGGGAATGGCTATCTAGATAGTATCAGGGGTAGTTGTATAAGAAAAAAACCCCATCCCCAAGATGGGTTGCCTGTGGTGATAAAATATGAGAAATACCTATTCTTGCATGATAGCACCAGGGCCATAAGGGAGATCCCTGAAACTATGCACCTACGTATCTCAAGAAGTCTAGTAAATTCTTCATTAACTATAAGGCATCTAGATGATGGGCATATCCGGTGATGCACTATCAGCGCAGTCAAGATTGAGGAAACGTCACTAGTGCCAAAGTTAAAAAAATGTCTCTTCATTCTCCAACAAGGTATTAGTGATCTTCAACATATGCATGTAAAAGAGTGGGTAAACATGGTATCCAATGTATCAGGTGAATCGTCATTAAAGGCTCCAAGGAACACCATCCCCATAAATACGCATGACAGTTGATAGAATATGATAGAAGACCTATACTTATGGTAGCAAGGTAAAGGGAGATCCTCATAGTGCACCTACGTATTCGAGGAGGGATTCTTTCAATTTTAAGAAATGCATCTAGGGATGAGCACTATGCATCGATCAAGACCGGGGTCGAACCAATTGCAAGCACTGAGGTCGGTTGTGCAATCCTTTGATGTGATGTTGGTGGAACTAGCAAAGGTCTGCTAACTTTACACCACAGGCGCATAGAATACCCAATGCACTTCTCTACCGAAATTCCGTTGATGAACTTCGTATGTGAAGAGCTTGCTATCCCATGGAATACCTTCGAGCACGACAACCAAGGCCATGTCCATTAGCGACGACCGTGTTGTAATAAAAATTGTGCGTATCCTTAGCATTAAGTGCCTGATCTCATCAGGGCTTCTTGTAATAACACAAAATTCGAAAGGAGCAGGATCAATTCTTTGATGGTAGAAAACTACATTGCCTTATGTTTAAGAACAACTTGAGACAATCTATGTAAGAGCTAGAAGGTCACTTGCGTGCAAATGATCCAGGTGAATCCAAGTTTCGTCCTAAGAGCAGATTATAACTGAGATCATTTGATTCAAGTATACAATGACACAATTTTCCAAAAAATGGGTGTGAGATCCTAAAGTGATGTAGCAACGTGATAAAGGTACGAGGGGCATTTGTGAACCCGAATGGCATAACCAACCATTAATCATAAGCCTTCAAACGTCTTGAATAGGAGAAGAGGACTCAACTCATTAGTAGGAATGCCTAAATGATGATAAACTTGTTAGATCAATATTAGCAAATGTATGAGGCCAAAACCACTGGGATAGTCAATGAGAATCATCCATTCTTATCAATGGAAATTACGGATACTTGACTTGTTATCATAAAGTTGGTGAGACCATTGAATCAATGCATATTTTGAGCCAGGCAACTCCTTTCTTCGATGGTGAAAGATAATGCGGCTCATCTGTGGAAGGAGCTCAAACCTTCTCTGACCAAACCTCTGTCCATTGGCTCTTGCACTTGGCATCTCACCTCTGAGGTGTCCTTAGGATGTCAGGCGTGCATGATGACCAAGGTTGGTGAAGACTTGACCCTTAGTAAACAGGGTAGCAATCTGATGCCATATTCACTCAAGCAATGATGGTAATCAAAGCAAGAGAAGAAGCTTCGGTGACTAGATGAGCAAACTCATCTAACAATCCACAAACTTTAACTGAGAATGATCATCATACCTTAGCGTACTCTTCGAATGCAACTAGGGTTCGGCAGAAGCATCATAACATGACTTCTGATATGCAAATTCTTATAGGAACTCCTAGATTAGGTGACAGGGTTCAATTAAAAGCAGGTTGCACACATCCCACTAGTGCACTTAACCTTCTTCAATTAAATTTAAGGTTTATTTAATTAAGTTTGATTAGATTAGAGTTGATTACATATCTTACAACAGAAATAATAACTTAGATTTGCAACTTAGATCAAATAAAAAGAATATAGCATATACTAATCAACCTAACATGCAACTGCAAAGCTCAAAACGGATGTATAGAAGCACTTGGTTGATTACAAATGACTTCTGGAGAGATCTGGGACTGTACACTGCTAGAAATTGGTGATCTGAACATGAATGACCTTCGGAACTGGAACTGTGATTGTGAATCCACTTGGAGCAGGGCCATGCCAAATTGTTAGGACTGTACCGTGCGGTCCTGACCAAATTGTATGGTATTGGAACTTATCTGAATTTGCTCTTGTAAATTTTTGTGGTTCTTGCCTTCTTGGATTTGTCTGTTGCTGTCAAACCCTAGTTGCCAATGTTTTAAAAATCGAAACTTCATCATGTTCCTTGGGCTTGTCGGACTCCTTAGGGACATTTGCAATATGGGGGGGGTCTATATAACATCACTTTAGGGTTAAGGTTGAGAGAAAACAATTAAAAGTAAACGAAGAAAGGAAAAACACGTCTGTTAAGGTAAACAATTCGCATAACCAATTCAGACCGGTTTAATATGGAACTGCTCAGTGGTCCGGTTTTTTGAGCAGTTCAAAGTTTTTTAGGTGAACTGATCGAACCGGCCGGTTTCGGTTCCGACTTGACCGGTTTTTAAAACATTGGTCGTTGCACATGCAATAAAGCTCTCTAAATGGACTGATCATCATCTCAAACTATCAGGACCGTACCATGCGGTCCTGACCAAACTGTACGGTATTGGACCTTCTCTGAATTTGCTTCTGTAACTTTCTATGGTGCTTGCCTTCCTGGATTTGTTTGTTGTTGTCAAACCCTAGTTGTTGCCAATGTTTTAAAAATCGAAACTAGACTCGGAACCGGCTAGGGGATCTAAACCGAACTGGAACCAGGTCGGTACCAGTTTCAAATTTATGAACCGGTTTACTAAAAAATACATAAAATTTTACAATTTTAATAAAATCAATATATCTTAAAGATTCCAAACCATGATTACAAAAAGTTAGAGACGAAATACACAGAGTTTGCTTATGTATATACCATGTAAGAGTAAATATAGCAAAATGGCACCAAATGCACTACATATTTGAAACAAAATACATAGACAATGAGGCTCTAAATGGTCTCCATAGTTCAAGACTCCAAAAAAACAACATGATATGATCATTGATACATTACAAATACTACAAGTTACAAAACTCTAGAATAAACTAGATGACATCAATGATCAATCATCAAACTCTGCACCGCTGCTGGAAATGGGATCCTCAAGGTCATCCTCATCAATATCATCACCGGCCTCTGGCTCTGACTCGGACTCATCCAAATTCCCAGGTACATCTGCAACAACTGGAGCTACATGGGGTCGGGGAGTAGCACGAGTGCGACTAGTGCCTGCTGTGTCTCGTGACGATGGCGGCGGTGCTGCTAATGGCTCATCAGATTCTTGATCCAAACCCATCCACCCCAAGTCATCGGGATCAAACTCTGCTGGCTGACTCTCCTCTACCCATTCTGAAGTTGGATCTATATCATCCAAGACAATGGGATTAGTATCAGGTCTTCGGTTCAACAACTGGTTACGCCTTAACCGAAGGTTGTACTGCACGAAGACAAGATCATTCAACCGTTGTTGTTCCAAACAGTTTCTCTTCTTCGTGTGAATCCGCTCAAAGACAGACCAGTTGCGCTCGCACCCCGAAGCACTGCAAGTTTGGCTCAGGATCCTAATTGCAAACTTTTGCAATTGAGGACACTGACTACCAAATGAATCCCACCAATGTGCTGCGATAAAAAGTGTAAATGTTTAATTAGTAAACAATGACAACAAAAAGTTAAAAACACAGTTAAAAATTAAAAGTAAAACATAAACTTATAACTTAAAGGTTAAAGCGTAATTCAACAAATTAGAAAAATATTGTCTTATGCTAAAAATTCATGATTATTCATTAAAAATTTTAATCAAATGAACTTCAAAAAACTTAGAATTTCTTACCTGGTTGGTCCACATCCCTTGCAATCTTTGCAAGGTTTTTCCCAAAGGTACCTGTGGCTCTGTTGAAGAAGCTGATTTGTCGGTGAACCTCAATTTGTTGCATCTCATCAGGGACCATGCGCTCTAGGCACTCGTACAAACCATCTTTTACTTCTCCTATTTGATCTTCTCCAAGCTGAGCTCTGTAATGATATTTTGGGTTCAAGAAATACCCAGCTGCATGTATAGGTCGATGGAATTGATTGTTCCATCTATTATCTATGATCTCCCATATAGGCCCATACTTAGTTACCCTGTCTTTGTATGCTGCCCTTATCTGCTCCTTTGCCTGATCCATAGCCTCATAAATATAGCCCATGGCTGATATTTTCCCATCCACCAACCGCAACACCTTAACAAGAGGCTCAACAACTTTCACAATCTCTGCTGTTTTTTTCCAAAATAAATTATCAAAAAGTTTTTTCTTTGTGTCTTTCCCATCCTGTTTCCGGCTCCACTTTGATGCATTCCATTCATCACTTGAAAACATCCTTTTCAAGTTTTGTTGTTGGGAAATAAGAGATTGCAACGTGAGAAAGTTCGTTGCAAATCTCGTGATGGCTGGCCTAACAAGTTCTTTGCCCTCAGTGTTCTTCCTCATTAGGTTCAGTACCCATGAGTGATTATAGATGTATTTGGTGATGCTCTTGCCATGCTCTACAGTGTTCTTGATCCAATCTTTTTTCCCTATATCCTCAAGCATGAGGTCTATGCAATGTGCAACACATGGAGTCCAAAATATTGTTTTCTGTTTAGCCTCTAACATCTTACCAGCAAGAACATAATTAGATGCATTATCTGTTATGATTTGTACAACATTTTCTACCCCCACCTCTAAAACAATCTCATCCAAAAGCTCAAACAATAAATTTGCATCTTTTACCCTATCAGATGCATCTACTGATTTCAAAAACATTGTACCTTGTGGACAAGAGGCAAGAAAATTTATTATTGTGTGGTTCTTGCCATCACTCTACCCATCTGACATAATAGTGCATCCAGTTTTGGCCCATGATGCTTTGCAATTCTTCAAATATTCATCTATGGATGCAGCTTCTTTCTTCAAAAGTGATCCTCTCAAGTCATGCATACTAGGGCCTTTGAAGCCCTTAACAGCAGCAACAATAGAATCAAACATAGGCTGATAATAAGGTGAGCGGACAACATTGTAAGGGATATTTGCATCATACCACCATCTAGCAATGTACTGAAAAGCTGCTTCTTTGTATTGCTTCTTCCAATGGTTATCCAAGGTAGGCTGATTTTGTGTTGGCATGGAGGCACTAGCAGTGGCAGGTGTGGAAGATGGAAAAAAACTTTGAATGTTCTTTCTTTTTTGAGGCCGGTTTTCTTGACTATGAGTGGATGGGGGAGGCATATACTGAAAGGGGTCTCTAACAGTCACAGAAGGGTCAGAGCAAGATCCTTCAACACTCAAGGCATGTTCCCTCCTCCCTATTTCAACTTCCATCTCTTTTTGCCTAGCCTTCTCTTCTCTATGTTTTTCAAGCATATTTTTCATTTCCAACCTAATGTCATCAATACCAGGTGCCTCACATGGGGTAACTTGGCCTCTTTGACCAGCCAAGTGTTGTTTCAACCTATGAATCCCCCCCCCTTGATGTGTTTCTTACAATATTTACAAAAAACTTGATCATCAATTGTGTTTGCATGGGCCCATGTAGGGTCTTTTGATTTGGGGGCCATTGCAAATGCAAACAAATCTGAAAATGCAAATAAAAAATAAATAAATTTCCTATTTCTTTTTTAATAAAATTTACAAACAAGGGGCAAGTTTAAAATGTAACATACCTTTCAATGTGCACACAAATGAGGTGAGGAAATGCTCCAAGCTTGTATATGGCACTACAAAGAGCCCACACTCCAAATGTAGATGTAAATGCCACCACAAAGAGCCCACACTTGATACCAAACAACGCCAAATGAACACAATTCAAGGCTGCCCCAATCCTCCAAATCCTTGCAAATAAGAGAGGTGCTCACAAATAGAGGTGAGGTGCTCACAAATGGATGCCAATATCACCACAAAGAGCCCACAAGCAATGCCAAACAAGCTCCAAGCCTCCAACTTCCAAGTTCACTACAAAAAATAAACTTTTCAATCTTATGCTCACAAATGCTCAATGAGAGAGGTGTGAAGTGATAGAGGGGGGGGGGGTATTTATAACACCAAATTAGGGTTTAGAGGCAATAAAAAATAGAAGAAAACAATTAAAAAAACGTTTTTTTATGTTGGCCGCCGTATACAGCAAAACAGGAGTGGACCGGTCGGTTTGGTACGGAACTGGACCAGTTTGACCGGTTTTAGCCCAAACCGGTCAACCGATCCGGTTTGCATAGCGGTTCGTGTTTAAAATCATTAAACTGGTCAAACCGACTGGTTCCGGTTCCGGTTTGGCCGGTTTTTAAAACACTGATTGAAAGTAGTAGAAATCAGCCTACGATGAAGAAGTAGGTCCTCTTGCAACATTTCCATCAATAGATACAGAAGAAACACCATCTTACGATGATGAATTAGTTTCTCTTGTTACATCCTTCTGCAAATGCAAGTTCTTTTTACTTTCTCCATAAGATTTTGAAAGACACGGTCTTGAGTGTCTTCCGTGCTATTAATTCAAAGATTCAAATAATTTCCTAATTCAAAAGGTTGCTCTACTAGGTATTGATTGAGGATTTTCAAAACTCAGGTAGATTTGTCCTTCTCGGCCAATTGATTAAGGAAACTGTCATAATTACGCTTTGAATTTTGATACTCATCATTGACTTTAGTATCATTACCTCTTGAGCAAATGTTAGAGCAAACGTTATTGCCCTCCAATGAAGCGACCTTAAATTCACGACTTTGAAGCTGGATGACCTTATTTAGTTTATCGAAGAGCTCAAGCGATTCCAAGTTCTTGATATGTAACAACTCATTAGAGACATCAATTCCAACAATGCCCAAGAGCCATATCCACATCATTAAGCCACTATTCTTTCTCCTTTGCATTAACGAGTACCTTCTCATCATTGTTAATGCAACATAATCCAAGGTCCCATCACACAATACATCCTCCATATTCAACATAGTTGCCGTGTTCTTACAAACTTAGTGAAAATTTGGTTTGAACCATACTTTTTGGTCTGACCGAACTTTCCGAACAAGTTCGGTCAAACATTATTTTTTCTTTTCTTTTTAATTAAAAGATTAAAGTGTTTAAATTAAAAGAACTTCAACACAAAACAAAAACGAATCAAGAAACACTAAGAACTAAGCATGTAAAGGAAAACTCCATAGATAATATATTTATATATTATTATGTGTAATTGTTTTTTCTTTTCAAATATCATCATATATATATGTGTGTGTGTGTGTGTGTGTGTGTATGTATGTATATAATATTTGTAAACTTTCTAAACCAAACCTTTTGAAAAATTCCAAACTTCCGAACATTTTTCTGCTTTCGAACTATCCAAACTTTTTGAACATGGTAACTATGTTGTAAACTGTGATCCGTCCCATGGATCAATAAGAACAATAAATATATACATGCTAATTTCTTGTGCGTTAGAATTCATCCAAACAGAACTTCTGCAACCAAAACTGGAGTTATAAATTTGAAGATAGCATCATTTAAGCACAAAAGCTGTTCTAACTGTTTGAAATTACGGTAAGAATTCAGACACCTCATGAAACATGTGGTTTGTGCATTTCTTAATTTTTAGAATTCACTCGTATTCTTCAGTTGACTCTTTGCAAGCTTTTAACCACATTTCTCTTGGTTCCCTGTAAATATAAATGAACTATTCTTATGTATGTATGACTTGAGTTTTATTGAAACATCATTTAGTTAAGAAGATTTGTTCACATTAAATTCAAATTTGCTTTCGTTGACATTGTTGATCATGGTTGCAGCATCCCTTCATGGATTTGCATTATGGTTTGATGTTAGATTCGAAAGGCCTTCAATAACAGCTAGTGACACACAATCAGAATCCTTGGTCAACAGCAATCTATCTGGGAGTGATATTTTAAATGGGAGAAGAAAACGGGCAAAATCTACTTCTCTTGTATTGTCAACTGCGCCTGAAGAAGAACCAACCCATTGGGCACAGGTCTGTTGCCATTTTGATTTTTGCATACTAATAATAGACTGTTGCTGCATGCCAAATTGAGGAAATCAGGATTGTCTTGAACTTATTATCTCAGATCACTGGTGTAAGCATAATTTATGTGCCTGAAAGTTTCTGTTTTGATAAGAATTAGATTTCGGGATGAAGCCATATAAATTTGTTACACAGGGTTTTGCATACTGAATGTATTTATGGTCATGCCACTTTTATCTAAAATTTCATTGTAAGAAATATTCTAGAAGAGAGTTGTATTATTGGCTGGAAAAATAACCTGCTAACATCCATACCAAACTAAAGAGTCCAATGCCCAAGATATATGACCCTTCAACTCATCCCTAAATCTATACCATTTAAAAAAGGTAAGGATCATTCATTCATAACAAGGTTTCTAGTGTAATTTTACCCCATTAATCTCCTGTATTAGATGTTAACACTCATTCTATTATTGCTGCCACTGAATTATCAGTGTAACTAATTACACAAGAAATTCTACATCCACACATCACATAACAAATAAGACACAAATGTACAATCATATATTCATTCTATTACTTTGCTTCATTATATTGTCTTTCGTACGAGCTTTCATGAATATATCTTTCCACAAGAGGTATGACTTTTTGTAATAGCACTTTGATCAGTTTCATCACTAGGATAATTATGTTACTAACATGTTACACTCATCAAGGGTTAATGCCGTTGGTGCTCAATGCATTTTGGTTCAGGTGCAGGTGCTATTGTGCTCCCCAGCATTTCTACCACTGAGAAAACTCTCATAGTTATCTCCTTTCTTGTAAACATTATTATCATTGTATTGATCTGTATGTACTCTTTTGGTCCAGTTGGCTATATCCCTTCCTAACTGCATTTAAGATAAGACTGATTGAGGTGTCTATGCATGCATCAGTTCCTGGGAACTTTGCATGTATTTGGCTTTACCCACCCAGCACTTATCCTCATCATTGTATATCTATTCCATCTACCTAACGCCAAATGTACAGGCACCAGTTTTGGCAGCTAACATCCCTTTTTGCAGCCATCTTTCTTCATCTTTTTGTTGTTTACATATATTCTTCTTATTTTTCCAATGTGGGTTTTCAATGTCCGTATCAATTGGCATCAGAGACTGTTTCAGCCCCAACCATTTTCATAATTATGTTGTTACTACACAACCACTGTTCCTTTCCCAGTGCCAATCTGCATATGTTTGAGGTCTACATGATAGTTTTTCTATTTGTTACACAGCAGGTTCCATTTTGCAGATTTATAGTAATATGGCCTGACTTTGGATGGCATGATTGAATAGGACAAACTGGATCCTTATTACCAAATGACTCAAGTATAGGGATGAGGACCTGGTCGCTATACATGCATTCATTTATCCGTATATGAATTTTTACCGAATTCTTAGATTTGCAATTTTAAGTCATACTTCAAGACGCAATCCAAGGTCATTGAACCACAATAAATAGTTAAGGTTTAGGTTAATATGAATGACTAAGCCCTCACTTGATAGTAGTGATTGTGTCCAATTTCTAGGTTGTAACTAAGCAACCAACTATTGAGAGTTGGGAATGCTACAAAGAGACTATCAAGTGCCTCCCTACACCGTACTACGAGCTTGCCTATGACTCACCCCCACCCCTAGCACACTATTAAGGGGACTTTCTCACCCAACTCACCCATGCTCGAGTGACTCGCCCCTAAGCGACCCTGCATGCCCCCCGACTCAAGCTCCATTTACCTAGTTTGCATGCTTTGCAACGAGGTGTTCCAATGCTCCTCGAGACATTGCTCCCAACTCGCTTCCAACCCGACGTAACAAGACAACTTTCCCGTACTTATCTCGCCCCCAACTCACCCCTACTTAGCTTGCTTCAACAAGACATGGTCACCTAGCTTGCCGAGCTGGGCAAGCTGGGATTGTGCTTTTCCAACAAGCTACCAATTTGGATAAATCTTGTGTTTCTCAGTTTATCTTGTACATTTTGTTAAATATAGCTTCTCGTTTATTTGTTTATTGGATCGATTCTCTTCAAAACCCGTAACCCATTTATCATTTTAAACTCATTTCCAACATTCTTTCCTCATCACAACTCAACGACAACTCAGACTTACTATGTTTACCCAATCCATTACATTGCGCATCATCCCCATAATACTTTCTACAAATAAATTACATAGTTGAAGTATCAATTCTTAGCCAATAAATACACACACAACTCCAACAAGATCTCAAAAGCTAATTATTACAACTTTGGGCTTCTTGGCCACTTCAAATAATGCACAGGACTAGCAATAATGAATCAAGAACAGTCTTTAATGTCTTCCATCCATTCTTTCTCCATCTCATGACAAGATTTTCTTTATGTAATTTGCTCAAAACACCAACCAAGAGATGGGATGCTCTCCTCTCAACCTACTTGGTTAGTGAGATCCACTAACCAACCCCCTAACGGTCCCAACACATCCGCTCACATTTTTTCATTTTCGTTTAGTTTGGTTTAATGGGCAACCACAACTAGTTTCAAGATAACATGGGAGGGTTCCTATGAGGTAGGTCACACTATCTATGGCCACAAATCACACAAAGACACAACATTGGATGCTACTTTGGCAACTCCAAATTATCGCAATAGAGGAATGAGATTGTAACTTTTCATTTTGAAGATCCATAACATAACTCCTCCTAGTGTTAGACAAAATGAAAGTCCTCTAGCTCCAAGGTAGTCATGAATGTAGTCTCCACCATAGTTTTCACATATTCGTACTCAGCCAATACTCGGCAGACCAAAAAAAATTGACTCGGCAAAAACTCGGCGAATACTTGACAACTTAACAAATATGCAAATTTCTTTAAAAAACATAAATTATAAGCAACACATAGCTACAAAATGTATCAAATGAGTCCTTTAAATGTTGGACAAGTGTTTTTCTATTAGATTTGAATACAAATACAATACAAAATCGCATCATCATCCGAATACAACAGCCGACTGATCAGTAATATGAATTTATGATGATTGACATTGAAAAATATCATCATAAATTTCATATATATGCAAGCTACAATATACAATGAGTTACATTTTCCTCTTCCCCCATTCTAGAGAAATATTGGGGAGAGGGTCTAGTGCCTCTACTAGTTCCCACACTCGGCTGCTCCTCCTCGCTCCTCCTAGAAGGCTACGAATTTGGCTCAAACTTGGAAGTAGATGGTGGCTAATCTGCCACATGTTGGAGATCACCTCCAAAGATGTCATCCAATCCAATATCTCTTTTAGCTGCTAGTGCTCAATGTTTTAAAAATCGGACCCGGACTCGGAACCAGCCGAGGTCCGGACCGGAACCAGACCGGTTCAAACTTAATGAACCGGTTTACTAAAAAATACATAAAATTTTATATTTTTAATGAAAATAATATATTTGAAAGGTTAAAAAGCATGATTCCAACAATTACACACAAAATATGCAAAGTTTTCTCTTATATATATGCAAGAAAGGTGTTTATAGCAAAATGGCACGAACTCCAAGTCCAATACACAATACATATATCATAGATGAGATTCCGAAACAAAATACATAAACAATGAGGCTCTAAATGGCCTCCATAGTTCAAGACTCCAAAAAAACATGCTATGATCATTGATACATTACAAATACTACAAGTTACAAAACTCTAGAATAAACTAGATGACATCAATGATCAATCATCAAACTCTGCACCGCTGCTGGAAATGGGATCCTCAAGGTCATCCTCATCAATATCATCACCGGCCTCTAGCTTTGACTCAGACTCATCCAAATCCTCAGGTACATCTGCAAAGACTGGAGCTGCATGGGGTTGGGGAGTAGCACGAGTGCGACTAGTGCCTTTCTGTGTCTCGTGACGATGGCGACGGTGCTTCTAATGGCTCATCAGATTCCTGATCCAAACCCATCCACCCCAAGTCATCGGGATCAAACTCTGCTGGCTGACTCTCCTCTACCCATTCTGAGGTTGGATCTATATCATCCAAGACAATGGGATCAATATCAGGTCTTCGGTTCAACAACTGGTTGCGCCTTAACCGAAGGTTGTATTACACAAAGACAAGATCATTCAATCGTTGTTGTTCCAAACGGTTTCTCTTCTTCGTGTGAATCCGCTCAAAGATGGACCAGTTGCGCTCGCACCTAGAAGCACTGCAAGTTTGGCTCAGGATTCTAATTGCAAATTTTTGCAATTGAGGACACTGACTACCCAACGAATCCCACCAATGTGCTGCGATAAAAAGTGTAAATGTTTAATTAGTAAACAATGACGATAAAAAGTTAAAAACACAGTTAAAAATTAAAAGTAAAACATGAACTTATAACTTAAAGGTAAAAGCGTAATTCAACAAATTAGATAAAGATTGTCTTATGCTAAAAATTCATGATTATTCATTAAAATTTTAAAACCTGGTTGGTTCACATCCCTTGCAATCTTTGCAAGGTTTTTCCCAAAGGTACTTGTGGCTCTGCTGAAGAAGCTGATTTGTCGATGAACCTCAAGTTGTTGCATCTCATTAGGGACCATGCGCTCTAGGCACTCGTACAAACCATCTTTTACTTCTCCTGTTTGATCTTCTCCAAGCTGAGCTCTGTAATGATATTTTGGGTTCAAGAAATACCCAACTACATGTATAGGCCGATGGAGTTGATTGTTCCATCTATTATCTATGATCTCCCATATAGGCCCATTCTTAGTTACCCCGTCTTTGTATGCTGCCCTTATTTGCTCCTTTGCTTGATCCATAACCTTATAAATATAGCCCATGGCTAATTTTTCGCCAACCACCAACCGCAACACCTTAACAAGAGGCTCAACAACTTTCACAATCTCTACTGTTTTTGTCCAAAATAAATTTTCAAAAAGTTTCTTCTTTGTGTCTTTCCCATCCTGTTTCCGGCTCCACTTTGATGCATTCCATTCATCACTTGAAAACATCCTTTTCAAGTTCTGTTGTTGGGAAATAAGAGATTGCAACATGAGGAAGTTTGTTGCAAATCTCGTGATGGCTGGCCTAACAAGTTCTCTGCCCTCAGTGTTCTTCCTCATTAGGTTCAATACCCATGAGTGATTATAGATGTATTTGGTGATGCTTTTGCCATGCTCTACAGTGTTCTTGATCCAATCTTTTTTTCCTATATCCTCAAGCATGAGGTCTATGCAATGTGCAACACATGGAGTCCAAAATATTTTTTTGTGTTTAGCCTCTAACATCTTACCAACAAAAATATAGTTAGATGCATTATCTGTTATGATTTGTACAACATTTTCCATCCCCACCTCTAAAACAATCTCATCCAAAAGCTCAAACAATAAATTTGCATCTTTCACCCTATTAGATGCATCTACTGATTTCAAAAACACTGTACCTTGTGGACAAGAGGCAAGAAAAATTATTATTGTGCGGTTCTTGCCATCACTCCACCCGTTTGACATGATAGTGCATCCTTTTTTGGCCCATGAAGCTTTGCAACCTTTCAAATATTCATCTATGGATTCAACTTCTTTCTTCAAAAGTGATCCTCTCAAGTCATGCATACTAGGGCCTTTGAAGCCCTTATCAACAGCAACAATGGAATCAAACATCGGCTGGTAATAAGGTGAGCGTGCTGCATTGAAAGGGATATCTCCATCATACCACCATCTAGCAATGTACTCAAAAGCTGCTTCTTTGTATTACTTCTTCCAATGGTTATCCAAGGTAGGTTGATTTTGTGTTGGCATGGAGGCACTAGCAGAAGCAGGTGTGGAAGATGGAAAAAAGCTTTGAATGGTCTTTCTTTTTTGAGGCCGGTTTTCTTGACTATGGGTGGATGGGGGAGGCATATACCGAAAGGGGTCTCTAACAGTCACAGAAGGGTCAGAGCAAGATCCTTCAACACTCAACACATGTTCCCTCCTCCCTATTTCAGCTTCCATCTCTTTTTGCCTAGCCTTCTCCTCTATGTTTTTCAAGCAAGTTTTTTATTTCCAACCTAATGGCATCAATATCCGTGTATTTATACCTAAGAGAGAAAAACATTCATGTTTTTAGTTGGATGCTTCTTGAGCAATTTTTTTACACCTGACATATATAAAGATCAATGCAAATATTGAGATTGCAATGCCAGTATAATCCTGGAACTAGAAATATGAAAGATCCCTAAATGGGTCTCTCTTGTTTTCCAACAACTCTAGGTCAATGAAAAACACCAAATACTGATCTATGATAATTATGGCAATTATCCTAATGCAGATCTGGATTTATTTGAGAAAATGCGACTAGGGTTTAAGATAGATCTTAATGCAAATGACATCCAAAAGTTATATTTTTGATTTCAAATGATTACCCAAATATTTAGAAACCGAATCATGCAAAAAAACTGAATTTATCGCAGCCAAACAACTCAGAAATCAGATTTGAAGTCTGCTTAATATTTCTGCCTGAAAACCCTCAAAATATACATAAAAAAATGATGAAAATACAACGATTTGGTTTACAATATTATGGAGAATATTTGACAAATATTTTTGAGGGAAATACCTCTGAAATTGCTGCCAAACTGCCCACAATAGATCTATCCAACTGCTGCTCAAAAACCACTGAAAATACTTTCAAAAACTCTTCACAAACACTACTGAAATGAACCTGGAAATCTGATTAACAACGTTGGAAATTTCTGAGTGAAATCCCCTCTCAATCCCTTGGGGTTTTTATCCACAAGAGATGAAATCCACAAGGGTTTTCGACTTTGGAATCTCTGATAAAAGCAAGAGCTCTTAACAATGCAAAATCTGATAATAAAAATCTGGAATGCCTCCTAAGCAAGTCGACTTGCTCATATAAAGGGAAAACAGCCCACAAGCACCTCCAAACCCAACCAATCACGTTCTTTTTTTCCCCTAGGCTGGTCGCACTTTTCCCCATGGGCCTAATTAGGACCCCCAAAAGCAAGTCCCTATTTAGGACCCCCAAAAGCAAGTCACACTTTTTCCCTTTTAATACAATTAATTTTTTAATTGTATTTTGACATTGACTTTTCACTTTACTAATAAGCTTTATTATTTATTATATGTGCACTTATGATATTATTTTTTTTTTTAAACAATTGCACAATATAATTAAATAATAAAAACTTACCATAGAAACCTCCCTTGGCCGTCGGGTAGATAAAAAGGGCCAAAGTTCTTCGTCCTAGCTCATTCGGAAATAGGGGACATTACAGTCCTCCCTTCCCGAAGTTGCTTGCCCACAAGCAATTGCAGTAACGCGGGGTGCTGAAGAATAGACTGACCCTCCCAAGTGGCATCCTCCAAAGGTAAGTCTCTCCAACGAACCAGGTACTCCTGTATCACCTTGTTCCGCAATCTTCTCTCCCTCTAATCCAGAAGCTCCTCAGGAACCAAATCCAATCTTCCCTCATCATCCAAGGGTGGTAACTCTACTGAAGAAGTCGTATGCTGCCCCAATGCCTTCTTTAGGCAAGACACATGAAAAACATTACGTATCTTACTTTCAGAAGGTAACTCCAACTCATATGCTACCTGTCCAACTCTTCTCACCACCTTATATGGACCATAGAAACGAGGCTTAAGCTTCTTGGCTCCACTCTTCTTAAGAGTACTCTGTTTGTAAGGCTGGAGTCGTAAAAAGACGATATCTCCCACCTCAAATGATCGCTCAATCCTGTCCCTGTCTGCATACACCTTCTATTGATTTTGGGCCTGCTGCATATTATCCTTAAGGGTTTTAAGGATATCCTGGCTGTCCTGTAAGAACTCTCGAGCCTTAGGAGCTCTACTATCTCCAAACGCCATATCCACAAAGGATCTCGCGTCATAACCATACAAAGCTCGGAAAGGGGTCATACCGATGGACATATGGTATGTCGTATTGTAACAATACTCGCACAAATAAAGCTGCTTGACCCATGCCCTCTACTGTCCTGAAACATAGTTGCGTAGGTACCCCTCAATCCACTTATTCACAATCTCTATCTGCCCATCAGTCTGCGGATGATAGCTAGTGCTTGGAGTCAACTCAGTGCCTGCCAATCTAAAGAGTTCTTGCCAAAATGTGCTCATAAACCTGCTGTCCCAATCGCTGACAATGTTCTTCGGGAGCCCATGCAACCTGAATATCTCCCTAAAAATAAATCAGCCACCTGCGGTGCCTTAAAACTCGTGGGAATGGCAAAGAAATGCCCATACTTAGTCAACCTATCAACTATTGCATAAATGCGATCATAGCCCTGCACAACTGGTAGTCCTGTAATGAAATCCATAGATATACTCTCCCACCTCTGCTCTGGAATAGGTAAGGGCTGTAATAAATCTGCAGGGAAAGTATGCTCAGACTTGTTTTGCTGACAAGTCACACACTCTCGAATATATTGTAGAACATCCTCCTTGAGACCCTTCCAAGAGAATCTCTCTCTAACCTGCCTGTATGTCTTGAAATAACCTGGATGTCCTGCTAATGGTGCATCACGGAGTGCATTGTAGAATCTTTCCCTTAAGCTTAGATTCAGGGTACCAAATAAATTCTACCCTTATAATAAATCAAATCAGAAATTACTTGGTAGCGCTCATCCTGAATTTTGCCATTCATGATCTCACATGCCAAGGTGTTCTTTGAATACTCGACCACCAATTGAGACTTCCAATCTGCAGAAATCTCACTCACGAAATATAGGACAGCAATATGGGGCCTCCTCGAAAGTGCATCAGCCATAACATTCTTCTTCCCTTTGACATACTCGATGTCAAAATCATAGGCCTGGATCCTGCTAACCCACTTTTGCTGCCTCTCATTGAGTTCCTTCTGTTCTAAGAAGTACCTCAAGCTGTTATGGTCGGTTCTCACTACAAACTTCCCTCCCACGAAATACTGCCTGAACTTCGCCAATGCATACATGATGGCGAGCATCTCTTTGTCATAGGTGGAATACAACCTCTCGTTCTCCCTCAACCTCCTACTCTCGTAGGCAATGGGATGACGGTCTTGCATCAAAACTACACCAATACCTGAGCCCGAAGCATCACACTCTAAAATGAACAGCTTAGAGAAATCAGGAAGAGCAAGGACTGGGCATGTGCTCATCACCATGTTGAGCTTATCAAATATCATCTGTGCCTCATCTGTCCATCTGAATGCCCCCTTTCGTGTGAGATCTGTCAATGGCGCAACAATATTTGAATAACGTCTCACAAATCTCTGGTAATATCCGCATAGCCCTAGGAATCCCCGCAACTTTGATATGTTCCTAGGTGAAGGCCAATCCTACATAGCCTGTATCTTTTCCTGATGGACCTTGACCCCATTGGCCCCAATGATATGCCCAAGATACAGTATCTCAGTAAGTCCAAACTCGCATTTGGACATCTTAGCAAATAGAGATTGAACCTCCATAATGCCAAGTACCTCATCTAAATGTCTCAAGTGATCCTCCCATGCCCTGCTATAGATCAAGATATCATCAAAGAAAACTAGCACGAACTTCCTCAACTGCTTGTTGAAGAGATGGTTCATGCATGACTGGAAAGTGTTAGGTGCATTAGTGAGACCAAATGGCATCACCAAGAACTCATAATGCCCGTAGTGACATCTGAATGTTGTCTTGAGGATGTCCTCCTCTCGAACACGGATTTGATGGTACCCTGATCGAAGATCAATCTTCGAAAAGTAAATGGCCCCATGCAATTCATCCAAAAGCTCATCAATACGAGGGATGGGATACCTGTTCTTGATTGTCTTCTTGTTGAGGGCCCGGTAGCCAATACACATCCTCATCGTCCCGTCCTTCTTCTTCACCAACACCACCGAAGAAGCAAATGGGCTAGAACTAGGACGGATATGCTCCATATCAAGAAGCTCCCTGATGGTCCTCTCTATCTCATCCTTAAATTTCTTAGGATGATGATAGGGTGTAGTGATCATTGGCTTGGCACCCTCCTCCAACTCTATAACATGCTCAAACCCTCTGTCTGGCGGTCTTCCTGGAGGAATGTCACCAAAAAACTACCCATGTTTATCCACTATGGTTTGAATATCTGTATGCCACAGCTGCCCATCATCTGAAGAAGATTTGGATGAAATGAAACATTGGGCTGCCCATGCAACCTCTCCATGTCTGATGATAGACTCCATCCGATGTGTTGAAACAACTCTAGGACCACTATCTGAAAGGGCTCGTAGCTCAATCTTCTTTCCATTTGCCATAAATTCCAACTCCATCCGTCTGAAATCTTGCACATATCTCCCAAGAGACTGTAGCCACTGAATACCTAAGACTGCATCTATCTCACCAAGTCCAACTATGTAGAAGTCATCTATCAATGTGTAGTCTCCTATCTGGATACTCAACTATGAAACCCATCTAGTGCAGCTCAGAGCAAAGCCATCTGCCACTCGTACACCGAACCCCTCCAATTCTTCAACTTGTAGTCCCCGCTTCATCACAAACCCCTCATCAAGGAAATTGTGTGTAGCGCCACTATCAATCAAGCAAACAACTCTTTGGCCATTAAGTACTCCTTTCAAATGAAAGGGGTGGTACCTAGGGACGCCAGAAAGTGAAGCAATAGTACCTGAGCCTGATGTATCTCCCTCTCCAAGCTCTACCTGGGGCCGCTCCTCATGTGCGCCATGATCATCATCACTGTCCTCTGTATCTGCATCTATTGAAGACTCTGCCTCCACATCTGAAATGACCTCAATAAGATGCACCTTATCTTTCCCAAGGCAGTTGTGTCCAGGCTCCCAGTGGTCCTTGCAATGAAAACAAAGTTTCTTCCTCCGTAACTCATTTCGAGTCTCCTGATCCGTCCTAGGAGGGGGAACACTCTTCTGCTGATTAGTGGAACGTTGAAATGGTTTGGAACTCGTGAAGGGCTTCTTACTAGGCTGGTAAGAAGTGGGAGATGTCTCCAAATCTAATGCTGTCTGAATAGCATCGTGTAATGTCCTAGGCCTAAGGGCCTTGACCAATCCTCTTAACCTGTCATGCAGACCCTCAATGAAAAGCATCACCACACGTCTCTCGGGCATCTCTGGCACCATCACTGCATTCCGCTGAAATTCGTTGATGTAAGAATCAACGGGCCCACTCTGTCATAGTTGTGCCAAATCCCTGTAATAAAGTTCCACATCTTTGCGATCAAACTTGGCAATCAATTTCTCACTAAACTCCCTATATGACCGTAGTAGGTCATGTCTCTGTGTGATAAGCCCATGGTGCCACCAATCGTATGCCACTCCCTCCAGGTGTAGAGTAGCAAACTGAATAGCTTCCTGTTCTTGCATAGGTTTGAGAGTGAGGTATGTATCAAGCTTGTGAATCCATGCCCTGGCACTAATCTTTCCACTGCCATCAAAAGTGGAAAGGGTCACCTTGCTGGTAACCTGCTTCAATTCTCTGTTCTGCTGGGCCCTAGGTCTCTGCGCTTGTCTAGCTCTCAAGCTTTCTCTCTTTTGAATACAATACTGGTGAAGGGGAAAGGCATTCCGTACCTCCTCCGGTAATGCTCTCCACTCATCATGAGCTACCATCACATTATCCTGAAAGACTGTGTCCTCAAGTGGGTCCTCAACTAATGGTGGCTCCTCCCTCTGTAGGAATCTAGGCTACATGGGTCTATCTGTAGTCCTCGTGGATCTCCTCCCCTCTGTATGTCTCCTATCACGTGGAGGGGAACCTCTTACGCTACCTACCTCTGTAGGTGCCTTCTGTGGCTACTGGCTACGGATGCAGATCTTTCCCTTTTGTTATGCCTATTTCTTGTCCTATCCATAGTCATACTCTCCATCATCTGTCTCATGGTCTGTATCATTTCCTGATGGAAGTCGATCATACCTCTGAAAAGAAGATCTGGGTCAACTCGCTCTTGCCGTGGAGGAGTGTGTGATCCCTCTCTCCTGGCCATGATTTCAGTACTATTCTCTATATCCAAATCGGCTAGAATGCGAGCCTGCCTTCTTGTATGATACCTGTGTGGCCCAACTTCTCTAGGCTGCATCAAACAACCCTCCAAGTGGGAGGATCGTTGCTCTGATACCACTAAAAGATCCCTAAATGGGTCTCTCTTGTTTTCCAACAACTCTAGGTCAATGAAAAACACCAAATGCTGATCTATGATAATTATGGCAATTATCCTAATGCAGATCTGGATTTATTTGAGAAAATGCGACTAGGGTTTAAGATAGATCTTAATGCAAATGACATCCAAAAGTTATATTTTTGATTTCAAATGATTACCCAAATATTTAGAAACCGAATCATGCAAAAAAACTGAATTTATCGCAGCCAAACAACTCAGAAATCAGATTTGAAGTCTGCTTAATATTCTGCCTGAAAACCCTCAAAATATACATAAAAAAATGATGAAAATACAACGATTTGGTTTACAATATTATGGAGAATATTTGACAAATATTTTGAGGGAAATACCTCTGAAATTGCTGCCAAACTGCCCACAATAGATCTATCCAACTGCTGCTCAAAGACCACTGAAAATACCTTCAAAACTCTTCACAAACACTGCTGAAATGAACCTGGAAATCTGATTAACAACGCGGAAAATTTCCGAGTGAAATCCCCTCTCAATCCCTTGGGGTTTTCGTCCACAAGAGATGAAATCCACAAGGGTTTTCGTCATTGGAATCTCTGATAAAAGCAAGAGCTCTTAACAATGCAAAATCTGATAATAAAAATTTGGAATACCTCCTAAGCAAGTCGACTTGCTCATATAAAGGGAAAACAGCCCACAAGCACCTCCAAACCCAACCAATCACGTTCTTTCTTTCCCCTAGGCTGGTCGCACTTTCCCCCAAGGGCCTAATGACACATTTCCCTATTTAAGACCCCCAAAAGCAAGTCACACTTTTCCCCTTTTAATACAATTAATTTTTAATTGTATTTTGACATTGACTTTTCACTTTATTAATAAGCTTTATTACTTATTATATGTGCACTTATAATATATATTTTTTTAAAACAATTGCACAATATAATAAAATAATAAAAACTTAGTCACCCTAGAAACCTCCCTTGGCCGTCGGGTAGACAAAAAGGGCCAAAGGTCTTCGTCCTAGCTCATTCGGAAAGAGAGGACATTACAAAATAGGATGCTATTGAATCAGGCTACAATGCATGTATTTTTTAAATTTTTGTAGAAAGCATGTTGGTCTGTCCATTCTTTTAATCAACAAAATAAAAATAATTTTACTTTGATAAGATGAAGATTATAAAAATTGCAGGATATCGGATAGCTTTATGTAACCCACTGGCTAATTTGGTTATCTGTGATTTACAAAAGATCTGCCAGTACTATGTCCCTGCATTACTGCAACTAATAACATAGTTAAAAACTCCCTAGTTTTCATAGTTATATCGGATTCTTCAAAAATCAAAATTGTAAACATAAATATTTCTGCTTTTGAGGAATAAAGCTGTGCATATGACAGATGTGATATACAGAGTTATAACCATTCTTAAATTAAAATTTCCTTACCATGCGCCGTCAGCCTCTACAGTTGATACTGTAGAAAACTCAACCTTTCAGACAGAAAAAAACAAGAAGGCATGCCATGAATTAGAGGGTCAAGATATGTTTTGCTGAAGGAGTTGAAGGTATGCTGAGACTTTTTGGCGGAGCTTCTGCTGTGCCTATTTAGTAATGTCTGATTTGAGGGATGTTTTGTACGTGAAGCACTAATCCCGATGATCTAGTGAATTACCTGGGTTGTCTGATAGTCAATCTGCCGGGGCATTGGCAGTTCCTGGTAAATGTGCAAAAGTGAGTTTGATAAAGCATCACTGAAAGAAGAAATAGAAATTCCATTTATTCATTAATAGATGCATGCATATATAGACTAGTTAACTCCTACTTTCATGGAGTTTAGTCTTATCATGTTCCCTATAAACACTATACAAACTTATCCTATGATGAATTGTTTACAAACCCTTACACACACACACACACACACACACACACACACTCAACAACATATTATGTCAAGTGCTAACTAATATTCCCATAGTCACCTAAGACTCTGGGACAACAAAAAAATTATAAAATTTGGGGACGGTGGAGGGCAGCTATTAAAGTAATATATAAAATTATAAATATAAAAATATACAAATAAATTTAAAAAAAATTATGAATAGCAGTCTGTGACAGTCCACCATCTGCATCTATGCTTGAAATTTTTTGTATTCATATATCACTCTTGATACAATACGGTTGGTTTATGGTTAAGCGGTAAACATTTTGATCTATGCCTTACTGCTTTTATCATCTACACAACCTTTCTCTACGTATAGACTTTTTTTTCAAATAGAAATGAGTGGCTTCCAAAAACAATCTTACAGTACAAGAGCACAATAGGTCCTTTCCAAATTTATTTCATTTTCAAGTTTATTAGAGCCCAACGTAATGGTGTAACTAGACTTAGGCCATCCATAACTAGTCATCGGGAAATTTGCAGAGAAGGCAAGTCATCATCTGAAAAAAACAATATTAGGTTACCTTCATTTTTTAATTAAAAAAGTCAGTTTTTAAAGAGAAGGGATGAAGTTCCCCAAAACAGGAAAAAATCGGGGGATGTTTCCGGAAATGTCCCCTTATATTCAGGGACGTCCCTATGAAATCTCATTAACAGGAAACGTGGGGGGACCTTCCCCCCTGTCCTGCTATCCCTAGAACGTCTGGGACATCTGTTTTTTGGAAACCCAGCAACTGTTTTGATCAGAAGAAATTGGAAAAGTTGTCCAAATGTGATAATGAAAGTCCTCAGTATGATAGAGGTACACCAGGATGTGGCTATCATCCAATTAAAATTGGCAAACAGATAATGAATAAATGTTGTGCCATTTCATTTTCTGAGGAGAAAAATGAATTAACTGTCAGAACTTGACAAAGGAAAGGACACTGTCTGTCAGGATCTTCAAAATTCAATTTATAATGTGATTTTATTGGTGGCTGCCATGTCATTTTAGGATTTACTATAAATGTGGGATATGAGTACTCTGCTGGCATGTTCCATGAGCCAAGTAAGATAAATTCATATGAATTGGAAACCCAGTAACTGTTTTGATCAGAAGAAATTGGAAAAGTTGTCTAATTGTGATAGTGAAATTCCTCAGTATGATAGAGATGCACCAGGATGTGGCTTTCTTCCAATTAAAATTGGCAAACAGATAATGAATAAATGCTGTGCCATTTCATTTTCTGAGGAGAAAAATGATTTAATAGTCAGAACTTGACAAAGGAAAGGACATTGTCTGTTAGGATCTTCAAAATCCAATTTATAATTTGATTTTATGGGTGGCTGCCATGTCACTTTAGGATTTACTATAAATGTGGGATATGAGAACTCTGCAGGCATGTTCCATGAGCCAAGTAAAATAAAATTCATATGAATTGGAAACCTCTCAACTGTTTTGACCAGAAGAAATTGGAAAAGTTGTCCAAATGTGATAATGAAAGTCCTCAGTATGATAGAGGTGCACCAGCATGTGGCTTTCATCCAATTAAAATTGGCAAACAGATAATGAATAAATGCTGTGCCATTTCATTTTCTGAGGAGAAAAATGAATTAACTGTCAGAACTTGACAAAGGAAAGGACATTGTCTGTTAGGATCTTATGTTGCAGCATGAGCTAGAAGAATTCTTGATTTTGAGCCGCACTTTCAATACCCAGACAGGCTGCCATAGCTTATGATTATTCGCAGGGTACAACTGATAACGATAATTATAAGTTGCATTGAACGTACATTATTGTTGAAACTTCTGTCCCCAGCATAAAACATCAACATGCAGATCAAAGATTAACAACCGTTGTCAAAAATTCACAAAAATTCATGTTGTATGACTTGCAGGTCATGGTCCGTTGATGATTCAAACCTGCAAATTCCAGGGTCAATAGAATGAGAATGATAAAGATGATAGATTCGGTATGCTCATAACAGGATAACTTCTATTGAAACATATAGAATTAATACAAACAATTTTTTTTTTGTGATCCTCCAATTTAGGATACACAAACTTATCACCTGCTGTTTTATCCACAACAATATTCTATTCTACACGAACCTACTAACAAGACTGACAACTCGACTAACAAAGCATATATACTAACTTGACTATATGTGATAATTCATAACATTTCCTCCTTATTACACGTGGTTCCATGACTGGGAGAGAATCAACTTTGTATGTGAACTAGAACATACTCAGGATAAAACATACTTACAAACAGTAGTGGAAATGGCCTTACTACACCTTCTTCGTGGGAAACGGCCTTGTTGAC
Organism: Taxus chinensis; assembly: GCA_019776745.2. Taxonomy (NCBI): domain Eukaryota; kingdom Viridiplantae; phylum Streptophyta; class Pinopsida; order Cupressales; family Taxaceae; genus Taxus; species Taxus chinensis. Next base: position 147,306,134 of record CM034149.1, read on the forward strand.
CAATGCATACGAAGGGGACACACTCCACCATTTACGAAACACAGCTTGTAAGAATTGGCCTCATAACACTAATACTAGGTAGTCGGTAGAGGGTGCGGTTTGGGGACCCGGTACACTGGTATGGCAATTTTTTGGGGGGTCCGGGTACGGCTGTACAATTCATATATTAAATATTAAAAATATAGCCAAATAAGCAAAATTTCAGCCTTATACATGCAAGAGTAAACAAATTATTAAATAAGTGAAACAGCCACAAAACATATTGATAATTCAATGCATTTTGTCATGATATTCATTGATTGAACTTAGAACAAGTACATTGTTCAAACTTGAAATGTTACAATGTATACACAAAAATTAGATAAATCAGCATACTTGGGTACGACTGTACAATTTATATATAAAATATTAAAAAATATAGGCAAATAAGCAAAATTTCAGCCTTATACATGCATAGAGTAAACAAATTATTAGATAAGTGAAATAGCCAAAAAATATATTGGTAATTCAATGCATTGTATCATGATATTCATTGATCGAACTTAGAACAAGTACATACATTGTTCAAACTTCAAATGTTACAATGTATACACATAAATAAGATAAATCAGCATACTAATAGTCTAATTATAATCATAAATTATAACAAATTGCATAACTGGATCGGGATACCGGCTATTACGAGCTCCCTCCAAAGCTGGCAGTTCAGATTCCGTTGGAGTTTCTCTTATTATTCCTGCATTAGTTTTACTTGCTAGTGGAGATGCTGCGACTGCATTTTTTGATCCTACTGTAGCCAAACTCATCTCAACTGTTGCAGTTTCAGCCATTGTTTTAGGCACTTTTGTGAATGCCCTTGTTTTACCACAATTGAATTAGGTATTCATTGAAAATTGTGTGTTTTTTATTGTACATGTGCCAATGATGTTCATAGTAAGCAGTAATTTCACTACATCCTTGTCTTCCTACAGTTTATGGAAAATATTTTCCTTGGTTTTGGGACTTAATTTTTTTTTAATAGGTTTTCTAGTAAAGGAGGCATTGTTGGTACTAATATGATTATTTGCATACATTACTATTTGGTTGCCAACTTGTAAAATAGCTTTAGACTATTTAAATGTATATTAACGTAGATACCAATTTTTTCCCTTGCTTCTATTCTTGATATTCTTGGGGTATAAATTAAGTAAAAATCCAATAAGATGTATTGTTTTATTATTTACGTGCTTGGGGTACATTAACCCAATCCCATCAATTGACCTTTATTGACCCAATGTTTAAAAAAAAAAATGCGAAAACTGCTGTTTTTACTGTGGGTATGGCCAGGGTATGTCTGACAGTATCCAGATACGTCCCTGGAAGTACCCAGACGTACCCGGATATTGCCGGATGTGCCCTGGTTGTACCATATCCATATTACGTACTGGGTATGGTACATACCTGTACCCAGGGCCTGTACATGCATACCTGGTAACGTAGCACTAATATGAACAGGGATACATGCAATTGTCGATAACAACATAGATGTGAATAGGGACACACCTAACTATTTGCCTAGAAATGGCAGAGAGACTGGATTTCACTATGTTTCCTCAGTGGGATTTGGCCTCACTGGACAACAATAACATCAGTAGTTTGACCACGCTACATCCTCAGGTGATGGGCCTCACCTCGATTTATCCTCAAGTGACACTGGCCCTCACCCAATAGTACTGCTCTAATCTCGTGTGCAGAAGAATATTGGTCTTAATGGTCATCTTCATTGATGATCACCATCATCAGCTTTATTTTTTTTCTCTCACTGGATTGCTACTAAAGCAATAATCCAATCTTTGAGTTAGTGGCGAACTCAAGATTGGCGGGTTTCATCCATCCTTCTCTAGACTAAGCTTAATTAGCTAGGTTGATTCTGATGGTCCTGTGGACCACAGAGTGCTGCATGAAGTGCTCTAATGATTCCAGCAGCATTTTTCACGGTATTTTTCTCTTCCTCGAGAATGGGCTTTCCCCTTTCAATCTAAAATTTTGTAAGAGTGTCGGGAACTTAAGAAATGCACCCATATACAAAAATATGCCGTTTAGGTTCAGAAAGACATGTCTTGGTGCACCTTTTTACAGAAACAATTATACCTTACAATGCGTAAGATCTGAAGCAAACCCTCTTTTCCAGATGGTTTACAATACAGTTTTACACAGTAAAGTTTTTCCAAACCGCCTTCCGGTTAAAAAGTTCTACAAGTACTTTTATTCCTTTGGGTAGACTTGGGAACAATTTTAAGTTTGTAAGGTTTTATATTTTTTTGTTTTTTAAATGTTTTAAATTAAATTCTAAACTAAAAACTTCAAAAAAAAGAAGCAACCTTGCATTTTTATAAAAGATAAAACTTCATAGTAAACTAATGTTTATTAGCTGCTTATGCTTGCTGGGCACCTCCATCATCCGTTTCTGCTTGGCCTCTATAATGCTGAATAAAACTCTTACCTTAGATGCCTGTCGGGCTTCTCTTCTCATGTCCAACAGCAATGTACTTCTATGCTCATGCTGGTCATGCCATTTTTTATGTTGCAACAACTTTTACCAGTGCCTCTCCTTTTTTGCCGCGCTTGAATCTGCATTCTTCAACTCCACTCTTTGGTTCTCATGTCCTTATCAATGCATGTGAGCACTACGCATAGCCTATTCTCTTTGAAACTGTGTGTTCAAAATAGTTCTTTGCTTATATTTCTGCACCCAGGCCAGACTGATAACATTGTAGTGTTATCGTGCCTTCTTTCAGCAATTTCAATCACTCCAGATGAACAGAGGACAGTGCCAAGGTTCTTCATGTGATACAGTCCATTGTACAGGAGGATTTAAATCCACTTAGGCAGAAATAAAATTCCTGCACAGCAATTTCTAATCAAATGTGTATGTGTGGAAAAAAGCGCTGCTTTACTGCACACTGGTCTACTTACCCTCGCAATATTTTACTGTTCTCCAGGTCTAGGCTGATCATGTTGCAGTTTGCAAAATGATTTTGAGCAGTTTCTTATGCCTCTCATCTCCACACTAACTCTTCAATTTTAAACACTTGTACAGCTGCATTCACAATATGTATGACTACATAAATATGCCATTTCCTTTTCATGCTGCTAGTGTATCTTACATCCACGCTCATACTACAGCCAAACTGCAAATATATATCAGTTTACTATGTATCTATGCCAGGCGCCACTCAACACCCAGATGCCTCCAGATTTCATCACCAAAAAATAGCAAAGAAAATGTGCTATTAACACTTCAAACGTCTATCATCACTCTGCTTCCAATAAAGATGCTTCTGCTACTTTTACGGCTCTTATATTTTACTCTTAAGAAACACTTGGTATCACAGACTCTCATGAATCCTTAATTGTACATGCTCTCACAAAATCCTTCACGCTCTGATACCAATGATATATTCAATATACTCAGACCATGATAATTTCTATTGAAACCTAACAGAATTTATACAAAGAATAGTTTGTTTGTGATCCTGTTATTTAGGGTACACAACCTTATCACCTGCGGACTTATCGTGAACAATATTTAATTCTACATAAACCTACAACAAGACTAACAACCCGAGTAACAAATCTTATATAGTATATACTATATACTAACCTGACTATATGTGATAATTTCATGCACTATGTTGAATCTCCGCATCTCGTAAAGTGGCGACAAGTTGTAACAATCAGGATTATGATTCAATGGGTTGAACCTGTCCCATCTATTTCACCGAAATCCAACCTTGCAGCAATCACGAATTTCGCAAAATCATTGCTACGGTCATAGCTGAATTCCTTGATATATGTCTTATGTAATAGCTAATCCTTGATATAATGAAGTTCTCAGTAAAGATATCCTAAGGAATTGGAACTGACACATTGATATATTCAGTCTGAACTTAGAGATGCCATGGTTGTGAGGAAGCATACAACTTCCATAAGATGCATGACCAGCTCGTGATTAAAATGGTAGAGATTTTGCACATTAATTCCCTTAGCTGTCATGGCTTTAGAAATCTGGTTTGAAGCAATTGAATTCTAAGGGAAGACCGAAACATATAGAGAGGCAATTGAACTCTCAGGAAAGATCCAAACATAGAAAGCTGTGTTGAATCCTGTTGAAGTCAAGATATATCGTTTGAGGATTTGGCAAGAGAGAAAGGACACAGACTGGCAAGGCTTGAAGGACAGTTTAATGTATTAATTAGTGTGCTGTCTGAGTGGTAGACTTTGCTTGAAATCTAATTTAAAAGCATCCCAATAATTGAAATTATGATGTAATTGGTAGCCACAAAGCATCCCAACTATATGGTTGGCAGGTATGCAATCTAAAAATTAAGGAGTTTTTGGAAGCCTACATTACTGTATTTGAAGAAATATCTGTGTTTTGTCTGAGTTGACTTGCTGCCTTGAAGCCCAGTCGTAGAGGTCTAGACTCTAAAATTTACCATATGTTCTTCTTAATCTCATGGGGTATGACATTAGACAGTAATAATCAGCTAATTGGAAATGAATAATTGTGACCTCTGAGGATGATGCACACAACCCATGAAATTTTTGTACACTCTTAGCTGAATATAGAGCTCTTTAGAGGATTCCTGACCTTAAGCTAAACAAATAGGGCAGTACCAAAAATACTGCTCCGGCCTTAAACATTGAGTACAAGTAGACATAGAATGCTATTGATTTGTACTGAGAGGCTGCAGTAAAAATAAAATTGCAAACTCACTCGAGACAGTGATTTTGAAAGCTGGTATTTCTAGTGATAGCCATGGCTTCCGTGCTTTACAACAGTTCAAATCTGTATTATGCAAATGGTTGGCTTGGTGGAACTGGATATTAGCTATGTTTTCCGTTTGAATCTTGCTGCACCATTATCTCCTACATAATCCAAGACAGTAGTTTTGTAGTTGCAGGATTGACCAATTTCATAAGATAGCTATGAGCAGAATGTGGTACAGGTCATGCTAAATTTCCAACTATTATCTCTAATGATGTCCCCAAATGTTCAGTCGTGGAATTTGTGGTCATTCTGCTTTCAAGCTGGTGTTGCAGTAGTGTCTTAAAATTGATATTGGAACAACTAGCTATCTTATAAGTCATTTTGCCAGTTTGTTTGTCGTCTCCTGGAGCAATTGGTAATATTCACTGCTGTCAGCCCTATTTTCCATGCACAACCAGTTTGTTAGAAGAGTTATAGTGTCATTAGCATTTACCTTCAAATTTGTATCAATCTCGTCATTCAGAGTTGTATCTTCAATAGTAGAAGAGTGCTCTTGGATTTTGGCTCGAAAAAGGAAAAGCTTGTCCTGAATATGAGGTAACATGGATACAAATTTTGTTTCTTTTGCATTTAAATTGTGCATATGTTTTAATAAAATAAAAAGCTTTCGGTGGAAGATGATTGGCAATAATTGTTCATCTTTGGACCCTACAAGGAGTTGCTACCCATGCAACCAAGATCCTAATGGTTTTCAGAATACTTTCAGGGCAAATCGTATGATGTACTCAGGAGCTGAAGACCTTGAATCTTTTATCAGTGGGGAGCAAGTTGTGAAGGTTTCTATGCCAACTGTTTCGTCCAGAAGAGCATCTGAGGATACTGAAGAGAACAATACACTTGTTGCAGACCCAGCTACCGAGAAACCTGATATTTCTAACAGCTTGAGGGAAGATCTGTGTTCAGCTCAACTTACACCTGGACTTGTGACTCTTGCGATGTTGCCCAAGACTCAGTGGCAAAGTCTTGTCAATTTAGACATCATAAAGGTGCCTCATTCTGATCTTTGGTCACATTCTTATATTAAATTGCTGTTGGTTGTATAGCTGTTGGTAACTGTTTATTACTTTACCGGTGAAGGTGAATTTTAAAGTTACATTTGTCTTCATGTTGCAGGTATTGTAAGCATCGGAATCTTAAACAACTGTGGTCCTAATAAACTGTTCTTTCTTTTGTTAAATATTCTTCTTCCAATTTTTTTGTGCATCATTGAAAGCTTCTAATAACATTGCACATCTATACTTTAGATTTGGCTTGTGAGATATGGGTTTTAACAGCTGGAATTGCTCTGGAGTTTTTCCAAAATGCGCATCTTTTTCTTTTAGACTTTCATTAACCTGATTTATGATGTTTTCGATGTCACGTGTAAAAACTTCTGATGCTAGCAGTCACCTGGAAAGTGATCTTTCTGAGGTTCACTTCTCAAAGAGGCCAATTGATGTTTGTGGAGTATAGGAGCAACCTGTAGGATCATGTAGAGAATACAACAAAGGATTCACAAACAATAAACTCAGAAATTGTTTGTAAACGCAACAATTGTAAAACAAACAAACAATCCAATATTATTCAGCAAAAACCACATAGTCCACATCCGGAAACAGGTGAATAAATAGGTTAAAAAAATATTGTCATCACCTTAGGAATAGGTGAGATAGCATAAAGTTGGAGACTAAACTACCTCCACATATCAAGGAGAGCAGACACATCCTCAACAGCACCTCAAATATGTACGTGAGTGAAACAACTCACTTATAATAGATAAATTAACAACTAATCAGAAAACTTCCAAAATGAATGTTATTAGATGTGAACGAAAAAAGAACTAGTTAGGAAATACCCTGAACTAGTTATGGTGTGTTAACACTTACAACAACATGGAGCCCTTTAAGTAACTTTTTTATCATGATTTTAAGACCAGACTGAATATTTCTTTATTTTATTTTGATTATAAATTTATGTGTGGTTTATTTTGAAGTCTTATATTTTGGAAAGCAGTCTAGATGATTTACGTGCAAGAAAACCACATTATTTTAAAATCAGTTCATTGTTGGAGCTAGGAACTTGAAAGCAGGAACACAACGTGCTGCACTTTTGGACCATAGAATGTATTACATTGCTGTTAATAATTCAAAATCGTTGCCAAGGATTATGTGTGTCGCATTCGCTTGCTTAAAATGGATATGTATTACATAATAAAACTATTTGCATTTGCACCTTCCATCAACTTGAGTATGATCTATTCTGCTGCACTTTCTTGCAGATGCGAAACAAGCCTATTGAGCAACCTAAGAAGCCAGAGAAAGCTCCTTTCTATTTGCAGTCATTGCCTGCACTCTCGGGAGAAAGGATTTTTGTCCCCAACTCTGTTAATGACTGTGATGATCAAAATGAGACAGTTAATAACAAAAGGGTTGCTCAATCAGGAAATAAATATGGCTGGGAGGGATATTCAGCTTTTATGCAACTTCTACATTCTTGTATGGAAACTAAAGACTGTAAGTTGCTATCAGTAAGAATGTGATTTCCCTCTCTTGGAAAGTATAGCTGAGAAGGAAAAAAAACCTATTCCATGTCAAGATTGCATTTATTTCTCTCTTGATACTGATGCTCCTATGATGTTTGCAGTTGCACCAGTAACAGATTACTTGAAGAGCATGTCTCCCTCAGCAGTGGATTTGGAATTGCGTATGCTTCAAATTATTGATAATGAAAATATAACAGAGAGTGAACACGCTATAGAACTAAAAGGGATTGGAATGCTGCTAGATTACTTTATAAACGAGGTGGTTTGCAATAATAATTTTGAGTTTGTACAGGCTTTGATTCGACTTTTCTTGAAGGTGAGCGAATGATACTTAAATGTTGTCAATTTAATCATATATTTGCTCGTGCTGGAAAATTTTTATTGTAAGCATACCTGAAATCCGTTATAATTATATATCTATCAGATACATGGGGAAACAATCAGACAGCAAATACCTTTACAAGAGAAGGCAAGGCAGTTGCTTCAGCTCCAAAGTTCTACATGGCAGAGGCTAGATTCAAGCTTCCAAAATGCAAGATGTATGGTTACATTTCTTAGCAATTTACAGTTTTGACAAATTATTTTTCAATTTAGTCTATATAGAGAAGTTGTGAGCTATTGTATCACTGATGCATTGGCTTCCTTCTAACATGGAAAAATAGTTCTGGCTCCCTTCCATCCCTGTAACAAATTGCAGTGTAAGTTATGTTTGTTATAACAATATCTAAGAATTAAGTGCATAATATGGCAATTGTCACGAGGCCTCTACAACGTAGATAACCATCCTGAAGTTGTTTTGTAGCTCATCGATTTCAATGCTAATTCTTTTGATCTCATTCTTGTTGAGTCCGCTAATTGTTAGGAGTTTTCTGTGGTTATAAATTATAATATACCCTTTTTGGGTTGAAAATTAAAATATAATTGGTTATGAAAAATATGATGCCTTAAAGTGTATACATATCACGTACAAATTTAGATACTACTTTTCTACTTAATGTGTTTGAAGGAGAGATTAAATAGTAGTCGGTTTTCTGGGAGAGTATAAAGGGCATTAGTAAATTTATAGGTGATGGCATTTTGTTCAGCTTGACCGTAAAGACATCTCTGTAGATGTTAGGAAATGATATCTTCAAACTAAATTTAAATATAGTTCAATATTTCAAAAACTACTGATTTGGCTGCTTGAGTGGAAGTTTCAATGTTTGATATATTTTCAAAGATTGCAGTTCTGCATAGCACATTCCAGTGGCATCATGCCAAGTTGAAGTGTGAGCCAGAAGCATTCTATAATATTTACCAGAACTCAGTTGCATACCTTATCTGGTTAAGATTATGGGTGTTGTTTATGAATGTATTTTACATGAAAATACTCTAGCGCGACCTTCAAAGACAAGTTTAAGGATGTGTTTAGACTGCATAGAAATTATGCCTAGAACAGTATTTCAACTAAAAGTGCCATTTTAGCATGAAACTCTTCATGGCTGCATAATTATGAAGAAAACCCTTTATGAACCATGTGTGCTTTGCTGCCTCCATATTTGGAAGCATTAAATTCATCCCATTGTTGACTTTTCAATGGAAATGGAAATGTGTTTATCTATGTCACAACGTGCAAATTTGTAAACAAGTGAATGTGAAATTGGTTGCATGTATATGCTAAATACTGGAGCAGAGATATGACCTATTGATTGATGCCATTGTGAAGGCCTCTAGAGTGAATATTGCTATTGGAATGAAGATCATAAATACTCGTATTGGTGGTATTTTAGCTTCCAAAATTAGGGTCCTTTGGTGCTAGCCAGTTTGTAGTTTTAACATTTCTGGCACTTTTCATACTTTTGTCAAACACAAAGCTATTCATTTTACATTAATGCATCCTCTTCCATCACCAGTGAAATGTAAGCTGTTACACTAAGATCGATGTTTTATTTTAACTCATACCATATGCTTGTGTGTTGGAATAAAGAAATGTTGAATGAATATGTTAAAACTTGATGATACCTCTTGGGAAACTCATATAATGTGAAAGAGAAGTAAAGAACTGCAGAGTCATGCTTCCGGCTATTAAAAACATAATCTAAACACTATTTTTGCAAAGCTCATGCACATTGAGAACTAGACCGCTGCTAGAAAATTTTGAGTTCTTTCAGAACTTTGAAAATGGAAAAAGGAACTACAATGAAACAGATCAAAGCAGCAGTAAGAAGCGAGAAGTGTATATCTACCTGATCCTGTATATCAAATGAAAAATACAAATTTTAGCTGCGTCATGATATGTGGACAAAGGCTTTTCTCATGACTTGAAATGCAACTATAATTACTTGGTTGTGTGATAAGACTACATAAACTGCCCTGCTGATTCATTTGAAATGATAGACTGTACATAAACCGACCTATTGATTCATTTATAGTGCTAAACATGGGATGTGGTTAGATATGATACATTGTGTTGTCGCTATTGCGGCGACTATAAATGCAAGTGGGGTGGCCTTTGAAGATTGAAAAGCAAGACCTGAAAGAAATAAGCAAGAAAATTGATTTCGGAGTGGTATAAATGCACACAATTGAAACAGAATAAAGTATAAGTTTATAAATGTCACGCTGAGCTTACACTATTACATGTTTGATCATGGCATTGCTACATTTTTTCATTTGCATGGCAGAGTGCTTTTGTATTTTTTCCTTGGATGCCATACTCTATACATTGTGTGTGTACATGATTTTGTATATCATTTTGCTAACAAAAATCTAAGATTCACTACAATTCTCAAAGTGTAATTTGCTGCTTCAATCGGCATCAAAGGGAATCTTATTCAATGACTATCAAAGATAGCTTTTCCATCTCCACTACTTCCTTCACGATTCTTTGGAGTTAATGACCTTTGCATCTTCAAGGCATGGATGGAGTTCTTTTTCAATGGTAGCTTTTAAATTGCCCGTGATGAAGTTCCACACAATTTTCTTTAATGTTGCTATGAAGAGTTGTCTACTGCAGCCAAGGACAGTTAAAGAGCAATGGATCAACTACACCTTTGCATTCTTGTAGCCAATATTTCTTTTTTTGATTATTTGTTTGCCTTTAGGTTTAGGATATTTGTTCTTCGTACCTCAGCAAATCCATGAGTTCATCATATTTATGGATGTTCCTTGCATGATATAAAAAAATATGTAAACACAAGAGGCACGACTGTACAAGAAGATATAAAAATGAGAAATGCAGGCATTTGCACACCCAAGATGTGGACAACACACACTTGTAAGCCCGTTAGAGAAAACACTATTACTTAATGTGATAACCACATAAATTGTATAGTTTGTTTACATAGATTAATTACAAAATGGGGAATGGACCCCCTGCCCGCCCCCCCCACACACACACACACACACGCACACACACAGCAAAGTCTTATATACAAAATCATATTGGTATTCTATCCATTGTATGAAAATAACATTCTAGAATGTAGTTTCTCTACAAGCAATTACAAGCCTATTGATATTCCATCCATTGCAGTACAATAAACATTATGAGGTGTAGCTTCTCTACAAGTAATTGCAAGCCTTTAGTAGTTACGATGAACTTAAGTCTAAATCTTCTAAAGTCTGAGCTTTGTATCAAAATAATTACATCAAAAAGTATGTAGTGCTTAGGAACAAAACATACCATACCCTTGAGAAGCTTTGTAATAAAAGCTTGAGGACCAAATGGAAACTCTTAAATGCATTGCTTTATTCATTTGCTTGAAGTTGCATCGATTTTTTTTTTTTTTTTTTCGAAAAAGAAAAAACTAAAATCTTGAGATTATAAGTTTTACAAAATCACAAACAAAATGAGATAGATCTTAGATGTTGGGAAAAGCGTTTACAATTTCAAAAACTAATAGAGAATAAGAAACAATATTAGATTATATAAAAGCACATAGAATGTGAGTATCTAATGCTCAAATAGGGCAATCCCAATGCTCATCTTTAGAGAACAAAGGTAGCAGTACTACGTGGAATCTCAACAATTATGTGAAAAATTGGGGAATCCTAAGAAACATTAAAGAACATTTGTGAGAGATTAGATTCCCTTAAATGAATTTTGCATAGCTGAAAACCTAAGTTCATTTATGATAATTTTGAATGTTATTTCTCTTAAATTACCTACAATTTTCATAAAATGATTTACAAGATGATATAAATATAGGAATACAATCAAAAGAGAAAATGATAATGACACATAATAGTATAAGATTGCATTTATTACTAAAAGGTTTACGTTACATATATGTGGGAATCCTTGTGGATATTAATTTCAACCTTTACAATGGAAGAAAAAGAGCACAATCAACACTTGTACAGTGAAGAAAAACAATTCTTGCAAATGTAGAAACACAACCCTCGTGGGGGGCAACTGGGGTGTACCTTGTACCTGAAGTTGGACACACCCTGTGCACCCGTTCTCAATCACAAGGTACTTGCTTTCTACTCCACATTGAAGGTTGTCTCATTTAAATAATTTCCTTTGATTCATTCATAAAATTAAAATACTTCATTCCCCCCTTTTACCCATTGAGTAATTCCTTTTATGATATTCAAGGGGTGGTTATAACCAACACACACCCGTTACATCCCTTGGATGACTTTATTTTATATTTTTTCATAATTAATTCACAATTATAATACACCTCTTAGTGGATCTTTATCCAACCAAATTTTCTTGACTTTTAACTATTTTCTTTTACACAAAATTTTATCACTCACTTTACAAGGCTAACATTAGAATTAAATAATTTACCCCATTAATATCTATTAGGGATTTTGGCACAACATTTCTCCCTTGGTAAATTAGTTGCCGCCCTCAGTGGCATGAGGTTTTTCTGCAAAAAAAAATGTAGAAACAAACAAGTGATTAGTTAAATAAATGGGAATAATGATAATGAATATTCAACTTTTCCCCAAGTTACACTATTAACATCACAGAAAGCATTTCACTTTTGCTTCTTTAATTTATCTATTTTTAAATTTTCTAGTCCTTTCTTCAATATTTTTTTCATGTTCAATTTTAAATTCACAATAGGGTTCAATATTTATGTTCTTACAATCAATTATAGGTTCAAGATTATATGCATACTTTTAAAACAAACTAATATGGAAAACAATATGAACCCTAGATAATTCAGGTGGTAAAGCGAGTTTATATACTAATTCTCCTATTTTTTTTTCAAAATTTCAAATGGTCCACAAAATCGAGGAGAGAGCTTTGTGTATTTTCCTAATTTTAACGAGCTACGCTTGGGTTTCACTCTAAGAAATACTTGATCGCCAATTTCAAATGTTCGAACAAATTATTTTAGAATCAACCCAACTTTTATATTGATCTTGTGCAAGTTTCATGTTTTGTTGTGCCCTTTTAATTATTTCTTCCATTTCCTTTAAATCTTCATTTTCATACTAGACTCTTTGAACATGGTCATAATAGAAAATATGTGTATTGTACAGTTTCTACCATACACTGCTTCAAAAGATTACATTTTAATGGTAGAATGGTAACCATGGTTATAAACAAATTTAATCGAGTGTAAATCATCTTTCCAAGTCTCGAGACTTTTGGCAGCGTACATCCTTAACAAGTCTTCAATTATTTTGTTTATTCTATCAATTTGACCATCTGTTTCAAGTTGATAGGAAGTACTAAAACTCAAACTACTACTTAATTCGCCAAATAGAGATTTCCAAAAAGACGAAGTGAATCTAGGGTCACGATCATACACCAAATTCTTGGGAATGCATGTAAGCGAAAAGCTTCTACTACAAATATATCAACTATATCTGCTACAAATGACTTGATTTTTACTGGTAAAAATTGAGCCATTTTATCATCCTATCAATTACAACTAGGATAGTGTCATGCCCTTTACATGTGCGTGGTAATCCTGCAATAAAGTCCATGCTCACAGATTCCCATTTCCAATTGGGTACAACCAATGGATGGAGTTGCCCAGGTTGTTTGCACTGTTCTGCCTTAACCTTTTGCCAGTTTAGGCATTGTTGTACGTATTTATGAATGTATTGTTTCATCTTGGGCCAAAAGTAATTTTTCTTGATCGAAAGGTAAGTTTTTTGAAAACCCGGATGACCAACTAGAGGTATGTCATGAGAGTCTCTCAAAATTTGTTGTTTTATATTAGATCGGTCTGGAATACAAAGATGTCCTTTATAATACAAGAGTTCATTAGCTCCAAGTATATAAGAATTAAGATGGTCATTGAGGTCTACATTAGATGAGTTGTGTAAACCTTCATAAAGGTCATGAAAGTAATTGTCTATGGGTAATTTAGATTTAATAGTTTGTTCAAAATCACTTCTTTCAAGTGATATAACATTCACATATATGCGTTTTTTTCTTAAAGCATCAACTACACCATTTTCCTTATCCGACACATATTGGATATCAAAATCATACTCAATTAATAGCTCTATCCATCTTCGTTGCCTCATATTTAATAAGAGTTGAGGGAAAATATGTTGGAGACTTTTATGGTTGGTTCTTAAGATGAATTTATTTCCTAACAAATAATGTCGCCATATTTTGAGGGCGTGAACAATCCCAAGTAATTCCAAATCACGAGTTGGATAGTTTTTCTCAATTGTAAGTAATTTTCAAGACTCGTAATAGATAACCCTATTATCTTGCATAAGTACTCCTCCTATATCCGGCCCACAAGCATCAATAATTACAATAAATGGTTTCGTGAAATTGGGAATACATAATATAGTAGTAGTAATCAAAACTTCTTTTAATTTATTGGACGTTTTATCACAATCGCAGGTCCATTTATATGGTTTATCTTTCCTGGTTGAGTTTGTTAAAGGTGCTGCAATTTTAGAATAATTCTTAAATCTAAGAAAACTTCTAGTTTCATGGGTATTTTTAGGTATAGGCCATTCTTGAATAGATTTTATTATTGCAGGGTCGGGACAAATGCCTTTCTCTGATATAACACAAGAAAATAAGACACCTCTTTTAAAGAAATTCATATTTACTTTTTTTGCGTATAATCAATGTTTTCTTAGGGTTTCTAATACTAATCTAAGATGTTGTTCACGTTCTTTCACATTTTTGGAATATATTAAGATGTCATCTAAAAATATAATCACAAAAACATCTAGATAGGGTTGAAACACATCATGCATTAGGGTCATAAGGTAGCATGGACATTAGTTAGGCTAAAGGGCATCACCACAAATTCGTAATGTCCGTATCGTGTTCTAAATGCCATTTTTGAAATATCATTTTCTTTGATGCGTATTTGATGGTAGCCTGATTGTAGATCGATTTTTGAAAAACAATTTGCGCCATTTAATTGGTCTAACAAATCATCTATTTGTGGTAAAGGATACTTATTATTTATTGTAAATTTATTTAGTTGTCACTAATCAATGCATAATCACATAGTACAATTCTTTTTGACAAATAACATTGGGGCACCACATGGAGAGACACTAGGTCGTATTTTTTATTGCTTAAGTAATTCAGCTAATTCGGGGATAGATTGATGATAAAGGGCTTTAGATACTGGTTCTACCCCTGGAACCAAGTCTATGGCATGTTCAACTACTCTTTTAGGAGGTAGATCATTTATTTTATCAGGAAATATGTCCATAAGTTGTGCTATGGGTTCAATATTAATATCTAACTCGATGTTATCAGCCTTTCGAGCTACTGTGAGACAAAAGAGTTTACAAATTTTCTTCACACTATGTTTTAATTGCATGGCAAAAATAGTTTTAATAGTTAGGGGCCGTTTCTCCCCATGGAGGATCTTAAATGTTCCCATTTGATTACTAAGCAAAATTTGTTTGTTTTCACACCCAATGTGTGCGTTATTCTTTTCCAACCATCCCATTCCTATCATTGCATCTTATTTACCCAAGTTTAAGATATGGAAGTGGTCACTTGTTTCAGAGTCATCCAACAGAAAAGTTAAATTCTCAATAACTATACCTGTCTGTTTAACAATTTTTCCATCTGTCATTTCAACATTTATGGGTTCGATGGTTATAGAAGACAATTTAAGTTTAGAAACAACCTTTGGGGAGATAAAACTATGACTACTACCAAAATTGATGAGAAAAACAATTTCTTAGCCATTAATTATTCCTTTTATTTCTACTAGTGAATTTTGGAAATATACCATACATGTATCCAATGCAACATATATTTTCATATTAGGTTGTGAATCTGATTTGTTTGGTTTATTAGAAGGTTGAGACTGCATTTTAGTCTTTTGTGGGCAATCACGATCATAGTGATTATTTCCACAACTCCAACATTTTTAACGTTTGTTGAGGTTTTCTTCGAAATTCTTGAGTGTGACCCTTTTTAGAATATGTTAGCATATTAGTAGTTCTACATTAAGCCTTTTTTGGATCTTGACGAGCTTTATCTCTTCGATTGAAATTATGATTTCTCCCATGATTTTACCCTTTCTTACTTTCAATTTTCTTTTTATTTTCGAATTGTTTAGTGATTTGGATAGCCTCATCTACCGATTTTGGTTTTCCACACCAAAATTTTACTTTGAACTCATTCTTTAAACTAGTTATGAATCTTATGACTCTTTCTTTTCCTTCTACGAATGGTACAAAACGATTTAATCACTCAAAATCTCGTTTATACTCATTAATGGTGGGCCACCTTTGTTTTAATTCAAAAAAATAGTTATGTCTTTCCTGAATAAAATAATTCAAAAGGTACTTATGTTCAAATATTTCTTTAATTTTTTCCCATTGAATAGTTTTTGGTTTTAACTTGTGGGACTTGATTGTATCTTGCCACCAATTGAAGGCCATTCCCCTTAGTTGAAAACTACCTATACACGCCCTTACAAAATTTCTAGTTCCTTGAAAGTCGAAGTATCATTCTGGGCTCGATAGCCATTGTTTTGCTTCTTCTTTGGTTCCTACCTCTCCAACATATTTAGGTAATTTACTTTTTTCACACAAAATTATCAATCTCCTTTTGTCACCTGTGATTATTTGTATCTGAAGATTCTCATTCCAAATTACTCAAGGTTTTTCCTCATTTGACCTATGTTTTTGTTTCTTAGATTTGTTTTTATCATGTTTTTCCTCTTTGCAATTTTTACTTGTGTTATTTTTGATTTCAACTTTTCATTTAAAATTTCCTAATTCTAAAGTTAGGTTTTGGACTTCCCTTGTAGTATTTGATTCCTTCGTTCGTGTTCCTCATAGTCCATTGACTCGCATTTTTTATCGACATCCATGGTGAGGGGTGTTCCAGGCCAATCCACCTATGGACAAAAAATTCGAATGAAAAAGACAACTAGAAGATGACACAATAATCTTGATATTGATAACAAACTATATAAGGTATATAACAAGTTCTAAAATGTTTGTTATTATAATACACGATTAAATTATATTTAGCGATAGAAGCTTTGACAAGTCTAACTAACAATTTGTAAAAGTGAAATATCTATTATTATATAAATATAAAAGAAACTCATAAATATCATATTTATATATTTAAAAAAAAACCAACATTAATTACTTAAAATATCTAATTTACCCCCTCCCCTTTTTATATCAATCTTATATCCCAATACCCATAGAAGATATATGACATCTAATAAAGTCCCTCTAGTTGCACTATAATCCTTGGACATTGGATTTTATATTGTCTCTAGGTAGCTATATCTAATATACTATGAGCGAGTAGTATTTTTTTTTTTTTTTTGAAATCATGTGCAATTATTTTTAATTTAATTTTTTAAAAACAGTCCTTTTAACTTTCTGCAGATTATTTCCGATGAAAGTTATGGTAAAACAAGACTCAAAGGGTAATTATCTAGGTGATGTTATTTTTTTCGATCCAATTTGGCGGAGAGGACAAAGGGAAGTTGATGTGGCGCCTTTAGGTTAAATGTATTCTTATAAATTATAAGGTTGGGAACCCTTAATTTGTTCTTAACTTCATGCTGAGTGAAATAATTTCATTCTCAGCAGTTTCAATGCTAGTTTCAATGAAGAATTAAGTATATTACAACTAAATGTGTACAAGGTTATAGATCTTGATAGATACCTGTATGACCGTGGTAGATTTTCTTTTGGCTTGGTATGATGGGATTTTTTTATATTTGCTCATAGATCAATTACAATTGTTAGACCTGGTATAAATCATTCCCACGTTTGAACAAACTGCCACTAATAATGGAAGGAGGAGCAGTTCAATATAATTTGCAAGAACTCCTAATTGAATGCTAAGTCACAAATCTAGTGAGTATATACCAATACTGAATGCTACGTTGACAACTGCAAAAATCATAGAATGAATGCTTGCCTGCAAAAATCATGGCCTGATCATAGGGAAGGTTGGATGTAGCTGAGAATAATTTGATGGACCGAAGAGAGTACAAAATGTGGAGGAGCCATAGAGAAAACCTATGTATGTAAAAAAATAAATCAATTTAGACGAGATGACAACAAAATAAATATAAGGTAAACAATCCACCAACTTGATTAATTGTTGCACCACTATCAAACTAGTTAATGACATAAAGAATAAACTTGCCCAAGAAAAATCAAAATAAAAAAACTTAAAACTTTCCTAATCTAATAAACAAAATTAGTTTGAATTTACTAAACTACCAACCATGAAGGCAATACAGAACTATGGTTGCCCCTCCAAAATAAATAAGTAGGGCACAAAGTCACTAAATGAACTCAAATGATACAAGATTGAAGAAACAACACTAAAGTCAAATTAGTAAAACAAGTATTGCAAATCTAATGTAACAAGGGTGAAGGGTACTAGGTTAGGTCCAAAGAAGAAGGCTAACTTAGGTGTGGATAATTTATTGAATGTAAAAAATGTGCTAGTTTGGAAATTAATCCACCAAAGTAGGAGGTCCAAAAAGTGTGTCAGTAGGATACGTAAATAAAAAAGGATAGATAGGACTATGCTAGGTTTAGATAGCATTATATAAGGGAAGACTAAAGTATGTCCAGAGTAGTCTATTAAAGCATCAATAAGGTGTTAGCTGGGAAATAATCAATGGAGCTAGTAGACATGGAAAAGTAAGATTAATATATAAAGGTTAAAAGATGTTCACTATAATGTAAAGAAAATTGTAAAATAAGGAGAAAATAAAATATCTAATGAAAAATAGATAGTAAAATATAATAAGACAAAAGATATGTTAGCTAAGTATGTACTAATTACATCTGATAAAATCTAAGAGAGATCAATAAGATAAAAGATGTGGCACTGCAAGTAAGATGGTAATAAAGGACATGCAATGTAAAGAGATGTAAAATTTCATAAACAAACGATGTGGCCAAGGCAAAAATAATATCTAATGAAATCTAAGAAAGGTCAAGAAAACAAAAATGTGATAAAATTGATAATAAGAAAACATTGAAATAAGTAAAATCACATCAATGCTTGCGCTTAATTTTTTTACGGAGGTAAGACACTACCATCTAATGTCACGACAAGGGTGAACGAAGATGGTATGGATGCGAAGGGATTATTTGTGAAGAAGGCCCATATGTATTTAAATCCACACTCACAATTATTTGGCTGGAGCCAACACCAAGGGAAGTAAAAATTTGTAATGAGATAAATAAAATGATGCGAGAAGAGTAGGGACGTGGTCCACTAGTGGTAATATCTGGTGATGGGAGTAAAAAGAGTGATCATAGAAAAAAGAAGGTACCATTGTGATGCAAGATCCTTAGCAAAGATTGAGACACCCTAATCAATAGGACATGGCTAAAGGTTTTCGTCATCAAGGTATGAAGGAACTTAAGTATGTGGGTTCGACTTAGGAAAACTACTGAGGTATAAATATATCCCATGTCAATGAATGAGATGCAAAAGAAGTAAAGGTTCCTACCTTCCAATGACATGTTCCCTATTCCTTAGGACCCCACACAAGGAGCCATAGGCCTATTACAAGGATTAAGTACTCATGTAAAAATACATACGAACTAATGATAGATATGTAGCCTCCTATCCTACTAAAAAAACTTATTGCACCTCAAATAACCTCAAGCTTTGTGACGATACAAACTGTGGAATTTGAAAATTCACCTAGGATAGGGGTGTGTCAATGATATCATGCCTTTTTTGTTTATTATTAACTTTTATGTTTGTAATAATTGCCTTTTGCTTTTTTTTTTGATAATATGGCTTTTATTTTTTTTGGTTGTTAATGTTTCTCCTCCATGCAAATTCAGAAGGATGATTAAATGGGTATCACAGTAAATTTTAGCGGTGAATGTTAATTAATTAACGAATATTTTTTTTAAAAATTTGCATTTGATGATTTTTAGGGTAGGAATTAGGACCGGGTCGGCCAAATTTATCTAGGCACAATTTAATTTTAGGGGTCGGTTCGCCTAACATTTACACCAATAGGGGACTATTTTAATTCAAATCACCTTTAGCACAAAATTGAAATTTGCGAAATTAATTTCATATATATACTATTATGTGTTTACAATTCCCTATACAAATTATGACTATCAAATATTCTTTGCAATTACTTTTTGATTTATCGATTGAGATCGACTCGATACTGTGACCCTACATTAAGGTATTTTAAATTGTTATAATATTGTATTGCATGCTACCGAGCTCAATGTTTTTGTCCGGTAGCATGCACAATGATACTAACCAATAACATATAATATGTTAGTAGCCGATAGTATTGTGTATACTCTATGCTACTGACCGGTAACATAGAGTATGCTACGAGTTGGTAGCATGTTCAATGCTACCAACCAGTGTTGGCATGTGGTCCTAATAGGTGTTTTCATTGATGCAAAACCACATTAATGAAAAAGTGAATGTTGTATGATGGTCCTATGATGATGTATATGATGCTAACATACTGGTTCAGATGTGTTTGAGCTGATACAATGGGATTCAAGGAGGAGTGCTTGCCCTTGCAAGCCTATATAGGTTCCTAGGAGATACAACTTGACAGTGTGAGATTATTGGATGCTTTGAAAACATGTTGTCATGATGACTAACATGATTTGAGGGTGATTTAGAACTCACAAAAGTGGCATGGTACAGGTACATGTGTTTCACTTTGTTACATGTGCTCATTGGGAGTAGGTATGACAACTTGGAGGTGTGACAATGTAGTTTGGAGCCATATGAGCTCATGGAAGATTTCATTCATGTGTATCATGGCATATTAGGTATGTTTGGGTCATTTGAAAAGGTTTCATGTTTGATTATTGCATTATTTCAGTTGACCCTAGCTTCTACAGTGAAGATCTAGTATGCAAGTATATGTAAGTCTTAGTGATTGGAGAGTTTGAGATATGGAATTTTCATTCTGATGATTGTATATGTTAGAGGGATGATTCATGATGCTCTCAGAAAATTTTTTTGTTCCCATGATGTGTATTTTTTCAGATATGACTGATTTTGTGAGACAAGGTGAAAATCAAGTCAAATTCCAAATTGAAGTTTAACTTCAAATGCTCGTTGTGAATACTGTGATTTGCATGGGACCTTGTGGATTTTAGGGAATATTATATGGTGAGTTTATAAGGTTTCAAAAAAATAATGAGGTCATTTGATCATCAGGTTTTATGAACGAATGTTAAGAAGGTAAAGTGGTCTAAAACCCTAGTTAAACCCTAGCTAGGAGCAATTTGCAGAGAATGAAGTATACTGACCCAGTTTTGATTGGTTAATAAAAATTAATGATTGGATTTTTTATAGGACTTATCAGGATTTCCAGAAATGTATGGTTGAGGTCATAGTGATGAGTGGGCCCCACCTAAAAATAACATTTTCTAAAGAAGAAGGTTTTAGAACAAGATGGTACAGACAAGTAACACGCAAAATTGATGGTACATGATGATTTGGAGTTTTTATTGATGTCCATAAATTTTTTAGAGCATGTTCATGTAGGTTTCATGGTGTTATGAGGTCCAAACAGGTTGACTGGTCAAAGGGTAGTTTTGGGATCTCAAATAGCAAGGTCCAGTAAAATGATCATAACTTGAGCTATAGGTGGATTTTTGAGATGATTAAAGTTGTGTTGGAAAGTATATTCAGATATATTTCCAGTGATATATGGATTTACTCATTATGTGGTCATTTGGTAGGGTTTTCAGAACATTCTTTAGACATGAATAATTTTGACAGTTCAAGACATGATGTGTTTTGATAGAAGTTTGATGTTATTTGAAGCATGAGATGGATTGGGTGATGTTTCCTATCACCTGAAATTTGAATAGGTATTAATTTTTCATCTAATTAATCCATTTTTAGGTCTTGAATGTTTGTATAAATGATTTTATGAGCTAACCTTTGGAAACAACGTTTTTGGTAGGTTGATCTGGTGAAGGCAAATGTAGTTGTGGTTTGAAGTGAAGGATGTTTCACGAATTCTAACTTACTTGGAAATGTTATAAAGGTTATAAAATTTACATTGAATGGTCACATGACATGTTTTTGTTTATTAAAAGTTATTTGGTGATTAGATGATGTTTCGAGGGTGCTGAATTGTGAAGGAAACATCTGTTTTGAGAATTGTAAAGGGAACTGAGGCCAGTAAATGAAATAATTTGATTGGTTGATCAAATGTATGACCATTTATGAATGAAAAATGATATTTTATTCATATGTAAGGGGTTTTGGGTCATGAAAAAGTATACATTTAATGTAAGGGAATTTTTAAGAATGTGCCTATGGGGTTTTGAGCCATTTTTGACACTTGTAATGAGGGTTTTAGCTATGCTAACTTGATTGGGTCAAATGTAACTATTGTAATTAAAATATATTAATTTTATAGAGATGTATGGGTCTAAATTATCATGAAGGACCGACATATTTTGGTTTGGAAGGAAGAGAAGCATATTTAAGTGCTTGTTTGGTTCATTTTTGAACTAGTGCTCTTGGAGGGAAGGTGTGTGACCTAGAGAAATATATTTTGCATGTATGAGAACATGATAGGTTGAATAATATTATAGAGAATGTGTGCATGTGATTAGAACTTTGAGAAGTGAAGAAAGAACAAGATTATGAGAGATTAAAGACCTAGTGTGTGAGCTAGGGTTTTTGAATTGATTTAAGGATGAGTAAATAGCATGATAGGTTTAATAATATTATAGAGAATGTGTGCATGCAATTAGAACTTTTTGAAGTGAATAAAGAACAAGATTATGAGAGATTAAAGACCTAGTGTGTGAGCTAGGGTTTTTGAATTGAATTAGTGATCTCAATCAGTTATGACAACATAAAAATCAGAACTAAACATTTTCAGGTGGATGAATTGGTTCTTGGTCATCCTTATGGGTTTTAGCCTCCTTGTGGAGTGGGTGCTTCACTAAATTAGGGGTTGGTGCTCCTTGTAGGGTTGATGCTCTACTAAACTATGGGTTGGTGCTCCATGTAAAGTTGGTGTTTCAATAAATTATTTTGATTTGAGTAATATAAGTCGATTTCTAGTGGGTTTTCTTCTCCATGAGGGTTTCCCACTTACATATGGTGTTCTTGTGTTGAGTACTTTCTCTTTCTTGCTCTTATGGTTGTTTTACATATGCTTAATAAACACACATATGGATGACATTGTATAAATGAATGGCTATGTATAATGATAATGTATGATGAATTGTAAATGAAATTAAATTTTAATAGGACTTATTCATCCCCCCTCTCAGTCCCTTGCGCTTCCAACAATTTGTATCAGATTGAGTCCTTAAGAAGCAAGTCTACCCACTTGAAGGAGATACTTTGAAGCACAAGAAATGGGTAAGTCTGTAGATATTGATATATTGGAGAAGAACAATATGAAATTGTTGAGTCATGGTATTTGAGGACTATCAAGATTATGTATAAATGATATGGAAATAAAGCATGATCATAGCTATCAAGGATCCTTGAAAATCTCAAGTTGGAGAAGTTTGTCTAATGCCCTAAAGGAGAAAGAAGATGTCTTGTTCCAGGTATGAAGAAAAGTTGAAAGCTCTTGAGTCATATTTAGAAGGATGTAACTAGTAAGTTAAGAGATGTATGAGAGATTTGAGAAAAGAGATCCAAGGATCTTAATGAGATGTTTGGAAGGTCAAAGAGGCCACAAATGAAAAAACATGCCTAGGGTTTGAAGGAGACAAAGAATGATCATGAAGCTGGTCCATGTTCTAAATCAGATGAGAAGGTGACTAAGAAGGACTGATTTAGAAGGTCTAACTCAGTTAGAAAACCTAATTCCTATGAGGTATGGCTCTTCATTCAATGGTTATTACTTTGTTTTGTCATGATTTTGGGCATATAGACAAAGATTGCAAAACGAGGCCTCCTAGGAGTGATATAGCTCTCTTCAAAGGTGAATGCTACTCATGTTATGAGTATGGTCATAAAGCAAATGATTGTGGTTGGAATTTGAGTGTGTTTGAGACAAGAAGGAAATGAAGTGTAGTTTGCTTCAATTGTCAAAAATCAGGTCATATTGCAAGATTTTACCAAAGCATGAAGAGGTTCATTTTAAAAACCGACCCTATGGTCAAGAAGGATGTCAGGTCATATTCTAAGGGAAAGGAGATGACCGTTCAAGCTACATAAGGCTAAGAGATCTTAATCCTCAGTCCTTCTATGAAGAATATGAAGGTTGTTAAGGAGGATTCTACTGCTACCAAGGATAGAAAACAAGGTCATCAAGTCCATGATTCAGCTCGAAGGAGTATGTTTACACTAGTTGAAAGAAGAAGTGACAGTGTGTTTTGAATGGCTTCAAATTCCATGTGCAAGAGAAATTTGAAGAAACTTGGCCTATGGAACACATCAAAAGTAATAAGGTATGTCAAGTAATGACACTATAGGCATCATGTAAATTTGAAGTCCTTGCTAGATGTTTGAGGTGTCTGAGTTCTAATTTTCTTATCAGTCTTTGTGTGAATATCTATGTTCTTCAAGATTGTTTGGATGAGTTGTCATGGAATATCTTCATGAATGTTGCTGTGTTGTAAGTGATTCTCCAAATAATATAAGCATTCTATGTCAATTATGGAAATGGGTCAATTCTATGAGTATAGTCATCTATTCAAGTTTGTGAAGTCTGATCTGTTGTGTCTTTGTCAAAGCCTCCATTGAATTGTTAGTTCATGAGTATATAAGGTCTAATGGTTTTAGTGTTTCAGTCTAAGTTTAATGCTTAAAAATGTGTTCTGATCATGCATTTTTTATGAAGTTGGTTAGAGTCAAAAATGAAAGGTCAATCATGTGAATTCTTTTTCTCTCCATATCTAAGTCTAAGCAATATTGGTTGGTTTTAGACCCCATCAAGGTGTAACTTTACTATCAAATTCGGGGTTCTTGTTATGATATGAAGTCATCATATGTTAGAGTTACAGATGTTATGGTTGTCTATCAAGGTCATCAAAAGGCCAGTTCAATGATATGATCAAGGTGTATGTTAAAGTGTTATATTGTATCATGTAATGAGTCTTGTTATCATAGCTAGAAAATTCAAGTACCTTGAGTAAGCTTGTCTCAATCCACCTTCAAGACATGCCAAAATATGGGTGTGTCATCACTATGTGTATAAAAATCTACATGAAGTGTTATGAAAAACATTCAAAAGGAGTTGTCAATCCATATGATTACACTATTGATGTCATGAATGCTTTGAAAATGGGACTTGTGTCATGAAGGTCTTTCAGTTGGTACTAAGCATGTCAAGTTTATGTACCTGTCAAGGCTTGAGGTCAAAGGAGTGTCACACAAGTCTATAAGTTGTCTAATCATGTCAATCAAAATTGCCTCAATATCTATTAAGTCCCTTATACTGTAAATGTTTTTGTATATAGTCTCATGAGTGATCAGTAATGGTATCTGCAGTACAATGAGGTTTGATCAGTAATATACGTCAATGGATAAGTCTTGAGCATCGAAGACAAAGTTGTTTTGATTCCAAACAGTGAGTAAGATGATAATGAAGCTACGTTTGAAGGGTGCATCCATGAAGGTGATGTGACTTGAGTCCTGAGAAGGTTTTTGTGACTTGAGACTATGTTTTAAGTATTGGAATGGTCATAAAAGAGTCTTCCTCCCATTAAGTAGTAAAGTTGACAAAGAGTGTGAAGAAAATACTTCTAATCTTGTTGAACTATATGCTAAAATGTGAAGTGTATCAGGTGTCTGAGTGAAGGTTCATTGATGATGCAAATCTATATCAGAGAGTGGTATTACAAGTATTTCTGAGTTATGAGATCTATGATTGTGTAACTTCAGGTAGACATATAAGATATGTTTAGGATGTCATGATGTTCTTTACAGAAGGTAATAATGGCATGTATTGAAGGTCCAATACATGGTATATGAGGTGTATGCAAGTTAGTTCATGAAAAATTTGTCTCAGAATGGTCAAAGTACTTTGCATTAGCAAACTCATGCTATCTTTAGGTATATAGTGAAAGTGCTTCAAGACATACCTGAATAATATTTTCTAGTTTGGGAGCTCTCGCAAATAAGGTGTGATAGGGTTTGAAAAAACAATGTTTACTTAAGAAACATCTCTGCCAGCTCACAATATGAAAAAGTTGCAAAAATCAGGGGTATATCTGGAAATGTGCAATCTCAAGTCATGAGAAGTTGGACTAAGATTTGTTTTTGAGCTCTATGTCATTTATCAAATGATCTCTATAATTCCAATAGTGTTGTAGTGTACTGATGTTTATAAGACTTCATACAACCTTGAGATCTCAGTTGCACAAGGGTTTGAACTTTGAAAGGTCCTCATAGGTTGACTTTGACAAGAGTCACTTGTTTCTAGATGTCTAATGTTGTCAGATGTTCCATTATAACCCCAATCTATCGATGTTATCAGGTGAATAAAGATAACATCATTTACAGGTCTATGATGATCAAATGTGAAAGTGTAATGGTACAATATATGTCTTAAGTTGTTGGTTAAAGGTAAAGACTTACTAGTAACATGATGCAAGGAATACATAATGTGATAATGCAAGTCCAAGGATGCTTTTGAGGACTCAAAGGTTTAATGTTTCAAAGGGTATATAACTGTTTGTCCAAAAATGATAGAATATGTATGAGTGTCAAGTATAAGCTACAAATAAGTCATAAGAACTTCAGGTACGTTGTGCTAATAAGTTTAAGTTCATCATGACAATGCCAATACCAAAGCTAAGTTAAATGTTCTTGTCATAGGAATCTAAAGATTCAAATTTGAATGAATGATTGACTAACATTTTGCCGGTAGAAATTATGTCAAAATGAAGTATGAACTAAATTACCATTATGTAACATGAAGTATGCTACGAGTTTTTATAGCATGTTCAATGGAGGTTTCAGATCAATTGTTGACATGTAGGTCCTAATAGGTGTTGTCATTGATGAAAAAAACTAAATTAATGAAAAATTGGATGTTGTAATGATGATTTCTATGATGATGTATGATGGTGTTAACATTACTGGTTTATACGTGTCTATCACCTGATACAGTGGAGATTCAACGATGCATGCTTTCTCTAGCAAGCCCATAGAGGTACCTATGAGGTGCAACTTTGTCAATGTAAGCTTCTTGAGATGATTAGGAATCATGTTGACATGATGGACTATAATGTATTTTAGGGTACTTAAGCACTCATAATAGTGGCATAGTGCAGGCACAAGTGTTTCACTTGGTTACAGGTGTCTCATTGGGAGTAGGTGTGCTAGCTTAGAAGGCGTGTCAGAGTGTAGTTTGGAGCCATTTGAGCTCATGGAAGCATTGAAAATAGTTATATCATGGACATATCAAGGTAATTTTGGATTCATTTTCAAAGGTTACTTGATGAGTTATTACATAATTTCAGTTGGCCTTAGCTTGCTACAGGTGAGAATCCTTAAGGTTAGGCATATGTAAGTTTGAGATAGTATGGAGAATATTGAGAAATTATAATGAAATTATGATGATCTGGAGATGTCATAGGAGGTGTTTCATAGGGATGTGTCATAGTGATGCTCATAAAATTTTCATGTGGCTCCCATGATATGTATTTTGCAAGTTATGACTGATTTTGGTGAGATAAGCTGAAAAATCAAGTACAAAATGCAGCTCGAAGTGCAACTTCTAGATGCTCGTTTTGAATAATGTTCTTTCCATGGGACCTTTTGGATTTCATGGAATGATTATAAGATGATTTTATAAGGTTTCAAAAAAATAATGATTTCAATTGGTTTTCAGGTTTTTATGAACGAATGTTAAGAAGGTAAAGTGGTCTAAATGTTAGGAAATAAGAGATAAAATATGCGGAATAATCCCTTACAGAATCGCAACAGTAGAAACTAATATGCAGAAAATATTACAGATCTCAAATAAAAGTGTAGAATAAATAAAACAACGCAGAGAGACAAGATTTAACGTGGTTCACCTAATTTGGGCTACGTCCACCAAGAATCACTTGCTCAGATTTTATTACAAGCCTCCACTCTCTCAATACAATACCCAGATCCATTTGGAGCTATGCTCAACAAACTCTATAGAATTCACACCCAAATTCAAAACACATATGTAATACATTTGCTTGTCTATCTATCATATGCATAAGACCATATAAATAGACAATTGCTTAAGCAGTTTGATACAAAACCGTGGGTATCAAAACCATGGGAAAAAAATCGTGGGTATCAAAACAATGGGTACCGAAAAACCATGGGCCCAAAAACAGCCCATAACGGTTACCCATTACCCATGGGTTAATAAACCACCCATGAAAATTTGCTTTGGGGGCTTCGCCCCCCGAACCCCCCTGCCCTGCTCACCGGCGAGCAGGACCACCGTAAAAATACCCGAGTGTAACACATAGAAGGTGTACCACACTCTAACATGAAAATAGGCTCCACAAACATAACAATCTCCCACTTGGAGACTGATTTTCACTGAGCAAGCTTCTCAACCCTTCAATGTTATCTGCGAAGGCCAACCAAAGCTAAACATAGCTTTAGTTTATCCCTTGTAACCACCTTGGTCATCATGTCCTCAGGATTCTGACTGGTATGAATCTTCTCCAACTTCAACTTATCTTCCTCCAAAGCTGTCCTGATGAAGTGAGATATCAACTATATATGCTTCATCCTGGAGTGGAAAGCAGAGTTCTTAGCTAGGTGTATAGCACTCTGACTATCACTATGTAGCTTACATTCCTCCTGCTTATGCCCCAACTCCTCAAGCAATTGTTGTAACCAAATCATCTCTTTGCTTGCCTCTATGGCAGCAACATACTCAACCTCTGTGGTTGACAAAGCCACCAAATTTTGTAGTCATGAAATCCAGCTCACTGCTGTCCCACCTATAGTGTAAATATAACCTGTCGTGCTCCTCCTGCTGTCAACATCTCCAGACATGTCTAAATATACATAACCACGTAAAGTGGTGTCTGATCCACTGTAGCACAAAACTGTCCCCATGGTCCCTCTCAAATACCGAAATATCCACTTTACTGCTTGCCAATGCTCTTTACCTAGATCACTCATAAATATACTCACAGCTCCCACTACATGGGAAATATCAGGTCTAGTGCACACCATAGCATACATCAAACTGCCAGCTACTGATGAGTAAGGTACCTTGGACATCTGGTTTCTTTCCTGCTCTATCTTGGGACATTGCTCCTTTGATAACTTAAAATGGCCTGCCAAAGGAGTCCCAACCAGTTTAGCATCCTACATGTTAAACCTATCCAATACCTTCTTAATGTACTCTTCTTGAGATAAATTCAGCTTTCGTTCCTTCCTATCCCGAGTTATTCTAATACCAAAGATTTGTCTGACTGCCCCCAAATCCTTCATATCAAAGGATTCACTTAGCTGTTTCTTGAGTACTTTTATTTCCTGCATGTTTTTACCTGTAACCAACATGTCATCAACATACAAACACAGGATAATATAACTTCCATCCTCAAATTTCTTTGTATACACGCAATGGTCAGAATGACATCTAATATAACCTTTCTCCATCATGAAGCTATCAAACTTCTTATACCATTAATGTGGAGCTTGTTTCAAGCCATACAAGCTCTTCTTCAGTTTACACACCATCTCCTCTTTACCTTTGACCTCATAGCCCTCTGGTTGCTGCATATATAGTTCCTCCTCCAAATCACCATGGAGAAATGCAGTCTTTACATCTAACTGTTCTAAGTGTAAGTCTTCTGCTGCCACTATTCGAAAAATAGTTCTAATAGAAGTCATTTTTACTACAGGAGAAAAAATCTCATCAAAATCTATACCTTATTTCTGTGCAAACCCCTTGACCACCAACTGGGCCTTATATCTTTTCTTTCCTCCTTCTTCATCTTTAACTCTATACACCCACTTGTTCTGCAATGCTCTTTTGCCTTCTGGTAGCTTCACCAAATCCCAAGTCTAGTTCTCCATGAGAGACTTATGCTCCTCATCCATGGCTTGCTCCCACTTCTTACTGGCATCTACCTTCATTGCTTCATCAAAGCTCTCTGGCTCTCCACTATCAGTGAGTAATAAATAATAAAGAGAAGGAGAAAAACGTTCAGGTTTTTTTCTTACCCTAGAAGACCTCCTCACTGTAGGAGTTTGGGGTTCCTGTTGAGTAGGTTCCTGAACTGATTCATGGGTCACTTTCCCATCTGGAAGATCCTCTACCACTGCATATTCTTTCTTGGAATCTTCCCTATTTTCCTACAACTATTGCTTATACATGACTTGCTCATTAAAGACCACATCCCTAGACTGAATGATTTTCTTGTCTTTAATACTCTAACATTTAAATCCAAAGTCATCACCACCATAACCAATAAAAGTACATTTTTCTAATTTAGCCTCTAGCTTGGTCCTATCATCTTTGTCTATATGAACAAACACCTCACATCCAAAGACTCTAAGAAATGAATAATCAAATTTCTTACCATACCAAGCCTCCTCAGGTATGCCTCCATCCAAGACACTTGAGGGTCCTCTATTTATCAAGTACACAGCTATGCTCACCGCTTCTGCCCAAAAATAAAGAGGCAGTCTTGTATGTAACCTCATGCTCCTAGCACGTTCCATTATTGTTCTGTTCATCCTTTTTAATACCCCATTCTACTGCGGAGTTCCTAGAACCATATTTTACCTACGGATTCCATTCTTAGAATAGTAATCATTAAATTCATTGTTGCAATACTCCCCTCCATTATCTGACCTGAGACATTTTAGCTTAAACCTGTTTCATTCTCTACCAAGGCTTTCCATTTAACAAAAGTGTCAAATACATCGGATTTGTTTCTAATACAATAAACCCAAACTTTCCTTGTTGCATCATCAATAAAAGTAACATAATAACTTGAACCCCCAAGAGCTGATACCTAAGCTGGCCCCCACACATCAGAATGTACCAGCTCTAACTTAGTCTCTTTCTTTGTAGGTCCAACCTTGAGAAATCTTACTCGCTTCTGTTTCCCATATATGTAGTCTTCACAAAACTCCAAACCTGTTTCTGTATATCCAGGCAAATTCTTCTTTATGATGTCCATGCCCTTATGGCTCATATGACCGAGCCTATAGTGCCATAATGTTGTATTTGCATTTGAAGCCACAAGATTACAATCATTAGTACTATCAGTGGATAAATACAAGGTTCCAACCTTCTTACCTCTTGCCACCACAAGAGAACCCTTGGTAACCTTCCAAGAGTCAGCTGTAAATATCACAGTACAACCATCACTTCCCAATTGCCCCACCGATATCAAATTTCTCCTTAATGTAGACATATGTCTGACATCCTTCAATAGCCATGTATTCCCATTCTGCATCTTAACTTGAACAGAACCTTTTCCAACTATACTGCAAGGCTCATCATCACCAATGAAAACATGCCCAAAATCCCCTTGAACATAATCAACAAAATAGTGCCTATGTGGAGTAACATGAAAAGAAACCCCTGAATCTAAAACCCAAGATTCATTAATATTATGCAAAGAAAGAATCAAAGCATCTTGACATACATTACCCGATGCCACATTTGCCTCCTTATTTTCTTCCTGTTGTTTCTTCTTATCCTGAAGCTCCCAACAGTCCTTCTTTGCATGCCTAAAATTTCCACAGTGCCAACATACTATCTTGCTTTTAGATTTTGACCTTGCTCGATCATTTTATTTTCCACAGTTTCCTCTATTCTTCTATCTCCCTCTAGTTTCCACTGTCAAAGCATTCCCTGAAGTAGAAGATTCACTAGAGCTTTTTCTTTACATTTCCTTGGTTAGAATCACCCCTACAACATCCTCAAACTTCAACTTCGAGTTAGCTAGAACCGAGTTGCTTACCACCATTACCAGGCTATTCCAAATTTTAGGTAAAGAGCATAGAATTAATAAAGCCCTAACTTCTTCATCAAATTCTATTGTAACCGAAGCTAGCATATTCACAACCGTATTGAAATCATTTAAATGATCTGCTACTGAACCATTCTCAGACATCTTCATATTAAACAACTTTTTAATTAAAAATATCTTATTAAAGGAAGAGGGTTTTTCATAAAACTTCCCTAATGCATCCATTAGTTCTTTTGTAGTCTTTTCCTTTGAAACATTAAATAATACCGAAGATGCAAGACATAGCCGGATCGTTCCAAGTGCCTTCCGATCCAAAAAATTCCATTCCACATCTGTCATACTCGAGAGTTTGTTCACCTTCTCAGACAGTGGAGTATAAAGATCCTTTTGATAAAGGTAATCTTCCATCTGCATCTTCCAAAGGCTGAAATTCTACTCATTGAATTTATCAACCCTAGATCTTCCATCATTTGCCATAGCTTCCACTCAAGCTAAAAAATTTCTCTGCAATTCAACACTTCAGCAAACCAAACCAGGCTTTGATACCAATTGTTAGGAAATAAGAGATAAAATATGTGGAATAATCCCTTACAGAATCGCAACAGTAGAAACTAATATGTAGAAAATATTACAGATCTCAAATAAAAGTGTAGAATAAATAACACAACACAGAGAGACAAGATTTAACGTGGTTCACCCAATTTGGGTTACGTCCACTAAGAATCACTTGCTCATATTTTATTACAAGCCTCCGCTCTCTTAATACAATACCCAGATCCGTTTGGATCTATGCTCAACAAACTCTATAGAATTCACACCCGAATTCAAAGCACATCTGTAATACATTTGCTTGTCTATCTATCATATGCATAAGACCATATAAATAGACAATTGCTTAAGCAGTTTGATACAAAACCGTGGGTATCAAAACCATGGGCAAAAAATCATGGGTATCAAAACAATGGGTACCGAAAAACCATGGGCCCAACCCATAACGGTTACCCATTACCTATGGGCTAATAAACCACCCATGAAAATTTGCTTTGGGGGCTTCACCCCCCAAACCCCCATCCATCGGGGGGCTTCACCCCCTTGACCCGCTCATCGGTGAGCGAGACCACCATAAAAATACCCAAGTGTAACACATAGAAGGTGTACCACACTCTAACATGAAAATAGGCTCCACAAACATAACACTAAAACCCTAGCTAAACCCTAGCTAAGAGTAGTTTGCAGAGAATGAAGTATACTGACCCAATTTTGACTAGTTCATTAAAATTAATGATTTTATGTCGTAGATGACTCTTTAGGATTTCTATAAAAGGATGGTTGAGGTCATGGTGATGAGTGGGCCCCACCTAAAAATACCAGTTTCTGAAGAAGGGTTTATGACAAGATGGTACAAAGGAGTAACATGAAAAATTGATGGTGCATGATGATTAGGAGTTTTTCTTGATGACCTTAAAGGTTTGAGATAATTTTCATGCAAGTTCATGGTGTTTTGAGGTCCAAACAGGTTGACTGGTCAAAGGGAAGTTTTGGGATCTCAAATAATAGGGTCCAGTAAAATGATCATAACATGAGCTATAAGTGGATTTTTGAGATGATTAAAATTGTGTTATAAAGTAGATTCAGATATATTTATAGTGATATATGTTACCTCATAATGAGAACATTTGATAGGGTATTATATCTCAAACAAGAATCAAATTGTAGAAAATTTCACAATGTTTATCCAATGAGATCAGAGAACAATTTAAAAGGAATGAGATTCTTGAGGCCATGAGAGTGGTCAATCCTATATTTTGAAATCCTGCACCAAGTGAGAAAGCTATAAGTGATTCATATGAAAGACACATGGGTACTATACGGATGAAAATTGACATACAACCTTCAACCGCACTCGACCCCCCAAGGTTGTGTCAGAGTAGCCGATGTTTAATGTGTGTGGCTAACTATAGGAGGATCAGTGACTAAGATATGGTAGTGTGATCTCCTGGTAGCTGAGTTGGAAAAGGGGATATTTAGAGGCTATGAATGGGTAACGTAAATTCCCTATGGTTTTTCTAACTGAATCTCAATGTTGAACTAGTTTGAAGTGTCCAAATTAAATTAGATGAAACTAACAATCTAGGCTATTGCTTGAAAGGAAACTAATATAAATAAAACAAAAAAAATGAAACATCATAATTACAATTTTTTTTTTCTTTTATTCTAAATAATCAAATCTACTTCTACACTAAAAATAAACAAGCAAAATAATCCGGTGTAGTTATTCACTTGTGCTGAGTGTATTGAAACTAAACTAACTTAAATGAAGAAATTTTCCAAATGATTTATGATATGTAGACAACATCCTACATATATACTCTTCTTCAGATCCACAGGGATGGGAAGAAAATGATCTGTCACTATGAGCTGCTATTAAAGATTTAAAACCTCTTAGAAATTAACTAATTACTTGCAAATGAAAGGAAATTGATTTCTACTCTATTTGATATGATGTAAGAATGATAAATTGCAGCAATGAAGGATATCAAACAACTCCAACCTGGAATTCATATAATAGAGGTAAATTCATCTGTGTGATGAATTTTCCCCTCAGTTTATCCTTTCTTTATCTGTGTGTCCATATGAGTCCAAGGAATTAGGGATGCAAACGCAACAATAGGAGAAGGAACTTGAGAAATGGCAGCTTCAAGGTAGTCTGGTTGTAATGCAAGTGGAAGAGGGATAACACAAGTGGACAGAGCTTGGTTATGAATTTTTCAACAGGATGTTGCAACAATACTATGCAAGATACAAAAAATTCTCAGGCCATTTTCTTGAATACAAACTTGGCATATATAGGAATTGGTTGGGATGTGCCTTCATGCACAAGGAAGCCTTGGATTTCCAAATCATTAGGTGAAAAGGCAATTCAAACTAATTAAATCTATTTAAAAATAGAAGAGGGAAGGAAAACCAAGCAATCAAGACTATTTTTAGGCAATTTAGTTCACAAACGTGCCCTAGAAGTCAAGTTAAGTGAAATCAAGCGTCTTAAAATCACACATGACGAGTTTTGGAAAAAACGCGCAGGACCGCCACCCTGCCTGGGTAGCGGTTTCAGAACCGCCGCCCAGGCAGGGCGGCGATCCTGACACTAAAGACCAAAATATGCATAGAATGAAGTGGGAAGCTAGAAGAAAGCGTGGAAAAGATAAGTAAGGATGCCTAGGCTACAAATATACACTGCGATTGGGTTTAGGAACTCGAACACCTTATGAAAGGACATGAATCATTGGGGACTTTTGTAACTATTTTTCAACAATGTAGCACATGTAATTTTGGGTGCGTAAAAGTACTCTCATTAAGCATTTTGGAAAATTAGTAGAACATAACAAAGTTAGAATCAAGGGTCTTTTTCAAAAGGAATTACTTTCATGTAAATAAATTCATTTCAACATCACAGTTTTCGAACAATATGAATTGATAAATGAACAACAAATAATGGTGCAATTACACAACTATGAAAAAAGTTGTCCTAGTAGCATCCTACATGAAAGCATTAGTTAATATTTTTGATTGCATGATTTGTGTCAAATAATGATATTGGGATGAATTGAAAACATAAGCATTTTTAGCACATTATTATTTGTTAAATCAAAATATCAAAATAGACTGGATACAAATCTTGAGACTTGTTTGAGATTGTATGTTTCACAATATGATGTGGACACATTTCCTTATGAAAGAGTAATGGTAGCATGAAATCCTCTTGTAGAAAGGATAGGGGTTTGTAATTCTAATATGGGGGCTAACAATAACAAAGAATACTTAAACATCAAAACTCTGACTGAAAATAACAATGAAAAATTAAATAACAATTTGGTTTTTGATGAACTAAATAATCAAGAATTGTTTGAGCTACCTTATATTGACTAAAAATGTATGTATGTACATAGTATTTCTAGAAATAAAATTTCATATCATATTATAAGTATGCAACTTGTTATTTGTGATATATGCATGTTCTTTATTGAATAATATTTTTAGTGTTGTAATTTGTTGTTTAGAGTTTTTAATCAAGAAATGTCATACTTATTTTTTATGTTGTCTTTTAAATCAAAATCATATCCTAGCATATTATTGTGTTAAAAACTAAATCAAACTTCAGTTGACAGAAAGTGTTTGAAAATGATAATAATCAATTGCATATTCTAATCACATTATGATTTTATTTGGAGAACTTATGCATGAATATAATGCAAGTGCAACACCATATAGATTAAAACTCTCAATATTTTCATATAATGAAGAATATTAAAATTACTAGAAAATTATATATATATTTATAGTTTGAATATAAAATTGTTTTACAACAAGAGTTTTAAATGAAAATTTTTATAATTTCATATTATAGCTTTATCCTTAAGAAGTAGAGTTTTTCATTTGCATTAGTGAATCCTTTGCACTAGAACCTTATTTTAAAGCACCTTATTGGATAAGATCCTTTGTGAATGCATTGATATTTAAAAGTATATCATGTTCTATATTTTCTACATCACTGAAAGACAATTGATTTAATCTAACTTGTATTAAATCCTATTTTAGATTAACTAACTGTAACTAATGATATTCAGGTAACTATATACAATAGTGCACAAGAAATAATAATTTAATAATTCAAAAACCTAAGAAAATGAGAGAAAAAGAGGACTCAACTGATTCTATGCAACCTGGGAGTGATGGGGATTGAGTATATACTACATTTGACTAGAAATATTGTCGAATAGGCTCAATGAGGGTTCAAAACCCTAGGAATACAATGGAAAAAAGCACCCGTAGGAGGATAGGAGTGCCACAGGGGATAGTGACTGAACGGGGTGCCTATTTCTACTCAGATGCTCAGGTTCTGGTATTTTCTAGGTCGGAGGAGCTTCGCTGTTAGTCTCCTTTTTTTGCTATGATTTCATTGTTAGGGTTTTGATCGCACCTGTAACTTGTAAAAAATATGTATACCTACACATGCCATAAGCCAAATCAAATATAATAAAAAATATGTAGAATGTGGAGTCAGAATGACCCTGGTAGTCACCCAAAGAGTGAAATTATGACCAAGCACTGCACTACATCTCAGACTACATGTAGTTCTCCATGTTTGTGTGTAATGATGCCCTAGGTTTCCCTTGTGCAAGTTTCACGATGATAGCGAGCTAGATCTAGATTTTTCTGAGTATGCAAAATGTGTGTTATGAAATAGTGAACTCCCATCCTATGTCGTGTATGCAGATCGATACAACCATTGTCCCTTATATGAATGTGCTAGATGTATCTTTGTAGTGCTCTGATGCCTTTGTGCAAGCTTAGGTGATGATCGATAATGATTATAGTGCTTGGCCCCTTATTTGAGAGAAGTAACTAAGTTTATGTATGGTTCCCTTGTTTGAATTTCGTACTTGACATAGTTGAAAGGTCAACCCAAAGTGTTAAAAGGTCCCCAAGAAGTGAAAAAGAACCCAAAAGAGTAAGAAGAAGGATAAAGAGGGACATGAGCACCCATGAGGCGCTTCCGAGCATCTAGATGCTTCTTTCCTAACTATGCGCTAGTGTCTGAGGCCATCAAAAGATAAATCTAGTCAAGTGTCAGATAGAGCAGTAAGATGTCTAAGGGCAATAAAGTGTAAGAGATAGTAACAAAAAGGCCCAAAAAGGAGTTGTTCAACCACTAATTTTCTTTCTTAGGAATCATGTATACATTAGTATACTTTCAGGATCTAGAAATGTACCCAAGTGCATAGATTTTGTGTCTACATAGTCCCCCAATTTATGTTGTTTATGGTTCACCATTTATTTGGATAACATAAAGTAGATCTTGGCATAATGCGTCAAACCTTTTGATTTGGAGAAGAGTGTAGCCAATAGTGTGCTTGGGTGGACAAAAAGAAATGATTGATTTATGAAGTGACCACATAGTGTGAAGGGTGATCAATTTCCATAGTGGTAGTAAGACACATAGGTGTAATGCACTCGTTGAAGACTTCAAAAATAACATGCTGCTGGAGCATGTATCCATCCATGTCACATGATTCTGTATAAGGATGAACCTATACAGGAAGATCAAAAGAGTAGTTATAGTGCTTGTATGTGAATACTTTCAAGAATAATGTATACATGAGTAATGTAAGACACTTAAGGAAAGAGTGCACCTAATGCATAAAAGAGTATATGATAGAAAGTTGTGCTATTTGCTTTGGAGATGTTGTGGATTTAGGCATCCCGCTGCCAAGGGAAAGGTTTTTGGGAGATCTCACACCAAGAGTGATTTTTTGAGCGATCCAATGACAGGGTTGGATTTCTTTGACCAATCAAATTCTCATATTTCCCAAGACAAGTTTTCAAAATGCTCTCAAGTATATAGAAGAGTGTTGGGGAGAGGTTTATTTTTCTATCCTTCCATTGATGCATATGAGATGATACATGACCAATGGGTAGACTTGGTAGATCATAATTTGTAATCAAATTGGGAACTGAATTAGACTGAAAAGTGTAAACTAAACACAATGTGCTTGATCTACTTTCAGATCTTTATGTATAACCTACGTAGAAACTATCGTGTAAACTGAGAAACTGTTAGAGTTTGCCCCAGGATAGAAGCGACTCAGGTGGGACATAATACATACGACCAATCTTGAAACTTGATAATAATTGCTAATAACTTGGTTATGTGTTTAGTAATATAATTAAAACAAGAAAATGGACCAAGACAATCTTTAACTAGACATTTGACAAGTGGTCCAATTGGAATAAACCCATATGTTGTCACGTATCTAGAAGCGTCTATGCTACACCATGGGTGATTTTTTCACCAGGGAATAGTTGACCCCATAATTTGGTCTGCATGTGAAAAATGTAGAGAGGTTGAGTTAACCATACATGGGAGGACCTGATACTGATATCCATGTGTGTGTGTGTGTGATACCTGTAGGGGGTAGGGGATGTGCTTGGTAGAAACCAAGGCTCATGCAAACAATGTAGGCTAGAAACAAGTGCTAGTAAAAAAGTGCTAGCATACAATGTAATAATCAACTATGAAGATAAGAGGTATTGTGAAAAGCGGGTTATATACTATAGACACAAAATCTATGCACTTGGGTACATTTCTAGGTCCTAGAGCATACTAATATATACATGATTCCTAAGTAAGAAAAATAGTAATTGACAATGTATTTTGGGCCTTTTGTTTTGTTTATTATACTTATATTAACCTTACACACCCTACATTTGTGTGATTTATCTTTTATGGCCTTAGATAATAGCACACAGTTAAGACACTAGCGCCTAGGTGCTTCTGTCCCTCCACGTGCTCCTGACCCTTTATCTAATTTTCTCACTCTTTTGGTTCTCTTTTACTTCTTGGGCATATTTTATAATTTTGGGTCAGCCTTCTAGTTGTCAATTACGAAATTCAAATAAGATAATTATACACACACACACACACAAACACATAGTTATAGCTCTCAAATAAGGGACCAAACACTAACATTATGTACTATCACCTAATCTTGCATCCAAAGGCATAAAATCACTGGAAAGCATCCATATAACACACTCACTCAAGGAATAAGGGTTGCATCACTTCTGCATACACAACATAGGAGGGGAAGTCTATTATATTCCATTACACATATTTGCATCTGGAACATTCTAGATCTATCCCGCTATCATAATGAAACTCACACAAGGGAATCTTAGGGAACCATTACACAAAATTTCACTCAAAACTATAGGGAGTCTGAAATGTAGTGTAACACTCGGTACTAAGTTCAATCTTCGGGTGACCATCGAGGTCAATCTAAATCCACATTTTACATCTTTTTTATTATATTTGATGTGGTTTGTGGACATGTGCATGTAGACAACTTATTTTTTAGGTTACAATTACATTCGACGATTAAGGAGTGAAATTAGAGTGATAAAAAAAGACTAACAATGAAGCTTCTCCTACACAGAAGAGACTAGATCCTAATCACTCACATAGAAAATAACACCCATAACTGACACTAGTGCCTAGGTGCTCCTGTCCTCCCGTGGATGATCCTGTTCGACACATTTTTAAGTTTTAGAATCTCTAGTGAGCATTGATGACACTATTCTTAGTCTATTTCAACTATTCATCTACCCATATCACTTCCAGATTACTCAGGAATCAACTAAGTCTCTATATTCTCATCTCTTGCTTAGGGTTTTATATTTATACATGCTTGTTTTCTTGCATCTTTACAATACATTATCATTTTTATATCATACACTATAGTAGTTACTCTGCAATTAGATTTAATTCAATTCATATTAAATAATTTAGTGAACCCACTCGCTTTAATCCTACCTTTCTTCTAGATTCTTCTCTCATGGCTGAGACTTATGAATCCTTTATCGATGAAGATATTTATGACATCTAGGCCCATATTGCTGAACATCCTCAAGATTTAGATATCTAATTTTTTGCTACTCGCGAGGAAGCCTGATGCAGGAAAATCAAATTCCTAGTTTGTATATAGGTTGATAGCATCAATTTTGGCTTGCTAGGGTTGTTTTCATGTCTTAGGGGTCTTATAGATTTGTTTAGGTGTATTAGGATTGAATAAGACTTTCAAAAATTCAAATTTGGTCATTTCCCTCCAAAATGCCAATTTGAATCCTTGAAGACAATTTTTGCTTGAGTTGGTGTTTGATTATCATCTTGGAAAAATTAAAGGATGCATAAGCTTGTAATAAGTCCTAGTT
Source organism: Taxus chinensis (assembly GCA_019776745.2). NCBI lineage: Eukaryota > Viridiplantae > Streptophyta > Pinopsida > Cupressales > Taxaceae > Taxus > Taxus chinensis. The sequence goes on from CM034149.1 coordinate 147,346,561, forward strand.
AGGTCCTAGAGGGGTCATGATGGTGACCTATTTCTTAGGTCTAAATGTTAAGCTAAACTAGTTTCCTTAATGATGTACTAAAGAACAAAATCTAATGTAAAGGGTCCTAGAGACCAAGAATCAATTAAGAACGTGGGTGAGTGCATATTTAAACATCCATGTAACTGTTTACAAGCCATCATCTAGATGGTCATTCAAGAGAAGAGAATTCCAAGGAGGTTTGAGAAGTAATTATTGTGTATTGTAGGTTTGAGATAAGTTGTGTAAAGTTTTAGTGTTGGGCTGCTCAAAGAATACTGTGTATGCATGTTTGTGAGGGATTGCAATGATGGGAAGATATTTGTTGAGTGTTATTCTGATACTTACGAGATTTCATGACTGTATGTGTAGTAAAAAACCTAGATATAGTTAGCAAGTTTGAAAATAGCATAGAGTACAATAAAAAATGAGTATGGATCATTAGTGTGAATGTTTTTTTTTGAAAATTGAGAGAAGGAATAATGAGAAATATTCATTGGACTTAATCCTTTCAAAATTTTATCTCACAAGATAAGTAAAAGGTAGATTCATCTAAAAAATTATGTGCAATTGTAATGCCATGTCTCTGTGGGCAGAGAAAGGATATTTTCATTCTATTCTCAGGTGTTGACATCAATGCAGCATAATTGGTAAGTTTCAAATGAAGAGGAAGATATAATAAGCCTTTAGAATGAGTTCAAAGATTTTGATTGTACGTGGTTTTCCTTTAGTATAAGAATAACATTTTTTCAGCCCAAGAGAAAACCCTCATTAAGGTTTAGGTAAAATTTGGGTTTTCTTGATTTATACAAGGAGATAATGATTCAAACTTGTAATATATCTTTGTATGTGTATCCTGAAAGTAAATCAAAAGTCTTGTGGTTTGATAGGCATCCAAAGACAATATACAAGTGACAATCCTAATTGAAACCTGAAGGTATGCATGGGGAGTCAAGGTTAGAACTTGAAAGCAACATGGGAGTATCAATAGTGAATCAAGCTTGGAAACTTAAAGAAATGTTTATAGAGCCTAAATTAGTATTCAAAGGTAACTTTGAAGTGTTGAGGTCTAAGGGTCTTCCATTGATGAGATAAATGTGATAGTTTGCATGCACACATGTAGGAGATTGTTTTAAGCCAACAATGGAATAGTTAAGGAGAAATAAAGGCCTTCTAGTGGAATTAAGGCATGATAATTCATAACTTGTGTTCTTAAGATATTTCCCATGCATTATTAAGAATTCCTAGAAGCCTTCAAGTGACAATTTTATAAATCAAGTATTTAGGGCAGACTGTAGCATTCAGAGAAGTCAAGGACTAATGGGAGTTTTGAAGATTCTTGAAAGAATAAAGAAAAGTTAAGGTTAGAGGTTTGGTGCCTAGGGTCTTGGAGTGCTATATAAGGACTTAAAAAAGCATTGAATAGATAAAGGTGCACCTAGTGTTCAAAATTCATATTAGTCATCTTAATAGCCCAAAACCTCCCATTAAAGACCTAGTGTGATAACAAGAAGGTGGTATTTACATGAAGTTTTGCAAAGAAAGTGATATTGATATTTCTTCCTCAATTAAATTGGCCAGATGGTTGTCTTAGTCAGATTTTTTATTATCAATTGAAACCTTTCATCAAAATATATGTCCAAAAACATGCTTAGACAAGGCTAGTGGAGTATGATATAGATAGGGTTGAGGAATCTAAGATTAAGAGAGAATCCTGGGGAATTAGATCCCAAAATTTACTACACACCTTAAAATACCTAAAGGGTACTGGAAAATGGTTTCATATTGTGCAAGGCATCTATATATCTCTCCAACTTTGAATGTACCAGTGGTAAGTTGGTTAAGAAGCCTAGAAGACAATATTTCAAGAAGGTATGCAATTGCTCTTTTTGGTTATTTTGATCCACTTAAAAGATTGAAATGTTATGGGTAAATGTTCAAGAACATGTTGAGGTGATTGATTTGTGTTTTAAGGGGAATGATTAAGTAATTACCTAATTTAGAGAATGTACATTGTAAAAAAAGGCTAGTTTTGAAGAGCTTATTAAACATTATTGAGTGTTGTAACATTTATAACATTGGGAATTGTGAGAAATTGAAATTGGTCTGCATCATAGTGGTATCAAAGCATGCATTTGATTCTCGAAAAGAAGAGATATTTTTTTGAGAGTAGTTACAAGAAAGAGAGGACAAAATTGTACAAGGAAGAGAGGTGAGACAGTTAGTTTGGGAAACAAGAATAAAAAGAATGATGAAGATTTTGATGAACAAGTTAGAGAGAATGGAAGAGAATTAGAGGAAAATGAGGAAAAAATTGAGTTATATGAAGAGATATGTAACAAGAAGAAAAGTTCCATTTATAGGTAAATCCTACAAGTGTCAAAGGTATGTAGGACACAAAACATATGAGTGCTATGGGATGAATACAAAGAGGAGAAAGTATGGCAGAGCTAGTGATCAAATGGTACAAGATAGAGGTAAGTCATTATTATGTAGAATATTTATTTTGAAACCAAGTAAAATAGTGAATGAGGTAACCCAAATAAGGTGTTTATTCAGAACTACCTATAAAGACAAAGGAAAATTTTGTAAAGTGGTTATTGATAGTAGAAGTATTGAAATTATGGTTTCATTTGAGATGGTAGAAAAGCTAGGATTGAAGACTACAATGCACCCTAACCCCTATCAGGTATCATGGATGCAAAATGGACATCATATCTTGGTTATGGAACAATGTCAAGTGTTATATTAGATTGGAATATACAAGGGCAAAGTGTTGTGTGATTTAGTTCATATGGATTTTTTTTTTCATGTTTTGTTAGGTAGACCATGGAAATATGATAGGAAAACAATCCACAATGGTAAGAAGAACACATATACTATCTTAGTAAATGAATTTATTCATGCTTTTCTACCTATCAAAGGTGAACAATAAGCACAAGCAATACTAGTGATGATGATGCCATCTAAGAAGTTCTTGAAAGAGACTAAAGAAGCATGTGAAAAGATATTATGTAGGGATGTTAAGCCACATAAATCAAATTTGAGTGATAGATCTCAGATGTATAAAGAGATAGAGATGGTTTCAAGAAAAGTAGAGGTGAAGGCAGGGTTCATTTTAAGACCCCCCCTCCAAAAAATTAGTTTAGAATTGGTGGAGAATCTCCAAAATTGACTTTCGCATTGATGGTGAATTTCTGAAAAACCGTTTCATCACAAAGCCGACTGGGTTGGATGGCCATCTAATCCAGGTTGGATGGTCGTCCATCATCTTCCATCATTTGTCGTACAATTTAGGATAGATGACCACCTGATCCAACCTAGCCATCCAACCCTACCCAACCGTCCAACCCAACCATCCAACCCAGCTGTCCAACCCACCCGTCCAATCCTACCAAGCTGTCCAACCCAGCCATCCAGCCTAGCCATCCAACCCAACCATCTATTGTCTTCCTTCCAACCCAACCATCTAACCTAGCCATCCAACCCATCCATCCAATCCAGTCATCCATTGTCTACCATCTAACCCAACATGTATTATACCTCGACGAATACATGCATAAGTTAATTTTTACATATAAATAGTAGGCAAACTGAATCATACAAATGAATTGTTAGATGAAATTTTAGGTGAACTGGGTGGCATCTGACTGCTAAAAATTCACCATTTCCAATTTCTAAAATCCCTAATATCCGCGAGTTTACGAAAATTCACCACTAAAATTTTCCCTGGGTGAAGGGTGATGAAGAAGATGATAGATAAGAAAGATACGATAAATAAAGAAGTGAAGCACATGCTAAATTACTTGAGGACCAGAAAAGAGGTCCAAAGAGAAAGAAATCAGATGATGAAATGGAGAGAGGCGATAAGAAAATGTTGAGTTAAATAATTAAGAGGGAAGACAAAGAAGAACAAAGTAAGAGGAAGATGAATGAGGCATATAAGCCTCTTGTTTTTTAATCTAACATTGTTTTGAGATTTCATTTTGAATGAATAAGTGAGAAGAATGAAGATGTAGACATTTAATGAGAAGCATGGTGAAGTTCGAATGGGAAAAGCAAGAACAAGTGGAAAAAGAAGTTGAAAGAAGAAAATATCATCTAGATATCAAGAAAGGTACATGAAAAGAAGAGGAAAATTTAGAAAGTAACACAGGTATGCATCAACTAGACCTTTAAAATGGAGAAATCAATAATAGAAGATGTGCAAAAACCATCCTAGTGGACAATAAATTGCCAATTTGAGAGGAAATTCAAAGCAAAATAGTTGACAGAGACCAACAAGTCATAGAAAGGATAATTATGAAGAGGTATGAGAATCAATTTTATTGGCATAACCTCTTTTTAGTGATGAATACAAAAATACAGTAGCTGAGTTGAAGGAAGATAAACCCATGAAAGCTGATCCTTTTCAATTAGAGATAGTATTTCATGAAATTGCAAGGGAAACGATTCAAAAATCACTAAGAGAAGATGAAGAAAAAATTTTCATAGCCATGATAAGTGAATAAGCAATACCTATAATCATAAATCAGAATTACATGCTCAGACTCGAGGGGATGAACACTAAGTACAATCCTAGAAGAATTAGTGTGATCAAGAAAATGGGAAATTCAAAGAAGGACTAGACTATGAAGGACAAAGGGAAAATGATAGAGGTGCAACAGAGTTGGTATCCAGCCAAAACACATTTCCAGAGGATCATCTTCAACTGGAAACAGAGAAAGAAGAAGAAGAATAAAGAGAGATAAAATAAGTATGGGGAAGTTTCTCTTTTCCCCTTAGGAGTATGATGTAAGAGCATCAACTTCCTAGTTTGTATATAGTTGATAACATCAATTTTGGATTCCTAGGTTTTTTTAGGTTTGAGGGGTCTTTTAGAGTTGTTTAGGTGTGTTAGGATTGAATAAGACCTTCACAAATTCAAATTTGGTCATTTCCCTTCAAAATGCCAATTTGAATCCTTTAAGGTAATTTTGGATGGAGTTGGTGTTTTATTATCATCTTGGAGCATTTAAAGGATGCATAAGGTTGTAATAAGTCATAGTTAGTTCTTAGAGGGGTCTTGATGGTGACCTAGTTCTTAAGTTTAAATGTTAAGCTAAACTAGGTTCCTTAATGACGTACTAAAGGAAAAAATGTAATGTGAAGGGTCCTAGAGACCAAGAATAAGTTAGGAACGTGGTTGAGTGCATATTTAAACATCCACGTAACTGTTTACAAGCTATCATTCGAATGGTCATTCAAGAGAAGAGAATTCCAAGGAGTTTTGAGAAGTAATTATTGTGTATTGCAGGTTTGAGATAAGCTGTACAAGGTTTTAGTGTTTGGTTTCTCAAAGAACACTGTGTATGCATGTTTGTGAGGGATTGCAATGGTGAGAATATAGTTATTGAGTGTTATTATGATGTTTACGGGATTTCATGAATGTATGTGTAGTAGAAAACCTGGATATAGTTAGCAAGTTTGACAATAATATAGAGTACAATCAAGAATAAGTATGGATCATTAGTGTGAATGCTTGTTTTGAAAATTGAGAGAAGGAACAATGAGAACTAGTCATTAGACTTAATCCTTCCAAATTGTGGTCTCACAAGATAAGTAGAAGATAGATTAATGTAAGAAATTGTGTACAATTTTAATGCCCTATCTTTGTGGGCAGAGAAAGGATTTTTTTTTTCTATTCTCAGGTATTGACATCAGTGCAACATGATTGGTAAGTTTCCAACAAAGAGGAGGATATAATATGCCTTTTAAAGGATTTTCAAGCTGTGTATGTACATGGTTTTCCTTTAGTAGACGAATAACACTTTATCAACATGAGACAAAATCCTCATCAGGGTTTAGGTAACATTTGGGTTTTATTAATTTATACAAGGATATAATGATTCAAACTTGTAAGATATCTTTGTAGGTGTATCATTGTAGACACATGTAGTTTGGCCAATGCACTATTACGACTAATATTGTGCTAGTTGTGCTTCTCCCTGCAAACCGATGATACACCACCCGTTCGACCTATTTAAATTTCTTCCTACGACATCCCTTTGTCATTTTTCCTCTTGTAAACCATTTAAACAAGCTATAATAGCTTCATTCTAACTACATTAACTTCTTACTTTCTTCCAGTCCACTTCTATCACCTTCCTGGCCTATCAATCCATTCCATTGGATTGATCTGACCCTTCAAAACTCTCTCCAAACCATAATCACCTCCTAAACATGTTTAATTAAGCTTAAACATGGTTTGTCACTCCCTAAACCTAGTCAAAGTAAGCTTTGACTTGCTAAAAGTGTTTTTTGGAATTTAGTGTTTGTCCCACATGCACTCAAGTTTCCCATTTTCCCAAATGGAAAACTATATATAGGGCTAGACCCCTCTCTCATTTTCAAGAATTCCTCCCTTCTTCCTAAGCATAGATTATGGTATTTTACATCTAGGTTCTAGATTTCATTTCTAGTTTAGATATTGAGCTATTTACTTCATTTTTTGTATTGCTAATCCAATTTATAGGGTAAAAGAGAAGAACCATTGGCTTAAAGGCCTATAATGGGGAGATCTCTTTCTCTTAATCACTAAAACTGATTGCTTAGGGCTTACTAGGTTCATTATTTTAAGCTTTCAAAGAATAGAGGTAGTTTTAATTAGCTTAAATTTGAGTGTTTACTTCATAATGTATGCTAGTTAGAAAATCTTGCTCATTTCTTATCGGATGGTCCACTGATTTGTTGCTTGAAGCCTTTGGGGATTCTTTAGGAATTCTTACCCCAAAATTCATGGCTTTCACAACTTTTCTTTGAACACATTTGACACACTCGGTGGGACACTTATGTCCATCCTCCATTAATGGAGGTCCTTTGGGTTCTTCAAAGTTATTTTTCAAGTTTTTTTTTTAGTTTAAATCACCTGTTATTTCCTCATTTCTGTATTAAACCTTAGATTAATGAACTCTATTCGGGTTTAACATAGAAATAGGAAGCTTTGACTAACCAATAACCTATTTTCTCTTAAATTTTTGAAAATCTGTGTTTTTTGCAAGCTTTTTATAGGGCACGTGTAGGTGTTTTAAGGTGACATGTACACGTTGATATACATGCGTCTCCATTGGGAAGGCCGCATACCCGTCAGGGTGTCCTCTGTGTTGATAAAAATTTTCTCTACAGGGATGTGTCCGCGTCTCTGTTGGTCTGTCTGCATCTTCGTCTCTTTGGATGCGTCTGTGTAATTAATATCACTGTGTAAAATTTTACAGACTTCTTTTTACTTGGGCCGTGTATCCATCGGTAGGAGCACACCCGCGTTGAAACCCTAGCGTACCTGTTGGATTAGGGTGCGTAGGTGTTGGTGACTATTTTGATCTTAATAGACCAGCGTAGGTGTTGGTAAAGGCGCGTACCCATTGGTTGGGGTACGTACATGTCGGTTTGGGCGCGCAGGTGTTACTGTCAAAATTAAAAATTTTTACAGTCTGTTTTAGTTGTTTCTCTGACATTTTTGATGCAAGTTTTTAAAGGTTGACAGGTTTAAAAATAGGGCTAACTCTTTAAAATTTCAGTTTGCATGATTAAGTGTTTTTCATTCCTTAGCTAAATTAGGATTTGTGAAAAGTGCATATGCTTTCTCCTCGCACTTTCCAAAGCGATCTTGGAGATCAAAAGCACTTGCACAAAACCTAATTTACACATTAAAAACACTTGCTCTTTAAAAGATAAAGTAACATTTTTATGTGCTTTTAGTAGGATTTCCACTTTGCGTATGCTCTTCCTTCGCACTTTCAGGTGATCTTAGGAATCAAAAGCAAGTGTGAGTTCTCTTTTACCTCAATCAGTAAACTAGAAAACTACTAACCAACTTGTTGTCTACAGAACCTTACGTTGGTCAAAGAAAGGTGTTAAGAATGAAGTGAAAACTTCTAATACACGTGTGTTCACAGATTGCCAAATGGTGTGCCACTTTTGAAACCACATTAAGATTAAAAAAGATAAAAACACACCATATTCAACACACTGTATTTCCAGTTTTGGAAAAGGGTAAGTCCCTCTCCGCTTAATTGGAACATAATCCCTTTGGCATAACGCCTTAAGCTATAACAATGGGGGTGGTTACAGGAACCCCAAAGTAGTCCACTGTTGAGTAACCTCGTGGACGAAATGGGAAGTGCCTCGCTTACCCACTTGACTAGTACACCTTGTGAGTTAGAGTTACAAGTTATCTGTATCGCAACCTTAGTAAGAGTACATGATGGATGTATTCATTTCCCACTGTACTTGAAAGGGGACAAAGCTGAGATACTCCCAAACTAGTCAATGTGACTTTTTGGGTAAATCACACCTCGCTCTTAGACAACCTTGTAACACCTAGTTGAGAGAACTTATTAAGGAGACCATTTTGTCTAGAGGCCAACTTTATGAGTCCATTCGTTTCATTTGCCATCACGAAGTGATAGCTTGTTTGGATTCAACATCGTGTTTTTCGAACACGCTAACGAAATCATTCCAAGTTTGATAGTGTCTTTCATCAAGAATCTAGACGAATATATTACTTAGCTTAGCTTCCTTCTCATTTTTCAAAATGAAGCAAAGCTCTACCCAAAGTGAAACTAAGTCTATTTTCACATATTCTTGATTTACACCCATTCGTTCATACTTTCCACATTGGAAGTCAAACAGAGGCATACTTTATGTGTCGTGTCAAAGATAGTGCTAGCTACTTTTTTGTACATTTACACTCATCCATGTTTGTGGCTGGGGTGTTAAACGACTAAAGTAGGCGGGTACGTTTTCACATCTTTGGCAGTCCTACGATCTTGACTTCAGGATCTTCGTCATTGTTACGGGTCGGTTTTGTCATTCTGTCTCTCCCTAGTTTGTCGACTTTTACTTACATTTTAGTCATTTAGTATTGGCATTTACATTGCATCTCCCATTCTTTGGGCACGTAGTATGAATCCTTCTATTACACGGTTACGCTACTCACATTGTGACAGAATTCTTATTATACCTTCTACTTGGTTTTAGTTTTGACGTCATCTAGGTTTTTTGATGAGTGTTGATAACACACTATATATATCGTCATGATGTTTTCTTGATATCGACACCTTGCTTGCTTGGTTGATATATCTTGATAGCATTGTTGTGCTATATCTAATTGTGACTTCCACTTTTTAATGCACTTGGCTTGTTGTTAGTACTTGAGTCAGTTCTAGGTATACCTTGTTAGAGGACTTTGTTAGTATTGTGCTAATATTCAAGCCTTTTTAGATTTCTAACTTTGGCCCACATATCTTGTACAACATTGTCATTCATCTTGGTCTTTTAAGTATAGATTTGACATAACACAACTTAGGTAAGTGATACATTTTCATCTGTCCATATCGGTATCCTTTGAAAACTAGTAAACATAGTGTTGCATCTGAGTGTCGGCTGGTAATGCCTAGAATTTTCAAAATGTTAACAAAATCCAGTGAAATTAATGTAGGAGCTAATCCTTTCGATGATTTCCCCTTTAGTGGGAACAATTTAGGACTGCTCTTCTCTCAAGTCAAATATACAGAGACATTAATCGATCATAGTGGAGGAGAGTCAGACTCTTCGGGAGAACAAAAAAGGTTAGACCTAAACAGATTTGACGAGCTCTTATATTATAACAAAGATCAAGTACTCACGAGAGTCTTGGTGTTAGGAGCTAAACTTCTGCACGAGCGCGAAGAAGAAACAAAGGTCGTTGACCCTAACTTAGGAGAGTGAAGATTCGTCTTAGACACAGGTAATCATTTTGATGTGGGATATGCACCCACTTTTGGGAAACATAAGGCCATTGTTGAAGGAGAAACATCACGTAAAACTCACTTTAGGGCTTCGCGTAAAGTAAAAACTAAGTGGAAGGCCTCCCCTCCTCCGAAATTTGATGAAGAAGAGGATCCCCTGGTTGAGGAGGAGACCCTCCAAAAACAAATCTTAAAGTTGAGTCATAAATTAGCAAACCTAGGTGCTTCAAAAAGAAACATAGGTAAAGACAAAGACAAAAATAAACTTAACGAGTTTCAATTTGATCCGCATATAGACTATACCTTTAAGGCAACTCAGGCTCAAAGGTCAATATCACCTACTAAGGAGCAACTCATTCAGGATGAATTGAAATCTATGAAAGATACGATCACAACATTACAACAAGGAAATATAGGCCAAAACATAAAGTATCTCTACGAAGAACTATGTACTTATCCCTTCAATAAAGACATGATACTGCAGCCATTTCCTAAACATTTCACTATCCCAAAACTTGACAAGTACAAAGGCAAAGGTGATCCCTGTGATCACATCAAAGACTTTTACATGGCTTGCCAAGAGGTTGCCTACAATGATAATTTTTTAGTACAACTCTTTCCCCGTAGTTTGGGAGCTTTGGCGATTGAATGGTTTTGTAGCATACCTAAAGGATCTATAAAATATGGCCGACACTAGCAGAAATTTTTTTGTGACACTATTCTTTCAATATTGAAATCGATAGCACGATGAATGGCCTTTACAATGTAAATCAAAAACCTAATGAGACCTTCGGGGGTTTCTTACAACGATGGAGGGCTCTGGCTAGTCACTTCCCTTGTGCTTTACCTGGAAAACAATTAGTGAGCATTTTTGTTCCTAATTTAAACTCAGAGATAGCCTTCCATCTTCAGATGCATTGTGGATCTAACTTCGAGGAAGTTATAGAGAAAGGTAGCCAAATTGAAAAGGCTCTTATTACTAAAGGAACACTTAAACCCTTTGTCAAAGACAAACATGAGGCCAAATCTGTAGACAAACCTAAGTTCTTTAATAAGAACAAGCACATCATTGGTGATGGAATTACTGAATCCAAAAGAGTCCAATCTGTGTAGACAGGTTCGCTTTTGAAGCTTTTGCAAGGACCTCATCCCAAGGCACCTACAAAGCGTACGTTCACAATGTTGAGCGAACCCCTGACTGCTATATTAAAACAATTAGATGATGCTAAAATGGTAGAGTATCCAAGTACCACAGTACCATTCCCAGAAAATGCTCTAAAACTTGGTTGGTATAAAGACCATGAATAGTGTGACTTCCATCATGTCAAAGGACACAAAACAGATAGATGTCTATGGCTGAAACACTTCATACAAGACCTCATTGAAGAGGGAAAGATTGCTGTAGAATCAACTCCTGATTCAGGACAGGGTCCTAATGAAAAAATGGGCATATACAAAGAACCTTTTCCCAATCACACGGATAAAAAGAAAAGGAAACCAGATCATGAGCAGGCCTCTAATGACTATCACACTGCTGCGTATGTTTACCCTAGTGATGACAGTCCATTCGACTCCCTTATAGGTTGCATCCATTCACCTGATGAACGAGTAAACACAATCCAAATTCTTGAAAAGAGTTGTGCAGTTGGAACGCGACGCGCTCACTTAATCATACCTAATCCAATACCAACTACCCAAAGCCAATATAATTTACTAGACCAGCTAGAGAAAACACCAGCTAAAATATCCATTTTAGACCTTCTTAAAATCTCTACTGCTCACAAGGATATATTGTACAAAACATTACAGAATTTCAGAGTCTCTACTGAGGTAGATCCCGCGCACTTGTAAGCTATGGTCACCCACCTTGAACCCACTGATCATATCACTTTTGATCGCAATGCTATCCCACGTAACAACCCTGAGCATAATTTTCCTCTCTATTTAGAAGTGGTGGTTACCCATCGTAAGATTAAAAGAGTGCTTGTGGATGGGGGATCTGGTCTAAACATATGCACATTGAAGCTGGTCAAGTAGCTAGGCCTTTCAGAAATGGATCTGGGAGCTAAGACCATCACCATCACAGTGTATGATAATGAGGAGAGAGAATCCATAGGTACTATTATAGTGCCCATGGAAGTAGGTCCAACCTGTCATGATACGACCTTCCATGTCCTGGATTTAGATCTCCCATATAACATGCTCTTGGGGCGTCCATGGATTCATGCCATGCAGGCTATCCCTTCGACATTTCATCAGTGTATCAAGCTGTGCCATGAAGGGCGTATAGTCACTATCTCAGGTGATCCTGAGCCATTCACTCACTGTCGGGCGTTGCATAGTTTCTCTCATGTAGCCTATGAGTGCCCTTCCATGGATGTTGTCATCCCTCTTAAAATGGAAGCTATGAAGAATCAGGTGGACTCAGAATCGCTCACACCTTATAATCAGGACTTCCCTTCTTTGGTCAATCCTTTTACATCTTGGGAGGCTACATCAGCAAAATATGGCCCAGGAGAGCCATTTACTCTTGAACAAGCATTATTAATTTCAGACTTATCAGTGTCACCTAGGACACGGGGTAAGCCCTATTTTCAGTTCAAAAGTACACGAGAACCATGTTCAGAACCATTGGATAAATTTTTTCATAGTGGCCTCCTGTCTGAAGAAAAGATGTTGGAGGATCCCATTAGTAAGGTGCCAGAAGGAACCATGGCCTCATGCCATCAAGCACCTCAGTATATTAAAGGACACTACATGATGTTTGTCATGGGTTATAAAGGATATGGATGTGGAGCCAATGCACAAGGCCATCTAGAACCTATTCCTACTTGCCATTTCAAATATGACAAGCATGGTCTTGGGTTAAAATCCCAGGATGCTCAACCTATCGAGGTTGATGCTACCTTTTCTGAATGCGAGGACATTTCCTATAATGCGGATAGTGATACAAGTTCCCAATGTAGCCTCTACGAAGATTTGGCTTCCACGAACCTATTCCCAGAGTCAGCCATCCTTACCCTATCTGAATCCATCCCTTCAACTAATTATCAAGTCACCCTAGTTTATCCTAAACTTGTAGATTGGGACCAACAACTTTACGTACCACTTGATATCTTCAAGAATGATGAAGCATTCACGAAATTCATGGGACTCAGGGATTTTCTTCCTGCTGGGGACCACAAGAAAGGATTCCAAATTCAGTTAAACACATGTGCATACTTTGGAGAAGAGGCAGAGATGTGTGGCCACTTGGGTAAGAATGTTGTGAATAAAAGTAAAAATACTTTAGAGCAGCCTAGTACAAAGAATAAATGGAAATCTCACAGTGACAAACTCTTTGAAACACTTATAGAAGAACAAAATGAAAAGCACGTGGATAAAATAACTTATCCATTTGAAGATGATAAAGAGCTACCTCAGGAGTTTGATCTCACCCTCCCTCCTGATCCTACTAGAATGGAGGATGCATCTAAGATGCTCATTGAGGAAACCATCAGTGTTAACATTGGTTCAGATGATTTACCCAGGATGATCAAGTTGGGGGCTTTGCTCTCAGCTCAGGAACAGAAAACCTTTGTGGAACTCTTAAGAGAATACATTGATATTTTTGCATGGACATATTCAGATATGCCCAGCTTGGATCTAGCACTAGTTGTGCACAACCTTGTTGTGCACCCAGATGCCAAGCCCATTAAACAGAAACTGAGGAAGATGCATCCTACAGTTGCACTTCTTGTCAAAGAAGAATTGGAGAAACTCTTAGCTGAAGATTTTATCAAACCTATTGATTACTCAGATTGGATCTCCAATGTAGTTCCATTACAAAAGAAACCCGTTGGCATTAGGATCTGTACTAACTTCCATGACATCAATAAAGCATGTCCTAAAGATGATTTTCCTTTGCCAAACATAGATATGATCGTAGACTCTACTGCTGGCTATGAGATGCTATCCTTAATGGATGGCTTCTTGGGGTATAATCAGATAAGGATCGCAGAAGAGGATCAACACAAAACTTCCTTCATCACTCCATGGGGAACCTTTTGTTACAAAGTCATGCTGTTCAGACTCAAAAATGCCAGGGCTACTTATCAGCGTGCTATGACTGTCATTTTTCATGATATGATGAACGATATTATGGAAGACTATGTGCATGACATATTAGCTAAATCAAAGAACATAAAAGAGCACACAGAAGTGCTTAGACATATCTTTCAGCGCCTCAGGGACTACAAGGTTCGTCTTAATCCTAAGAAGTGCATCTTCGGTGTATTATCAGGAAAACTCTTGGGATTTATAGTATCACAGAGAGGGATAGAAGTGGATCCCACCAAGGTCACTACTATTATGGACATGCCTCCACCCACCACTCTTAAACAACTCAGAAGTCTACAAGGAAAGATCCAGGCTATTCACCGTTTTATTTCTCAGCTTGCAGATAAATGTCATCCGTTTACACATCTTTTGAAGAAAGATGTTGCTTTCAAGTGGGGGCCCGAATGTCAGAAGGCATTTTCTCTACTCAAGCAGTACCTTGTAAATCCACCTGTGCTAATGCCCCCTACTCCTGGAGAGCCTCTCCTTTTATATATTTCTGCTACCCAATTCGCTATTGGTGCACTGCTTGCCCAATACGACCTTGGCCATAAGGAGAGAGCTGTTTATTACCTTAGCCGTACATTGATTGCCTATGAATTGAACTATCCACAGATTGAAAAGGCTTGCTTGGCAGTCATCTTTACATTTCAGAAACTCCACCATTACCTCCTTAACAATAAAACTAAACTTATTTCCAAGGTTGACCCTCTTAAGTACCTCTTATCCAAACCCACCTTAACAGGCCGAATGGCTAATTGGATCATTCTTTTGAGTGAATTTGAGATAGAGTTTATAAATCAGAAGTCCTTAAAAGGACATGTATTGGCAGATCAGTTGGCAGAAGCACCTTTACCAGGAATAAAGCCTTTGTGTCTGGATCTCCCAGACGCATCTATGATGTATATCGAAGAATCTGCGGAATGGCAGGTCCATTTCGATGGATCATTTACTTTTCATGGATCAGGAGCAGGAGTGGTGCTTATTACTCCCACATGAGATATTATACCAAGGGCATTCCAGTTGGGGTTTCCTTGTACCAATAACATTACAGAGTATGAGGCACTCATTGCTGGCCTCAAGCTAGCTATCACTTGGAACATCAAACAGCTGCGAGTTGTTGGAGATTCTCAACTCATCATTAAGCAGGTCAATGATGAATACAAGGTTAAAGATGAAAAACTTATTCCCTATAAGAAGATGGTTGAAACCCTGAAGGAATATTTTTCACATGTCATATTTGAACAAAAACCCAGATCTCATAATAGATCTGCAGATGCCATGGCTACCATCGGCTCTCTCTTGCACATCCCTCCTGATGAGAGTAAGATGCCTTTCTTTGTGGAACACTTACAGATGCCGGCATATGATATGCCTGAATCCTGTTTAGCATGTGAAGTTGTTGGTCCCCTATCCCCGTGGTATGACCCTATTTACCAATACCTACAAGATGGAACCTTCCCACCTGACATTACCCATTCAGAGAAAAAAGCCCTTATCCACCTGCATTGCCCGTTATACCCTCCTAGGAGGCACCCTTTATCATCATGGCTATGATGGGAACTTGCTTTTCTGTCTAAATGTTACTGATTCAGTTCACGTGATTAAAGAGGTACATAGTGGTATCTGTGGGGCACACACTAGTGGCATGGTGCTAGCTAAGAAACTGTTGAGAGTAGGCTACTATTGGCCTACCATGGAATCCGATTGCTACAACTTCGTGAAGAAATGTGAACTTTTTCAAAAGTACGGTAATCTCATACATGCACCAGCACAGGCTTTGCAGCCTATTGCAACACCTTGGCCTTTTTCAAAGTGGGGTTTAGATCTCATAGGGAAGCTCCACCCTTCTTCATCAGATGGTCATACACACATCATAACTACCACCGAGTATTTCACTAAATGGGTGGAGGTTGTTCCTCTTACCTATGTCACCGGTGCACAAATATCCAAGTTTATCATGAACCATCTTATATGTCGTTATGGTATCCCCTCGGCCATTGTCACTGATAATGGTAAATCTTTCAAAAACAAGACGGTAAAAGCCTTGTGTCAACGCTTTCATATCCAACTTAAATGGTCCACCCCCTATTACCCTCAAGGTAATGGGCAAGCAGAGGCTACAAACAAAACTCTTGTGTGCATTATGGAGAAAATGGTCAGTAAAACTGGTCGTAATTGGCACTTGCAAATCCATCCCACCCTCTGGGCTTATCAAACCTCCATCGCACCCCTACTGGTGCGACCCTGTATTCACTTGTCTATGGCACTGAAGCCATCATACCTTTGGAAGTGGAGCTTCCCTCCCTGAGAATATCTCTCAGGGACTACCTCGACAAAGATGAAGACTACAGAGTTGCTTGCCTAGCAGAGTTGGAACTATTAGATGAACGACGTATCAGAGCACTTAATCACCTTAAAGTATATCAAAATAGAGTATCCAGAGGATACAACAAACACATCATTCATAGGGAATTTGATGTAGGTGATCTCGTACTGAAAGAAAATCAGAAGAATACCACCAAAGACAGGGAAAAGAAAGGTAAATTTGAGGCCAATTGGCTTGGCCCCTATGTGGTGACCGCTAAATATGGATCAGGGGCATATAGACTTGCCTATTCAGATGGTGAAGAGCTTCCAGAGCCCATGAATGCCATTCACCTCAAGCACTTCTATGCTTGGGCATGGCTAGAATATTGAGATAAGAAACTAAAAAGTAGAAAACAAAGAAAAAACAAGCAAAAAATTGAAAAATTGAGAAAAAAGTAAAGAAAAAATAGGTCATCCTCGTGTGAAAACCACACAATTGTGGCAGTGGGCATGTCCTTTTGTGAAAACCGGTTTCCGGTGCTCAAGGAAGGTTTCTCGTACACAAGTCACTCTTGCGATAGGATGGGTAACTCTTGCCACTTGCTAAATTCTGCAGTACCCTGGCTAGGTCTAGGAATCCGACCTCAAGCTCCCTTGCAGGACCTGTGATCTGGTTTACTTACGCTATATCTGTGTGAAGGATGTGGCCTATTTGTATATTCCCACATCGCACTGGGGGCACATTCACATTCCACTTCACTATACATTAACACGTGGAATTTGACCCTTTGTATATTCCCACATCACGTTGGGGGCATTCCACGTTTCTTTAAAGCTTGTACATTGCTTTCAGAACATGACCTTGAAAATACAAAAACATTTGAAAAGGGTACACAAAAGCCTAAACATCTAGAAAATTTCCCTTCTTAGGGATGCAGCTACATTAGTTTCACAACGTTATCTTAGGGAAACCTAGACAATGACGTAAACCGTAGTCTTAAAAAACTTATCCTTCGTGATAAACTCAAAAACATTAGAAAATATGTCAATACTGTCCCGCAAAAACAAAGTGGTAGTTAGATTGCTTTTAGTTGTTGGTTTGTATAGTTTTGATGTACTTAGCTTATTGTGTTGTTCGTTCTTTGAATGATTATTTTCTTACATTATATTAGATCTTGTTAGGTTTAATTGTGTGTTGCATTGCATTCATTATTAGGACTTCTATGCTTGTAAGTAATTTTTGTATGTTTCTTTGATTTCTATATGCATCTGTGGGATTTAATTTTTACGTGCTTAGATTAAAGTGCTAGATTAATCTTCATTTTAATTAAATTGCATTGTGTTGCATGGGTATATTTGTTTAGTTTTGTTAACTTTTGCTTGTGTGTTCATTTAGCACATTTTTTTGTTATCACATCTATCATCTATCATTTCATCACATTTATCACATCATTTACTACATCATATATACAAAAAATGCTAAGTATTACATCATGCATGTATGCTAAGCTAATCATCACATATCGTATCATCAATGGGGGCAAGAGGGGTTGCGCATGATCACTAATCTATCCCCCCCCGCACCAATATCATCTAGTATCATCCCAAAATACTAGCCATATGGAATCAAACATCTCATAAATAAAAAACACATGATATCAAATACACGAGTATATCATCGCTATGAAAGAAAAACATGTACATCTCTACATCTTAAAGTATGTCACATACATGAAGAGGAAAAGATACAACATGAACATCAATGAAACATAATTACCATGACAATATATCAATGCATGACAAGATATACAAGAGAATGTCCATATGGTACATGTATAATAAAAATCTCTGTGTCAAAGTCCGGTATATACAAAATGCTCTGTCCATCTGCCATATAAAAGGGGCAGGGATCAGATACTAAGCCTGCATACAGAGGCATGGTGGTACATAACAAAGGTACCCACATCGATCAAAATCAGGCCTTCATCAAGAGGCATCCGCAAAAGAATCTAAAGAATCTATACATAGTCAAAACCCACCTTCATAAGAGGCATATACATCCAATACATACATATATATCATGGCATGAGTAGGAGACTCAGCCGCAACTCTCACCCTCACCGGGGCTGCTGGGACCATGTCCTGGAGGATGGAATAATGGAGGTTGTGATGGGCCTGCCCCTGAAGAACCTGCCAACTGTGAGGGAAGACCCTGTGTACCCCTCTGCTGTGTACTCGGCTGTGTGGCCGGCTGTTGTACTGACCTGGCCGACCTTTGTGATCTAGAGCATGTGCGGCTCACATCAAGCTGGGCATAAGGTGTCACTCACTCTGCTACTGGAACTACCCAGAAGTAGGTTGTCCTATAATAAAGAGCCTCACCTGTGGCCCTGATAGTGTCATGTATCAAATCCTCATCTCCTGTGGCTAAGGCTGCCTGTAGGGTGGCATCACGCTCACCTATCAATCGACCTCTATCAGCATCAGCCTGCCTAGCAGCAGCGGCCTCTCGATCCCTCTCCAGTGTGACACTCTGTAACTCAACTCGGGCCTGGTCTCTCTCCATCATATAGGTCTGTCCCTCGGCCTGCACCTGGTCATGTTGAACCATGACGCTATGTAACTGGCTCTATACCTGGCCTAAGGCACCCACTAACTGAGTGCCCTGCACTACCAACTGTGTAATCTGACCCTGCCATATGGCCCTACCACTGTCCTGTAACTGAGACCTAGCCTGGTCTCTCTCGGCAGTCAAAACCTGAACCTGTGCCCTGGCCTGATCTCTCTCTATGGCCACCTGAAGCTGTACCGCTATCACGGCCTGTAACTACTACTGTAGTGCAGCAAGCTGTCCATCACCACCTCCTGGGGCCTGAGGAGGTGGACCCTGCTGTGGTAGAACCTACTGTAATGGGACATATATGCCCACTGGAATGCCTACTGGAGGCAATGGACCAGCTGGGGCCTGGTGTGCCTGTCTAGGTATAGGCCTAGGACCCTGTACCTGTGGCTGTGGGGCCCTGCCTCTAACTCGATGCTGCGCATTGGGGCCACCCTCGTCATCTGAATCATCATCATCAGTATCACCTCTGGTGCCATCGTCATCACTAGGCGGCCCCACTGGGGGAGGCCTCACGCCTGCCTCATATGCTACCCTCAGTAATGGCAGCCTGTGTGGAATCACGCCATGATACCAGGGCGCGTACTCTGTTGTGCACCCTGGATCTCACACCTACCTCAAAGGTACCCATGCAATGGGTACCACATGTGTAAAACTGGCCCAGGCTCTGTCAAAGGCTATCTGTGGCCCCATGTCAAAATACTCACGTGCCCTCCGTGCATACCACATATCAGGCCCTGGAACATCCTGTGTGGTGCCAAACTATCGCTGGCATCTATCAACCCTGTAAAAATCCTGCATATAGCTGCGGCTACCCATGATAAAATGCTCTACTCCGGCTATGGATAGCTCTCAGGCATCCTCTGGCCACTGGAAATGTCGGTACGGCCTCCATACCACGGCCACCTGCTGTAGGTCGTTGAGCTCTCGACGATAGGGATAAGGATCACCCCTGTAGGGCCAAACATCATCCCCGACTGGGACCCAACCCATGGTAGATGGCTCCTCTGGAGCCTGAACTCTCAGAACGCCTAAGGGGCACCCGATAGCAATGTGATCCCAGGCCCATATCATAAGGAGCCTGGCCTGGGCCTACCGTCTTCTGACGGTAGTAGGTGATAAGATGAAGATCCCAGTAAAGATGTGCCAGAATGCACTGGCCCCAGCAATAAGTCTCTCCCTGTATCAATCCAAGAATAACCCCAAGTAGTCCAAGTGGGAATGAGGAACCGATCTTGTCAGGGAGTAAAACTCCACTAATAAAGGCCATCATGTATACCACGACCCAATCTAGAGAAAGGTCCTCAATGCACCGTGATAAACTCACCGTCATCCCGTGACGAGGTAGCGTCGGGATCCCAAACAGCTGTGCTATGCATCCATCCAATGCTGCTCTGTCGCTCACATACTGAATGGGCTGGCCAATGATAGGAATGTGCATGATGCGCCAGACATCCTCCAATGTAATGGTAATCTCCCCTGTAGGTAGCCGAAAGCACTGGCTCTCGCTGTGCCATCTCTCTGCTATGGCTGTGAGAAGGCCGTGGTCCAATGTGATCTGGGGCATGTCAGCCACGTAGGCTAACCCTGTGACATAAAGGAGGATATCTAATATCCTCCTATCTCCATCCTCAAACTGCACCTCTATCATCTCAAGGTGGCCATATCTCTCCCACGTCTGAAGTGCGGGTAATCTACGCTGCAAGATCAAAACAAGTGTTAGGCACTTATCTAACTTCTAGCTATCTTTCTAAGGAAAAATGGTTCGCTGAGTCCTTGAACTTACTAATTTCCCTTTTTCTTCTAAGTTCTTCTAATTATTCTCCTCTGCACTTTGCTATTTTATTGCTATAAGTGTGTTTCATTTTCTTCTGGACGCATGTGCGCCCCTTTCGATGCAAACGCGTCCTCCTCGACGCCTACGCACCCTAACCGATGCATACGCGCCCCCTACCTTTTCCATTTTTCCCATGTATGCCACGCAAGATGCTAACATGCCCAGTGTGACGCCTACGCATCCCTCCTAGTGCGCACGTGTGCACACATCTGTTCCTGCTAAAATTTAAAATTTTCCCCCTAACGCCTACGTGCTTGGTTCGACGACGCACACGTGCATCCCTGTTTCCCCCCTTTCGACAGACACGCATGCGTACACATTTTTCAATGCATACACCCACACGTATCCACTTTTTTGATGCATACGCGTGCGTGTCCCTGTATTTTTGACACCTGCGTGCATGTGTCTTTTTCCCACCTACCTACCCTAGAAATGACCTAGAAAGCATTAAATGTGTAATTTAAAAGAGAAAGGATAGACCACTCACGAAGGGTCCATCTGTGGGGTCTCGCTGGTACTCTCGGATCTGGTCTGCTCGCCTCTGCCTCATCGGTAACCTCTCCATCGCACTCCAGGCTCTCTCACTGACACCTCGTGGTAAAAATTTGCAAGGGCTCTGGTACAAATGAATTGATCGTGATTGTTTTTACCCCCCCCGGGTGGGTATATTAACTCATCGCGATGCCCCTGGGGCATGTTTTCTCTGTCGTGATCATTCTAATCTTCTTCTACCCACCGTGATAATTATTTTATTATTAAAATAATTATTTTTATTAATTTTCACACGCTGGGGCACTTTGTGCTACCCTGCGGACACTTCCTCTTAACCCTGGCATTGTTTACGAACCTTACAGGTGCTTTCCTCTATTTTGATTCCTCTTTTTCATCTATCTACCTCCCATCGTGAACAATAATTCTCTACAATAATTATTATCACCCTGTCTTTCTTTCCATGGGGATACCCTTTTGGCTCTTTTGCGGCCTCGCCTTCCCCTGTTCACCTCTGCGCGTACTTTTTAGAAGATCTTTGATCTTTTGAATTCTTCTGACCGATCAAAAAAAAATTTAAAAATTGTAAAATTGATTTAGAAAAATAAAAAACAGTATAAAACTTTGAAAATGAACTAAAATCGGTAACCAGCTCATTTTTCAGCTGAAATCTGTGTCTTTTGCATGGCGCTCATCCTGTATCCTATTGGCATTTTCACATGTTTTGAAACAACGACTTGCGAATCACCCTGATCTACAATCATTTACAAAAGACCACTGCTTACTTCGTCTGTACTCTGGGGCACTATTAGTTGCCTGGTACTATTTTGTCGTGCACGTTGCTTTTTCATCAGACCCAAGTGTCCTCCGTCATTTCCCTTGCATATGCATATTTCTTGGGGCATCATTCTTACCCTTGTCATTTATTAGAACATTTGGGACTTCATCTTGATAACAAAATATTTGTGCAACCTTCTTGAACGTTGTTGGTTTAAGTGTGTGTGACTGTACTTATTTCCCTGTTACATGAGTTTGTTTACTTCTCGTATTGCGTTACATGTTTGTATGTTGCATGGAGTTGGCATTTTAGCAATAGACAGTTGTTTTGTATCTTGGATTTTCATGTCACTATACGCTTCTGTTGTATGCTCACATTTTTAATAAGGACCGATGAGGAGGTCTCTAAGCAAAATGATGATTTAAATAGTGGATACAATTGATTTGTGGATAGCTCAATATCTCTTTTCTTGTTTCTCATCTTCTTCTCTTCACACTTCCCCATTATTTTATCTATTCTCACCTTTTTCGAGTGTCGATCGACTTCTTTCATCACCCCATCGACACTCGAGGGGGCATCCTTCATCCTATTAATTTTTCTTCTATCCCTTCAAAAATTTTCTTCTCTTTTATATTTGTCTACTTTCTTTGAAGTGATGTAACTTACATCACCTCAAAGAGGGGCAAATGTAGACACCTGTAGTTTGGCCAATGCACTATTACGACTAATATTGCACTAGTTGTGCTTCTCCCTGCAAACCGACGATACACCGCCGGTTCGACCTATCTAACTTTCTTCCTACGACATCCCTTTTGTCATTTTTCCTCTTGTAAACCATTTAAACAAGCTATAATAGCTTCGTTCTAACTACATTAGCTTCTTACTTTCTTCCAGTCCACTTCTACCACCTTCCTGGCCTATCAATCCATTCCATTGGATTGATCTGACCCTTCAAAACTCTCTCCAAACCCTAATCACCTCCTAAACATGTTTAATTAAGCTTAAACATGGTTTGTCACTCCCTAAACCTAGTCAAAGTAAGCTTTGACTTGCTAAAAGTGTTTTTTGGAATTTAGTGTTTGTCCCACATGCACTCAAGTTTCCCTTTTTCCCAAATGGAAAACTATATATAGGGCTAGACCCCCTCTCTCATTTTCAAGAATTCCTCCCTTCTTCCTAAGCATAGATTATAGTATTTTGCATCTAGGTTCTAGATTTCATTTCTAGTTTAGATATTGAGCTATTTACTTCATTTCTTGTTTTGCTAATCCAATTTATAGGGTAAAAGGGAAGAACCATTGGCTTAAAAGCCTATAATGGGGAGATCTCTTTCTCTTAATCACTAAAACTGATTGCTTAGGACTTACTAGGTTCATTATTTTAAGCTTTCAAAGAATAGAGGTAGTTTTAATTAGCTTAAATTTGAGTGTTTACTTCATAATGTATGCTAGTTAGAAAATCTTGCTCATTTCTTATCGGATGGTCCACTGATTTGTTGCTTGAAGCCTTTGGGGATTCTTTAGGAATTCTTACCCCAAAATTCATGGCTTTCTACAACTTTTCTTTGAACACCAAAGATAACTTTGAAGTGTTAAGGTTTGAGGATCTTCCATTGATGAGATAAATGTGTCAGTTTGCATGCACACCTATAAGAGATTGTTTGAAGCCAAAAGTGGAGTAGTTAAGGACAAATAAAGGCCTTGTAGTGGAAGCAAGTCATGATAATTCATAACTTGCGTTATCAAGGTCTTTCCCATGCATGATTAAAAAGTCCTAGAAGATTTCAAGTGAAGAATTTATAAATCAAGTATTCAGTGAATACTGTAACATTCAAATTAGTCAAGGAATAAGGGGAGTTTTGAAGATTCTTGATAGAATAAAGAAAAATTTAAGGTTAGAGGTTTGGTACATAGTGTCTTGGAGTTCTATAGAAGTAATTTAAAAATATTTGAAGAGATAAAGGTGCACCTACTATTCAAAATTCATATCAATCATCTTGATAGCCCGGAACCGCCCATTAAAGACCTAGTTTGATAACTAAAAGGTGAGATTTACATGAAATTTTGTAAATAAAGTGATATTGAGATTTATTCCTTAGTTAAATTGGCTAGATGGGTATCTTAATCAGTGATTTGATTGTCAATTGAAACCTTGTATCAAAAGATATGTCCAAAAACATGCGTAGACATGGCTAGTGGAGTATGGTATAGATAGGGTTGAGGAATCTAAGATTAAGAGAGAATCCTGGGAATTAGATCCAAAAAATTACTACACACCTTAAAATCCCTAAAGGTTACTACAAAAAGATTTCATATTATGTGAGGCATCTATAGATATCTCCAACTTCGAATGTACCAGTGGTAAGTTGGTTAAGAAGCCTAGGAGACATTATTTCAAGAAGGTACATCAATTCCTATTTTTGGCTATTTTTATCCACTTAAAATATTGAAATGACATGGTTAAATGTTTAAGAACATGTTGAGGTGAT
The DNA here is from genome assembly GCA_019776745.2 of Taxus chinensis. Classification (NCBI taxonomy): domain Eukaryota; kingdom Viridiplantae; phylum Streptophyta; class Pinopsida; order Cupressales; family Taxaceae; genus Taxus; species Taxus chinensis. The sequence continues at coordinate 147,370,966 of CM034149.1, forward strand.
TGATTTGGTATTTTAAAGAGAATGATCAAGGAATTACCTGATTTTGAGAATGCACATTGTAAAAAGAAGTTAGTTTTGAAGGGCTTATTAGGAATTTTTGAGTGTTGTAACATTTACAATATTGGGAGTTGTGAGATATTGAAATTTCTTTGCATCAAAGCCATTAACCGAGCTGAGCTCAACCCGCTAGTATATAATAATACTTCTCTTCCTATTGTGACAAAATATCCTGATTCTACCCTCCCACCTACATCCACTATTCCTGTTTCTATGCCTAATCCTACTAATCATTTCACCTAGCCTATTACTTCACACACACAAAAAGTATCCTCTTCCAACACCAATTTCCTAACTTGTTTGATATTGGTTACCTTCAAATACAAGATCCACCAATTGACAGACAAATTGACTTGGCACATCCCTCTCTAACACTAGATTCTTTAGTTCTCCTTCAAAACCCCTTTTGCATCCAAAAAAAGTTGCTAGTAGGAAGAAAGAATAGGCTAACGGGGATTGCACCCAGATGATTCCTACGGAGAAAGACCAAAAACGAAAACATCAAAAGAAATAAATAAAAACAAAATACCTGAAAGAAGCTAAGGGCAATTGACTATGAAAAAAACTTCTCCATTGTTGGAGATATTATCTGCTAAAAAGTCTTCCCCGGGTGAATGCTCTGCGTTGGTAATAATGATGGGGTGAAATGATTTACTTGGTAACCCAAATTTCTTAACCTCAGACTCAATGCTATTCCTTTCAAATGAACTTTTACTTTTTAAAATATCAGCACCAAGATATCTTATGCAAAAGTGTTCTTTACTAAAACCAGACTGGATTTTGGAAGTGAATTGGGTGAGCTTCAGCATGTGGGTATTTGGTGTTATGTGGCTCTATGACATTCCTGGAGATGACCTCAATACGTAGCTATACTGTATCCAAATTACAAGATACATTTATTTAACATGGCCTCTTTACTTTAATCCAAGAAAGAATCAAAATTAAAAAGGGGTAGCCCTAGATTTCAAGGTGAAATCTTAGGGGCACCACGGTAAGACAAGAAGAAAATACTCTTGAGTCCATGGGAAAATTGGAAGGATACTATCGATTGTTAGTTTCATACTAAAATGCTCTACTATTGAAAGATATAGACAAGAAGAAAACCAACAATCTCTAAGCTCTACTATAGCTAAGACCATTGTCAATCACATTTCCACACTTAAAACATATTAACTAAACCTTGTTTACTCATGAGGCATAATATTTACCTTGTAATTGCAATAAAAATTTTAAGGTGTTTTGCAATGGAGACTACCAAAAATTATTAAAAACAGTCTTATCACTCTTCCTCTACTACTCAATCTCTATCCTTCTCACCCCTGTGGCCATAACTATGATGAAAATACATGATGTGACTACCACCAATGTATTGGGCATTACATTGATCACTTCTTTAAGCTTAACCATCTAATTCAATATCTTATTGATAATAATGCAATCAAGCTCCCTGACTCATCTCATGCCAAACTAGTAAATGATAATCAAAAGCTAAAAATTTTCAATGAACCTCTACTAAAGCATGAAAAATAAGCTTTCCATTATTTTCAAACCACACATATCATGTTATGCCTGCTCCTTCATCGGGGCCTCTTGAATTTGTTATTTCTTTTGCTGATGTGCCTTCACCTATATCACATTCTCAGATCATGATTATCACATCACATTTAATTCTGATTCATTGCATATCAATGCCTCTATTAGTAATTATACTATCACCGATACTATGGTCTATCCATCAACAATTACCAATGTATGCTTTGTGGTACTCCTCCTAGCTATCAAATGTCCAACATCTATTATCTTATTTTTGGTTCCTAATTCTTACGGTCATATCAAGTTTCCCATTATAGTTGGGCCCCTTACCATACTCGTACCATCTCATTTTACGTTTTCACTCAAAGGATGTGACATGATATTAGGTATCCCTTGGCTCTACGTTGCCCAAGCCATCCCCTTTACGCATCATTTATATTTCAAGCTCATCCATAACAAACAAGTTGTCACCATCAATGGTATTCCACTATGTACACCATTTCCTTGGCACACTCTTATTGATATATATGCACTAGTCATGGAATCTAGGTCTCCTATGCTTCTCAAGTCTAAATCTACTTCTATAACTAGCTTTCCTATTCCCACATGGATTACATCATCACCTTTTCATCATCATCATCATCATCATCATGATGTCTATTATCCCATCTTGTTAGCCTAAGTCCCTTATTTGGGTAGCCCATTCTCATAATAATTCTCCATCTTCTTCGTCTCATCAGCCCATTAGGCCACCTCATTGATCTAAGTCCCCCACTTGGGAAACCATTTCCTATAGGTATCCTCCACATCCTTCACCACATCGGTCTCCTTCACATGCACATAGTTACTCTCCCACACCACCGCTCTTAGGTTATGATCAAATACCTTTGTCTTATTGGATATCGGGTGGGGAGTTGTCTCCCTTCGTCAAATAGTTTTATATACCTCATACACTTGTGGAGCATCACACATTCTTCCCACCTTCAATCACTATCAGTTGTCTCTAGAATTTACCACTCTCTCACTTTCTGTACTTCATGCCTAATATTTTCAAGCACTCACATATCTTTGGTCCACACACTGTACCATCATTATCCTATGAAACACTCTTATGCCACAATTCACACTTGAATATTGAGGGCATACTTCATCAGTGAAGCTTAAGTCCTCTACTTTTTCTAAACTTCACACTCTATACTTCATGATACATATTTTTCTAGCATATACTCTTATAAAATACACTCATTTCCTGATGACACACTTTTGTTATATGGTTCATTCTTCACTATTGAGGATGAATTTCTAAATGAACCTCATCTCATACACATTCAATAGGGGAAACATTTCTCCTATCATTTTCTAACCTTTCATATCATACCATCACACTCACATAGAATCTAAATATTTTTGTTACATTTACTCTTGTTAGCCTATACTACTTACATGTTGCATCTTGTTTACTATGCTATCCGGATTCTTAGTATGTCATTATCATTTCTATACACACATGAAAGTTCACTTGATATCTTGAATTACATACAAGACCTCTTACAAAATCATACACAATTCATGATGCTCGAAACAACTCTTTACCATTCCCATTGAGGATCCTAGGGGCATCTACCTTTGCTACTCTAATAATTCATACATCACAGGTTCTATTGTCACATTATTTACTACTTCTAATTACACTCACTTTACTTTTTACCGCTCTATACATAATTTGAAATACTAATTATATTTTTAACATACTAACGGGTGCTTCATATGAAACATTTGTCTTACAGGATAAATACAACCATATTTGTCTATAACTCTATGTTTGTTCTTGTTTTCTATTGTTTGCAGTGATCCATAGGGATCCAAAATGACTCTACTTCATTAGATCAGTTAGCATGAAGAAGAAAAATAAACACACAGAGGTTCTATCTTTATAGTAACAAGACTGTCACTCTATATAGAGTGGTGGTTACTAAACCGCCACCTAGCCAGGGCGTCGGTCTTGAGACTTCTAGTTTGCATTAGGCGGTGATTCTGGCTCTTTCGGAAAGATAACAAAAATATGAAACGAACAACCCTAGAATTTGAAAGGCTGTCCATGTCTCTTCTCCTCCATGACCTTTCCCATTCTACAGTGTATGAGAGGACATGAGAAAGGCTATAAATACATGTTTGTATAATAGAACAAGATAATCGAAGGATGAAAGCAAGTGAGAAATAAGTTCTTAGTGTTGGAATTGTGTTTTGTAGAAGAAAGGAGTGTGGAGACAGAGAAAACAAGTAATTGGGAGGAAGTGTGAGATATTATCTACTTCTCTTTCATACTTATTGTAAATTCTGTACTTATTGTTTTGAATTGGCCAATAAAAGCGGGAAGAAAGAGAAATTACCCTTACTGACCTTTTTTTCCTCCTCTGGAGGTTTCCAGGACAAAACTTGTTGGTGTTTATGAGTTTATATTCTTTCCTTTCCTACAAGTGTGGTTTCTAAGCATAAGAAAAATTCATTCACTAGATATCTCTGTCATTTTCTAATAGAAAGTAGAAAAACACCATTAATTTTTTATTCTGTGGATTATTTAAAAGTTGAAAAGTTTACAGATCATTTTGGTATCAGAGCTAACAAGTATCTAGGACTGTGGTATTCGTTCTTGGATTTGTATGACAATGACAAGATCTAAAGGCGAAGAGGATTTACCTTGCGATCCAAAAATTTCTACAAAGAAGTGGAAATAGATAATTCAGGGAAAATTGGAAGAAGAGAACTTGGTCCGTAGAATCGAGATGCTAGAGACCATGATGGATAGGATGTTTAGAAGGCAAGAAGAACTTGCAGATTTGCAGAAGACAAATTCTGTCAAGAAAGACTCCATGGACTCAGTGGTTTGAGGCTTAGCTGAAAAGTTTGGCATAGGGAAGAGCCACCATGAGGAAGATTATGGGGAAGAGCATGAAGAAGAGACTTCAAATGCAAGAGAAAAGGTAAAATCTGATCATACTCCTTTTAAAGTTGAGATGAAAGTTGAGATTAAAATATTTGAAGGAAAAGTAGATGCAGATTTGCTTGATAAATGGTTAAAATAGTTAGAAGTCTACTTTAGCATCCATAATGTCACTGAGGCACAAAGGATCACCTTTGCACGTCTCAAAATGGAGGGACATGCTCTGGTTTGGTGGGAAACCCATCTAACCACTTGTGAAAAGAAGAATCATCCTATTGTGAAATCTTGGCAAGAATTTAAAGAATTACTTAGAGGTAACTTCTATCCTATTGGCCACAAGACTGACCAAATGATTAAATGGCAGTATTTTAGACAAGGCAGTGGTCAAAGTGTGCAGGACTATACTACAGAGTTTCAGAGGCAGGCCATGTTGTTAAACATGGACTTGGAGGATGAGGATATTCTGACTAAGTACTTGGGAGGACTTCACACTCACCTTCAAAGAAAAGTCATCTCCACAAAGCCCAAAGATCTCAATGAAGTGTGTGTGTAGGAATACTACATAGATGATGAAAAGAAGCAAGGAGAAGCAGAAGCCAAGGGCAAAGCAGTCAACAAATCAGAAGAAAAAAGAGTATGGGCAAACAAGTAACAAGGTTAAGTGGAAAGGGAAAGGTAAACAAGCTACCATTACTTTAAATACTTATAGAGATCCTAATAATTTTTGTAGGAACTGTGATATCAATGGTCATACTAACGCTACATGTTGGAAGTTTCATCTAGAGTTACACTCGAAGAACCGAACCAAGGACTCAAAGAAGTCCATGATAACTGTAAAAACAAAAGGGGAGGTGGAAATTGAAGATGAATGTGATGTAGATGAAAGGCTTGGATACACGGCCACCAACATGGAGAGCCAGGAAGAGGAGATGAATAGACTATTCTAGATCAAAATCCAGATCAAGAGAACTAAGGTAAATGCTTTGGTTGATACCAGTTCTCAGTCTAACTTGATTTCTAAAGCAGTTGTAAAGAATCTTGGTCTTGAGACTTATGAGCATCCACACCCTTATCCTTTGGGTTGGGTGAATAAGGGTGTTGAAATTCAGGTAACAAGAAGATGTAAGGTCAAGTTTGGGATAAATTCCCAGTATATTGATGTTTTGGAAGCTGACATTATTCCACTTGATGCTTTTGATGTTGTATTCGGGAATCCTTACTTGTATATTAGGGATGCTATATTTATGAGAAGGGAAAACTGGTACATATGGGTCAAGGATGGGATCAACTACAACATCCGGGCACACCAGTGTAAGACACGGGTTACTATGGTAAGTGCTAACCAAGAAAAATGACTTATTCAGGAAAATCATAATCAATTTTGTTTACTTTTGTTAAAGGATAAACAAGATGGGGTAGAAGTTTCAGAGATTTCTAACTAGGGAAAGCATGATTTGGATAGTATTATTCAGTCTTTTTAGGAATTATTTTAGGCTCCCAGTGGGTTACCACCAAAATGGGAAGTAGAGCATGAGATTCAGCTATTGCTAGAGTCCCCTCTACCAAACATCGGGTTATATAGGCAATCCTTGCTTGAGAGCACTGAAGTAAAGAAACAAATCCAAGAACTAATAGACCAAGGGGTAATACATCCGACCACCTCACCATACGGTTCTCCTATTGTGATGGTGCCAAAGAAGGATGTTTCTTGGATAATGTGCATCGACTACTGCGCTTTGAATAAGATCACCATAAAAAATAGATATCCACTTCCCCACATAGATGATCTCTTGGACCAACTTTAGTATGCCAAATTATTCATGAAGTTGGATCTCAAGACAGGTTATCACTAATTCAGAATGAAGGAGGAGGATATATGGAAGACTGCCTTCAAGAAAAAACAAGGTTTTTTATGAATGGTTAGTACTTACTTTTGGGTTATGCAATGCACCCACTACATTTATGAGATTGATGAATGATGTATTGTGGGATTTCATAGATTCATGTGTCATTGTATATCTAGACAATATCTTGATTTTTAGTACCACATGGGAAGAACATCTAACTCATTTACAACAAGTCTTGCAAGTTATCAGGGAGAAAAAACTACTTTGTAAAATGAAGAAATGTGAAGTTTCCAAACAATCACTTGTCTATCTTGGGCACATGGTTGGAGGAGGAGAGCTACGAGTGGATCCAAAGAAGGTGGAAGCTATCACTAATTGGCCAACACCAAAAGGAGCCATAAAGACTAGGAGTTTTTTGGGAGCAATATAGGACATGCAGAAGTTCATTCCGGGATTCTCTGCGATTGTAACACCTCTACACATAGTGGCCGCAAAGAGTAAGGGTTTTGACGGGGGTAAGGAACAAGAAAACTCCTTTGAGTTATTGAAATATAAGATTATTCATGCTCAAGTACTTGCTCTTCCTAATTTGCAACAACCTTTTGAAGTCGGATAGATGCTAGTGATTATGCTATGGGTGCAGTGTTTCTTCAAGGAGGTAAACTTGTATGCTATCATTTTGAAAATTTCACTTCAGCAGTTAAAGGATATTCAATATATGATAAGGAAATGTATGCACTGGTTCAGGAAATTAAAAAATGGAAGCATTATTTGTTGGATAAATAAACTATTGTGCACACCGACCACAAACCTCTCAAGTATTTGCAAGCACAGTCCAAATTGTAGTAGGCAAGGCACTACAAATGGATGGGGTTCATTCAACATCCATCTGGTGATCAAATGCAAGAAGGTTTGTACAAATTTGGTGGCAGACATGTTGTTTAGGATGCCCACATAGGAAACATTCTTGGGGAAGTTTTGGACTACTTTGTGGGACAAGGATACTAGGTTATAGAGGAGCACAACTTTCCATCCACAGATAGATGGAAGAAGGATGGATTTGGTACAATTGATCATGAGGGACAAATACCCAAGGACTTGGGATGATTCCTTAGCCTACATTTAGCATTCCTATAAAGTACACACATCCACTATTCACCATTTGAAGCATGCTTGGGATATTTACCTACAAATCCGCTGGACATATAATTGGGTAAAGGATGAGGTGGAGACACGAGACACTACCATGACTAGAGAAAACAAATTCATTGAGAGGATTTGGAAAATCCATCTCAAAGTCAAAGAACAACTAAAGAAATCTCAAGGCAAGTACAAAGCTAGGCACGATCAACATAGGAGAGAACATAAGCTTCATGTTGGAGATAGATTTTGGATTTACTTGAACAAGGAGAGACTACAAGGTCAAGCACGGAAGCTCAAGCCACTATGATATGGACCCTTCACCATATTGGAGCAGGTTGGAGAAAATGCTTTTTGACTTGATTTTCCATCATTTATGAGGATGTACTCTATAGTAAATTGTAATAACTTGCACCTATATGAGCCATCCATGTCTAGATGAAGATGAAGGAAATATAGTTTCTACCTTCCATTGAGGATTGCGTCTTGGAATCACAAGGTGAATTGGAGGAGGATGTAGTGCTGTAGAAGAAGCTCAGAGAGACTAGGAGACATCTGCAGGAGTCTTGGAAGATTGGACTAAAAGGAAAGACACCAAGGTAGGCCCAATGGTACTTGAAGGAGAAAGTGAGGGAATTATTTCCTCATCTACTCCCCCACTAAGCTTTTGTGGGACCAAAAGCCTCCTAAGTAGGGGAGGTGTGATCCATAGGGATCCAAAATGACTCTACTTCATCAGATTTGTCAACAAGAAGAAGGAAAAATAAATACACTGAGGTTCTATCTTTATAGCAATAAGACCACTACTATGTGCAGAGTGGTGGTTACAAAACCACCGCCCAACCAGGGCGGCGGTCCTAAGACCACTGGTCTGCATTGGGAAGCAGGTCCCAGCTCTTTCGGATAGAAAAAAAAAAAATGAAATGAACAACCCCATAATTTGAAATGTTGTCATTTTCTCTTCTCCTCCATGACCTTTCCAATTCTTTAATGCATGAGAGGACATGAGAAAGGATATAAATACATGTTTGTAGAAGAGAACAAGATCATCGAAGCATGAAAGTAAGTGAGAAAGAAGTTCTTATGTGCTGGAATTGTGTTTTGTAGAAGAAAGGAGTGTTGAGAAAGAGCAAACAAGTAATTGGGAGGAAGTGTGAGATATTATCTACTTCTCTTTCATACTTATTGTAAATTCTGTACTTATTATTTTGAATTGGCCAATAAAAGTGGGAAGAAAGATAGCAATTTCCTTTCTCGACTGGTTTTTCCTCCTCTGGAGGTTTCCAGGACAAAACTTGTTGGTGTTTATGAGTTTATATTCTTTCCTTTCCTACAATTGTGGATTCTAAGCATAAGAAATATTCATTCACTAGCTATCTTTGTCATTTTCTAATAGAAAGTAGAACAACAACGTTAATTTGTGATTCTGTGGAGAATTCCAAAGTTAAAGAGTTTACAGATCATGTGAGCTATGCCCTATGTATTGTTTGATCATTGTATGCTTTTGACCACTTTGGCCATGATTGTCTTGTGATATTGTGACCGATGTATCATGTTTGAAACCCATTTTTCATAGCCCATCTTGTCTTCCTAGTTACTTGTTAGATTGTCTTCTATTACATGCTAGATTTTATGCTAACACTTGTTACTAGTTCATCTTGATTGCACATGCCTTGGTTGCTACCATGCACATCCCCTACCCCCTGTAAGTATCCTTTTTAGATATACATATAAATATCGGTTCCTCTCCTTTGGACCACATTCTCCTATAGTCGTCATATGAACCCCAAAGGAGGGGAGAATTTATTAGGTGAATAAATCACCCCTAGAGTAGCTCAGATTTACAATACAACACAACACTATTGGAAAAAATTGATACGTACCATCTACAGTGGTGCTTATTCGGGAAGCATCATGGAAGGAGAGAAAATCTAAACCTCTCTCCCCAACACTATTCTCTTGGCATGAGTGATGAGGCTAGAATATGTCCTATTAATGTATAATAAATGATCTCATCTTACTCTCCGTTTTATTAAGTTTGATTGCATTTTGTGAATTTTAGTTGATCTGATATGAGTTAGGATGTAATTTTCTATCTTTTGATTGATTGTGATTCTAATGTTTAAAACTTCTAAAATTCCCGATGAAGTGTGTGTGTTCGAAATTTAGTTTTGTAATAAAGCAAGTCTAATCAGTCGAGGAAATGAAGCAGGTAGCATTCAGTATGTTTTTGGTAGCATCTGTTCCCACACAACTTAGTTCTGGAGCTTCCAAGCTAGCTCTGGAACTCCATCACACAGTCATCATTTAGTTCTAGAACTTTTGGACTTACTTCTGGAACTCCAGTATTTAGTTCCAGAATTTTTAGACTTAGTTTCGGAACTCTTGGGTATAGCTCCAGAACTCTCACGGTTTTGATCCTTAATGATTTCCTATGGTTTTGGAACTTCTCTAAAGTTTTGGAACCGATGGAAGTTATTTATTCTAACCACATCTAGAGATTTTACATCAACGACCCTTTCAATCAGGAAAGGATGAGAAGATTTCTGAATGCAGATCCAGGGATAGTTATCTTATAGCTGTCTAATCAGCCACAATATGACTTAGCATCTATTCTGGGAATGATTCGATTTCATCAGAATCGATGAGAAAACTATGATTGTAAAATGTATATAAAAGAAAACCTGCAGTAAATAGATATATGATATGAGATAGATATAAAACAAAGAAGAGAAATATAGTACTCAGATCTAGTATGTTTTGTAATACCCAATGTTTTATCAATAAAATAACCATTCCAATCTCCTGAATCACTCGCAAATGCTCCTGGAACACTCAATTTTCTTGTAAACCCTGGGTTGCATGTGAGGTCCCATTCTGGTGCCTGGGTTCAATACTCCATGTTGTCCATTTTTTCCTAGGGGGTAAAAATGGATAACAAATATTTTTTTATTAGTTTCTATTGATTCCCCCTAATAACATAACCTAGGGGAAACTAGTTCAAAATTTATCTACGAGTAACCAATAAATCAACCCATTAATGCGTTAAATTCTAACAATCAAAATCATATCATTCAATCAAATAAAAATTAAACACAATTGGCCTCCTAGATGACCTAACTTGGGATATTACATCTATTACTTTCCCAAATGACCTAACTTGGGAATTTATTCTACCTATTCGGTGTTTGCTTCCAGATGAACTAACTTGGAAGCCATCAGATTGCGGTGACACCGGTGGAGTGTGGGAAATAGTGGATTTCTTGTACCACTCTTATATGGGTCAATTGTTTGATCGAAATTATTTGGATCCAAAATCCACAAATGTTTGATATGAGCCTGTCTATAACAGCTAGATATTGAGGATGTAGTTATAGGTTGGGGAATATCACACCTTTCTCCCTACTATCTTCCTCTAGTGGTAGGACGCCCAAACCCTCTGGTCAATTATTCATATACATGCATTTGAGTTAGGAACTAATCAATCCCTACCCCATCTCATTGTCATCATACAAATTTAGAATTATTAATCATCCAACATTACAACTTTCACTCTCATCCTAGTGCACTTCAACGCTATACTACGTTTCTCAATACATTGCATAAATCAACACACTGATCCATGGTTCGACACACTATATGGTTCTTTCAACATTATTTTACTACCACATTTGCATGTTCTACTAAAACATGGGATTATATGGATTTATCTCAGGTACGCATTGTCATCACCAATCCGGCACTATGATAATTCTTCACCGGGAACTCCTCGTGCTATGATTATTTACTAATGCACAGCCTTTAGTTTGGTGGATGTAATCTGGAAACAAAACAACAACATAACACAAGAATACCATCGACTATGGAATGATGAAAAATCTGAAATATCAAAGTAAATTATAATATTAACATGAAATTGTTACAATCTCACCCATGAGGTATTTCAAGTGTTATTGACTTCACTTTCCTTTCACCAAGACTATGGGAGAAACTTTACAATTACACCTCTTAATGGCTTCTTCAACACACCTTTAAACTGATGGCTTCCTTTGCACACTTCCTACAATATTTCTCACTACTTCCTTCTATGTTATATGAGGGGGGTGGCCTCTCTATTTATAGAACTTCCAGGCTTATCCATCTTATCTCTAAGATAGGATAAGAAATCCACTCTGACGAATCATATTCTATACCTTAACTCTTATCTGTACATGTAAGCTTATCTTTTAAGATAAGATAAACCTTATCATTTTACATGGGTTCCACATTTTTAGACTTTTTTACAAATAAAATACACAAAATATTTATGACCTCACTCCTTGTCTTTATTACCAATATAATATTTCTAATTCCTAATCATGTAAAACCTACTTCTCTAATTACCCAAACTTTGACATTTTAACATTACCGGACCACTTACGACAAATATTTACTTTTTACAACATTCCTATTGTACTTTGACTATTACGTACTCCACATTATTGGTGACACCATACTGACAGCGCCGTTATCTTCTATCAGACACTACTACTAATTATACTTAACAACATCCTATTCCTAATACATACATTAATGAAATAGAAATTACGGAGGAAAATTTTAGTGTCGACATCTTCCCCCTTCCTAGCTTCTACTCCGTCCTCAGAGTAGACTATTCTGGTGCTTGGAAAATCTTCAACTTGTCATGGTTGACCCATTTCGTAATGATAGTGCCATCCAATTCCTCCAGTCGGTACGTACCATTTTCATGCATAGCTATTATTTTGTAGGGCCCCATCCATTTTGGAAGAAATTTTCTCTGTCTTCTTTTTTTGTATCTGGAATCATATACTAGAACCAAGTCATTCACATGAAATGGAGACCAACGGATCTTTTGATCAAAGTATTCCTTCTGCTTCATTTTCTTCTTATGGCTTGTATCCTTTGCTATTTACCTCATTTCCTCTAGCAAATGAAGATGTACCAACCTTTCTTTTACTGAATCACTTTCATCCATCCTTTCATTTTTCATAACTCTCACAGTGGGAATATTAAACTCAATAGGAAGAATTGGATCAATGCCATAGGCCAACTGAAATGGGGAGTATCCTGTTACTGACTTTGATGTTGCCCTATATGCCCACAATGCTGCATGAATCCTTTTATCCCACTTATGTACCTGCAAGGCTGCATCTTTTGCTAGAATTTGACAAAACACAAAATTTGTTCGTTCCACCTGTCCATTTGTACTTGGCTTGTATGTTGTTGCCTTCCTGTGCTTAATAGAAAATTTATTTACTAGGGCTTCTACTACCTCATTAATGAAGTGGCTTCCTTGATCTATTACAATTTCTAATGGACAACCAAATCTGGTAACAATGCGTTCATATATGAACCTTGCCACCTCATCCATGGAAGCTGTTTTCAATGGCCTAGCTTCAACCCACTTGGTTAAATAATCTGTGGCAACTACAATATACTTATTTTGGCGTGAGGTAGTTGGAAGTGGACCTACAATGTCTATTCCCCACTTTTCAAAGGGACCAAGTGGAAGAATAGGGCATAATGGAGCTGATGAAGTCTTACGGTTACCATGTGTTTGACAAATATCACATGTCTTACAATAATTATAACAATCTTTAAAAAGAGTGGGCCAGTGATAACCTGCATCCAAGATCCTTCTTGCTGTAACTTGTCCAGAGAAGTTCCCTCCACATGTACCATTGTGGAATTCTTCTAGCAGTTCCTTCCCTTGATCACGTCTAACTGCCCTCTTGTACTGTCCATCAGGTCCTATTCGAAATAATACTCCATGTAGAATAGAATATGGACGACTGGCTTGAGTAATCTTTCTCTTAGTCTTTGCATTGGCACCATCAGGAAACTTGAATTCATTCAGATAATTCCAAATATCTATGTATTCACTAGGGATTGTGTCAAGGGATAATAATGCTGCATCGGGGAAATCATCATCATCACAAGATGATCCTAAACCATCATAGGCTCGAGAGAGTGCATCTGCATTGACATGCTTCTTTCCTGGCCTATCTATAATATCAAATTCAAATTCTTGTAGCAAAATTATCCATCTTGCTATCCTTCCTGATGGGTTAGGCTTATTTACAATATATTTTAGAGCCTGATGATCTGTTATAACTAAAAAATTTTGCCCTAGCAAGTAATTTCTAAACTTCTTTACATCAAAAATGATAGCTAGAGCCTCTTTTTTAGTTACAGTATAATTTACCTCAGCATTGCTCATTTGTTTGCTCCCAAAGTAAATTGGATGTTCATTCCCATTTTCATCCTTTTGGCTCAAAGTACTTCCTAGTGCTACATCTGAGGTATCAGTATACACAATGAATGGCTTGCTCCAATCTGGATTCTTCAAAACAGGTGAAGACACCAGGACTTCCTTCAGTTGTCTAAAAGCTTCATGTGCCTTATTTCCTGGTTCATAAGTAACATCCTTCTTCAAGAACTGGGTTAGTGGCTGTGTAATCTTTGAGAAATTCTTGATGAACCTTCTATAGTAACCCACATGGCCTAAAAATGATCTCAACTTACTTCTATTCATAGGAAATGGTAAATCTTTGATTTTTGAAACTTTATCAGGATCAGTACCAATACCATCTCTGGATACAACATGCCCTAACAAAACGCCTTTAGAACATCCAAAGACACACTTTGTAGGGTTTAGTGAGGCTTGTGCTTCATCTAACCTTTGAAATGTTGTCTCCATCTGGTGCAGGTGGTCCAACTTGCTCCCATAGATGCAAAAATCATCCAGAAATACTCTGATGAAGGTCCCAATGTAGGGTTCGAACACCCTATTCATCAAACGCTGGAATGTTGCTGGAGCATTACACAACCCAAAAGGCATAACTCTATAAGAAAACGTTCCCCAAGGAGTGGTGAACGTGGTCTTCAGCTGATCTTTCTCTGCTATACGAACTTGGTTGTAGCCGCTATATCCATCAGCAAAACTATAACACTCCTGGCCAGCTACTTCGTCCAAGATCTGATCTGAAAATGGAAGAGGGTAATGATCCTTCTTTGTTGCCTTATTGAGCTTCGTGTAATCAACACAAATGCGTAGCTTCCCATTCTTTTTTATTGAGATCACAATGGGAGAAACCCATTTTGAATTCTCCACAGCAAATATGAATCCTGCATCAAGCAACTTATCTATTTCTTCTTTTACAGTCTTAGAAAAATTAGGATTCATTCTATATGGCATTTGCTTTATGGGCTTAGCACCATCTACCAACTCAATAGAATGTTCTACCCAACTTACTTGATGGAGTTCCTTGTAATCAAAAGTGAATATGTGTATGTACCTTCAGAAGAGCTGGAGGTAGGATTCCTTCTCACTCTCCATCACAGCATCACCAATCTTTATTTGTTGGAGACGATCATCAACTTCTTCTTCAGATAATTTTATGGGGTCATGAGTTGGTGTGACTGGAAGGATATCCATGACTGAAACATCAACCTCACTTTCTTCATCCTCAGTGTCCACTTCACTGGTACTAGAGTAATAAGAGGATGTCCAATCATCAGTTTCATCACTTGAATCGACAGGTTCTGCCTTATGATGCCGAGGGATCACATTTATTTTCACCCTCTCTACCATGTCCAAGTGTCATGAAGCCTTCATTCTAGTAGTTTCTTGCATGAACTCTCCTTAGCCATGGTCTTCCCAGCAACATTGGGTACGCAACAGTACCATTTTGATCACTTGAAAGTCTACCACACATACAACACCCATAACAGATATTGCCACATTTGAAACTACACCTTCTGGTTTAGTTTTTCCCTTATTTAACGACCTTAACATAAGTGTTGAAGGGTGATCAATTTTTAAACCCAACATATTCATTACAGACTCGGTCATTACATTAACTGCAGCACCTCCATCAACTAAGACATCATGAATTGAAATACCATTACATAATACCTCAGCTTGTGGAGCATAGGGATCCACCTCTGCCTCCAAAATAGGGACCTCAACCTCCTTTCTTCGTCAAGCATTGAGTCCACTTCGCAGCTCTCACCTCTTCTCAGAAGACATAGCCAAGAATTGACCATATGCAATATTTGTAGGCCTTTTGGACAGATCTTCCAAGATGGAGTATGGTCCTTGCCCCTGTGAAATTAGAAAATCCTGCACACCCAACTTTCTTCTCCTATGTTTCTTACTAGTTTCTCCTTTCATCTTCTTAGGATCATTTCCATCTTGATTATCTTTTTCTTTCTTTCTTTTTGTTACAAACACATCTACTTCATTATTTCTGCTCTTATCTACTACATCAAAAGAATTCACAGGCGCTTTTCCTTTATCATTATCTCTTTTACCAGATGTAGAAGCTCTATCTGGACAATTATACTTATAATGACCCTTTTTATAACAACTATAACATACAACTTCAGAAATATTTCTTTTTGGACCTCTATCTCCTCCCTGAGAACTAAATTTTTTTCCTTGAAGAAGATTAATAGTTAACTGACCCATCTTTTTGAGTAGATCTTCATACTCAGTAGATGTACTAGGAGAAATATTTGTGCTCACCAGGAGTGGTTGTGGATTCTGGACCAAAGGTGCTGGTGTAGGCTCTACTTTAGCAACAATTTCTTTGGGCTCCTCTTCCATGCTTTCTTCTTGCCTTCTTGCAATCTCTTTTGCTTGTTCAATGGTAGCTGGGCGGTCATACTTTACTCATTGTCTGATCTCTGGCTTCATCCCAGAATGAAGTGCTTACAGAGGAGATTATCCACGCCATTCATCAACCCATCCGCTAATCCTTCCTTCCGGATCTGGGCATCGAGCTTCCTCCTTAGCTCTAGAACACGAGCATGATAATATCTTATCTTCTCCTTCTCTCCTTGCGTTATCTTTGTGATCTCGATCATGAGATCTGCATATTTCTGTTGTTCACCAAATTCTTCAAGAAAACTTTCAGTTAATAAATCCCATGAATTTTTCACATTATCACCTAGTGTTTCAAACCACCTAAGTGCTGAACCATCCGAAAAGGTAGGAAAAATTCAGTCCATTGTTCCCTTCTTATAAGGCCATTACAAATAAAAGATATTTTCAAATCTTGAATGAAAGAAGAAGCATCTTCAATATATTGAGCTGAAAAAATAGGAATCTTTCCCATTTTCTAAAGTAACCACTGTGAAATACCAACCCACAAGTACAATCAACAAGACTTATGTGCACAAATAATTGGAATCACTATACTAGAAAGTGACTTTACACCTTTCTACAGTAAAATAGAAATGACCACGGTAAACTATGGTAAAACTTGACTTACTGCGGTAAAAACTGACTTTACTGTGGTAAACACTATTCACAGTAAAAATTGAAGTTACTGCGGTAAATACTATTCATGGTAAAAAGTGACTTTACTGTGATAAATACTATTCACTATAAAAATGACTTTATCATGGTAACTACTATTCATGGTAAAAATGACTTTACTATGGTAACTACTATGCATAGTAAAAATAAGGTTACCCTCCAATTGATTTTTGAATAAGTGGGAATATCTCTCCAGAAAATCCACCAACGAGAAATGGTCCTAGCAACGGAACCAAAATGTCATCACTAATCCGGCGCTATGATAATTCTTCATCGGGAACTCCTCGTGCTATGATAATTTATTAATGCACAACCTTTAGTTTGGTGGATGTAATCTAGAAACAAAACAACAACATAACACAAGAATACCATCGACTATGGAATGATGACAAATCTGAAATATCAAAGTAAATTATAATATTAACATGAAATTGTTACAATCTCACCCATGAGGTACTTCAAGTGTTATGACTTCACTTGCCTTTCACCAAGACTATGGGAGAAACTTTACAATTACACCTCTTAATGGCTTCTTCAACACACCTTTAAACTGATGGCTTCCTTTGCACACTTCCTACAATATTTCTCACTACTTCCTTCTATGCTAAATGAGGGGGGTGGCCTCTGTATTTATAGAACTTCCAGGCTTATCCATCTTATCTCTAAGATAGGATAATAAATCCACTCTGACAAATCATATTCCATACCTTAACTCTTATCTGTACATGTAAGCTTATCTTTTAAGATAAGATAAACCTTATCATTTTACATGGGTTCCACATTTTTAGACTTTTTTACAAATAAAATACACAAAATATTTATGACCTCACTCCTTGTCCTTATTACCAATATAATATTTCTAATTCCTAATCATGTAGACCCTACTTCTCTAATTACCCAAACTTTGACATTTTAACATTACCGGACCACTTACGAAAAATATTTACTTTTTACAACATTCCTATTGTACTTTGACTGTTACCGTACTCCACATTATTGGCGGCACCGTACTGACGGCGCCGTTATCTTCTATCAGACGCTACTACTAATTATACTTAACAACATCCTATTCCTAATACATACATTAATGAAATAGAAATTACGGAGGAAAATTTTAGTGTCGACAGCATCCCTATCTACTTTATGTTACCAAGCTTTCCACTCACCAACATAAAGTGTGGGAAAATGTAGTCAAAAAATTATGCACTTACTATTATAATGATACCACAAAGTATGTTGTTTTATATATGAATTTTACGTAAGAAAAGTATTCAATAATGACCCATCCCCTAGTCCTATCGTTAGCTAGTTGGTCATTGTTGTCACTTGTCTTACACATTCATCAGTTACCCACACAGTTGTAGTTGTCTCTCAGGGAGTATTAGGTGTCATTCTTTTTTCAGTTATAATCTCTAGCCTTTGACTAGGTCACCTATGGAGGGATTGGGGCACCCATGGGTTCCCCGATACTTATTTTTAGGTGCCTTTTTAATGATTACACTTGGTTCTAATTTAGATTTTCGAGGTCAATATTTGTAATTTTTCCTACCATTGCCCTAGGTACTAGTCACCATGTTAGGTCATTAGTGTCTAAATTTGAGCAAGAGGTACATATATAAACACAACATACTTTATTTCTCGAGGGCATACTATTTCTACCAAGGGTTGGCTATCTACTATGGCAATGGACATCATCTAGTCTACTTTTTCTTGTAGAAGCAAATAAAGCCATGCTTAACCATGTTTTGTGGTTGAAAAACTTGATTAGACTGATTGTGTGTCAAAACAGCTCCCGTTTTCCTCCAAAATATGTGTTTTCCATTTAGACCCCCTAAATGCCACCAAAATTACATTTTAATGATGCCAACTTGAAGATCCTAATGAGATATTTCCAATGATATAAATTTTATCTAATTTGGAGCTCCGGGTCGAAAGATATGGCCATCTAAAGTTTTTCCTATCAGGAGGCACATGAATTTGACACGTGGCAACCTTTAATTGGTTTGCATATCAGCCTATGCCAATGTGTACTTGCTTCTCCTTTTTCTAAGTTTCTACTCCTCATTGGATCACAATATTGGGCTTTACTTCTCTGCTCACCATATGTCCTTTCGTTTTACCTTTGCGGGCTCCCTTTATGAGGATACGGGACAATAAAACTTCACCACATTCCTTCAGGATGTCAATTTTTCCTTTACATTTTTCAGTCCCTTGACACATGGACCAATGAAAAGGCTCCAAGCTCTTCGCATTACAGAACCTGTCAGACCCTAAAACACGTGAGCCAATAAGAAATGACCACGTTTCTTTGCAATTTTTCCCTTGACTGAAAAATTATGAAATGCGAGCCAATAGAAAGGCTCCATGCATTTTGCATGTCAGTCTTTTAATAGTCTCCAACCTCTGACATCCATGAAGGATTAGCCAATGAGGAAGCACCATGCCTTAATGCATTGCTAGAATTTGCATAGTCAACTCTTACTGTAGACACGAAAATTAGGTCACACTCCCCTTTTGTCCCTCGACGTATAAGCCCCCTTTATTACATTTACCTAGCCATGACCCCCTTCACCCCACTAATATTAATTTAATTAATATTAGTGAATTAATGCTTTATTCTCACTATATTTATTATTTAAATATCTTATTTAAATAATATCTACACATACAGTTCACTTAGACACCTCACCAAGCTAACTCAACCTAAGACCTATTCTTAGCAAGTTCCCATAACTAACTAAGACTTACCCAAACCCTAAAAATCAATGCCTACATTCCCTCTAACCACATTCCCGCATGCTCACAAGAATTTTTGAGTCTAATCCATGGGATAACGACATGATATCCAAGAAAATCAGGAGGATCTCCCTAGTTTAGTAACATAGGAAATCCACCTTGACCGACGTCAGTTACCCCTAACCATAGCTGGTTAAGCCGGACCGCCGTCGGTTACCCCTTTTAACCCAAAACAACCTTATTCTCAAGGTTGGAACTTGGAACTTAGAAGTTGGAAGTAAGAAAGTTGATGAGCAAGAACACATCTCAGAGAGATAACGCATCTTCAGAGAGCCAATTCCAGCAAGAAATCACATCCAAGGAAGGAGATTGAGCATCTTCTCCTGCACAGCCAGCCCAACCACATTCTGATCTATCCAAGCAAAGAGGAGTGTGCATGCAGCCCATGCAGAAGATTTTCTTCAGTTGGTGATCACTTGCAGCCTTTAAACCCATCATCAGCACCTCCATCCTTCACACATAGACCACCAGGAATGAAATCCAAGTAAGTATAACATCATACTTTCCTGGTTATTTCATTTCATCATTAATTTATCATCCATTGTTTATCTTGCTCTCTATTGACATTCTCCAACATTTTCACCTCCATAAACCCATCAAAACCTCGCAAAATCCTACTCCAATCACCCATTACCTCGTTTTGACCAACCAAAATCTTTTGTGTAATCACAAAGGAGACCAAAACCCCATTCTGTGACATTTCCAGATCTCACAGTAACTGGCGCCGGTTATACCTAACCGTGGTCGGTCACCCCTGACCAATGCCAGTCTCTGTGTTTGCCCACACAGCCTTAAACAGAGACCTACCCACCTAATTTTACCTCACCCTCACTCACCTGTGACCTACCCGAGACCTTTATCAGACCTGCAGAGACCCAGAACCAATCATTTGACCTTTGGATTCTATTCTAGCTTAGCCTGTTAGATTAGATCTATTTTCTTATTGTGTTTTTAAGTGAGATACCTAAATCATTTTAAAATAACAATAGGATTTACTTTGTTTACAACATTAATTTGTTTAAAACAGTGGACTGACAGCCATCTAGGAAGTATCATACTTCCCAGATCTAGCTCACACTAGGTAGTTCACTGCCCATATTGTTTAATTCCTTCTGGTGGTCTTGTTTTCATTACAGGTAGTTCCTCCTAGCCAAAAGGAAGCTCTCACAGTCAGCTGTGGATTCGGAAGTCATACATGTGCAACAACCCATCAATTGACATTTGAATAGGTATTCCTCCTACGCCCGTTACCCTATCTGTTTCGTCAACAATTCAAAGAAACAATCTAAGAAAAAGGTGAAACATTTTGGCACGCCCGGTGGGACCCATCCGGGGTTCCTTGCATTTCATTCATTCCTAGGAAAAAAATGTGTGTTTGTTTCCCTTCTAAGAGCATACACACTAATTTTCTTCCCTGGTAATCCACTTCTTCTTTCTATTTTCTCTAAAGGAAACTTTTCTTTTGGTGTATTTAAAAGGAATCATTCCTTCATGTTTTTTGCATTATAGTGAAAGAGCATCCCTCTTCCTCTTCATCTTATTGTGTCATCCAATTTCACATTTTTGATTTGGGTTTTAAAATCATTGCATTTCATTCTAATTTTCTGCATTAGCTCACATTAAATGAGGGCAACCTATATGTTGGAGGTCATGACCAGTTGATGGTTGACAAACGAATCATAGAAAAGCACTTCTATCCTTTTCTCTTTCTCTGAGTCTTACCAAACCACACAAAAATTCAAATACATACATTCTTAAACAACATCTTACCTAGAAGAAGCTGTAGGTGATCACACGATCACGACACAGTGGGCACCCAGCTCACTGCTCTGTCGAGTCATACTTCAGAGCGAAGCCTGCCCCCACCATAACATACCTGAAACCTCACCCTTTAGATCTCCTTCTTTGTAGGAAGCCATCCTCACCAAAAACTCTATTTCACAATTCATGTGTCAGTCCCTAAATAGCATAAGCTAAACAAACATAATAGAAAAGGGCACTCTTAGGATCACATTTTCTTAGTGTTTCTACTTGGCTTGTGTTTTGAGGTGAAAGATCACGTTCATCACTTTTTTTTGTTCATCCTTGCATGCTCCTCATCATAGCTGGTGTATTCCGGCTTCACCTGAGTGTGCCTGGGCCATATCACCATCATTCCTAGAATTCTGGGTCTGATTCCACATCAAATTCTAATTCACAACCACTTTTTCTCATCACTGTTTCAATTTCACAGTAACCGTCATCGGTTACCTCTGACCGCCATCGGTTAAACCCAACCGACGTCGGTTCCAGGTCCTTTTGCTAACCTACTCAAAAGGACATTCTCACTTCACTTTTTTCCACTTTCCACAGTCTCTGTCACTGTCATTTTTCCCATTGATGTTTTACACATCCCCAAATTTGGCATACTTGTCAGATTTTGCCTTCTGCCTCACTTTTTACTCACGGTCTATTTTCTACAGTGACCGGCAGCGGTTACCCCTGACCAACGTCATTTTCCCCTAACTGGCATTGGTTAGCTTGTTTCACATTCCACCCACCATTTGTTACTTCATCCATTTTTTTTATCACCAGATTCACCTGTTCCTATTGTTCTCTGTATCATTTACAGAGAAACAACCCTACCTAATCAATATTGGTTCACATGGTGCTGACCCAAAGACAAGCAAATTCCCTCGTGTTCCATGCCAGTTGCCAACCGCTCCCACCTAGTCCTTCACCACCTTCTATTTTATCACCAGCCATGGATCCTATCCAGCCTACTAATATTGCTACCGGAGATGAGGAGTTTACATGAATCCTTGACCAGAACCCTATTGCCTTGTAGTTTTACCTCTCCCACTCATTCACTCAAGATGCCTCGAGTCAGTTGATATACAACATGCCTGTATCTATCCCCCCGACTCTCACACCCACTTTCGCATCAGCCCATCTAGCTCTGTGCTACCCACATCCACCTTACCCCTAGTCATTTCATACACCATCACGTCTGTTATCTCTGTGGCACCCATTATATCCACCATACCCTCGACGATTACCCCAAACACAACCTCATCTACCGTAGATGAGGAAATTACACGAATCCTTGATCAGAACCCTATTGCCTTGTAGTTTTACCTCTCCCACTCTCACTACCCATATAAAACATGCCCGTATCTATCCCCTCGACTCTCACACCCACTTTCGCATCAGCCGCATCTAGCTCTGTGCTACCCACATCCACCTTACCCCTAGTCATTTCATAGTTAGGTTCTATAACTTCCATGACTGCCACGTCTGTTATCTCTGTGGCACCCATTACATCCACCATACCCTCGACGATTACCCCAAACACAACCTCATCCACCCCTCATGTCTCACACATACCTATAGCTACATTCCCACCTCCAGTGTCGGTGACCCCTACCCCATTTCAGAACGTAGTTCTTTCCATTCCACAATCATTAGCCCCTATTGCCACTAGGGTTACCACGACCCTTCCACCCCCATATACATACTACCAACAACTGCCTGTTTCGTCTATTATCCATTCTGGGTATGTACCCCCTATTTCATTACCTTCTTCTCCACCACCTTACATGGCAGCCCCATACACTGGAATGCCACCCCCATTATATACCCAAAACCAACATCCTCACACTATAGAGGGCATCCACTCATCACAACCCACCAATGACCTAATTAAATTGATGATGGATGAGATGAAGACACTGGAGGAATCAGTTTCCGGCTCCCAGAACACTCTCACCTATGATGAGATTTACAACGAGCCTATTCACCCATCCATTCCTATCCATTCATACCCTGTGCATTGGGAAATGCCAAAATTTAACCGCTTCAATAGTAAGGAAGACCCACAACAACACTTGCGCTCGTTTAAACATGGGTGTTATCTGATTGCTCATGATGATGCCTTACTTTTGAGAACTTTTCCCATGTCCCTCACTGGACCAGCATTAGATTGGTATAGTGGGTTACCCAAACACTCTATATTTTCATTCAATCAGGTAGCCCAAGCTTTCTTGGATCATTTCTCTATCAATATCGCCAAGAAGGTTACCATGACCGATCTATATTCCACACGTCAGTACGAGGATGAATCTATCATAGATTTTGTCACTCACTGGCATAGCCTGATCAATCAACTTACCTTCCAACTGCCACAAACTGAACTCATCGAGCTCTTCACCTGAGCTTGCACCAGACATATCTCCCCGACCTTGCAGGTCCAAACTTTCTGAACATTCGATGAGGCATTCACTATGGCACGAAAGTTAGAGATTCGGGCCATCGAAGAGAAGAAAATCCAATTACGAAATAAGAATTTGGCATTCAAGTCGAATGAAACCTCTTCTTCTTCCAAACCACCAACCAATTATTCAAATGCTAAAGGTACCACTAACGCAGTGGTACTCAAGGCCGACCCAGCTCATCTGTCCAATTAGGCTACACCCTCATCTAATCTATCACCGGTCTAGGCTTTTCGATTCAGCCAAGAGCAATGAAAATATACCCCAATTGGGGAACCTTACTCTTCTATCTTAGAGAAGCTTATCAAAGCTGGTGCCATCACCCTTCCACCCATAAAACCACACACTGGTTTTGACCCTACTCACCCCATGCCCGTGTGGTATAAGGAACAAGATTTCTGTAACTATCACCGAGTGAAGGGTCATAGTGACGACAACTACATCACTTTCAAGAATATTGTCCAAGAAATGCTCGAGAAAGGTGAGTTAACTGTGGATAATCCCAACGCCACCCCCAACCAAAATCTACAAATCTTTAAAAAACCATTTCCCAATCATGCCCCTTCATCCAATCAAACTGGTGAGACATCCACTCACGATACCCATACCCGTGAGGTTCACGCAATCTTTAACGAGGTACCTGTCACCTCTCAATTACCTCACATCCCTTCCATAGAGGAAATCCTAGCCCGAAATCCTCCTTCCACATTGGAACCAACCGTCAC
The DNA here is from genome assembly GCA_019776745.2 of Taxus chinensis. Lineage (NCBI taxonomy): Eukaryota > Viridiplantae > Streptophyta > Pinopsida > Cupressales > Taxaceae > Taxus > Taxus chinensis. The sequence continues at coordinate 147,395,601 of CM034149.1, forward strand.
TGTTCCTTCACCAATAGAAGAACACCTTTCATCTCCTACATCACCTACGGAGGAGTCTTCTGCTAACATTGAGACCATCTCACCCCTAGCTTCTCCACTTAGAGAACCTTTACCTACCGTACCTCCTCAACCCATAGAGGAGCTCCCATTACCTCCTCTACCCATAGAGGAGCACCCATTACCTCCTCCACCCATAGAGGAGCACCCATTACCTCCTCCACCCACAGAGGAGCACCTATCCATTCCTCCACTTATAGAGGAACTCCCATCATCTCTTCCACCCATCATAGACCTGGTGGAGATACCTTTGCCTCTTGGCGAGCATTCTCCATCAGCTACCCAACATCCAACAGACCTACTTTCAGCTCTCTTACCCATGGAAGTTGAAGCTGGCCGATTCCCCATCTCTAAGATGCATTTTACGGGAATTCCCATTAGGTCCTCACCAACTCCACCCACAAATGTGCCATTCTCACGTTTGGCTGATCACTTGGATTATGTGGATAGGGCTTTATTGTGGGGGCACCTCTTACTCCCTGTCTCAACACAGATGCAGAGATCCCTCGATGACACCTCCACTATCTACCCAAACACATTTCCACCCATCAAACCACATACAACCACTACTGTCGCAACCCCTTCCATGATACCTGTTAGCGCTCACACCACACCCTTACCCATAACCCAACCTATGCCTAAACCCAAACCCATACCCACAACATTTACCTCCACTAAACCTATTACCACTTTAGGGGTCACCCCGACCACCAGCCTTACTCATCCACCTATTAAACTGGATTTAGCTACATCCTCCAACATCAATACCACACCTACCCTGACACCCAAACCAAAGAAACAAACTCATCGACCTCATACCCTAACTACACCAATCACACCCGCACTTGTCCTATCTACCTTAAGACCTCAGCTGCCCAACATGGTCAAGCACCCTTCACCCATCCATAAACCAATAACACAACAACCCATTCCTTCCTCACAAACCTCTAACCTACCCAGGCACACAACACGACTCATACCCACACCTGCAGTCTCTTTACCACCAATACCTCTGATACCTTCAGCCATTGCTTCACTACCCACTACACTTCAGTCATTTTCCCTCACACCCCAAGCATGACCCGCATCATCTACCTTCATAGCACCCCCATTATCCCCATGGGTAACTCGCCCTCTTCCTCCATCTACTTTTCCTTCTAGACCTCGTACACCCACATCACCTTTACCCAAGAAGGTGCAACCCAAAAACAAAACCCCACTACCCCACAACAAGGTAGTCAAAACAACCCCACACCCTCCTACCCATCCATCTACTGTACCCCTACCCAAATGAACCCGACCGATACCTCAAACCACACCGGAACCTAAACCCATAGCTCGACCTGTTCCTACTCTTCCAAAAACAATTCCCTGACAACCAACCACACCTACACCCAAACCCACATTCACTTCCCATTGTGATCCACTAGCAGGGTCCTATGCCAAAATTTTAACCAACCTCCTCGAGACTTCTGTTATCACATTACCACCACTCCGACCTTATGACCCCCTCAAACCCAAGCCAAAGGGGTTTGATGATACCAAAATTTACACATACCATCATGTGCCAGGGCATGATGTGGAGAACTGCAAGGCCTTGAAAACCATCCTTATCCAATTGTGTCCACCCGAAACCAACTTTGATGATGATGACCTTCTTGATGAGGATCCTGCTTCACCAACACCCATTCCCACACTGCCCACTCAACAACCACAACCTCCACCCTCACAGCTCCCAGAACCACACACAAAATTTGAAATTAACATGGTTCGCATCAGAGAACTTGCCACGCCACCACCCAAATGTCGTTGCACCCAACTGACCTCACAAGGATTTTCTCCTCCAGTAGGTTTTTTCCCTTCATGTCATTATACCACTTACCCTACACCTTCTCCATTTGAAAACTTCCCTCAAATCAACATGGTACACGTCACTACATGTGCGTAGAAGGGTAAAGAAAAGGTAGCTGACCCACCAACCAATCCTATACCCAACATACCATCTGCACCCATACCTAAGATAACTATCTGTGGCCCCACATACCCCATTTCTAATGGTGTCACACATCGCACCATGCTCAAACAATTACACCAATCTCCCCTCAAAATGTCCTTATATGACCTCATCCAAACCTGGAATCCCATCGTCAAGCCCTCATGGAGGTTCTTCAATCTATTGAGGTTTTACCCAATGACCCTACACCCATAGCCTCCATTATCACACCCCATCATGTAGCCTCTCTCACCAAATTACCACCTTCATCCTCACCTCACCTTGTTCACCAAGTGGCCTCCCTTAGCTTCTCAGAGGAAGAGATCGTGCCATACCAAAACGATGACCCAGACCCAACCCTCTTCATCTCTGTCCACATTGATGACATACAGGTACGCTGTGTGATGATTGATGGAGGCACTAGCATTAACATCATTTCATCCCATGCATTTTCTCAAATGTGCATACCTGACAATTACATGCATAAACATCTGGTCATGTTGCATTCATTCAATGACGCTATCACCTCCACACTGGGCACCGTCATCCTTCACATTCGCGTGGGCCCCTGCACTATTCCAGAATTGTTTTATGTTTTGGAGGGGGAATTCTAATATAACTTGTTGCTTGGTAGACCCTGGATCCATGTCATGGGTTGTGTTCCTTCCACTTTGCATCATTGTGTAAAGTTTGAACATGAAGGACACACTTATACCATTCTAGCTGACCCATCACCTTTCAAAACATGCAACATGCTTTACCGACCCAATGATGTGCTCATACCTATCAAGCCATCTACCTCTGCAACCACTACCGCTTCACCTACACCTCCACCTACCAGTACAGCCGCTGCTTTCACCGCACATACCTCCTCTATTCCTACCACTGCTATAACCTCCACGGCTGACCCATTAGCTTCCCAATCCATTAACTCCACCTCCGCATCGACCTCTGACACATCATCCATACCAGCTACCCACATACCAACCACTGATCCCTTGGAAGGTGTTTTTCAATGCCTCACTCTAGGGGAGTACCACCTATATAGTGTCAACACATTCCTTACTCCACATGAGTATGGAAGCCTTCACCAACACCCTCGCTATGATCACCATATAGGAGAACACCTCCTTTATGGTCCTCCTCATCTTCGTACTAGTCTCACCTATGGGGGACTTGATACTACCACCTACACACCTGAACCACCATCACAACCCCACCCATTTTCCACTGACTTCCAATCACTTACCAATCACCGTTTCACCCACACCTTCCTGCACCACTGTGCGTGGAAGGGTTTTGGTTTTGGATTTTACAAGCAAGGCTGCCATACCGTTATTCCATGTACCACCCACAAACATAATGACCATAGTGGTATCGGCTTCCTTGAACCTCCTACCAAATAGGCCCGCATTGAACTCATTGCAGACCCTAGCCCTTCTCCACCTTCATCACCACCCTCACCGATGGAGTCAATGGATCCTAAATCTATCCCTCCTAACTTTTTTTTTTCATAAACACCATTTCCTTGGGGCCTTTGACTTATCAACATGAAGGCAAGGCCCCTTCCACTCTCCCATTCCTGTATCCTGAGATGATTGACAATGACACACCTACCATTAACATCATTCAATGTCAGGATGATGAATCCATACTCACCTACCTTGGTGCAGAAGACTCATATATTCATCGGTCGTTACCCTCTGAGATGCAAACCATGTTGAATGAATCGACTATTGAGATCAACATTCATACTCAGGATGACCCGCACATCCTAAAGATAGGACAATCTTTAGATGCTGCTGAACAGGAAGCCATCACTTCTTTTCTCTGAGATCATAACCACGCTTTCGCTTGGTCTTACATAGACATGCCCGGTATTGACCCCACCATAGTGGTCCACAATATCGTAACCATTCCTGATGCCAAACCTATCAAACAAAAGCTGAGGAAAATGCATCCTCGCATTGCTCTTCTCGTCAAAGAAGAACTTCAACACCTTCTTTCTGTTTCCTTCATCTTACCCATTGATTATCCTCATTGGATTTCTAACATTGTCCCTGTTACTAAAGCAATAGGGGGACTCCGCATTTACACAGACTTCCATGACCTCAACCTCACCTACCTGAAAGATGACTTTCCCTTGCCCGGTATTGATCAACTGGTTGACCTTACCGCTGGTCACGAGATGCTCTCACTCATGGATGGTTTCTCGGGTTATAACCAAATTTTTCTTGCCCCAGAAGATCAGCACAAGACTACATTCATTACCCCTTGGGGAACCTTTTGCTATCGAGTCATGCCTTTTGGCCTTAAAAATGCTGGTGCTACATATCAGCATGCTATGACTTACATCTTCCATGATATCATGCATCGCATATTGGAAGATTACGTGGATGATCTCTTGGCCAAATCTAAACATTGCACTGAGCACCTCGCTGTCCTCAAAACCATCTTTGACCGCCTCATTAAATATTGTGTCCACCTTCAACCTAAAAAGTGCGTGTTCGCGGTTCTCTTAGGAAAAATCCTGGGATTTATTGTTTCCCTCTGTGGTATAGAAGTTGACCCTACTAAAGTCAAGGCCATTCTGGAAATGCCTCTGCCCACTAACCTTAAACAACTCCGTAGCCTGCAAGGTAAATTGCAGTCCATTCACCATTTCATTTCACAACTATCTGATCAGTGTCAACCATTTCATCATCTACTTAGGAAAGATGTCTCCTTTAAATGGGATGATGACTGTCACAAAGCTTTTGAGGCCCTAAAACAATACCTTCTCCAACCACCCGTACTCATTCCACTGAAAGACGATCAACCTTTTTACCTATACATATCAGCTACCGATCATTCCTTGGGAGCCATGCTCGCTCATCGCGATGAACAACATAGGGAGCAGGTAGTTTATTACATAAGCCATACTCTTTTGGACTATGAAACCTGATACAACCATCCAGAAAAGATTTTCTTAGCCTTAGTTTTTGTCACCACCAAACTCCACCATTACCTACTCAACCACAAAACCTATGTTGTGACCAACACCGACCCTTTACACTTCATGTATGCCAAACCTTATCAAAATCAGCGTGTTGCGCGATGGATTATGCTTTTAGCTGATCTTGACCTTGAATTCATTCACCAAAAGTCCATTAAGGGCCAGGCTATCATCGACCAACTGGCTGACACACCTATTTCTGGGGACCAACCCTCTAATTTTGACTTTCCCGATGAGTCAATTGCTACACTTTCCCTAGATGAACCCCCTTACCAAATGACACTGTTCTTCGATGGTTCCAAGTGTCAGTGTGGGGGTGGGGCTGGTGTTATCCTCATTCCTCTAGATGGAGAACCCATGCCTTTGTCTTTCAAGCTAGACTTTGAATGCACCAACAATATTGCTGAGTACAAAGCGCTCATACTAGGTCTCCAGACCACCTATGCCATAGATGTCAAATCAATCCACATCTTTGGTGATTCACAATTGGTCATAAACCAAGTCAATGGTATGTACCAATGTCGTAATGAGATACTTCAGAAGTATAAACATCATGTAGACATACTTTTGACCACCTTTGATCGTTACACCCTTCAAACCATCCCACCGTCAACCAACAAATTTGTAGATACCATGGCCTACTTAGCTTCCCAAATACCCGCTTCCCCTACCAATTCCAAAATATTTGTCACCGTACAACACCTCCATTCACCTTCTTATTTACCTCATGATGTTTACTCAATCAGAAATGACACCCCTTGACCCAAGTGACCTTTGGTATAAACAATACTCTGACTACCTTTCCCTCTCCATCTTACCTCCTGATCTCACCCGTAACAGACAACGTGCCTTCCTTAAAAAGGTCTCCCATTTCGTTATCCTAGGGGGACTCCTCTATAAGCAGCTTTGATGGTATTCTCTTACGATGCCTCACAAGTTCTGAAATTCCTTATACCATTAAGGAGGTTCATGATGGCATATGTGGAGGTCACTTTAGTGGCCTTGCTGTTACTAAGCATATTCTTCACCTAGGCTACTACTGGCCAACCCTTAACCATGATTGTTGCGACTATGCCCAAACTGTTGTGTAAAATGTCAACAACATTCCAACCTACATCATACACCCAATCATGCCTTACAGGTCGCTTGTGACCTTTGGCCTTTCTCTTAATGGGGTTTGGATCTTGTCAGAGAAATCAATCCTCATTCTTCCCAATGTCATAAATGGATCATAACAGCTACCGAATACTACACAAAATGGGTGGAAGCCATACCACTCATCTCCACAAAATCTGAGAAAATATGTGAGTTCATTAACCATCACATCACTTGTCACTTTGGTGTCCCTCATTGCTGATCACTGACAATGGAAAATAATTCAAAAACAAAACACTGCAAAAACTTTGCGACACCTTCAGACATTCAGCTTAGTTTCTCCTCACCTTATTACCCACAAACTAATGGCCAAGCCGAATCCACTAACAAAACCCTCAATAAAATTCTCATGAAAGTGGTTGACGATACTAGGAAGGATTGGCATACGCACATTCCTTTTTCTCTATGGGCATACCACACTAGTATTCACACTTCCACTGTGGCTACACCCTTTTCACTGGTCTACGGTACCAAGGCTATGTTTACCTCTCGAAGTCTAGATCCCCTCACTCTCACTCCATTTCTCTCCATGACATGCTTATTGATGATGATTTTGTCAGGACTACTTAGAACAACTAGAGTTATTAGACGAATGTCGTCTTAACGCTCTGGATCACCTTCAAGTTTACCAACAACGTATCAAACGTGCTTATGACAAATGTGTTCATGAATGAACTTTCCAAGTTGGTGACCTTGTCTTGAAATAAAATCAACATGTAACCAAAGCAGAAAAAAGTAAACGGGGAAAATTCCACTCCTAATTGGCTTAGACCATACATCATAACTCATATCATATGAATTGGGTGCCTATCATTTGTCCTCGCTTGAGGGTAAAACCGAACCTAAGCCCTTTAACACATTACATCATCGGACCAATCTATTGTTGACTCGTTGTCCTACCTCACCCTTTGTCTCTTTACAGGCTTGTCCCTTGAGTGCTATCCAACTTCATACACCTCCCTAACGATTAAACAAGAATCATGTGAGTACCTATCACTTGTTATCTTCTCTTCAATATGTGTACCATGAAACTACGCATATCATGATTCTCATGGATACATTTCGTCTACCTGTAGATGAGATCCCATGGTCGTTCTACCTCACCTTTTAAACAAGAGTCCTATCCTTCACCTTGGTCTTTTCCATGATTTCAAAGACCTCCAATGGGACCCATACTCCTTGAGTAAAACTTATAATAAAAAATATGACTCCCTCAAAAGGACATCTTCTTCTCGACCAAATTGGTAATATAAATAGACTGATCCCTTGAAGGACAACTATGTGAAACCTTTAAAAAAAAACTGAGAGTGAACCAAAGCTTCCCACATCGATGATCTTGACGAAGAACTCAAAGAGTACCATATTATTTATCCCACATATACTTCCCACATCAGATTAGTCTATCAAAAACAAAAACACCTTTTAGTCATGGACTTGCCCATTATGACCTCGGACCTCTTGCCCCAAAAGACCTATCCACTCAAAACATATACAATTAACTACCTTTCACCCACCTTATCATTTCCACTCTCATTTCCTAAATTTCCTTAAGGGACATCTTGGAAGTTTCAACATTTGGTGATCCTGTGACTAATTTCACCATAGAACAGTTGATCATGCAATGCCTTTCGAGATCTTGTATTCATCACCCCTTTTTCAAGATATGATCTACTCGATATAATTCTACCCAATCAGGTGGCTTTATTACCCCCCCCTCTTATATTTTAACCATTTTTGGTTACATTTTTATTACCCTTATACAGGACTTGATACGTTGACCGCTTAAATTTGGAGTTTCATCCTCCCCTTTCGGCCATAATCACCCTCACCTGTAACATTTTACCCTATAATCTACCCCCACCTATTAAACCCAAACCCAAAACATGCCCAAAAACCTACCAAATCATTCTCATATTCTTCCCTAGCTCATGGGAGAACTACATGGGAGAACTGGTTGAACACAAAGAATGTGCTCGTAAGCCCAACAATGTAGTAGTAAGATGCAACAGATGTTGAACCTCCGCAGTCACTTGTAGGCCCATAGCTCTCTATATACCTGTGTCAGCAATGTAGGTACCCATGTGAACTGTGTCCACTGTATCATAATTTTATGAACTCCCATTAATGACCTCAGGAATCTCCCACCCTTTGCATCTGGCAGTGCGAAGCAGCACATTGCCTCCATCAAAAGTACCACTAACCTCATCTCCTCTTGATGAGCTCTATACATCACTCCATAGCTCATGCTAGCGCTATGGAATGTCAGGTCTGCTACACCCTCACCAAAAATGGGTACTAGTAGCTCCTCCGATGCCTTTGAAGAGATAGAATAGACTTGGGCCCCCAATATGGGAAACTGCAGGATCCTATAGACGTTCTCTAGGGTGATTGTCATCTCACCCGTAGGCATATGGAAGTTGTTAGTTGCTGAGTCCCATCTGTCGATGAGGGAAACCATCAGAATCACCTCCCAGACTACATTCTGGTATCGCCACACCCCTATCAACCCCACCTCTGCAACATGCTGCCACTCCTCCTACGTCATGCTCACCCATACTATCAATAATAAGGGTGGCACCCAGGCTCTCATCCACAACTCGTCTCAGGCCTGTATCCCATAAGAGAAATGTATTAGTAGACCTTCCCAACTTACCCTATTTCACCACAAATCCAGACCTATTCTCTTTCTGCACCCCCATCTCGTTGGCCTTGTGACTAATCCAACCTACCCAAACCCATCTACCCTACCTATCTACCCTAACCCTCACCCAAACCTACCCAAACCCATCCACCTGAACCTATCTACCCTAACCCTCACCCAAACCTACCCAAACCCATATACCATACCGATCTACCCTAACCCTCACCCAAACCTACCCAAACCCATCCACCTAAAACTATCTACCCTACCCCTCACCCAAACCACCCTCAACCCTTCCTGTCTCCCTTAACCCTTTTCCCTCTCACCTGACCAACCCTGGTTATCCCCTGACTGACCACGGTATCCCCTTGACTGACATCAGTCATTGTTCTTGTGACCAATACTGGTCACTACCCACCAACGTTGGTCATTGTTGTGCCACCCACCACGACTTCCCAGCCCTACTTTTTCCCTCCTTACTCATTCTACCCACCCAACTCACTCCTTACACTCCTAAATATCCCTCTATTACCCTTTTTCTCTACACCCCACCCTTCCCCATTCCCTTTTCCTTCTCTTTTTCTCATTTTGAAATTATTCCCCGCCAAACCCCCCCATTTTTCATAGTTTCTATAGTGTACATCAAATTTACCAAACAATGAATCAAAAGGTTTGGAACTTACTGCATCCTACTACCGTCGTCGTGGTGGAACCTCAGGCCTCTGTGCCACTCCTCTCGATCCCTCTCTAGCCTCTACCATCCTCGAATGACCTCTCACTCTCCCAACCAATCGCCTCACTCGATCCAATCTCATGGCCCCATCTCTCGCCCAATCAACCTCGTCTATGTGGCTCACCACCAAGCTCTCTGATGTTCTCTTTTGTCCTCTTCCTCTTTTCTCTCTACTTTTCCTTTCCTACTTTTCATAATGCACAAATGAATTTTCAAAATGTGGGTTTTCCACTTTTTATACCCCACCCGAATCGACCAACATCGGTTTCCCCTTGACTGACATTGGTCGTATGCCCTCGTTTACCGATGTCGGTTCTAATCGACCATCATCGGTTCATCTAGATCACTGTCGGTTACCCTACATACTCAATGCCCTCACATTGACCTCATTTTCCTTACCTCCTCTTTCTTTTGCCTCCCCTACACCTACCTGGACCACTTTACCTTCCCCTCTGGCCATCCACCTTCTTCAAACTCACCTCGTTAGCTATTGAAGCCTCATTCTTTTACCCCTACCTCGGCCTTACCCGTTCTATGACCTATCTACCTGAACCTGGAAAATTATTTGTGACCTTTGAACCAATGTGCTCATTATACCTTATGACACTGTTACTCATTTTTTTTGACCTTGTGCCCTTACCTTGCCTATTTCCGAGACATCTATCCTGACCCTACCTTTGGTGTACTGAAACATACTTAAACGTTCCTACACCTAACCTACATTGTGTTTCCTGACCTTATCCTATACCTTGGATACTGGATTCACTTCACCCTTGTTTGGATAAACCTATCGACCTTAGATGATGTAGATTTTTCCTTCTCTTCAACCCGGTAGTGTGCTGCAGTTTATATGTGTGCGTGCGTTTGATTGTTGCTACCTTTGACCCTGACCCGTTACCTAGATTTTCTGAGTAGACATTTCACCCTTTTCCCCTATACTCATTTTCCTTTTCCTCACATTTACCTTTTATTAAACCACTCACCACTTCAGCCTGCTGCCTTGTCAGTTCCTGGTTTGAGGGGGATCACCTTCACCCTCACATGGGGCAACCACATCTTATTTTTGTTAGCATCACTTACCAATAAAAGCTACACAAGAAAAAGGGGAAAAATGTAGACACTAAAATTAGGTCACACTCCCCTTTTGTCCCTCGACGTATAAGCCCCCTTTTTTACATTTACCTGGCCATGACCCCCTTCACCCCACTAATATTAATTTAATTAATATTAGTCAATTAATGATTTATTCTCACTATATTTATTATTTAAATATCTTATTTAATTAATATCTACACATACATTTCACTTAGACACCTCACCAAGCTAACTCAACCTAAGACCTATTCGTAACAAGTTCCCATAACTAACTAAGACTTACGCAAACCCTAACAATCAATGACTACATTCCCTCTAACCACATTCCTGCATGCTTACAAGAAGTTTTGAGTCTAATCCATGGGATAACGACACGAGATCTAAGAAAATCAGGAGGATCTCCCTAGTTTAGTAAACCTAGGAAATCCTGCCTTGACCAATGTCGATTACCCCTAACTATCACCGGTTAAGCCAAACCGCCGTCGGTTACCCTTTTTAACCCAAAACAACCTTATTCTCAATGTTGGAACTTGGAACTTGGAAGTTGGAAGAAAGAAAGTTGATAAGCAAGAACACATCTCAGAGAGAGAACACATCTTCAGAGAGCCAATTCCAGCAAGAACTCACATCCAAGGAAGGAGATTGAGCATCTTCTCTTGCACAGCCAACCCAACCACGTTCTGATCTATCCAAGCAAAGAGGAGTGTGCATACAACCCATGAAAAATATTTTCTTCAGTTAGTGATCACTTGCAACGTTTAAACCCATCATCAGCACCTCCATCCTTCACACACAGACCACTAGGAATGAAATCCAAGTAAGTATAACATCATACTTCATTGGCTTATTTCATTTCATCATTATTTTATCATCCATTGTTTATCTTGCTCTCTATTGACCTTATCCAACATTTTCACCTCCATAGACCCATCAAAACCTCGCAAAAGCCTACTCTAGTCACCCATTACCTCGTTCCGACCAACCAAAATCCTTTGTGCAATCACAAAGGAGACCAAAACCCTGTTTTGTGATATTTCCAGATCTCACAGTAACCGGTGCTGGTTATACTTAACTGCGGTTGGTCACCCCTGACCGAAGCCAGTCTCTGTGTTTGCCCACACAGCCTTAAACAGAGACATACCCACCTAGTTTTACCTCACCCTCACTCACCTGTGACCTACCCGAGACCTTTATCAGACCTACAGATATCCAGAACCAATCATTTGACCTTTGGATTCTATTCTAGTTTAGCCTGTTATATTAGATCTATTTTCTTTTTGTGTTTTTAAGTGAGATACCTAAATCATTTTAAAATAAAAATAGGATTTACTTTGTTTACAACATTAATTTGTTTAAAACAGTAGACTGACAACCATCTAGGAAGTATCATACTTCCTGGATCTAGCTCATGCTAGGCAGTTCACTGCCCATATTGTTTAATTCCTTCTGGCGGTCTTGTTTTCATTATAGGTAGTTCCTCCTAGCCAAAAGGAAGCTCTCATGATCAGCTGTGGATTCGGAAGTCATACGTGTGCAACAACCCTTCAACTAACATTTGAACAGGTATTCCTCCTATGTCCGTTACACTATCTGTTTCATCAACAATTCAAAGAAACAATCTAAGAAAAAAGGTGAAACACTTATAATTGTGAAGCATGAGCAAATAGAAAGGCTCCATGTACTTCACATTTTTAGTATTTTCTTTGATCTCCACTGATAATTGTGAAACATGAGAGAAAGAGAAAGCTCCATGTCTCCACAGTGTCAGAACCTATCAGTTGTTTTCTTCATGCTTGGATGTGATTGGAGGAGCCTTTGCAATTGTCAGATTTGTGATAGGCGAGCTAATGAAATGGTGCCACGTAGCTCTTTTCTTTCCTTTCTCTCGTGGATTTTCAATGTTCTATGGGTTTTTAAGAAAACCCTACCCAATTCTTTGACTAATTTTTTTGACCGAGCTCCTTTTTCATTGAATGAGCTCCTTTGTTTCGTGGCTTTTCAACTTTTAGCCCATTGAATTACCACCAGCTGTCTTTGACCTTGTCTGACTTCGCTGGGCCACTAAGATCTTACCACATAGCCCCGTTGATGTTGTCATTGAGTTTGATGGGAATTGGAATGTCAGGCAAATTATCTTAAAATAGCCCGCTAGTAAATCCAGACCACATGGATTTTTTGAATGCCAATAGCTAGGGCTTTTGGGAAGTGTAATTTGATGGTCGTTTGACCATCACAGACTTCTGAAAAAATGGCTAAGTCCATTTTCAAGCTTTGTTCAAGCCAAAATTAACCCAAGGGGGTAATTTTGGATAACAACTTTGGTGACCTCTCGGGGTAATATGCTTGCTAGGTTTTGACTAGTAGGTTTAAATAAATCCATTAGGTATGGATCCAAGCCAAAAAAAACAAAAAACTGATTTGCAACATTTTAAAATTCTTACCCTGGGGCCGTATGGAGCTCTAATGGGTTTAGCACGAACTGGAACTGTCTAAACTTGATTTGTGGGCTTTAAATGAATCTCTAAAGCTTCTAAAGTTTGAGTTGGGGCTATCTTGGTCTATTCTTTAGGCTGATTTGTGTGGGATTTTGATGTAGAACATAGAAAATTATTCCCGAGCATTGTTTTGACCAAGAAAGAGACACCATGGGCTGGCCTGATTAGAAATGATCTTTGGGACTGAGTGATTGAGATTTTAAGACTGTCCCAAATCTGATTTGGCCATGAACACTGCCATCTACTACAAGATGCCCCAAACTAATCTTCATGATTTGGTGGAGGGAAATAGATACCTAACTGTTGATTTGGAGGAGAAAAAAGTGGAAATCTTTGAAATCTGCCTCTTGATGATTTAGTTGCTTTGCATTTGAATTTTCCTATGGATAACAACCATTTTTTGTAACTTTGAATCTCTTTGCTACAAATTCTCCTTCTGGAAGCATGATGAACTATTCAAGAACACACACTAGAAGCAATGGAACATGTGCACCAGCACTTAGGGAAATTAAAACATATTATAACAACAATATAGTGTGCATAAGCACTTGGAGGAATTGAAAAGTCCTAAACTAATATGTACAAGGGTTAGAACTTATTCTTTCTAGTAAAATTTTTTGAGATAGATTCCATTGACTGGAATCTACAATTCTTCACCATCTAACTTGGATAGTCAGAAGGAATTGCTACTTTTGCACTCTGTGATCATGTATGGGCCACTCCATATGGCATTAAACTTGGAATAATTTCCAGGATTTTCTCAATCAACATCCCATTTCATCTCTAAATATCCTTCCTAGAATGTCCTGGGTTTAGATTTCTTGTCAAAGATTCTCTTGTTCAGTGCTTGATCTTTCTCCATGGTTTTCATTACATGCTCTCTTATTTATTCCAACTCCATCAGTTTTGCTTACCTGATTTCCATAAGTTCAAACTCAGCTAGTTTCATCTCTTTCATGAGTTCCAATTCCGGTAACTCAAGTGATATAGGCATCACTACTTCTTTTCCATATACTATTTTATATGGAGAGGTACCTATTGACCTCTTGGGTGTGATCTTATCAGCCCACAAGGCTGATTTGAGATTCACGTGCCAAGTTCTCTGATTCTCATCAAGATTTCTTCTTATGTCAACAAGAATCTACTTGGCCATTACCCTGAGGGTAGTAATTAGAAGAAGTGCTGAGATAAATTCCATTTTTAACAACCCAATCTATTATTATTGTGCCAAGGAATGCTAATGCATTTTATGATATGATAGTGGCAGGGATACCAAACCTCATGACTATCCCTTCATAGAAGTCCAATAAACTAGATTCATTTGCTTCCTTGAGTGCCACTGCTTCAATCCACTTGGTGAAATAGTCAGTTGCTGTTAGTATCCACTTATGTCCTTGGCTTGAGTTTGGATTGATAACTCCAATGAAGTCCAATCCCCATTACATGAATGGTTCATCAAATGCAATGGGATGGAGGGAAAATGCTGCTAACTTCTCTTTTCCTATAAAGAAGGCACATTTCTTACACTTTTTAATCCATGAGTAGCAATCACCAAACATGGTAGGCCAATAGTAACCAACTTTCATGATTTTGAGAGTTATTACTCTTGGAGCGAAGTGGCCTCCCACTTCTCCATCATGGAACTCGTGTAACACTTTCTCAATCTGATTTGTTGAAACACACCTTAGAAGAACTCCATTTACATCCTTCTTGAACAAGATTTCGTCAATAAGGACATATGGAATGGACTGCAATTTGAAGTATCTTCTCTTTTCTTTGCTCAATCCTAGAGGACACAAAGTTTTTTGGAGATAATGCACCATATTTTGAGCCCAACATGGAGTGGGTGCATCATCAGCTATCTGTTCTTGCTCATTTTGTAACACTAGGACAACCTCTTCTTCACCTTCTGACTCAACATGTTGTTTGGAAGCTAGCTGCTCACACAAACCTTTTCCACAAGATAGCTTAGTCACCTTAATTTTAATGTCATACTCCATCAAACAAGTGATCCAACTTGGTCTTTTCTCATTTAAATCTTTGTTTAGGAGAAATTCCTTGACCCCAACATGAGACACTAACTGTTGGATCTTATTGTTTGAGACCAAATGTCTGAACTTTTTCAAGATTCTAATCACAACAAGAACATGTTTTTATATAAAAGAATATCTCACCTCATAATATTCTAAACTTTGGTTGAAGAATGATATGAGATTTTCTAAACCTTCTTTATTTAGTTGTGCAAAGATGGCTGAAATTGTATCTGAACCTCCAAAAACATAGAGTAAGAAATCTATTGAAAAGTCTGGCTTGATAAGAGTTGGAGCCTGAGATATAATATGCTTCATGGCCTCAAATATCTCTTTAACTTCTTTTTTCCACTTGAATGCAAGGATATTTTTAAACATCATTGTTAAAGGCTTCACTAATGTGGAAAAATCAGGCACAAATCTATGGAAAAAGTTTATTCTCCCCAAGAAACTTTGGAGAGCTTTCTTGTGACTTGGAAATGGTAGAGTTCATATGGCTTTAACTCTCTTGGGATAAATTTCCAATCCTTCCCTTAAAACAATGTGGCCCAAAAATTTTCCTTCATGTGTGAAGAATATACACTTCTTCAGATTCAAAGAGACTCCAAATCTTCTACATCTCTGAAACACTTGCCTGAGGTGAAAAAGGTGATCTGCTGCATTTTTGAGAACACAGTGATATCATCAAGATAAAAAAGCACTATCTTTTTGATCAAGCCCTTGAACGCCATATCCATAGCTCGCTGAAATGTTTCTCTGACATTTGACAGTCCACATGGCATCTTCATATAAGCATGTGTACCTCATTTTGTTATGAAGGATGTATTGAATTGGTCATCTTCCTTCACCATGATTTGATTATATCTTGAGTAGCCATCCAAAAATGAGAACCTTTCCGAACTAGCTATAACTTGCAAGATTTGTTCCATTGAAGGAAGCAGATAGTGATCTTTGAGTGAAGATCTATTCAGATCACAAAAGTCCACTCACAATCTGATCTCTCTATTTTTCTTTCGCAATGGCACCAAATTTGTAACCCAAATTGAATGCTTGATAAGAAAGATGATGCTAGCTTCAATTATCTTATTCAATTCTTTCCTCATGAGAGGTTCAATGTGGGGATTCACTGGCCTTTGCTTTTGTCTGATGAGCTTGGATCTTGGATCCAACTCAATAGTATGTTGTGCTAACTTTGGATTGAACCCTCTCAAATCCTTATACTTCCAAGAAAAGACATTTGGGAATTCTTGAAAAAGTTGGATAAAATCATATTTCTCTTGTAGAGTACTTATTTTTCCAATTTGCAACATCTTACCTTCACCCACTGAAATAGGCTTTGAATCTTCACCCTTCACTTGAATATTTTCCCTTTATTTCTAGAATTGATCATTAGGATTGAACATTGACTCCAAATTCACCAATCCTTTGGGAAATTTGTTTGTTCTCACTTGAACTACCTAGTCTCCATATTATTTCTCCAGTATGTCTTGGTTTCTAGAAGAAAACTTAGCCTCTTCCTGCAAGAAATTAATGATTTGCTGGTCATTTTCAAACACTTGCCAATAAGTGTTATTTTCCGGATCAACTGGTCTTAACACAACTTTGATATGAGGCCGAGTTTTCTCACTTTTGATACTTTTCAAAACATCAAATGCTGCCCCAATTTCTTCAAGTCTATCTGCTGCCTTGTTCTTCTTCCTTGGGATGGAATTGATGCTAAAATCCTCAAAATCCTCAATGACATCCCATACCCGGATTTTGTATTTCTTCAAAAGATTATTCTTAGCAGCATTTTCCCCTATAACTTGGTTCACAATAAGCTCACTATCTCCAAACACTTGCAAATTCTTAATACCTCTTTTTCTTATCTAATGCAATATATGGATCAAAGATTCATACTCAGTTGTGTTGTATGAGCGAGAAAATTGAAAATGGAAAGCTAAGTAATATTTGATATTTTGAGGTGTAATTAACATCGTTCCTACCTTAGCACCTTTCCTACTCCTTGAACCATCAAAGAATAGTTTCCATACTTTGTTATCATCTTTGTGATCTGATTTGGTAATGTTAAGGAGAGTTTTCTCTTCTTTGTGCAAGTAGTAAACTCTTATCTCAACTTCTTCCATTTATTTGTAAGGATCAAAAGCATGCCTCTTGTTTTCCACTCATCAAGAGTTAATTCTGGGATGCTTCCAAATTTGGTATGCATTTCATAAGTGCTTAGGAAATATTCTTTATCAGAGGTTGAACAATTTTCATTGACTGGATCTAGTGTACGAGGCTCAATATGGAAGTTTGTAATTGATTCAGACATGATTGTAGCCTTAGCTCCATACCTTGTTCTAAATAACATGTGTAACCAATCAACAGATAAGTAGCCCCAAATTTTACTTGTGAAGTCTCTTGATAAACACAATGCAAAGAGTGGTGGCAAGTCAATAAATGAGACCTCTTGCAATAATGTAACATTTGGACATGCGTGTAATGTGAGACTTAATTATTTGATTCCTCCAACCATTGTTATTTTTGTCCCATCCAATTGCACTACACCTCTAGAAATGAATTCATATTGGAGACCCAACTGATCAGCTATTTGTTTAGGCATGACAAAACTACTTGCTCCCAAATCAATCATACAATTGTGTACAAGATTATTCCCAATAATTAGAGATATGTAAAATGGACGAGGATTCATGTTTTTACCTTGTTGAAATCCATGTTTGCATTCTTGTTGAGTTGCATTTGTTAGCACCTTATCTTGATCTTTGGATGGCTGACTGGATGTAGACCAATTTGCTATGGTAGCTTACAACAATGTTTTTTTGACCTGGGATAGCTAATGCATCCCACATTGAAATGTTTAAATTTTTTTTCTTCATCTGCGCAATGATGTTGAACGGGGATAAGCACTATCCATCTTCCACCCTTTTCTCTACACAACCTTCTCTTGCATGTGTATTGCCACCACTAGTATATGAGCTTGTCTAGGAGGTGGCTTGGGCTGATTTTGCACGTTTGGAGTTGCACCTTGACTACCAACCCATTATGTAATGATAAAGGGATGTGAAACATTTGATTTGGATGAATTCCTTTCCTCAACATTCATTTTCTTAGACCATGTATTGGCTACTACACCTTGAGTTGGAACCTGATTCAGACCACAGAAATATTCAACTTATCAATTAGCAAGTGTGGTCTCATTTGGAGGTGCCTCTTGGGTAGCTTCTTACTGTTGATTTTCATCTTGGTTTGTCTCTTGTTCTACACCCATTTTTGTTACCTTAAGATCTTGATTCAAAGCACCATTAAAATACATTGACTAGTTATGAGGTTGATTGAATGGGAAGCACCAATCATACTCTTGAGCTATGTTATATTTGTACTGGTACCATGGCTCTAGACATGGATATAACATTAGGATTGTAAGGTTGAAATGGCCTATTAACAAGAGGTTTTACTTGGTTCTAATTTTTAGCTTGAATAGGTGGCTTATTAGGCTTATACAGAGGTCTATTGGGTTGGGGTTGAGGCTGATATGACTTGAAATTTTGAGCATGCTGCCTCTTAATTGTCACCAACTCATTGCCCAAGTTTTGTAATTGTTTCATGACTTCTTGGAGCTCATTTGAGGTACTAGAAGATGAGGTAGAGGCTTCAATAGAATTCTAATTTTTTGGGGTAGGAATGGGAGCTAATGTAGGTGCTTGGCTAGTGCTTGGGATTCCTAATTCTAGATAAAGAGGCATGGGTGGCCTAGGTGCTAGTTTACCAGCCTAGATTAAGAAATTTTCAGCTCTAATAGCAATATCATAAGCTGCAGGTAAATTTGTACCTCCCATAGATTGAATCATCATGGCAATATCAGAATTTAAAGCTTTTAGAAAGTAGAGAAAAGCACCTTCATCTGTTGGTCTCATGGCCAATGGAATCCTATCCCATGTCCTCTGAAATATAAAGTTGAAATCAGCCATCTACTCATTTGGTGCCCTCTTGATTGTTGTCAATTGCTCTAATAAGGACAGATTGTCACCTCTTTCTCCAAACTGATTGTAGAGGGATATGCATATCTAATCCTAATTTTTAATAGATCCTACAACCAAACTCCTAAACCTATGTAGCACCTTGCCTTTGAACGAGGAAGCTAACAACTTGAATACAATGTCTACCTCATTTATTTCATGAATAGTACATATGTTTGCAATGTCTTTGATATGATCAACATGAGTTGTGTGGTTCTCTCTAGTAAAATAAGGGATATTTTTTAGTGTTGCAACTGGAATTGGATTTTGTGCATTAAGAGCAAGTGGGTTGCTCCCTGTGAAGTTGACATAGGGATTTGAGTGGCCCTTGTGGTGGTTTTTGTTGTACAGATGTGCCATTATAATTGGTCTAAGAACTCTGGTTGATTGAATGAAAGGTCTACCAAGTGGAGGTGTTGATAGAGTTCTATTCAATGGAGATGGAGACCTTTGAGCTCTTCTTCCCCTTCTTCCTCTATCCGGAGATAGCTATAGATATTTTAAAAACACCTTCCTCTCTTGCTCTCGACCTTGTTTGAATTCTTCTCATAAATTTTTCAAGCTTGGGCTACTTAAACCAGTGAATTATCCCCTCTTTGGAGTCACCAGATGTGCTGATATAAGGCCTCAAAAGGTTGGAATTTACGAAAAAGCACACCAATCTTGTTGTAATAAAAAATGAAGACTTCTTGTTGTCCCACTGGGCATGCCAGAACTGTTATCACCAAATCACAACACCCTATGATTTGCACAAGTGTGTGTGCTTGAGCTCAAAGTGTGACTGTGTAACATGGGTATTATCGCTAGGTTGTGGGACTTGCTACTCAAAATAAACCTTCAGAGAAGGCTGGTTCCTCTTCCTAATCTAGTGCAAGCTAACTCTAATGAAAGAAAACTACTGAATATCTCTATCCTAAAATTTCCAAGGGACCAGGGAGAGAGAAAGAACATGAAAGTAAGGAAAACTACACTACATAGGTGATACACCAAGAAAAGGGAATGGGAAAGACTCTCCAATGTGTAGAAATGAGAAGAAATGTTGATTAGAGAGGGTGAAAAAAAGTTCTCCACAGTCTAACAGCAGCACTTACAACATCATTTCCATGAAAACACAACAATATTACACCTTACAAGAGCATAAGGAGACATAAAACACCTGCAAATAAAATGAAGAGGCAAGAAGAATGTAATAAACACAGACAAGGGAAGAAAACATCCACAAATTTGCATCTACTATTTCATTAATATGCACAGTTCACTTACAAAGTAAGAGAAAGGCCTAGATCAACATGCAAGAATTCCAATATGAAGGGCTACAGTACATTGGCATTCCAAAACAAAAATGATAGAGTTTTGTTACAAGAGTCATCCCCCTTGACAAAATGAAAGCCCCTTCTATATATAGCCTGATCTAGAAAGAAAAGGACAAAGAAGAGAGAAGGGATGACTTCCCTAACTTTTAACCACCAACAAATCACATTAAAATTATCTATCAAGCACATGGGCATCTTACAGGGCCATCATCTAGTCTATTTTGTCACGTAGAACCAAATAGAGCCATGTTTCATAAGTTCTAGTGGTTTGAGCAACTTGATTAGACGGATTGCATGCCAAAACAGCTCCCCTCTACCTCTTAAAGTTGTGTTTTCCATTTAGACCCCCTAAATGCCACCAAAATCATATTTTAATGATGCCAACTTGAAGATCCCGATGAGAGCTTTCCAGTGATATAAATTTTGTCTGATTTGGAGCTCGGGGTCGAAAGATATGGCCATCTGAAGTTTTTCCTATCGGGAGGCATAGGAATTTGACACGTGGCAACCTTTAATTGGTTCGGGGATTGGCCTCTGCCAACATGTACTTGCTTCACCTTTTTCCAAGTGTCTACTCCTCATTGGGTCACAATATTGGGCTTTACTTCTCCGCTCACCATCTGTCCTTTCTTTTTAACTTTGTGGGCTCCCTTTATGAGGATACGGGCCAATAAAACTTCGCCATGTTCCTTTAGGATGTCAGGCTGTCCTTTACCTTTGTTAGTCCCTTGACACATGGACTAATGAAAATTCTCCACACTCTTTGCATTACATACCCTATTAGACCCTTAGACACATGAGCCAATAAGAAATGACCATGTTTCTTCATAATTTTCCCCTCGACTGACAATTGTGAAATGCGAGCCAATAGAAAGGCTCCACGCATTTTGCATGTCAGTCCTTTTAATAGTCTCCAACCTCTGAACATTCGTGAAAGGATTAGCCAATGAGGAAGATCTACACCTTAATGCATTGTCAGAATTTTAATAGTCAACTCTGACAATTACGAAATGCGAGCCAATAAAAAGACTCCATGTACTTCACGTTGTCATTATTTTATTTGATCTCCACTGACAATTGTGAAATGCGAGTGAATGAGAAAGCTCCATGTTTCCATAGTGTCAGAACCTATCGGTATCTTTTACTTCGTGCTTGGATCTGATTGGAGGAGACTTCACAATTGTCAGATTTGATGATAGGCGAGCTAATGAAATGGCGTCCACGTAGCTCTCTTTCTTTCCTTTGTCTCACGGCTTTTCAATGTTCCACGGGTTTTTTAAGAAAAACCCACCCAAGTCTTCGACTGAGCTCTTTTGACCGAGCTCCTTTGTCATTGACCGAGCTCCTTTGTTTCACGGTTTTTCAAATTTTAGCCCATTGAATTACTGCCAACTGTCTTTGACCCTGTCTGACTTAGCCAGACCATTAAGCTCTTACCACGTAGCCCTGCTGATGTTTTCATTGAGTTAGACGGGCATTTGAACATCAGTCAATTTTTTTTAATATAGCCTGCTAATGAAGTCAAACCACATGGATTTTTTGAATGCCAATGGCTAGGGATTTTGGGAAGTGCAATTTGATGGTCATTTGACCATCACAGACTTGTGAAAAAATGGCTAAGTCTATTTTCAAGCTTGTTTAGGCCAAAATTAACATGAGGGGGGTAATTTTGGATAACACTACCTTTGTGGCCACTAAGGATAGTCTGACCCATTCATATGAATATTTATTTTTTAGGGGTTTGATGCTTTATATGGGGTTTTGTAGGTGATTCTTCATTACAAGTTTACAGTGTCATTAGTGAAGCTAATATGATACTCACGCGACAAAGATCGAGATCTTGCGAAGACCTAACGACCAAATCAGATTTAGGTTCTAAGCTATTCTACAGACCAGGGCACCTATCCTGTAGACTAGGGAACCCAAAGGTGCTCTAATCCTCCTCTAGGTACCCCAGTCTAGCCAAATCTTCATCCAATGCAATTTTATGAGGTGTGTTGTGTCATCCTTCTCCGTCTGCTCATCATCCCATTTAGTCCCAAATCACTGCGAGGTAAGTCCATTTCAGGTTGGTACCCTTTCCCTCCTATTCCTATTATTTCATTTCATTTAAATATCAAATCAATTATTTAGCATTCATATTTCAGTTTATATTAGTCATTATATTGTTGTACTTTCTTATATTAACTTCTAAAATTCATATTTCTAGTTAATCAATAGGACAAAGTTCAAGCTACAAATACAAATAAGTAGCTGATATAAGAACAAGAACTCCAACAAAGTATATGATAAACAAGAAATGGATAGTAAAAAACAAGATTCAAGTGAGTATACCATAATAATGCATGGAAATTGAGGTGAATACCAGTCTAAGGGAACAATATAAGATGGAGGAATTAGCCCAAACATGGCAGCCAAGGATCCAACAGGAGATTAAACAAAATCATGAAGAAGACCAAGGTAAATTTCAAAGTAAGGAAGTGGTTTATACAAGATTTGATGATGTACTAGATCATGATGAATTGAGATCATTAAGTGAAGCAATAAAACAAAAATACAAAGCTTGCAAAGAGGTGAATAAAGTAGCTACATGGGAGATTGGTGAATGCTCCTATACAAATGAAGAACAAACATCGAGGAAAATTGAAGATTATGAAAAGAAGGATGATCATAACAGCCCCAAGTTTGATGAAACCATGTGTGAAGAATAAAATCTCATGTTGAGAGAAGAAATTTACATGATTGAAGAACTCTTTAACTCTCCAAAAGGCATACAAACAAGAAATGAAGACAAGGTGAGTATTTTTGATGATAAGGGGTTTGATAATTTTGATTTTTTGGGTGAATTCCTTGAAATTGTACCAAATGACTCTACTAATGCACATGATAAGCATTATACAATAAAATTTAAATGGATGGATGAGTGTAGTGAAGATAAGAGGTATGCTAATCAACTTTTCATAAGTGAACTAAATGAGTTATCACAATATTTGATTGATGCAATGGACGAAGAAGCGAAGAATGAAGCAATAACTAATAGAGAAACATTTTTATAGAAAATATTAATCAAAATGAGGACCAAGAAGGACCAATTACAGCCTTGGAGCAGCTGAGTGTAATGGAAGACATGAGTAAGCAGGCAAATAGGAAAGGAAAAGTAGGCACAATGAGTAAAAGCATGAAGATGAGGAAAGCGAGAGTGAAGATCAAGAAGAAAACATGTAAAGTGAAATAAAATGGATGGAAAAAGGACAAAGCATAGGATCTAGGTGGATATGACTCAATAAATCATAATGGAAGCAAGGCAAGAAGACTAAGGACTAACAAAAGAAATAAGATGAAACCAAAAAAGTAAAGTGTAGGAGCACTTTTTCTCCTCCTTGGGAGTATGATGTAGGGGCATCCTTAAATACCTTAAAATAAAGCACATTATCATGGTCATGAGGTCAAATTAGGTATATGGAGTCAAGATGGAGTGATTTTAGGTGGTCTAGAGTTTGGAGTTTTAATAAGGGAGATTTCTCTCCAAAACATGTAATTTAAAAATTCAAACTTATAGAAGTGAGTCTAAGTTTTCTAGGTGGTAGAGGCATGTTAGAAGGAGTCTTACGTTAAAAAAGTGAGAAATGATGTTATGAAGCTATGTTTAGGACATGTATGGTAGTTACACTTGAAGGGAGGAGTCATCATATAGTGAAGGGAAGTTGAAAAGTCACAAAAAGTGACAATTAGGAAGAAAGGAGTAGTTGTATGGATAAGATATTTGAATAGGAAGAAAGGAAAGTCAGCCTCTGGGAAGTTTTTGAAAAGGCATTCCTCAAGGATGGAATGTGGATGAAGGAAAAATATACAGTTTGCAAGAAGATGTAATGTAGTGGAACTTGGGACCCTGTTTTAGTGCTTGTGTGGATTGTAAGCTTGAATGTTTTTTGAGTTTTAATAAATGAAGGAGGTGGATTATTTGTAAAATGACTATGTAGTGTTCCTTGAATTCATTTTAAGAAATGTTGAATCTTGAATGTCTTGCATGGATATCGTTTTGAGTTAGTAATCTTTAATAACAAGTGAGATTTCCCTGTTTTGATCCATAGGGAACTATTAAGACTGTGTGTTTATATAACATGCTTGGGAAAGTATTGAATATGCCAAGTGAGTGTGGAGTAGGATTTCATTTATTTGAGGGTGTTGTATGATTTCTTTGGTTCAAAGATTCAAGAAAATCTTTGTTCTGAGCACCGAGATAGATGTAGTGAGGATATTTTGAAACACTTAACTTTCCCCTGATGGTTCCATCATGGAATGAAGGTATGATCATTACATGTTATTAGAAACCTATGGTTAAAGAGATTTAGTGACCTTTTGAGTGTCAAAATAAAGCATTCTTGAGAATAGATCCCGTGCATATTAGAATTGATTGTCTCAGTATTAACATTGAAAGAAACACGTGATAGTGGGTCAAGGATATATAATTGTGAAGGAGATTGAGTGATTAAGGCCTAACATGATGACACAGACCTCTCAAAGGAAAACCAAGTATTGAAAACAATCTCCATTAAGTATTACAACATATGAGGGTTTAAGAGCTCAAAACCCTAGTTACATAGTTTAGAGCATAAAGAAATATAGTTTAATCTTACTTGTTGATGATTATGGGAATATACTGTCACTTTAAACATGTGAGGGAGGCCACTAAGAACCTACAACAAAGATTTGAAGGACACAAAATGAACTTGTTGCATTTGGCAAACCACTTTATGTTCTCAGGTTATCATAAACACCCAACTAGGGTTTGATCATTGGAAGCCTAAAACAAAGAAATCAGCCATGAAATTTGTTAGAATATATCTTGAATAGGTTCTTAAGGAGATAAAATAAGGGTAAGTGCAACAAGTTAGTGGACAAAAAGGGGTCATAAGTGGACATCATATTACAAAAAACAATGAAATATCAACTTGTACGGATTATTAGCAATACACGCATTCAATATTAGAAAAATTTATATAAATATGAATCTTAGCATCCAGAATCTAGTTTCTAAAATACTATTTTTTTTAAAAATGGACAAGTTTAGCTATATTGAACACTTAAAATTATATGACTTGGTTTTTTTGAAAAAACCTATAAGATTGTAGTCCGTTTTCCCATGATTTGGATGACCAAATCTTGTTTTTTTTCATTTAGTGAAAAGTTAGATATAGTTGTCTATCTTGGGATGGATTTTATTTTCTATTTTTTTGAGCAATATATTTTTTTTAATGATTTTTTCCATGAAAGTGGCCTGAAAATATTTAAAAAACAAAGTGCTTTCCGTTTTCCCACCATAACTATATAAAAAAATATCGAAATCAAATATATATATATTTAACGTGTATAGAATTTCTCCATGCTTGGGATGTTAGGTCGACACTAAAATTTTCCTCCATAATTTCTATTTCATTAATGTATATATTAGGAATAGGATGTTGTTAAGTGTAACTAGTAGTAGCGTCCGATAGAAGATAACGGCGCCGTCAGTACGGTGCTGCCAATAATGTGGAGTACGGTAACAATCAAAGTACAATAGGAATGTTGTAAAAAGTAAATATTTGTCGTAAGTGGTCCAGTAATGTTAAAATGTCAAAGTTTGGGTAATTAGAGAAGTAGGGTCTACATGATTAGGAATTAGAAATATTATATTGGTAATAAGGACAAGGAGCGAGGTCATAAATATTTTGTGTATTTTATTTGTAAAAAGTCTAAAAATGTGGAACCCATGTAAAATGATAAGGTTTATCTTATCTTAATAGATAAGCTTACATGTACAGATAAGAGTTAAGGTATGGAATATGATTCGTCAGAGTGGATTTCTTATCCTATCTTAGAGATAGGATGGATAAGCCTGAAAGTTCTATAAATAGAGAGGCCACCCCCCTCATTTAGCATAGAAAGAAGTAGTGAGAAATATTGTAGGAAGTGTGCAAAGGAAGCCATCAGTTAAAGGTGTGTTGAAGAAGCCATCAAGAGGTGTAATTGTAAAGTTTCTCCCATAGTCTTGTTGAAGTATCTCATGGGTGAGATTGTAATAGTTTCATGTTAATATTATAATTTATTTTGATATTTCAGATTTGTCGTCATTCTGTCTTATCATAGTCAACGGTATTCTTGTGTTCGGTTGTTGTTTTGTTTCCAGATTATGTCCACCAAACTAAAGGCTGTGCATTAGTAAATAATCATAGCACGAAGAGTTCCCGGTGAAGAATTATCATAGTGTCGGATTGGTGATGACATTTTGGTTCCGTTGCCGGGACCATTCCTCGTTGGTGGATTTTCTGGATAGATATTCCCACTTGGTCAAAAATCAATTGGAGGGTAACCTTGTTTTTACTGTGCATAGTAGTTACCATGGTAAAGTCATTTTTACCGTGAATAGTAGTTACCATGTTAAAGTCATTTTTGCCATGAATAGTAGTTACCCTGGTAAAGTCCTTTTTGCTGGGAATAGTAATTACCACAATAAAGTCACTTTTTACTGTGAATAGTATTTACCGCAGTAACTTCACTTTTTACCGTGAATAGTGTTTACCGCAGTAACTTCACTTTTTACCGCAGTAAGTCAGATTTTACCATAGTTTACCGTGGTCATTTCTATAGTGATTCTAATTATTTGTGCACATAAGTCTTATTAATTGTACTTGTGGGTTGGTATTTCACGGTGGTTACTTTTGAAAATGGGAAAGATTCCTATTTTTTCAGCTCAATCTAATGAAGATGCTTCTTCTTTCATTCAAGAGTTTAAACGATCTTGTATTTGTAATGGCCTCATAAGAAGGGAACAATGGACTGAATTTTTTCCTACCTTTTTGGATGGTTCAACACTTAGGTGGTTTGAAACACTAGGTGATAATGTGAAAAATTCATGGGATTTATTAACTAAAAGTTTTCTTGAAGAATTTGGTGAACAACAGAAATATGCAGATTTGATGATCGAGATCACAAAGCTATCCCAAGGAGAGAAGGAGAAGATAAGGGATTATCATGCTCGTGTTCTAGAGCTAAGGAGGAATCTCGATGCCCAGATCCAGAAGGAAGGACTAGCGGATGGGTTGATGAATGGCGTGGATAATCTCCTCTGTAAGCACTTCATTCTTGGGATGAAGCCAGAGATCAGACAACGAGTGAAGTATGACCACCCAGCTACCATTGAACAAGCAAAGGAGATTGCAAGAAGGCAAAAAGAAAGCATGGAAGAGGAGCCCAAAGAAATTGTTGCTAAAGTAGAGCCTACACCAGCACCTTTGGTCCTGAATCCACAACTACTCCCAGTGAGCACAAATATTTCTCCTAGTACATCTACTGAGTATGAAGATCTGCTTAAAAAGATGGGTCAGTTAACTATTAATCTTCTTCAAGGAAAGGAATTTAGTTCTCAGGGAGGAGATAGAGGTCCAAAAAGAAATATTTCTGAAGTTACTTGTTATGGTTGTTATAAAAAGGGTCATTATAAGTATAATTGTCCAGATAGAGCTTCTACATCTGGTACAAGAGATAATGATAAAGGAAAAGCACCTGTGAATTCTCTTGATGTAGTAGATAAGAGTATAAATAATGAAGTAGATGTGTTTGTAACAAAAAGAAAGAAAGAAAAAGATAATCAAGATGGAACTGATCCTAAGAAGATGAAAGGAGAAACTAGTAAGAAACATAGGAGAAGAAAGTTGGGTGTGTAGGATTTTTTGATTTCACAGGGGCAAGGACCATACTCCATCTTGGAAGATCTGTCCAAAAGGCCTGCAAATATTACATATGGTCAACTCTTGGCTATGTCTTCTGAGAAGAGGTGGGAGTTGCGAGGTGGACTCAATGCTCGAAGAAGGAAGGAGGTTGAGGTCCCTGTTTTGGAGGCAGAGGCAGATCCCTATGCTCCACAAGCTGAGGTATTATGTAATGGTATTTCAATTCATGATGTCTTAGTTGATGGAGGTGCTGCAGTTAATGTAATGATCGAGTCTGTAATGAATATGTTGGGTTTAAAAATTGATTGCCCTTCAACACTTATGTTAAGGTCATTAAATAAAGGAAAAACTAAACCAGAAGGTGTAGTTTCAAATGTGGCAATATCTGTTATGGGTGTTGTATGTGTGGTATACTTTCAGGTGATGAAAAATGGTACTGTTGCGTACCCAATGCTGCTGGGAAGACCATGGCTAAGGAGAGTTCATGCAAGAAACTACTGGAATGAAGGTTTCATGACACTTGGACGTGGTAGAGAGAGGGTGAAGATAAATGTGATCCCTCGACATCATAAGGCAGAACCTGTGGATTCAAGTGATGAAACTGATGATTGGACATCCTCTGATTACTCTAGTACCAGTGAAGTGGACACTGAAGATGAAGAAAGTGAGGTTGATGTTTCAGTCATGGATATCCTGCCAGTCACACCAACTCATGACCCCATAAAATTATCTGAAGAAGAAGTTGACGATCATCTCCAACAAATAAAGATTGGTGATGCTGTGATGGAGAGTGAGAAGGAATCCTACCTCCAGCTCTTTCGAAGGTACATACACCTATTCACTTTTTATTACAAGGAACTCCGTCAAGTAAGTTGGGTAGAACATTGTATTGAGCTGGTAGATGGTGCTAAGCCCATAAAGCAAATGCCATATAGAATGAATCCTAATTTTTCCAAGACTGTAAAAGAAGAAATAGATAAGTTGCTTGATGCAGGATTCATATTTGCTGTGGAGAATTCAGAATGGGTTTCTCCCATTGTGATCTCAATAAAAAAGAATGGGAAGCTACGTATTTGTGTTGATTACAGGAAGCTCAATAAGGCAACAAAGAAGGATCATTACCCTCTTCCATTTTCAGATCAGATCTTGGACGAAGTAGCTGGCCAGGAGTGTTATAGTTTTGTTGATGGATATAGCGGCTATAACCAAGTTTGTATAGCAGAGAAAGATCAGCTGAAGACCACGTTCACGACTCCTTGGGGAACATTTTCTTATAGAGTTATGCCTTTTGGGTTGTGTAATGCTCCAGCAACATTCCAGCGTTTGATGAATAGGGTGTTCGAAACCTACATTGGGACCTTCATCAGAGTATTTCTGGATGATTTTTGCATCTATGGGAGCAAGTTGGACCACCTGCACCAGATGGAGACAACATTTCAAAGGTTAGATGAAGCACAAGCCTCACTAAACCCTACAAAGTGTGTCTTTGTATGTTCTAAAGGCGTTTTGTTAGGGCATGTTGTATCCAGAGATGGTATTGGTACTGATCCTGATAAAGTTTCAAAAATCAAAGATTTACCATTTCCTATGAATAGAAGTAAGTTGAGATAATTTTTAGGCCATGTGGGTTACTATAGAAGGTTCATCAAAAATTTCTCAAAGATTGCACAGCCACTAACCCAGTTCTTGAAGAAGGATGTTGCTTATGAACCAGGAAACAAGGCGCATGAAGCTTTTGGACAACTGAAGGAAGCCCTGGTGTCTTCACCTGTTTTGAAGAATCCAGATTGGAGCAAGCCATTCATTATGTACACTAATGCCTTAGATTCAGCACTAGGAAGTACTTTGAGCCAAAAGGATGAAAATGGGAATGAACATCCAATTTACTTTGGGAGCAGACAAATGAGCAGTGCTGAGGTAAACTATACTATAACTGAAAAAGAGGCTCTGGCTATCATTTTTGCTGTAAAGAAGTTTAGAAATTACTTGCTAGGGCAGAAATTTATAGTTGTAACAGATCATCAGGCTCTGAAATATATTGTCAATAAGCCTAACCCATCAGGGAGGATAGCAAGATGGATAATTTTGCTACAAGAATTTGAATTTGATATTATAGATAGGCCAGGAAAGAAGCATGTCAATGCAGATGCACTCTCTCGAGCCTATGATGGTTTAGGATCATCTTGTGATGATGATGATTTTCCCGATGCAGCATTGTTATCCCTTGACACAATCCCTAGTGAATACATAGATATTTGGAATTATCTGAATGAATTCAAGTTTCCTAATGGTGCCAATGCAAAGACTAAGAGAAAGATTACTCAAGCCAGTCGTCCATATTCTATTCTGCATGGAGCATTATTTCGAATAGGACCTGATGGACAGTACAAGAGGGCAGTTGGACGTGATCAAGGAAAGGAGCTGCTAGAAGAATTCCACAATGGTACATGTGGAGGGCACTTCTCTGGACAAGTTACAGCAAGAAGGATCTTGGATGCAGGTTATCACTGGCCCACTCTTTTTAAAGATTGTTATAATTATTGTAAGACATGTGATATTTGTCAAACACATGGTAACCGTAAGACTTCATCAGCTCCATTATGTCCTATTCTTCCCCTTGGGTCCCTTTGAAAAATGGGGAATAGACATTGTAGGTCCACTTCTAACTACATCACGTCAAAATAAGTATATTGTAGTTGCCACAGATTATTTAACCAAGTGGGTTGAAGCTAGGCCATTGAAAACAGCTTCCATGGATGAAGTGGCAAGGTTCATATATGAACGCATTGTCACCAGATTTGGTTGTCCATTAGAAATTGTAACAGATCAAGGAAGCCACTTCATTAATGAGGTGGTAGAAGCCCTAGTCAATAAGTTTTCTATTAAGCACAGGAAGGCAACAACATACAAGCCAAGCACAAATGGACAGGTGGAACGAACAAATTTTGTGTTGTGTCAAATTCTAGCAAAAGATGCAGCCTTGCAGGTACATAAATGAGATAAAAGGATTCATGCAGCATTGTGGGCATATAGGGCAACATCAAAGTCAACAACAAGATACTCCCCATTTCAGTTGGCCTATGGCATTGATCCAGTTCTTCCTATTGAGTTTGATATTCCCACTATGAGAGTTATGAAAAATGAAAGGATGGATGAAAGTGATTCAGTAAAAGAAAGGTTGGTACATCTTCATTTGCTAGAGGAAATGAGGGAAATAGCAAAGGATACAAGCCATAAGAAGAAAATGAAACAAAAGGAATACTTTGATCAAAAGATCCGATGGTCTCCATTTCATGTGAATGACTTGGTCCTAGTATATGATTCCAGATACAAAAAAAGAAGACAGAGATAATTTCTTCCAAAATGGATGGGGCCCTACAAAATAGCAGCTGTGCATGAAAATGGTACGTACCGACTGGAGGAATTGGATGGCACTCCCATTACGAAATGGGTCAACCACGACAAGTTGAAGATTTTCCAAGCACCAGAATAGTTTACTCCGAGGACGGAGTAGAAGCTAGGAAGGGGGAAGATGTCGACACTAAAATTTTCCTCCATAATTTCTATTTCATTAATGTATGTATTAGGAATAGGATGTTGTTAAGAACTAGTAGTAGCGTCCGATAGAAGATAACGGCGCCGTCAGTACGGTGCCGCCAATAATGTGGAGTACAGTAACAATCAAAGTACAATAGGAATGTTGTAAAAAGTAAATATTTGTCGTAAGTGGTCCGGTAATGTTAAAATATCAAAGTTTGGGTAATTAGAGAAGTAGGGTCTACATGATTAGGAATTAGAAATATTATATTGGTAATAAGGACAAGGAGTGAGGTCATAAATATTTTGTGTATTTTATTTGTAAAAAGTCTAAAAATGTGGAACCCATGTAAAATGATAAGGTTTATCTTATCTTAACAGATAAGCTTACATGTACAGATAAGAGTTAAGGTATGGAATATGATTCGTCAGAGTGGATTTCTTATCCTATCTTAGAGATAGGATGGATAAGCCTGAAAGTTCTATAAATAGAGAGGCCACCCCCCTCATTTAGCATAGAAAGAAGTAGTGAGAAATATTGTAGGAAGTGTGCAAAGGAAGCCATCAGTTAAAGGTGTGTTGAAGAAGCCATCAAGAGGTGTAATTGTAAAGTTTCTCCCATAGTCTTGTTGAAGTATCTCATGGGTGAGATTGTAACAGTTTCATGTTAATATTATAATTTATTTTGATATTTCAGATTTGTCGTCATTCTGTCTTATCATAGTCAACGATATTCTTGTGTTCGGTTGTTGTTTTGTTTCCAGATTATGTCCACCAAACTAAAGGCTATGCATTAGTAAATAATCATAGCACGAGGAGTTCCCGGTGAAGAATTATCATAGTGCCGGATTGGTGATGACAGTTACAAGTTTTATCACATTTTGATAAGCGAAACAAAATTTGCAGTCTTAAACGTAGACATGAACATTCATGGGAAAAAATGTCTTAAAGACCTATTATTACTAAAAAATTATAAAATTATATTTATATTATTCTATTCACTTTAAAATCAATATTTCTATGAAGCTAATAGTATCCGCTTTGCAATGACACCATTTTTGTGAAATGTTTTAAGTTTTTCAGCATGGTTCAAGTTTGTGGAAGAGAAAATTTGAAGTTTTTTGACCTTTTAAACTTCATAATGACCTTCCATATCTTTGGTTGGGGAAAAAAAAATATTTCCCAAGCCTTAGGGTCAGATTTGATGATACAGATAGAACCATGATCACGGGTTTTATAACAAGAACTGTGATCGCGCTTTATAAACTGTGAGCATGGTTTTTAAAGCGCAATCACGGTTATTAAATCATATTTACACACATCCCCTTGTTCTAATTACTATGTGATTTTTACTATTTAAATTTACCGTACGAATTACTACGAAATTCTATCATTTTCTCCACGTTTTTTTGATCACCGGAAGCAAAACATCATGGGAGACCAAAAACGAAGTCAAAAAAGGAATTCATTAAGTAAAAAAACACCAAAAAAATTAGAGGCAAACATATTTCAAAATGCTGAGCGAATGCATAATCTTTGTGAATGAAGAAGAGGTTCATCATCAACCCCTACTATTGTAAGCAATGAGGAACTAGGTAATGTTTCTACTGTTAATGTTGAAGTTGAATTAAATACTCGTGATGAAAATGTTTTTACTATCAATGTTGAAGAAGAATTAAATACTCATAATGTAGAAAATGTTGAAATTAAAGGAGACAATGAAAATGTGAATAAGGAAATTCAAGTTGAAATTGTAGATAGACAAAATTTGACAAAAACACCTCCTAGGATTTTCCGTAAGAAAACCTAATTATTTTATTGAAATTGATGAAAACATTTTGAAACCAATGTCTGACAAATTTTCTGAGCAACAAATCAGAAGAAAAACCACTGAAATTTGGGATAATCATTTTGAAATTTTAAATGATTCCCAAATATGTCAATTGTTGGTTAGTTTGATGAAATTGATTAAAATGAGACCTACATTAAACACATTAGGATTGATAATATCTAATATATGTGGTCAAATCTCTACAATTGTTGAAAACCTTCATGATGCATATCACACTGTTGGTGTCAAGAGATGCACTAGGGATAGTAATGTTGTGCGTCATGTACTTGCTACTAGTGTTGTAAGTGAATAAATAAAAAAACAACGTTTGATTACACAAACAAGTCAAATGTTGCAAGTTAATCAAAAAACTCTAATGAAAGCAATTGAAAGACATAATATCCTTCAATCACTCAATAACATTGATTTTTGGGCATTTTCTGTCAGATCACCGCGTAAGGACAAAGATAATTCTGATACTATAAGAGAAGTTGTTATTCAATTTTGGCATGATAACACTAGAGTACCTAATACAAGAGATGTTGTAAAACAGAGATTTGGTTCTGCTAATCACAAACTACATCCAAAACATTTCTTAGATATGACTCAAACTCAATTTTGTCATAAGTTTGAACAAGAGCATCTAGAAATTAAAATTAGTCAACGTTTTTTTAAAATGTTGAAACCATTCTATGTAAAAATCAACCACGCTCGCACCACTTGTTGTAGGCAACATGTTGAATTTACAATGCATTACGCTAAATTTTAACGTATTCATTCTAATTTTCATTTTGAAACTATGTTGTCAGAATATGGTGTTCAAGTTCCACCAATATCTTTTAGGGATTTCATTCCTATGATATTTTGTGAAAAAGAAGTTGGACAATTTTTTTATAGTCAGGATTGTTTAGATGGAAGTTGTGGTACATGTGGTGGATTACCTAAATTGGAAAGTTGCATCCATGAGAAAATTGAAGGTGTAATAGGACATAATTTAGTTGAGTTTGATAAATATAAATGAGTTGCATACCAGTTGAAAGATGGAAAAGAGTCTAAACGGCGTGAGCTAGTTATAGAACATATGCCTATTTTTCATTTTATGAGAAAATTTAAGGATGAAATTGTTTATAAGTATGCTAGGCATACACATAGAGCTTGATGGTTGGATGAACAGTTCAAGATATGCAATGACACAGTTCCTATTGGTACTATTGTTTTAGTGGTCGATTTTATAGAGAATTAGACATTGCAACCACAAATGGAGGTTCAATCACAATATTACAACTCAGTACAAGTTACCATTTTTATGCATATAGCATTTATACATTCTCTTGATAGTACAGAGAATGATCAATTTTTTTAAGAGAGTACCATTTTTATATCAGTGATGATCATACTCATTCTACTGAATTTGTGCAAGGGTGTTTCCAGTTATTTTATGGAAACTTGTCTGATAGGGACATCCACTTCAATTTTTTTTATATATGGTCAGATAATTACATGTATCAGTTTAATAATGCACGAATGTTTTATTAGATTAACAAGATGCATGTCAAGATGGGTGTGCAACATATTTGGAGTTTCACTGAGGCTGGACATGGAAAAGGAGAGAGTGATGGTGTAGGGGAATGTGTGAAAAGAGCCCTTGCAAGAGAAGATTTGAAGTAAAAAGATGGTGCTAAATTGAAAGATGTAAAGAGCATAGTGGAATGGTGTATTGACAACATGGCCCGAGGTTCTCAAGAATATTCCAGAGTTTACAGATATTTTTGGTTGATAGAGGAACACAAAATTGCTAACTACGAGGATTATATGAAACTCACTGGGTCCAGTGATATGCACTCATTTTGTAGCTTAGTCACTACTTTGTGGGCCACATGGACAAGAAAGTTGACATGTTTTTGTGCATCTTGTATCAAATTTTTCACTGCTAAGTGTTATTCACAAGAATGGGTGGATGGATGGATTTGTAGGCCTCTAACTCTGCTTCCTAGTTATCAACCTCCACAAGCATTATGACTTGTTTTTGTAGATGAAGTTACAACATCCAAGGACTTTGACGAAATTTTTATTTTGGTGCAACAAGGTATTTATGGTTATTTATAATTTTTGTATTGAGTTATGTCCATCAAAATTTTAATATGTATAATTTAAATTTGAGTTGAAACCTTTATTTTTTTGTAGGACATGTGTTTGCAGTTATTTCGACAGAAGACAATGAAGAAGGAACAAATTATTTCTTATGTCATTGCATTGAGGAAAGAAAGAAGTTGACTTCTCATGTTATAAATGGCGAAGATATTGAGTACCCTACAGGGTCAGTGGTAGTTACTGGAACTTGGCTTCAACAGTATCCATTAAAAAAATCCTTTGTTTGGGTGTTTGAAGACTTTGAGACACATAGGAAAATAATCTTATATTCACATCTAGTTCTAGTGACAAATATTCAGTTGTATAAATATCGAGGAAGGCCTAATAACAATATTCTTTTGAAGGTTTGAGAGTCAGATCATGAAGCAATCCTGTCCACTATTCAGAGTAGATCCAATCCTGATGGTTTATTGGAATGAATTTGCAATGCTCATGTCTGGTATATATAATTTAGTTAGATAAATTTAAGTTCATATATTTTATTAAATTTGTGTATTTTGTATATATCTAGTATGGTTTTGATTTGAAACATAAATTTCTTTGACTGACACTTTTATGTGCAGGTTAGTGGTGCAAGAAAATCTTCCACCTTCAAGTGGTTGGTACTGTTAGTAGAGAATTATAAATTCTCGAAGCTAAGAGAAACTTTCATTGTTTTACATGAAAAGAGAAGTAATTAACAACGATTTATGTACCTGTGGAGGGTGTTCTTGGCTCCGGAGTAGGTAGCCCAGAATCACCTAGAACTTAGAGAACTAAAACGATGCCTCCCCAAGTGTTTACAAGACCATCCCTATGTGTGTGCACAGTTGGTTTGGTGCCACGACCCATCATTTGTAAAATATACCATTTGATAACCTTACACTGTCTCAAATTACACCATTTCACGTGTTTACAAATAATAGGGCAGCGAGAGCATCGAGTGGAGAAGGAAAAAACCAAGACATGCTATTATAGAGGGTCCCTACATAAAGGTGTAGGATTAGACGAGACGTATCTTGGTACCATGGAGTTCGCATAGTTACCCATCGAAGTTGAATGATGTTTTGGTCTCAGGGCTTTTAAGGGATTACATCTGAATGAGGTAGCCCAGAAGCAATGACATTGTTTCACACCAAAATGACACCTCCTCTAGTATTCACCTAGCCACTCAAACATTTCGGCATAGTTAGTTCGGTGCCACGACCCACCATTTGCAAAATATACTATTTGATAGCCTTACATTGTCTCAAACTGCAATATTTGACGTGTTTGTAAAAAATAGTGCAATAAGAGCACCGATTGGAGAAGGAAAAAACCAAAACAGGATATTGTAGAGGGTCCCTATGCTGAGGTGTAGGATTAGACGAGACATCTCTAGGTACCATGAAGTGCGTGTAGTCACCCGTCGAAGTTGAAGGATGTTTTAGTCTTAGGGCTCTTAAGGGACTACGCCCGAATGAGGTAGCCCGGAAGCAACGACATTTCACACACCAAAATGATGCCTCCTCTAGTGTTCACTTGGCCACCCAGACGTGTTGGTGTAGTCGGTTTGGTGCCATGACCCACCATTTGCAAAATATAGCATTCGACAGCCTTATACTGTCTTAAACTACACTATTTCCTGTGTTTGCAAATAACAGGGCAGCGAGAGCACCGATTAGAGAAAGAAAAAAACTGAGACAAGCTATTGCAGAGGGTCCCTACACTGAGGTGTAGGATTAGACGAGATGTTTCTAGGTGCCATGGAGTGCGCGTAGTCACCCATTGAAGTTGAATGATGTTTTGGTCTCAGGGCTCTTAAGAGACTACGCATAAACGAGGTAGCTCGGAAGCAACGAAGTTGTCGTGCACCAAAATGATGCCTCCTCTAGTGTTCACATGGCCACTCGGATGTGTCGGCATAGTCAGTTCGGTGCCATGACCCACCGTTTGCAAAATATACCATTTGCCAACCTTACACTGTCTCAAACTGCACTATTTCACACATTTGCAAACAATAGGGCAGTGAGAGCACTGATTAGAGAAGGAAAAAACTAATACAAGATATTATATAGGGTCCCTACGCTGAGGTGTAGGATTGGATGAGAAGTATCTAGGTGACATGGAGTGCGTGTAGTCACCTGTCGAACTTGAACATTTTTTGGTTCAGGGCTCTTAAGGGAAACGCTGAATGAATATCTTGGAAGCAATGATGGTTGTTGCGCATTGAAACACCACCTCCTCTAGTGTCACCTAGCACCTAGAATTCAGCGCATCGGTTTGGGCCACAACCACGTTTGTAAAAAAATATACCATTTTCAACAACCTTTAAAAAACATTGGCTCAAACTGCACTATTTTTCACACGTTTGGCAAACAATTTAGGGCCAGCGAGAGCACCGATTAGAGAAGGAAGAAAAAATTAGCGAAAAAATATTGTAGGGGTCCCTACATGAGGGGTAGGATCAGATGAGGCAATTCTCCAGGTGCCAACAGAGGACGTGTAGTCACCCGTCCAAGTTGAATGATGTTTGGTCTACAGGGCTTTTAAGGGATTACATCTGAAGAGGTGGTAGCCCAGAAGCAATGACATTGTTTCACACCAAAATGACACCTCCTCTAGTATTCACCTAGCCACTCAAACATTTCGGCATAGTTAGTTCGGTGCCACGACCCACCATTTGCAAAATATACTATTTGATAGCCTTACATTGTCTCAAACTGCAATATTTGACGTGTTTGTAAAAAATAGTGCAATAAGAGCACCGATTGGAGAAGGAAAAAACCAAAACAGGATATTGTAGAGGGTCCCTATGCTGAGGTGTAGGATTAGACGAGACATCTCTAGGTACCATGAAGTGCGTGTAGTCACCCGTCGAAGTTGAAGGATGTTTTAGTCTTAGGGCTCTTAAGGGACTACGCCCGAATGAGGTAGCCCGGAAGCAACGACATTTTCACACACCAAAATGATGCCTCCTCTAGTGTTCACTTGGCCACCCAGACGTGTTGGTGTAGTCGTTTTGGTGCCACGACCCACCATTTGCAAAATATAGCATTCGACAGCCTTATACTGTCTTAAACTACACTATTTCCTGTGTTTGCAAATAACAGGGCAGCGAGAGCACCGATTAGAGAAAGAAAAAAACTGAGACAAGCTATTGCAGAGGGTCCCTACACTGAGGTGTAGGATTAGACGAGATGTTTCTAGGTGCCATGGAGTGCGCGTAGTCACCCATTGAAGTTGAATGATGTTTTGGTCTCAGGGCTCTTAAGAGACTACGCATAAACGAGGTAGCTCGGAAGCAACGAAGTTGTCGTGCACCAAAATGATGCCTCCTCTAGTGTTCACATGGCCACTCGGATGTGTCGGCATAGTCAGTTCGGTGCCATGACCCACCGTTTGCAAAATATACCATTTGCCAACCTTACACTGTCTCAAACTGCACTATTTCACACATTTGCAAACAATAGGGCAGTGAGAGCACTGATTAGAGAAGGAAAAAACTAATACAAGATATTATATAGGGTCCCTACGCTGAGGTGTAGGATTGGATGAGAAGTATCTAGGTGACATGGAGTGCGTGTAGTCACCTGTCGAACTTGAACAATTTTTTGGTCTCAGGGCTCTTAAGGGACTACGCCTGAATGAAGTATCTTGGAAGCAATGATGTTGTTGCGCATTGAAACACCACCTCCTCTAGTGTTCACCTAGACACCTAGACATTTCAGCGCAGTCGGTTTGGTGCCACAACCCACCGTTTGTAAAATATACCATTTTAACAACCTTACATTGGCTCAAACTGCACTATTTCACACGTTTGCAAACAATAGGGCAGCGAGAGCACCGATTAGAGAAGGAAAAAATTGAGAAAAAATATTGTAGAGGGTCCCTACACTGAGGTGTAGGATCAGATGAGGCATCTCCAGGTGCCACAGAGTACGTGTAGTCACCCGTCGAAGTTGAATGATGTTTGGTCTCAGGGCTCTTAAGGGACTACGCCTGAAAGAGGTAGCCTGGAAGCAATGACATAGTCACACATAAAAACAACACCTCCTCTAGCATTCAATTAGCCACCTAAATGTTTCAATGTATTCGGTTTGGTGCCATGACCCACTGTTTGCAAAATATAACGTTTGACAGCCTTACACTAGCTCAAACTGCACTATTTTACATGTTTGTAAATAATAGGGTAGCGAGAGCACCGATTGGAGAAGGGAAAAAACCGAGATAGGCTATTGTAGAGGGTCCCTATGCCGAGGTTTAGGATTAGATGAGCTATCTCTAGGTGTCACAAAGTGCGCGCAGTCACCCATCAAAGTTGAATGATATTTTGGTCTCAGGGCTCTTAAGATACTACGCCCGAACGTGGTAGCTTTGAAGCAACGAATTTTTCGTGCACCAAAATGATGCCTTCTCTAGTGTTCACTTGGCCACCTAGATATTTTGGCATAGTCATTTCAGTGCCATGACCCACCGTTTGTAAAATATAGCATTTGACAACCTTACATTGTCTCAAATTGCACTATTTAGCACGTTTGCAAACAATAGGGCAGCGAGAGCATCGATTGGAGAAGGAAAAAACTAAGATATACTATTGTAGAGGGTCTCTATACTTAGGTTTAGGATTGGACGAGACGTATTTAGGTGTCATGGAGTGCACATAGTCACCCATTGAAGTTGAATGATTTTTTGGTCTCAGGGCTCTTAAGGGACTACACCCGAATGAAGTAGCCCGGAAGAAAGGAAATTGGCACGCACTGAAATGAAACCTCCTCTATAATTCACCTAGACACTCGGATATGTTAGCATAGTTGATTTTGTGCCATGAACCACTGTTTGTAAAATATAGCGTTTGACAGCCTTACACTGTCTCAAATTGCACTATTTTGTGTGTTTACAAACAATAGGGCAGCAAGAGCACCAATTGGAGAAGGAAAAAACTGAGACAAGATATTTCAAAGGGTCCCTACGCCAAGGTATAGGATTAGAGGAGATGTCCTTAGGTGCCATGGAGTCTGCGTAGTCACCCGTCGAAGTTGAACGATTTTTTGGTCTCATGGCTCTTAAGGGACTATGCCCGAACGAAGTAGCCCGGAAGCAACGACGTTGTCGCACACCGAAACGAAGCCTCCTTTAGCATTCACTTAGCCGCCCAGATGTGTTGGTGTAGTTATTTTGGTGCCACGACGTCCCAAAGCATGATTTCTCACTACTTTCCTTAATTTATTACCTAGGACTACCTAGAAAAGGCAGTTTGTAAACATTTATGCCACAAAGGCTCAAGGAATGCCAGGAAGGCTCCGGATCGGGTGGTTTGACACCAATTTGGGCCTCCCTAGAGCCTACCATGATATGAATTATTTGACAATATACATTACATACATATTTATGTGTTCTTATCTAGATTTATATGTCGTAACATATGTACAAACATCCTAAATAAATATGTAAATAATGTTCACAAATTCCAAGTGATATATCGTTTTAAAATTCATTGAAGAACCTTGAATTTTTTTCAAATACCTTGGAATGGTAAGGATGTGAATTATTTGACAAACCCCAACACAAAAATGTTTATTTTGGACTAGGGATTGTAGGGTATACAAAAAATGGGGTTTTTCAAGTGTGTGCTTAAATACAAAAACATATAGGACTTAATAGGGAAGTGAATCTACTTACGATAATCAAATCATGTGTAACTTCTTATTTGATTGGCATAACACCAAATTATAAAGAGATATTAAGGTGTATCTATTGATCGATGGGATAATCTCTAAAAAAATACATAAATGATTCCCTTAATTTCTTAACAATTGTACCATGCAATGTTGCACCACAGTAATGTTATATTCATATAGTTCAAGATGAATTCTACCTCACTTATTTCTAACAATGTTCATATTAGGTGATATGCAATAGATGAGTGTTAGCTTTAAAATAAAAAATGTTAGTTATAGAAATTCCCTCACAACCATTCTTTTAAAGATGTGCACATTGTTAGGAGGTGAGAAAATAATTAGAGTTGCACGTACACCCTACATAATTACTGTGAAAAAAGTAATTACGTATTGCCTTTTTATAGTTCACCTAACATGGTTATCATAGGTTTTGCTTAATGGAATAGGTTTTCTTAACAATTATACCATTTAGTTTTCTAGGACATGGTTTTTTAATTTTAAATCAAACATACATATAGAACTAATATACATAGAACATACATACATATAATGATATCATGTGCAATGAAATCGAATCAAACATAGAAGTAATATCATTATGAAAACCAACACATGGATATATAATGTATTAAACTAAGTGTGCTGGATACACGTCTTTGAAAATATAAGTTCATAACATGTGTACATCTCAAACTAAGTGTGCTTGATGCACGTCTCTAGATATATAAGTTCATAACATGTGTACATCTCGAACTAAGTGTGTCATACATATAGGACCACATGTGGTCGCATAAGGCTATATATACAATGGACTATATGAAGAATCATGAACTAGGACCAGATGGTCCATATATATATGTACATCAGGTCCTATGAATCTAATCATGAAACATGTTCCATATCTTCACCCTTCTAGAAGTAGCATGTCCACGACCTGGGGATGTAGTGGAGGGAGATACCACTATGGATTTCATCCATGTGGTCATAAGTGTCTCTAAGTAGGCCTGCAACCTAACCTGTACATTCATAAGCAAGTTTTAAACACCCATATTTTAAAAATACATTCAAAATTTAGAAACTTATAATTTAGTTAAAATTCATGTGAAATCTTACCACATTGTCATGATCCCTATCAATTTGTCATTGAAGTGTTGCAGGGACAACATTAGACTCACAAGGGGTAAGCTACATATAAATAATTAAATTTCAAATTAAATATTTCATGTACAAAATTTGATATTGTAGATTTAAGTAATAAGATATAATTCCTCCAAAATTTAACAAATTTAAAAAATTATACCTCAGTTAGTGGATATGTAGATGCTATGGTAATATCTACAGCAGCCTCCACAGTCTACATATATGGAGGAGTCTCTTTGGTAGTCATAAGCTATACAAAAAATATGTACAAATCAATATTAATCTACATGACTACCACATAACCGACCCAAAGCATAATCCACGTGAACTTCCATAATTAGAAACAAAATGTAAAGAGAAACTAACCTGCGTAAAAGCCACGTGAGGTGTGCTAGTAGCCTCAGTTCCCAGAGCAGATGATGACCCGCTAGGCTCATGCACATAAAATAAAAACATATATTAATATGTACATGTACAGGTGAAACATTATAATAATAAAACTGCACAATCAAATAAAATTTGAAATTTAAGTACAATTTGAAACTTACATTTGCAACACACCTAGCTATAGTAGCTAGCATGTCAACACCGGATGTTTCCTTCACCAACTCTTGCTATTTAAAATAAAATAAAAAATTAGTTTTTACATGTATGTACATGATGTACAATCAAATACACATATATATTAAAATCTCAAACATGAATTAAACTATTGTATATATATATATATATAATATTTATTTGACATTTACCTGTGAAAGACCAAGATCCTTTACACCAGTTCCAAAAACATCCGCCATCATCTCATCTAGAGAAAATAAGTCATGTGATCTAGCAAATGATGTCTCTCCCGTAGTGCATATGACACCAAATGATCCATAGTGGTGTGGTGCGCTAGAACTAGCACCTCCACCAACATCATCAGATGCACTCTGGTCACTATGCTGGGTCAAAGTGTCAGTGAGCTCCCTTAATGCATGTAGTGTGTCAATCTCCATAACCTCCTTTAATGTAGGAGGGATAACTAAAGGTAGTGGGGGTTTTGGGGCATGGGGGATCCTTGGTCGACCTACACATGCACCAGGTATACTCTATGCGGAGCCACCTCCTTGCCCATAAAACTCAGAAAAGTCAAAATAATTTGGGACCTCATTAAACATGAACTCACAATATAATTTATTCAAAAAATAGAGAGGAACCTCATTGTTGTTGCATGGTGGATAATAAAAAACCATCCACCATCGGTCCCAAAAA
Organism: Taxus chinensis; assembly: GCA_019776745.2. Lineage (NCBI taxonomy): Eukaryota > Viridiplantae > Streptophyta > Pinopsida > Cupressales > Taxaceae > Taxus > Taxus chinensis. The sequence goes on from CM034149.1 coordinate 147,439,391, forward strand.
TTGTTCTTGATTCGGTCATCATGGCACCAATGGATTGGGAATTGTTTGCAAGTAGCTACGGGGGGGCACTGGTTCTGGGGTCAGTAAATAATGCACAAATATGGTATTTTCCATTTTTTTTGTCTTTTACGACCGCATGGGATAATTTATTTGCATACCACCACCTAAAATCACCTCTAACGGTATTGCATCTGTCTATTTGATTGGTTGCAGAGTCCACTTCACCAATCAATGTTTACAATGTGTTGGCTAAAGTCATGCAAGACGAATTTGTGGCATGATTTTGTCTTATAGTCTGAATAAGGTTCTCAATGACAGTTTTATTTTGTCAGATTCTTTCAACGATATCAGCTTGTGTTCCTGCTGGTTCCACGGGGACATAAGGAGCCACAAAAGGTGGATCTATGTTTGAAGGAGGGTTTTGAGGAATGTTTGGAGGGTTTTGAGGATTGTTTAGAGGGTTTTAAGGAATATTTCGATGGTTTACAAAATTATGAGGTTACTAAGAAACTGACAAAACAAAAAAATAGTATACGTAAATAAAAAATTGAAAAACCCATGAAAATCACAAAAAACCTAAAATGTAAAAAAATTGATCAAAATTAAGGGCTTATCTCTTTGTCTTGGTGGCATGGTTGAAACTATCGTGAACCAGAAGTCCTAAGAGAAATTTTTAGGGGGTACTCAAAGTGCGAGTGCCAAAGGTCTAGGAGAAATCACAGTTGGAAAGGAAAAATGGGGGAAAATAAGGAGTCACGGGTCTATTTTTTTTGTCTCAAAGGACTACAATTGTAGTTTTAGGTTCAGAAATCACTAAACCTATAAAAAACAATTACACGAGCGTGGTACCTAAATTTCAGGTTTTTATGTCCACTTAATTATCCACCAACTTACTACACTTACCCAGAAGAATTTTTAGATTTCATTGGTTAAAAATAAGCTCATGCTTATTTCTAGTTAACTGCACCCATTTTTCCTCTTTTAGTGCTTCAATCCAATTTTTCAGATATTCTAAGCACTTAAGGTTTCCTAAAAGCATCTTCATCAGGTGGGAAATTTCTTCCCCTTTCCAAAAATATAAAGAAGTCCTTCTAACTCCTCATATTTTGCAAGTTACAAGCCAGAAGTACCTCAGAGAGACTTTTCACCGAAATGGAAAATGTGAGGCAGCGGCGGGCCCGAAGATGATTTTTTGCCCAAGTGAATTTTGGGTCGGTGGGTCTGTGGGGAGTTTTGGAACTTTTTTGTTTTTTGCACAAATAGGTGCACAAATTGAATTTTGGGCCCGTAAGTCCACGTGGGGATCTTAAAGCCAAATGAAGAAAAATGCCTAAGGCCTGCAAAGGGGCACATGTGACCATGTTGAAAAGTCAAAGTGGGCGGTAGCGGGTCGTCGTAGGTAGTTTGAACTTTTTGCCCCAAGAAGGCGTAAAGTGAAAAAATGAGCCGCACCTCCGTTGATGCCCAAGGAGCCATGTGTCAAGCCTCAATTGCATGTGGGCTGGTGGGCCTGGGAGAGACTTTTCACCCAAATGGAAAATGCAGGCTGGCGGGCCTGAAGATGATTTTTTGCCAAAAGTGAATTGCAGGGCTGCAGGGAAATTTTTGCATTTTTGTATTTTGGTGCCAAAAGGCACAAAGTGAGTTTCGGGTCCGCGAACCCATTTTGCTAACTAGTTTTTGCCATTTTTGTATGGACCCGACTCGAAACATTCAAATGGACATATCTTTCGACCCAGTGCCTGAAACTCAACAAATTTGGCACCATTGGAAAGGTCTCGACCTCTTGTCTACACCATGGAAACCTAAAACTTTAATGTTGGTGAGGTTGGGTGGGTGAAAAATGGGAAAATCTTTGTGCCATTAATATGTGATCTGATTGCTCCAACAACCAGATCAAATTGGATTTGATCTGTCATTCTTCTTTCTTTCGATACGCCGAGTAGATATAGAGCGGCGGACTCCACAGATTATGGGTGGATTTGTAGGGCATTGATGGCTAGTAGCTGAGCTTCAAATTAGTTTTCCTGCATCTCTCCTTCTTCTCTTTGTGCAACATCTATAAAAGAAGGAGTTGGGCTCATTGAAAAGGGTTGGACATTTCTGTTTTGCACCCTCCCTTCTCCTCTGGTCTACAGATGAGTTCGTGGAGTCCTAACTTCCCCATTCAAGTTGTAATGCTAAGTTTTTCCTCTTGGCCACTATAATGTTACTGTATCAAATTTGGAGCAATAATATATGTTTGTGGATGATTCTCGACCCTCTCATGTGTTTCATTGTTGCCTTCCTGATCTCTCATTATAGTTTGGTTACCTGTGCATGGTGTTTGTATTACATTTCTGTGGTCTATGTTAAATTACAAAAACGAGTGTCTAACATTCCTTTGGTGCGTCACCTCATTAGCTTAGTTTTATTTTTTCATACCATTTCAACCCTGTCTCGTTCGTAAAATAGAGTAGGATTAGAGTAGATCCTCTGCAAATTTATTTGTGTGCACCTAAATAGAGGAATAGGAACCGACCTTAATCTGGAGAGCTCTCTCAACTCGCAAGGTCCCAAACTTTGAGAGATGCTCCATGTTGTGCAATCACACTGAGAGTCTCAACCCATCTAGTTGCAGACATTTAGGGGTGTTGTGATTCTGCACTAATAGTTTTGGCACACCCGGTGGGACCAAGAAGTCTCCATCTTTATTGCAGCAAGATTGATGTGCACTTGCTGTAATTTTAGCTTTTAAGAAGCTTTGAAATTACACATCTGGCGACTCCAAAAGAATTAGAATCTATTGGTTTCAATAGTCCAAGCTTGTCAAGTTCATGAGAAGAATACAAACAAGGTCAAGAACCAGAGAGGAGGGACTATTTTTCTATCTACACTTGTCCCCAGACAGAAGGGGAAGAGGGAGAAGAGCCCAGAGGTCTCCATCTCCACCAAAAAGAACCTTGTCAACACCTCCTCCTAGTAGGCCATTCATTCAATCAACAAGGGTTCTCAGGCCAATTAGGATGGCATAGCCAAATCCTTATGTCAATTTTACTGGTAGCAACCCACTCACCCTTAATGCACAAAATCCAGTCCCAGTGGCAACATTAAAGAGCATCCCATATTTCACTGGAGAGAACCAACACTTCTCCTAGTGACCACATTCAAGACATTGCAAATGTCTGTGCAATTCATGAGATCACTGAGATGGACATTACAGTCAAGTTACTAGCCTCTTCACTCAAGGGTAAAGCTTCACAATGGTTCAGGAGTCTAATAGCAGGCTCTATTCAAACTTGGGACCATCTGTGCAGAGCTCTTCATAATCAATTTGGAGAAAAGGGAGATAATCTATCCTTGTTGGAGCAACTGACAACAATCAAGAGGGCCCCTAATGAGTAGTTGAAAGATTTCAACCTCATATTTCAAAGGACATGGGATAGGATTCCATTGGCTATAAGGCCCACAAATGAAGGTGCTTTCTTATACTTTCTTAGAGCTCTAAATTCTGATATTGCTTTAATGGTTCAATCAATGGGAGGCACCACCTTACCTGTAGCCTATGACATTTCCATAAGAGCTGAAAATTGTTTAATTCAGGCTAGAAAACTTGCTCCTAGGCCACCCATGCCTCTATACCCTGAACTATCAACCTCAAGCACTAGTTAGACACCCACATTGTCTCCTATACCTACTCCTAGGAATCAAAGTTTAGCTAAAGCCTTTACCTCATCCTTTAGCACATCAAAAGAGCTTCAAGAAGTTATGAAAAAAATGCAGAACCTAGGGAATGAGTTAGTAACTATCAAGAGGCAATAAGCTCAGAGTTCTAGGCCATATCATCCTCAAGCTCAGTATCAGGCTAGACCCCCATATCAACAAAATAGGCCACCAGCTTAGGCTGTAAATCAGAACCAAAACCAAGGACAACCTCAAACTGCTAGGCCTTTCTGGTCATATGATCCAAACACAGCTTCAACATCAAGGGCCTTGGTTCCAACACAAAACAACATGGCCCAAGAATATGATTGGTGTTTCCCATGCAATCAGCCACATAACCAATCAATGTGTTTTAATGGTGCACTAAACCAGGCCTTGATGGTATAGACCATTGGTGTGTCACAAGAGTCTAGCCAAGAAGAAAATCAGTAGCAAGGAGTTCAGCAAGAAGCATCTCCAAGTGAGACTATGCTTGTCAATTGGCAGGCTGAAGACTTCTGTGGGATGAATCAAACACCTTCTCAAAGTGTAGCTGCCAATACATGGTCCAAGAAAAGGAATATTGGAGAGGGACAATCACCAAACTCAGGTAATCCTCAACCCTCCATTACTCCACAAGGTATTGGCACTCAGAATGCAACTCCCAATATGCAGAGTCATTCCAAGCCACCTTCCAAACCCACTCAGGCACCAGTTGTAACAACCCATGTGCAAGAGAAAAATGTACCAGGAAAGGGGAAGCAAAAGGATAGATCATTTAATATCATTCGAACAAATGAAGAAGACAAATGTGAATATTTCAATGTGGGATTCATTGGCTATTCCAGGACAGAGAGATTTGTTGCATACTACTATAGCCAATTGGTCAAGCTCAAATCAGCCCCCTAACCAGCAAGAGAAAGTGTTTACCAATGCAGCTCAGACTAGGGGAAATCATGGAGGAAAACAAGGTAAGAATCTGAATCCCCCTCTGTTCTATGTTTCATTGATCATTGGGGACAAATTGGTACATAATTACATGATTGATTCGGGAGCAAGTAGCTCTGTAATGCCAAATAAAATAGCTGATCAGCTAGGTCTTCAATATGAAGTCATCTCCAGGGGGTAGTGCAATTGGATGGGAAAAAAGTGACAACTGTTGGAGTCATCAAATATTTGAGCCTCACACTACACGCCTACCCCAATGTGACTATGTTGCAGAACATATCAGTCATAGACTTGCCACCACATTTTGCATTGTGTTTGTCAAGAGACTTCACTGCTAAGATTGGGGGTTATCTATCTACTGATTGGTCACACATGCTCTTTAGAACAAGGTACAGAGCTAAGGCCACAATTAGATCTGAGCCCATTGCAGATTACCATATTGAGTCTTATGTACCCAGCCCAATCAATGCCAATTGTTCAAGCCTTTGATCAGGAGGACCTCCCAAGCACTTGTGAAGTAGATACCAAGGTTGGTTGTATTCCAGACTTGACTCTTGATGAGTGGGTGAACAAGAGGCATGCTTTTGACCCTTATAAGGAGATGGAGGAATCTGAGCTAGGATTCTACTATTTGCATGAGGAGAATCACCCTCTTCCTGACATCATTAAGCCAGAACACAAAGATGATAATGAAGTATGGAAGTTATTCTTTGATGGCTCAAGGAGTAGACAAGGAGCCAGAGGAGGGGCTATGCTTGTTTCACCTCAAGGTATGAAATACTACTCAGCTTTCCATTTCCAATTTGCTTGTTCAAACAATACAACAGAGTATGAGGCTTTGGTCCATGGACTGCATTGGGCAAGGAAAAGGGGTATAAGAAACTTGCAAGTGTTTGGCGACAGTGAGCTAGTTGCAAATCAAGTCCGAAGACAAAATTCTGCCAAGAATGACCTGCTAAAGAGCTACAAGAACTAGGTATGGGACCTCATCGAGGATTTTGAAGCATTCAACATCAATTCCATCCCAAGGAAGAAGAATGAAGCAGCAGATAAATTGGCAACAATTGGGGAAACATTTGACATTGTGGAGAGTATCAAGAGTGATAAATCCCAGCCCCATATCAAGTTGGTTGTGAGGCCAGCTGTCCCAGACAACAACACAAGCTGGAAAGTTTTTGAAAATGATCAACAAATTATCAACTTTCTACAAGAAGAAGCTGAGTTCTCCTCCAGGAACCAAGACAAGTTGGAGCAGCAGTATGGTGATCAAGTGGTGCAACTGAGGACCAAAAAACTACCAAAGGGTCTTGTCACTTTGGAATCAATCTTCAACCCAAATGACCAATTCTGAAAGGAGAAGGTGAATATTCAGGTAAAAGGTGAAGATTCAGAGCCCATTTTCATAGAAGAAGGAAAAACGTTGCAGATTGGCAAGGTAAGCACTCAACAAGAAAAATCTGAGTTTATTCAACTTTGTCAAGAATTCCCAGATGTCTTTACCTGGACTTACAAAGATTTAAGAGATTTCAACCCAAAGCTGGCACAACACACTATCGAGCTAGATCCAGGATCTAAGCCTTTCAGACAGAAGCAAAGGCCAGTAAATCCTCACATCGAGCCTCTCATGAGAAAAGAATTGAACAAGCTAATTGAGGCCAGCATCATCTTCCCTATCAAGCATTCAAGTTGGGTTGCAAACTTGGTGCCTGTGAGGAAAAGAAGTGGGGAAATTAGGTTGTGTGTAGACTTCCATGATCTAAATAGAGCATCACTCAAAGATCACTATCCACTTCCATCAATGGAACAAATCTTACAGGTTGTAGCTGGCTCTGAGAGGTTTTCATTGCTAGATGGATACTCAGGCTATAACCAGATAATGGTGAAAGAGGAAGATCAGTTCAAGACAACCTTCACCACCAAATGGGGCACATATGCTTATAAGAAGATGCCATTTGGATTATCAAATACCAGAGCAACATTTCAGTGAGCTATGGACATGGCATTCAAAGGCCTAATCAACAATATTGTCCTGGTGTATCTAGATGATATCACCGTCTTCTCAAAGAATGTTGCAGACCATCTCTTCCACCTCAGGAAGGTGTTTCAGAGGTGTAGAAGGTTCAGAGTATCACTGAACCCAAAGAAGTGTGTGTTCCTGGCTCATGAGGGGAAATTGTTGGGCCACATTGTCTCGAGAGAAGGGTTGACAATTGATCCTGAAAGGGTGGAAGCCATCTAGACACTTCCATTGCCACAACACAAAAAATATCTCCAAAGCTTCTTGGGGAGGATAAAATTTGTTCGCAGGTTTGTACCTGAATTTTCCACTCTTGTGAAGCCTTTAACAATGATGTTAAAGAAGAGTCTTGCATTTAAATGGACAACAGAAGGAAAAGAGAGTTTTGAGGCCATCAAGCTCGCAATATCACAGGCTCCAACTCTTATTAACCCAAACTTCTCAAAAGACTTTATGCTATATGCTTTTGGAGGGTCAGACACCATCTCAGCCATCTTGGTCCAGCCCAACGAGGAAGGTTCAGAACAACCAATAGCCTTCTTCAGTCAAATCTTGGAGGACTACGAGGTAAAATACTCTTTCATTGAAAAACATGTCCTTGTTGTTATTAGGAGCTTGAAGAAGTTCAGACACTTGGTCTCAAACAATAAGATTCAACTGCTAGTGTCCCATGTTGGTGTCAAGGATTTTCTCCTGAACAAGGACTTAAATGAGAAGAGAGCAGGTTGGATCACTCGGGTAATGGAATATGACATTGAGATCAAGGTGACCAAACTGGTTCGAGGCAAGGGTTTGTGTGAACAGCTCGCCTCCAAGCAACAGGCTGAGTCAGTGGGTGGAAAAGAGGTTGTCCTATTTCTACAAAATGATCAAGAGCAACTAGCTAATGATGCACCTACTACATGTTGGACCCAAGCCTTGGTGCATTACCTCCAAACAAGTTTGTGCCCCCCAGAATGGAACAAAGAAAAGAGAAGATACTTCAGACTACAAGCCATTCCATATGTGCTTGTTGGTGGTGTCTTGTTTAAAAAGGATATCAATAGTGTTCTATTGAGGTGCATTAAGATAGGCCAAATTGAGAGAGTGTTGCATGAGTTCCATGATGGAGAAGTGGGAGGTCACTTTTCCCCTTGAGTAACAGCTCTCAAGATCATGAAAGCTGGTTATTATTGGCCTACAGTGTTCAGGGACTGCTACTCATGGGTCAAGAAGTGTAAAAAGTGTGCATTCTTCATAGGAAAGGAAAAGCTAGCAGCCCTTACCCCTTCATCCCATTTCAATGGATCAACCATTCATGCAGTGGGGACTAGACTTCATTGGGGTGATTAACCCAAATTCAAGCCAAGGCCACAAGTGGATACTTACTGCAACAGACTATTTCACCAAGTGGACTGAAGCAGTGGCACTAAAAGAAGCAAATGAATCCAACATCTTGGATTTCTATGAAGGAATAGCCACCAGGTTTGGAGTCCCTACCACTATTATATCAGATAATGCATTGGCATTCCTTGGTACAAGGATCACTGAATGGGTAGTCAAGAATGGTGTGTACCTCAACACTTCATCAAACTATTACCCTCAAGGTAATGGCCAAATAGAGTCCACAAATAAGAACCTGCTAAGGATTATCAGAAGGACTCTTGATGAAAATTAGAGAACTTGGCATACAAATCTCAAATCAGCTCTATGGGCTGATAGGATCACATCCAAAAGGTCCACAGGCAGCTCCCCATACAAGCTTGTATATGGAAAAGAGGTAGTATTTCCCATATCATTGGATTTTCCCACTTTGGAGCTCATGAAATAGTTGGAACTAGCCGAGTTTAAACCTATGGAAATCAGGTATGCAGAGCTGATGGAAGTAGGAGAGGCAAGAGAGCATGTAATGCAGGTCATGGAGAAGGATCAAGTATTGATCAAGAAGACCTTTGATAAGAAAGAAAGAACAAGGACCTTTCAAGAAGGGGACTTAGTTCTAAAATGGGATGCAGATCGGGAAAAACCAGGAAAGCATTCCAAGTTTGATGCCATTTAGAGTGGCCCCTACATGGTCACAAGATGTACAAGTAGCAATGCCTTTCGGCTGGCTAAGTTGGATGGTGAAGAATTGTAGATCCCAGTCAATGGGATCCATACCTCAAACACTACTACTAAAAGGAAAAATTCCTCACCCTTGTAAAATATTAGCCTAGGTTTTTAATTTCCTAAGTGCGTATGCACATTGTTTTGTTGTAGCGTAGGTTTTGTTTCCCTAAGTGTTGTGGCACATGTTTTTTGTTGCTCCAGGTTTGTGTCATTATATAGTTCGATGTGCCTCTAGGTGAATGCACCAAGCCCTTCAGAATTTGCATCAGGGAGACCCATGGTCGCCACGATAGTTGCTAATTTTAAAATAGAACAAATACAGAGCAACTAAAATCAAGTCTCGAAGGGCCCATTTCCAAAATATTCAGGGTCAGCTCTGGTTCCAACAATGTCCAAGCGGCTCAAGGATTAGATTTCCAAAGTTTAGATCAGATCAAGCTATCAATTATGACTCCATGCCCAATGGATGCTTCAAAAGGCAGCTGATCTCTTCATCTAGCAGGAAGATGTCCCCTTTGAGTCACCAAATTGTTATCCAAAATAAGCTCATGCTTATTTCTGGTTAACTGCACCCATTTTTCCTCTTTTAGTGATTCAATTCATTTTTTAGATATTCTAAGCACTTAAGGTTTCCTAAAAACATCTTCATCAGGGTGGAAAATTTCTTCCCCTTTCCAAAAATATAAAGAAGTCCTTCTAACTCCTCATATTTTGTAAGTTATGGGCCTTGGACAGGTATGATTGCCCAAAAGAAGAGATTTTTTACCAAATGGAGGCCGACGGGCGGGAGAGATTTTGAGACTTTTCACCAAAATTGAAAATGCGGGTTGACGGGCCCAAGTGAATTTTGGGCCAGTGGGTCTGTGGGGAGTTTTGAAGATTTTATGCTTTTTGAAAATAGGGCACAAAATGAATTTTAGGCCCGCAAGTCTGTGGGGGATCTTAAAGCCAAAATGAAGAAAAATGCCTAAGGCCCTCAAAGGGACATGTGGCCATGTTGAAAAGTCAAAGCAAGATGGCAGGTCGTCGGAGGTAATTTGAAAATTTTTCCCTAAGAAGGTGTAAAGTGAAAAAATGAGCCACACCTCCATTGATGCCTAGAGGAGCCACGTGTCAAGCCTCAATTGCATGCGCCGGTGGGCTTTGGAGTGACTTTTCGCCCAAATGGAAAAAGTGGGACCATCGGCCCTGAAAATGATTTTTTGCCAAAAGTGAATTGTGGGGCTGTGGGGTGATTTTTGCATTTTTAATTTTGGTGCCAAAAGGCACAAAGTGAGTTTTGGGCCCATGCTGACCCATTCTGCTAACTGGTTTTCACCATTTTTGTCGAGACCTCGACTCAAACATTCAAATGAACATATATTTTGACCCAGTGCCCAAAATTCAACAAATTTGGCACCATTGGAAAGGTCTCGACCTCGCTTATGCCATGGAAACCTGAAACTTTAATTTCAAAGAGGTTTGATGGGTGAAAAATGGGAAAATGTCTACATGCCATTAATATGTAATCTGATTGTCCCCAACAACTAGATCATATTTGATTTGATCCACTGCTCTCCCTTCTTCAACACGCCGAGAACACGTAGAGTGGCGGACTTGATAGATTATGGGTGGATTTTTAGAGGCATTTTTGGCCAATAGCCGAGATTTAAATTAGTTTTCCCGCATCTCTCTCCTTCTTCTCTCTGTGCTGCATCTATAAAATAAGGAGTTGGGCTCATTATAAAGGGTTGGACATTTTTGTTTTGCACCCTCCCTTCTCCTCTGGTCTGCAGACGAGTTCGTGGAGTCCCAACCTCCCCATTCAAGTTATAATGCTAAGTTTTTCCTCTTGGCCACTATAATGTACTATATCAACTTTGGAGCAATAATATATGTTTGTGGATGATTCTTCGACCCTCTCATGTGTTTCATTGTTGCCTTTTGATCTCTCATTATAGTTTGGTTACCTATGCATGGTGTTTGTATTGCATTTCTGTGGTCTGTGTTAAATTACAAAATGAGTGTCTAACATTCCTTTGGTGCATCACCTCATTAGCTTAGGTTTATTTTTTGTATCTTCTCAACCCTGTCTCCTTGGTAAGATAGAGTAGGTTTTAGAATAGATCCTCTGTAATTTATTTGTGTGCACCTGAACAGAGGAATAGGAACCGGCCTTAATCCGGAGAGCTCTCTCAACTCACAAGGTCCCATGCTTTGAGAGATGCTCCATGTTGTGTAATCACATTGAGAGTCTCAACCCATCTAGTTGCAGACATTCAGGGGTGCTGTGATTCTGCACTAATAGATCACTAAGATGCAAGAAACGAGTTGATTAAGTATAGTTGGATTCCATAATCCATTTTTAAGACAGTTAATGTGGACACTGACATTGTTGCAAGTGATGAATAGGGAATAGGGGGGGGGGGAGAGAGAGAGAGAGAGAGAGAGAGAGAGAGAGAGAGAGAGAGAGAGAGAGAGAGAGAGAGAGAGAGAGAGAGAGAGAGAGAGAGAGAGAGAGAGAGAGAGAGAGAGAGAGAGAGAGAGAGAGAGCATTAAAGGACAAAAGGTGAGCAATTAGTTGAAGTTTTAAAGAGCTAGTAAAGAGAGACCAATGGCAAGTTAAATGAAGGTGAGTGTTTATGGTTTCTTCTTGTAAGTAGATGAATTTGGAACATGAAAGGACATGGTATGGGTAGGATAGGATAGGGGATGATGATGATGACGACGAAGCCATTTCATGATGATGATAAATTTCAGTTTTATAAGTCCTAAACCTTGTAGGCTTGATTAGGGATCCTTATTGCAGAGTAAGTAAGATTATTGGTTTGAAAAATTTTTGTTGGTTGAATTCATACATCAACCATCCTATTTGAGGAGAGGCATCAATATCAACATCATTAAAAGGAATAGATCTAGGTTTCATAAAGCTCAATCATGACTTTATGTTGAGTAATAACATCCTTCACCTACACGTTTTTGACCCAAAATTACTCAACATATTTTAATTTTTAAAATGGTTATCTCATTAGGAGGGGAGTCTATTATTTCCACGTATACATTTATTACATTTATTTACATCTAGCTATTTTATCACTATCCAAGTGCGACACGTACAAGAGCCACCTAGGAAATGATTTTGAAAAAATAAAAAACTACATTAGATCTGAAATGTAGTGCAGTGCTCAATCGTAAGATCACCATTGTGATAGCTGAGCACAGTCCTAAAAGGAATGATAACTAGATCGTACCAATCCAAGAACACAGATGCTAATCAAACACCACGATCTATAAGATGAAAGCAAGTCACAAGAATAAGTTTACATAAAACCTTTGCAAATAAATAAGAAGCAATATCATATATTATTATGGAACTCAATGCAATACATTGAGAATGGGCCTTGCTTAAATAGGCAAGGAATAACAATCTAAGAATCAGTCAAGGTTGTAGATCAAGCCATAGATCAAGGAAATAACTAGTCATCAAAGAACTAGTCAAGACCATAAATTTAGGAGAGAACTAGACATCAAGGATCTAGTCAATACCATATATCAAGGATAGAACTATTCAATACCATAGATCAAGGAAAGAACTATACCTAACAACTAGATAATATCTCCTAATATCTAAATAAGATAAAAGAAATATCCACACACATAAGTGGGTGAGGATAAATACAATAAAGGTAAATAAAGTACCTAGGTGAACATGAGATAAGGTAAATACCTAGTCTAACACCCCCCCTCAAGTGAAGCTAGGGGAAAAAATAGATGTGGCATGTCCACAGTATGAGTCCCGACAACTAGGCCTAATGAGGTACTCATGTACAATAACTAGGAAAAAAGGGACACCGCAAGGTACCCAAAACTAGTAAAAACAAAGTAAAGAGAGTAAAGACCCACTCCAAGGCATCCCAAGAAGCTTGGCTCAAAAAAATCGTACAATGCTGAAGAAGTTTGGTGTGCATTGTGGTCTGAATCCACTGCTCTATCACAAAACTCAAAAACAACTGACACTGGGCTCCACCAGAATAGCTCCATACAAGGAGACTGTCAACAGAGTGATGTCGAAAGTGCAAAAAAAACACCAAACATAATTCGATCAACTACTACAAATAGGTGTGCCACGATCCAAGAACAATAACCAAAGTAACAAGGAAAGGACATAAACTCTAGAGTGTCATGATCCAAGAAAAGCCAAGGTAACAAGGCAAGGACACAAAACCTGAAGAAGTAGGATCAAAACCACACCCTCCCATACTACTGAATGGGTGGAGTGACGCTACAAATATGTATGAGTTGCCCAAAATCAACTACTCGAACACTAAAAAAATAACATTGGACTTCACCAAAATAGATCCCCCTACTTTCAACATGCCAAAAGTGTCAAAAATACAGATACAAAATCTCTCAACAAACAAGAGAGATACACTACACCTACTAAAGAAAAATGCTCAAAACAAGAAGCACCACAATGCAGAGGGTATAGAAAGTGGAGTAAGAGGCTGAATGGTGGAGGAGCCATGCCTGTAGAGTCCTCTCAACGAATGCCTATGTCACCTCCATGAGTGATCAGATATCCACCCCAAATCAACATGGATGGATGAAGAAGATGCCTGCATATGACTTGGTGTAAAATGCACAATGGGTGCATGTAAAAGAACATTAGAATGTGTGTCAGGTTGATCATGTATGACAACTAAAATCTCAGGTTTCTCAAGCCTGAGTGAAGATGTAGAACTCATGTGTTGCTCAGGATCCTCAAAAAGAGTTGAGCAAACAAAAAAAGGATCTTTGTCAATGTGTGATCCCAATGAAGTATCTTCTCAAAAACCAATGTCACGACGAGAATTCCAGTTAACATGTGGAATAGAGGAGACAATACCCTATGAATGTCTGTCAATGACTCCGCTAGTGAGACCCATAGAATGGAGCATGTGAGAACTAAATGCAGTGATATGCTTCTTAAAAAATCCATGTAGTTGAGCAGAATTAGGATACACAACATTTGGTACTATAATAGGTGAAAATGTGGAAGAACATGCAGTAACAAGCCTCACAGGTTTAGAAGCATCAAGAGTAGGAACAGACTCAAATACTGACAAATGAATGTCAGTGGGTTCAGGAGCAACAACTGCAAGTGACTAGAAGCATGGTTGTGGTTGTCCACAATATGATGGTGATGTTGTAGGCTAGCAAGTTTGTTCTGTAAGGAGTGTATCATTGTATCCTTATTGTGAATGAGTGAATGTAGAAGAGAATTTCGATTCTTGAGCGATCTATTTTCTTCCACAAATTTTACAATATCCTCTTGAAGTCCACATACTTCAGAGAAAAGCATATCATTCTCAGAATCCATGATAGGTACAAACTGTAACTCCCAAAAGTTTAGGATGTCGGGCTCAGCCGAAATTGCGTCCACAATTGATTACAACACTCCTCCATATTTGGTACTTTATAATTATAGTGCAAGTCTAAAAATAAATAACTCCAATGGAAAGAGCATGAAAAAATAAGTTTTTTTTGTAAAAAATGGCACTCAAAACCGATTTACCGATCAAAAGTTACAAGTTTTTTAATATTTTGCTTTGTTATTTATTTTAGGTGCCACTAAAACAAAATAAATTGATGTTGCCTTCACCAAAAAAATAAAAGGGGATGAAGTAAAGCACCTACTAGTAGGAATCACAAGCTTTAAGCCCTCATATGACTGTACCATATGACCAAGGGATAAGGATTTTAATATCCATTTCTTTGGGTCTTTGTGTGACGCCCTTGCCTTATTTTTCACCTGGCCAGTGCTACGACACAATTCAAATTTCACTGCGAATCAGCTAAGTGACTATTTCTTCCTCCTTGCAATTAGGGTTTCATATATTTTTACTTAGTTTTCTTTGATTAATTTCTACACTTAATTTTTATTTATTTACTACTACAATAGCATCTAGATTAGGCATATATGATACATATTTTTATTAGTATTTTGTTTGTTGAGAAACCAAGAAATAGAGTATATAATCTTGGTTCAACATACAGTAAAAAAGATACCAATTTTTTTTTGGGTTTAAAACAACTTGTGCATCTTAAAAATAATCATGCTTATTAAATTCATGGAGTTGGTTTTCTTGCAAGCGATAAGATTTTTCTAAAACGGAAGAGATTCTTAGGATTTCATGTTTTTTTAATTTCTACTATATATGTTTTCTTTAGTACACTATTAACAAACCTCTGTCATAATAAAAGATGAATAATGTAATTTCCTTAAAACATGATCACACATATTTCACATTTTTAAAAATACTTCTTGGAAAATTTAGGTCAATAGAAGTAGATAAGTTTCCTATATATTCTCCAAAAAAATTGTGTATCATAAGTTATATTGTCAGAGATATTATTGTTTGAGATTATAAAATGTACAAAAATTCAAATAATTTGGTTCATAGGTTTGTTCTTCATTTTCTTGGTCACCTCTTCCCTATGTTGAGTAAGTGTTTGAAGATTAAACTTTGAGGAGTTAGTAAAAATTTGGTTTTTAGTGAAGGGATTGGAAAAATCGATTATCTAAGGAACAAGAGTAAATGTTCCATTGTTCTTCATGTTCCCCAATTCACCATTATCTTCACCTTCATTTGTTTTGTGGGGTACTTTAGTTTTCAGTGTAACCTCCGAACCTGTTCCCTTATTTCCATATTTCCAAAATACCCCGATTCACTGAATTATCCACCCCCATCGCTTAATCGGATGAATTATGCACTCCTTGCACACCGAGAACTATTCCATCGGGTTATATGTTCCTTGATTCACCATTTCCTCTGACTTTCTTTACCCTATCGGTCAATTTGGGAATCTTAAAATCATTATGAATAACAAAATGGAGTTTACTAGGTATGAGTCTATTGTCATGACATTTTGGAAACTCTGCTTCTTGTTACATATTACCTATTTTTGATTTTTTCTACAAAACAAAGGAATGAAAAATGTTGACATTTAAATAATAATACTTAAAAGGAAAAAACAAACTTATCAAAGTGTAGACATATAAAATGTCGACATGGTTAATTACGATTAACTTGTCCCACAAATATCCTAATATCACCCATATAATAATTAATCGTTAGATTAATTATTATTATTAATCCATTTTATCATATTTACCCTTTACCCTTTATCATTTATTTTATTATTTCATCATTAATCCTTTAAATCCATTATTACATCTCATTTTATCATTAATCTCATTAATCCATTATTATATCCTATTATCCTATTTTAATTCTTCATTAATATTTCCTAAGAATTTAATATTCCTACATCTACCTACCCACATACCCTACACATCCCAACACCTAGCCTCTCCATGTAACCTCACCCCTAATCATCAATTATTAACATAATATAATCCTAACCTAATCCTAATCACATTCTCTCCTCTAAATCTATAATCCTCTAATTCTGACATGCATTGTCCACATTGATTTAAATCTAGCATGGCTTTATAATAGCCATTGAATCATCTAACCACAAGCTATAAATTGAAATATCATCCTCCATGAGAGCATAAATTGAAAATCCATAACAACCATCTACTATTTTATCCACTTAATCATCCATGTTCATCTTTAATCATTAAATCAATCCCTCTATCATCATATAATCAATTCATCTTCATCAATCAAACAAGCACAACCAAGGCGAGGTATTGCCCAAGTTTCTCCAAAATTTTAAGCAAACACATCCAATCCACCATTAAGAGTGCATCGAAAGCATCAAGGGAATTATACTTTGGTAAGTGAAGGTACTACATTTTCTCTCCATTCCATCCATTTCTCTATCAGAGGTATTAGTTTAATAGATTAGATTAGGTAAGAAATTTAGTTTTTTTCTCACATTTTCACATATTAATATTTTTAACATCTACATTTTGGAACCCACCGTTGGACTTACCCTCTAGATTTTTTATTTATTTTGATAGAATTTCATATTGTAAACAAACTGTGCAAAGTTGAAATTTTTTTGTTGAGATTTACTCCTTGAAATTTCAAATTTTTGTGACAGTCTTCCATTTAAGCGCTTTTGACTTGAAATGGTGCTTTTGTAAACCCCATGACACTTTTGTAAATAATTTAATGCTTTTTTAACCCTTAAAACCCCAAAATTGTCATTTTTTAAAATCTATTTCTATATTTTGTAGACAAAGTAGCAAATTTACAGATAAAGTAACACATTTACAGACAAAGTAGTGCAAATGTTCTAAAGTAGCACATATGTTCTAAAGTAGTGCATATTTTCTAAAGTAGCGCATGTGTTCTAAAGTGTCACAAATGTTGTAAAGTAGCGTAAATGTTAATATAATGATGTTTATGTGTAGACTTTAAAAAACTATATCCAAATAATATTTTTTTTGTTTATGTTTCAACGCATTTTTTTTATTGTAGCACTTTGGTCACTATTTTAGCATTTTTTTACAGTTTAGTGCTTTTGTCATGTAATAGTGCTTTTGTCATGTAATAACACTTTTGTCTTGTAGTAGTGCTTTTGTCTTGATAACAGTTTTACATTAGTACTAACTAATCTAAGCACACTTCCTAGTATTTTAGTGGTGTCTTGTAGGTCTAACATTCTATTTTTGTGGGTTTATTGTAGAAAAATGGGGAGATTCTATCCATTTTGATATTTATCTAACCCCTTTTTGTGATTGTAGCATTGAAAAACTACTAATTCTTTTTTATTTCCATCTCGTTTAGTCCAAGACATTGGGGTATAAAATAAAATACTTATCCTTTTTTTGGCATGGCCTCCTCTTGAAGACCTCATTACATAATTTTCAATCATTTAATCTTTCATTTATCTTTCTTTTTGTGTGTTTTCCTTTGTTGTCTATTTATCATGAGGGAAAAAATGTGTATGCTCTCCTCTCGCTTCCTAGAATGATCTAGAGGATCAAAAGAGGCTATCCTCCCCGATTTATTTTGTAGGGGAAAAGTAATATGAAAGTGATATCCACACACTTGTCATATTCCTATGGGTCTCGTGACTTTGGGATTCATCTACATGTATGAAGACATACCTTGAATTCTGGCGGGGTATATGAATTCTTAGAGAGATGTCATTATTGGATAAGCACTTACTTTTTTTAAGATAAGCGTGAAGTGAGGGGCTTCAACATACCAATACACATGCCTCATATAACATCCTTGAAATATGGATTTTTTCCCCACGTACCGCAAGGTATATTGGGTACGCCCCTAGTGATCCTATACATCCTAGAATAGGAAACCTCTTGGCCACATATTGATCTATAGTTCAAGGATGCCAAACTCCCCAAGATTACTTGTTATCTGACTGAACATTGCACATAGTTGGAGATCTAATTTTGGTACCATTGTTCGTGTGTGGTATTTAAAGTGGTCTATAGTTTGATTGCAATCCCACTTGACTAGTTAGGGTGTGTGTTGCATGTTTGTTTCTTGTTTTTGAAGACCCTAAACCACCCCATTAATCTAAAATTTTAATCAATCAAACATAATCATAATTAACCATCCTTAATCACAGTATCAAAATCCTAATCCCATAACCATTAATGCTAATCCAAATCTAATCCCCCACATATCCTATCTAACCATGGCCGTTAATCCTCAGTATCCATCCTCTCTAAACAAACATCCAAACCCTACATATTTTCTAAATCCATCAACCAAGTTCTCCCATCATCCCGCACCCATAAAATTCAACCATCTCACTTTGACCACAAAGTCCCACACACTATTCAACACCTTAATAAAAAATATCAAATATTTCATCCTAACTTAACCAATCCTCTCATCATCCAAATCAACCATCCCACATTGATCCTAAAATCCTAGAAATCATCCAACATCTTAATCAACAAATCTCCAATCTTAAATCATGCATTAATAAATCACCTTCTACACCATCATCTCCCAACCAACCCCATCCACAAATTCCCCTTCCTAAATTCCCTACCCCTCATCTTATTGAATTCCTCTTTGAGGAACCCAAATCATCTAAATCCACACCCTAACCTAATGAACGTAAACCCCTATCCCCACAAGACAATTTCATCAACTTTTATGACCTCACTAACTTTGACCTAGACCAAGAGGACCTTATTTATGTCCTCAATAATCTAGCCACTAATCCCAAACCAAAAAAACCATCCCAAATCCCAACCTCCAAATCCCCCATAAATCATCATGACCTACATCTTCCTCCCATCAAAACTCATGCACCACCATAAAAAATTTCAACTGCTAAACCTAATAATCATAAAACCTATCATCAAGTTCCATTCACATATTCACAACAATCCAACAACTTAGTCCTAAATCAACATCCCCCACATCACAGCTTAGTCCTCCATCCTCATAATGTTCATAATCCCAATCAGATCCTACAAAATTTCTCCTAGATGGTCCCACATCCCCTAATCCACCATCAAATTCAACCTCTAAGCCTATTTCATCCCCTTTATCACCTACACCCAATCCTATTGAAACTATCTCATCCATTGTGACTCTTAAGTCACCCTCATCCTCGTTTACCCCCAATGCTAGAAAATCTCCACCCTCATCATCATCATCCACATCTAATCTTAATCCATCTCCTTCATCACCTTAATATCACACTATCATATCCTCCAATCCTATTTCATCTCCCCCATCACCCAATCCAAAAATATCTAAAGTGACTCCTAAGTCACCAAATCCCAAACCTAACAAATCCAATCTAAATCCTCTCCCCACCTCATCTCCCACATAATCTAGTGATGCTCATATGCCACCTACATATACTTCATCCCCTAAATCCACAAAATCTAATTTGGTTCCTACACCACACCAATCTCCCACATCTCCTTCATCCCCAACATCACTCAAATCTAATGTGACCCCCATATCACATCCATCCCCTTCATCTAAATCTAACCCATCCCCTTCATCTACATCTATCAATCCAAAATAATCTAATCCTTATCCAAAACCATCTACCTCAAAACCATGTACTCTAACTAATAAAAATCAACCAAATCTACTTTGGCCTCCAAGCCCACACCATCCACTTCAAAACCTAAGCCTAATCCATCCCCTTCATCTTATAAGCCAAAAAAATCTAATTCAACGCATAAATCCAAAACACCAAAACATCTCATAATCAGCCGAATCTTGCACCTTTAATTCCTACACCCTCGAACCCATTCTACCCAAACCACTTCCCTCCTTTAGGAGAATTTTTGACCACCATATACCATCTTCTAAAAATATTCAAAATTATCATCCATCCCACAATCCAATCACATCATCAAAACCTTCCCCAAATGATCTTAGTATCAGGAACATTACTATTGTGACTTCTATCTCACTCATGGACATTCAGCCAATCGTTGCATGCAATTTCATTCTTATGTTGAAAACATCATTAACATCAAAATTATTATCCTTGTACCTCTTTATTCACCACATTTCCATCCCAATCATATCCCTAACCATCACCCACCATCCAAATTGTACTCAACATCCAAAAATCCATCACCAACCAAAAATAAAAACAAATCTCACCTATCATCCTTTGTTATGTTTGTCCTCTTAGTGGATGATAAAATTACAATCCCCCAGTCTCATGATAACCACATTTCATCATTTTCACCATCCATTTCATATCATATAGCCAAAAATATGTTCTCTAATATGTAACATCAAGGAAAAGGCTTAGGCATCCATGAATAAGGTATTCGTGAGCCCATCTTCCTTCATTAAAATATTGGATGTTTAGGCTTAGGGTATAAACCTAACACTAAAAACGTCCATCCCACTACCCCATAACCCATTTCTACTAATCCTCTTGTAGATGCTACCATCCCAACAACTCAACCCAATCAATTTTTTTTTAATCCCCCTCCACATACCAAACACATAAAAATAGATTGAAGACATACTTCGTCCCTTGCACATGAATATTATTTCCTTTGCACCCATCCTACTTCCATCCAAAATCTACATCCATTTGCATATAATCCATTCTTATCACCACATTGATTCATATCCCCTTCCAATCCATTCATTTGAACACTTAATCATATTTCTCACATATGTTGTAAGTCAAGGGTACCTACTACAATCATGTGACCTTGGTCTATCATTACCTCCAACATTTTAACACAAGTGTCTTCATAGAGATCTACACACTTTAACACATTTAATCAAATTGTGGTGAAGACACTTGGGTGAATCTTTTGACACCATATCTAATGTCATCGCCACACTCATTTCCACCCCCCATCAAGCCACTAGTGATTCTTAACCCCTTGAGATTTCTTAAGAGAGTGGAACCACTTTATGCAAAAAATCCAAATATCAAAAATAAAAAATCATATCAAAATTAAAAATATCAAATTAATTCCACCTCAAGACTCTCTATAGGGTAGATTCGAGAAAATATACTAGGGCTATGGACTCCTGGCTAGCAGTAGAGAAATGTTGTGTTAAGATTTAGATGCATCTCTATCAGGGATATGGACACCTAGCTGGTAGCAGAGTAATGCTTGAATTATCCTTTTGTTCACATAATATCTAGCTACTTGACTTAATCAATCTCTATAAATTTTCTATTTTTTCTTTACACACTACGCATTAAGTCTTCACTTAAATCAATAATTGAACCTCACAATCACAAACACTTTGATCTCATAAAGACATAAGCCTCGCATGTTGCCAAGTATTTTTTAGACCTTAGTCACACTTTTATTTTAATCCAACTCTTTCCTTACAAAATGTGTTGTTAGGCTCATCTTTTGTTGATCACTGATGTTATTTTCCTTCCATCTTTGACATCCACATTCCCTTCCCTTGAATCGAATACCCATGGGAAGACAATGATCCTTTCCCTTTCATCCAATCCTCTACATGTCCCTTTTAAATTTTCATCATCCTAACTGGGGGCACCCTTACTATCATTTGCTAGGGGCATCATCCATTTTAGATATCCTCCACTTCCCATTCTACCCTACACCTGGGGGAAAATCGAACCCATCCATCCATCCACATAGGCTACCCTAATTTACACTTAGGGGCACACCACATCTACCTCTCACAATCCATACCCCCTATACCTGGGGGCATATCTTATCATCTTCCATATCTCTCATCTTATCCTATACCACATCCCTCATTGTATCTATTTATCTCTCATCTCACATCTTATCTAATCCTAACCTCTCAACAAATCCCTCTCCTATCCAACCTATATAATTTCTGCCATCCTATCTATCTATCTCCCATCCCACATCCAATCTAATCCTAACTTATCAAATCAAAACTATCCAATTTCCCTCAATCCATTCATTTTATCCTACGCCAAACATGCTTTCGGACTTATAAGAGAAATTTGCATCCCACCTTACATGATCTATCCCATCCTGAATCCTTTCATCTTACCTAATCTCATCTATTCTCCCCATCCCATCCAAAATCTGACATCCACAATCCAAAATAAAAATCCAAACATCCAAAATATAAACATACAAAATATGACATATAAAAATTAAAGCAGCTAAAAATCAAAACATTCACAATGTCCATACAAAAATACAATATGTGTGTTTCTTGTTTGTTTGTGTGTGTTTGTTTCCTTTTCTGCATTTACATTTTGACCGATATATGAGGCCACTTTTTTTATTTTTCTTATGCACGGTTGAATGATATGAGAACCATATTTATTTATTAATATGTCTAATGATATGAGGACAAGGGCATTTGGAAATTCAATCACCATGGTCTTCATACCTTGGTACATCTTTCTTTATTCCATATCAATCACAAATGCTAATGATGATAATAATGGGAAATATATGGTAGCACATTCCCTTTTCATCGAAACATATAATCCTCACAGTCATATAAATAAATATCTAACCTCCTCATACTCTTATCCAATCAATCCTTTCATCAATCAATCAATCTCCACTTATAAATCTTATCATCTTGTATCTAACATAAAAAATCCTCACCCCCTCGTGGGGGCATCTTTGATCCAAAAACCAATCCTCATTCTTGCATATAAACATCTTAAATATTTTAATCCTTTTAATCAAATCAATCATCCTCAAATCTAAATCCCAAATCTTACCTCCTACCCCCTTGAGTGGGGCATCTCAAAATCCAACATCTTCAAATCAAACATCTACTAATCCAAAATCTAAAATCTTCACCTTTGTCATACATCGCTGACTGGGGAATTCTCATATATAAATCCTAAATTCAAAATCTTCACCCTTGTCATACATTGTTGATTGTGGAATTCTCAAATACAAATCCTAAATTCAAAATCTTTGTTGTTGTCATACATCGTTGAATTGGGCATACACTATATTATATTTCTCTAATCCTCTCTCACAATCTTATATTCTTATAATCCTCTCTCCTATTCTTCTAATCTCTTATTCATATAATCCTCATATCTTCTAATCATCTAATATTAATCCTCTACATCCTCAAATCTTCTCATCGTCTCATCGTCTCTCATCTACTCACTTCGGTCTCTCCTTTTTTTGAGTGGTTACTATTGATGTGAAATCACAATACCCTTGAATGTATGCAACTCAATGGGTTGAAACTACCAGTGTGATTGCATAGCATGGAGATTTTTCCAAAGTGTGGGACTTTGTGATTGGGAAAGATCTCTGGATGAAGGCCAGTTCTTATTCCTCTGTTCTGATGCACAAATCCAAATTGTAGAGGATCTATTATAAAATCTACTCTAACTTACCAAGGAGACAGGGTTAAGAAGATGCAAGAAAATAAACCTAAACTAACAAAGGTGATGCACAAAAGGAGTTCTGAACACTTGATTTGCCATTAAACACAAACCATTGAAATGTAATACAACTACCACACACATATAACCAATATTGTAATGAGAGATCAGAGAGATGCAATGAACACAAGAGAGGGTTGAAAATCATTCACATACATGTATTATTTCTCCACAAATTTGATACAGTACACTACAATGGCCAAGAGGCAAGATTTGCATTACAATTTTTATGGGGGGTTTTAACTCCACAAATCCACTTACAGACAAGATAAGAAGGGAGGATACAAAGCCAAATTGTCCAACCTATTGAAAAATGCCCCTCCTTACAATATATAGGAAGAATGAGAGAAAAGGGGGAGAAGAATTCTAATTCTTCTTTCAACCATAGTAGAATGCATTGAATTCACCTACAAAAGTGATGGGTGCCATGAAAAAACCCATAACTCCATGTACTCTTTCTTGTTGGGAAAGAAAGGGAGCCCATACCTTCATTATTGTGGTAGGTGGAAAACTTGGGACACCCTCTCAAATGGAAAACTGTATTTTTCATTTTGAATAACTTAGTCCCACTCAAATTAAGATAACCAGTTGTAGTTGAGTAGAG
Organism: Taxus chinensis; assembly: GCA_019776745.2. Taxonomy (NCBI): domain Eukaryota; kingdom Viridiplantae; phylum Streptophyta; class Pinopsida; order Cupressales; family Taxaceae; genus Taxus; species Taxus chinensis. The sequence goes on from CM034149.1 coordinate 147,463,534, forward strand.
GACCTTGTAAGATTTCCAAAAAGTCCTCTCTTGTGCAAATATGAGCTCCCAGTAAAAATGTATGGCCATCTGAAAGTCGGAGTGGTGAACTGTTGATCTTCCTCTTTCAGAGTCTGAAATGCATGCAACTTCTGAAATCCCAAAATTTTAGATTTTTAGACATCTTGGTTTTGGAAGTCGGGCTATTGTTCATCCACCAATTTTGCTTAAGAGTTCTGAAACTCCAAAACCTGAAATTCCAAAATTTTGAACTTTTGGAATTCATAATTTTGGACATCTTGTTGTGTTTTTATGTTTCGGGGCTCCAAACTTCCGAAACTCTGAACCCTGAAAGTCTAAAAATTCAGACTTTTAGAATTCAGGATTTCAGACATCTTGTTGTGTTTTTACCTCAAAACATGCCGAGACTTCTGAAACCCTGAAACCTAAAAGTCTGAAGATACAGAATTTTGGAGTTTTGGAACTTTTTCCCTTTCAGAACATTTCTAGTTTTAGACCTTCTTTATCTTCAAAATGCCAAAAATATGAAGTCACAAATTTTGGGCCTTTCTCCATTCTTCTGCTTGATCTCTGATCTCCTTCGAAATTCCCTCAGCCACCTTTTCTGACTAGGCACAGCCATTGGTTAGCCCGCTTACAACCTGATTTTCCTAACCAAAATCTGAGATGGCCGAATGGTCCCTTCAATTTTCTCTATGTGCAAGGTCATGTTGTCCAATTTTTCTCGAGGGAAAAAATTGGATAACATTTACCCAACTCATTCCTGCTCGTTTAACCCCTGTAAGGGGCATCATATCACCATCATCTTGTCATCTTTTTCTTTGAATAGTCATTACTACGAAATAACCATTTAAAGAGGGGAAAAATCTAGACATCTAAAATGCCGACATGGTTAATTATGATTAACATGTCCTCCAAATATCCCACCATCACCCATATAATAATTAATCACAAGATTAATTATTATTATTAATCCATTTTAACATATTTACCCTTTGTCTTTTATCATTTCATCAATAATCCTTTAAATCCATCATTAAATCTCATTTTATAATTAATATCATTAATACATTATTATATCCTATTATCCTATTTTAATTCTTCATTAACATTTCCTAGGAATTTAATATTCCTACATCTACCTACCCACCTACCCTACACATCCCTATACCTAGCCTCTCCATGTAAACTCACCCCTAATCATAATTTATTAACCTAATATAATCCTAATCCTAATCCTAATCACAACCTCACCTCTAAATCTAAAGACTTCTAAATTTATAATCCTCTCTAACCTTCTTCTTCCATTGAATTTTTAATTCAATGGAAGCTTCTTCCCTCCATGAATTTTAAATTCTAATTTCTAGAATACTCTAATCCTCACATACAATCTCCACCATTGATTCAAATCCAACATGGCTTTATCCTAGCCATTGAATCCTCTACCCACAAGCTATAAATTGAACTCTCATCCTCCAAGAGAGAATAACATGAAAATACATAACAAACCTTTGCTATTTTATCCACTCAATCATCTATTTTTATCTTCAATCATTCAATCAATCCATCTATCATCATACAAACAATTTATCTTCATCAATTAATAAATAAAAAGTACAATTAAGTGGAGGTGTTACCCAAGTGTCTCCAAAATATGAAACAAGCACATTCAATCCACCATCAAGAGCACATCTAAAGCATCGAGGGACTTCTACTTTGGTAAGTGAAGGTATTGCATTTTATTTCCCATCCACCCACTGCTCTATCAGAGGTATTTATTGAAAATATTAGATTAGGGAAGTAATTTAGTTGTTTTCTCACATTTTCATATATTAATATTTTTAACATCTACACGAAGAACATGTATTTTTATAATAAAATAGAGTCTATACTAGAAAATATTAGAGGGAATATGATAAGTAATTTGGAGAGACTATTGAGTCTTGACGACAACATGCCGTAATTTACAACTATTTTCATGCATTTGTTAAATGAATAATTACTTTATAAATATAATTCTTAAGAAGCGGGTAAGTGCACCAAGTTTGGGGGCCAAAAATTGGACAAGAAAGATAAAATGATCAAAAAATGATTGTATTATGTTTTCTTATGGTCGGGAATTCATGAACCTAAATAATATATGCATTTGTAGTACTATGAAATGTGTATGCGGTTTGAGCTATATGAAGTTGAGGAGGGCTTAAAGGAGCCATATTACTAAAAAAAATGTTAAGTATAAGACTTATTTTATCTAATAAAAGAAATCTTATACTTTAAATTTATTTTAGTAAATATAAGAAGTAGGGGTCACTCTGCACCTGATGGAAGTGGTCTCGAAGCTCTATTAGTTATAATCTAGAAGATATTTTTTCAAAATCTAATCTAGTCAGTACTTACTCATTTTTAGAATTTCAGCAATGACCTACAACTTTTAGGCCATATATATTGTAATCAGTCTTTGTTTAGGGAAAACATATAGTCATTTTGTAGGTTTTTTGACATTATGGATTGGATTTTGGCCCTACCACTGCTTGAATTTATACAAATTTTTAAATTAGGTCCATAATTCGATTTAGTGACCACGATTCAACTCTTTAATGTTGGTCTACTTCTTACTAAAATGAGATCCTCACTTTATAGATGGAGGATTGATTAATGAATGGGATTCCTATCCTATGGAAAAATGAGGTGATATTAATGTGCCTCCTCCTTAAGATTTGATTACACTGCTAGGTGTTGAATGAGTTTTTACAAATAGTACCAAGTGAATTGCATCAAGTGGACTCAGATGATTGCTCATTCTTAGGAACATGGTGTTTCATATAAATATCATCACTTCACTTTTCTTGGCCCTAAAATCATCCTTTCATGGAATCAAATTCAATATTCTCATACATGTCTTTTCTCATATGTATCTCATGGAGATAGAATATGCCTTAATACTTCACACATGATGGTCCTGGATACCTCGGTGGCATGACTAGCTCATTTTAGCTTGTTCTTTGGAGAGATTCAGGTAAAATAATAGAGTCAGGATATGATGATCATCAAGCCACTCCTTGAGCTCCATATTTCATCTTTAAATATGATGAATCCTTCACAATTCAGTTTATTGACCAAGACAAAACCTGGGTGTAAGCATGCTTATGGTACATGGACACCATTTTTCTAAAGTTGCTCCTCATAGAAAGGGGTTCCCTCTTCCAGATAGGGGATGAATCCTTGACTGAAATTTTAGTATCAGTTACATGTTCTTGACATCCATACTTCATTGAAACACTAAAAATCACATTTTTCGATCAATGAAACTATTTGAAAAATCTAATTCTTCCTGCAACTCAAAATTTAGGTCCTATAGAGCGGCAACTAAAGAGTTTTGCAGTACCTAAATAAATATTTAAGCCTTGAATCAATGTTGATTATTCCACCTTATAGAGTATTATAATATCCATCTAATTGCTATTTTGTTTTATCCTAAGTCTTTCCAGAACTCCTGGAATCATCTAGAGAAGTCATCTTTTACCGTTTTAGCTTTCATTCCATGCACCTGAAAACTTGGTCTTAAACAGATTACTCTTGAATGAGATTTTTATTTCCTAAAACTTCCTAAATTTACTTAGAAATCATCAATTCTCTCTGAAATAACCCTAAGATGATTTATGTTTTCTTTAAAAACTTAGGAAGGGTATTCAATTAGCTACATAATGGCCAAAAATGACCTTTTTAGGCCTTCAAAGGAAGTAGTCTCTCATCAAAACTAAATGAGTTGATCGATCATCTTAGACACTATCCCCTACACATTGAAACACATTGAATGATCTTATTAGGAATTTCCTTTGGGTCAGGGTTGATCATTTAGGGTTTAGGGATTAGGGTTCAAGGTTTAGGACTTAGGGTTTAGGGTTTAAGACTCAGGGTTTAGGACTCAGGGTTTAGTGTTTAGGGCTCATGGTTCATGTTTTAGGGTTTAGGGTCTAGGGATCATGGTTTAGGGTTCATGATTTATGGTTTAGGGTTTAGGTTTTAGAGTTTAGGGTTTATGACTCAGAATTAAGGGTTTAGGGTATAGGGTTCTGGGTTTAGGTTTAGGGTTTAGGGATCAGCGTTAAGGATTTAGGTTTAGGGCCTAGAGTTTAAGGTTTAGGGTTTAGCATTTTGATTGTAGAATTTAAATGCTAAAAGCTTTAGCCTAAATATGGAATTCTTGAAAATTACCTATGTACTGAAAAAATTATACTATAAAAAACTATCTCCTAACCGTGACTCATGGAACTGTGAGACTAGTTCCATAAGGTGCAAAGTGACCCTAATTTATTATATTTAGTAAAATAAATTTAAAGTATAAGAAATAATAAAATATAAATAATAATTAAAAAAAATAAATGAAAATATTTTAGTTTTGTAAATTTAAACATTTATTTTTGTAAATAGAAGCATGCCAAAAGCACATATAATACCTATACTCTATAGAGTGTGTACACATTATAGCGCGTATGCATAATAGTCCATATGTGTAATAACACATACTCATTATAACACATACGTGTTTCATTTATTATGCCCCTAAACCAAAAATTTATAGGCTTAGAATTGCCTTGGTTTCCTAAACCTGCACCTTGGACCTATAACAACACAACCTACATGTTTTTGACAAAAAATGTAAAAACTCACCTTCCACCACGCTAAATCCTACAAAAATTTTCTCCATCTTTCTTAAAATTTTCTTACAACGTCAAAAAACTGTCCTCTTTCTAAATATGTAATTTTTTATAATTTTCTAACTATTTTAAGGTTTCTATTTATATTTATTTCAAACTATGTCTTTTATACCTATATTTTTAGTGATTGTAAATGCTTATCTTTTGTCGTGTATCTTTTTTTCAACTCATTGAAATTCAATAAAAAAATGTAGGCACAGACTAGGACTAATTCTATACATATTAAAAAAAACATAATTTTCAATATTTTTTGAGGTAGTTGATGAGGGTCGTCAATCCTCGCCATTAATAATGTCAATCCAGGGATGGTGTCCAATTACTGTATGCATTAAGAGAAGAAGATCCTGGAAAATATATCCTTTAAGCACAAACCAAACTTGCATAAAATAAATCACACTTGCGGAAATTGAAAGACACACTTGCATAAATAAATTTTGCATGAAAGAAACACACTTGCATGAATTAAAAGGCACACTTGCATAAAGGAAATCAAACTTGTAGGAATAAAACACACTTGCATAAATTGAAATTGTTGAATTGGAAATAAGAAAAATTAAATGAAACACCTACAAGTTTACAACAGACTGAATGTTACAATACAAAGAGAAGAACAATCACAACAAGATGATAATTACAGATAAATAAATAAACACAAATTATTACGAAATAAAACATAAATATATAGATCCATCTTCCTTAGAATGAGTGGCTAGCTCATTCCTTGGAAGAGGATTTAAACCATGCCTCACGATCTTAACTCAAAACTGCAGAATATTAGAGAGAAAAGAACAAATTTTTATTTTGTTTGGAGAAAGAATTACATATCTAAGTGTGGAAGGTTGCATTTATAATTTATGCATCCAACCAACTCCTTATTTTAGGAAATATAATCTGATATTATCTTTATTCTAATCCTAACAACTAAGATCTCCATCTCCACAAAATATGGAGAGAGATATATTGTTAAAGTCAAATCTTATCTTATTTATTTTAGGAAGATTTGCTCCCAAATCTTCTCCTTGCTTTATGGTAACAAGAATCACAATGATTTTATTCCTATATATTATTGGAAGGAGGATTTTCCTCAAAATATGGTTTTAACCAAATACCATTCTCGGATTTTGCATTTGACTTTTCTGTTTTTGATTTTGGAACTTTTGACGCTTGTCTGATAAACGTTTTCTCAGAATGCAGCTCACTAAAACTTATATCTCTCTTCATTGGTAAACCCTACAGAAAATCTGAATGAGATTTTTTTAAAAAACATTGTTATGAACAAAAACCTCTCTCATATTTCTATTTGACTTCTCTGTTTCTGTTTATGGAACTTTTAGCACTCATCTGATACACTTTTCCTCGTACTGTGGCTCACTAAAAGTTAGATCTCTCTTCATTGGTAACACCTGTAGAAAATATGAATGAGGTTTTTTTTAAAAGAATTATTATGAACAAAAACCTCTCTCATATTTTTCATTTGACTTCTCTGTTTCTGTTTATGGAACTTATAGCGCTCGTCCGATACACTTATCCTCATACTACAACTCACTAATAGTTAGATTTCTCTTCACTGGTAAAACCTGTAGCGAATATGAATGAGGTTTTTGTTAAAAATATTTCTATGAATATAAACCTCTCTCATATTTTCCATTAGATTATTTTATTTTCACAATCCCTCAAAAAATGTGAGTTCCAGAACTAAACATGCGAGTTCCAAAACTAACTCTGCGAGTTCCGGAACTAAGACTGCAAGTTACGGATCTAATATTGCGAGTTTTAGAACTAAGACTTCAAGTTTTGGAACTAACTCTGTAAGTTCCGAAACTAAGACTATGAGTTTCGGAACCAAGACTGCAAGTTCCGGAACTAAGACTGTGAGTTTCGGAGCTAAGATTATGAGTTCCGGAGCTAACTTAAAACAACTATAACTTTTGCATACAATCTTGGATTGAGATGATTCTTGTTTTGAACTTTCATAATTTTTCAAGGGAATCTGAATATGAAATAATATTTGAGTTTAGATATACCATCCATGATCAATTCCACTTTTTTCCAATACTAGCATTATCTTTCCTTTATGGCCTGCATACACAAGACTTTACATCTTTTCCCAAATAATCAATAGGATTAGTCAACAAAGTAGATAAAAAAATATTTCTAAAGAATTAACAAGATATATATACTATATTCTATCTTAAGCAACCTATAGGTTCCTAGATTACATTTAAATCCACTTTCAAAGGTAACTTGGGAAGGACAAAATAATGGTAATTTATGGCCAATTTATGGCCTCATCAGTAGTTACGGGGGCACAGTCGAAGCTTCGTTATTTTTTAAAATTGAAAATTCCTGTACTAGAAAAATCATTAAAAAAATTCTCACTAAAAAATCTAAAAAAACTTCTAGCACAAACTAGATGCTCATATATATCTTTCTACTAAAGGGTTTTCAAAAATAATAAATAGTGCGCGAAAAATGGTGGGGGGCAAAAAAGTCACTCTACTATATTTTTTAACAAAAATAGGAGCCCCTGTTGGTATTTTAGTTAAATGACCCACTTAAACTTAACCATTTTCAATAGAATTTAGTAGCTTAGAAACTATACTCAAAATGCTACGATTCATCTTCTTACAACATCTTCCAATTTTAAATGTAACTATTTCAAATAACTCATACAAACTAAATATTTTTATGTTTTAGAAAAAAATGTCTAATTAATACCCCCTTTTGCCCCCCCAACTTGGAGCACTTACCCAAGCATATTAATCTTGATCATGGTCACCTTGGACCTACTTATTCCCCTCATAAAATTGTTTGAGGTTTTGAAGAAATTTTAGAATGTCTAACATGATAGCCTATGTGGGGAAAACAAGGTTCAAAAACACCCCCTCTTAATTATCTCTTACGAACGATGTCATGAAACCGGTGCAAAATCACATATATATAGGAATTTCTCTAAAAATATATGGCATCGAAATTACATAACTACCTATGAACCCTTCTCTTCCCCCACTCCGATTATTTCACAATTTCCCCATTTTTTATGTGCATAAATTTAAAGAGACTGAACAAAAGAGACTGAGATGCATGTCTATTACAGTTGTAGACATGCAAAATGTCAACATAGGCATTTTGCAAATAATATGCTTATCATACAATAGTAATCCATTCTCATCATTAACCATATAATAATTAATTAGTTATTGCATGTAATCATACTTTAATTATTTCCTTTCATTTATTCCATAATCCCATTATATCCTTAGAAATATTAATACATCATTAATATTTTGTTTACCATATTAACTAATCCTTGCTAACTATTTTCTAGAAATTAAAAAAAAACTTACCCTCCTACCACCTACCCTATGTCTACTCTATATCTAGCTTTTCCATCTAATCACCCTACTAAACATATTCAATCTCACCTAACTACAAGCTAAATGAACATATAAATATAGAGGATTATATTTCTAGAAGCCTTTCCATTTTCCCCTCTTATTTTAAAATATTCAAATAAAAATCCCGCCTTCTATTGAATTTTTAATTCAATGGAGGATTCTAATAAACTATAGAATCCTATAATTCTAAAGAGTTATCCATTCTCATGTATTTTAGACCATTTATCTAATCCTTAGAAAAATTGCAAATAGGGATGCCACCCTCTATGCACACCACCTTATAACAATTGCAAATACATGGTGTAAAAATATCTAAGAAAATTATCAATCTTCATAACATCTAATCAAGCAAAAATCATCATTGCATCAAGGGGAAGTGTTTCCAAAATCAATCTACAAATCTGAAGCATCCCAAATTCCATCTAAGGAGAACATCCAAGCTATCAAGGATGGACAATTTCCACGTGTAGGTAAGTATAGGTGTATGATCTTCTCCCTCTTTCTATCATTGTTCAATTTGAGGTAGGTAAATGGTAGTGTTAGTTTAGGATTTAAATCAATTTATTTTCTATTTTGTAGATTGCTTACTAACACCATTATTTTTCTTACATTTTAGCACCCACCATGGGGCTTACCCACCAAAACTTTAATTACATTTAGTAGCTTTTAGTGTTTGAAAAAATCTGTCCAAATTTGAGATTTTTTCGTTGAGATTTGCATGTTGAAAATTTGAATTTTCACAATAGTGGTTCATTTCAGTGAGGTTGACCTGTTAACAGTGAATTTTTTCATATAATAGTGCATTTGTGTCTAATATTAGTGCAACTATGTCTTCTAAATCTTGATGTGTAGGTTTGATTTATTTTTTCCTTAGGTAGCACATTTGTTCTTAAAACAACAAATTTGTGTCTATATCAGGGCATTTGTGTCTTCTAACTCTCGATTGCACAGGTTTTACGCATTTGTGCCTGAAGTAACACATTTGTTCATAAAATAATTCATTTATGTCTATATCAGTGCGTTTGTGTCTTCTAACTCTTGTTGTGCAGGTTTGGTCCATTTGTGTTTGAAGTAGCACATTTGTTCATAAATCATCGCATTTGTGTATATCAACACATTTGAAGGTTTAGCACATATGCTCTATAACAGTGCATTTACTCTTTAAACAACGTATTTATTATAATAATAGTTTTACGTCAATCTAACATACTAATCACACTTTTTTGGGTTCATAGTGGTGTTTTGTACCTTCTTACATTCTATTTTTGTAGGAATATCACAGAAACAAGGGGAAAATTTGTTAGTTTTAATATTCAATTAGTATTTTCCTAATGCTTTTTGTTGCAAAATATTGATTAATCAAACTACTAACCCTTTTTCTTACAGCTCAAATGGTCCAAGAACGTTGGGGTTTGAAAAAAACTACTGATCCTTTATTATATAGGTTCCCTTGTCGAAGGCCCCCATCATAATTTTTTTTAATTTTCTTTATTTTGTGTGTATTTATTATCTTTTTGTAATTCGTATTGTTGCTTGTTTTAAACCCAAAGATGACACCATGTATGCACTCCTCTCACATCCTAGGACAATCTTGAGGATCAAAAGTGGTTAGTCTTCCCTCTCTTTTTCTTTTTTTAGGGGGTAACGTGATGTAGAAGTGACATCCATGCATTTATTGTAGTCCTATTGGTCTCATTATTGTGGGCTTCATCTCCAACCATGTAGAAAAACCCCATGTTATGGTGGGGTATATAAATTCAAGGACAATTTTTGTTATTGGCTAAGTGCTTTCTTGGTTTAAGAACGATATAAAGTGAGGTGCTTCCACGTCCTAATACCCAGGCCTCAGACATCATCCTTTCAACATGGACTTTGGCCCCACATACCGTAATGTATGTGGGACTCCCCTAGAGAGTTTTTTATCATAGACTAGGTAGTCCTTTTGGCCGTATATCAAACTATAGTGTAAGGAGGCCGCACTTCCCAAGATCACTCGCTAGCCAATCACACATTGGCACATAAGTGGAGAGCTAATTGTGGCACCACTATTGGTGTGTGGTATTGAGAGCGAGCTATAGTTCGGTTACAATATCACCTGATTAGCTAGGATTATGCTTACATGCTAGTAATTATTTGAGTTTTCTTGTCAAAACCAGTAAATAATCCTCACACTAATCCTTATAATTAAACCATATACCCACAATCTATCAATTTTTGACTACACATTATCAATCCTTAACCATATCTTTCCTATCACATACTTACCATTAATCACACCTTCCACAGTCACCCTATAAATTCCAAATCAAAGTAACCCTCCTTTTTCACCTAATCCATAAATTTTGACCGTAAATTATCTTCTTACCATTATAATAAAATTATTTTCCATAATTAATAAATTACACCATAATAAATACTTTGACCACATACCACTTAATTCACATTTACTATCATTTATATGTCCCACATTACCATAATCCAAGATTCAAATAAATAACACATCTCTTCACCTAAATAAACAAATAATATAATAACCAAAGTTTTGACCTTACACCTTATACCATCCCCCTTTCAATAAAAAAATCATATAAATAAACAACACACCTACATCCCACTAATAAACATCCCTTCACATTTTATAAACAAATATTTCTCCATCCTTATCCACATAAGTTATTCCATGTCACTTTTAATCATCCAACCCTTATCATCGCATGACTATTTTCCCTAATCATTTATAATTTCCATTGGTATCTCAACACTAAGCTAGGCCTATATGAATATAAAACTCATCAGATCACATAACTCTTTTGATCATAACAATCATCATAACCTTACACATTCATTCTCTACCTATGATTTCTTACATACCAAACCATCTAATCTTAATAATTGACATCTTATGAACAGAAAAAACATACTTATCACTTCTCCTAGTAGTCTAAGTCCCTACAAACAACACATAACCTAAGCCCTCAACTACTGAGGAAAATCCTTCTTCTATTTCCCCCTTACAAGATTTTTCCATCCTATTAGCAAGGTCCAGTTACTAAGATTACTATGGTAAGTCGACTAAGAAATCAAAATCTCTTTCATCCACACATCCTTATCAATTCAAAACACTCTTATTTTAATCAATACATCTCAAAATCACTAGAGTCTAATGACACCTAGGAGAATGCAAACCCGATCCCACTTAGGAAACAACAAAGAAAACATAGGGCATGATTTATTTAATCACAACTACTATTACGCCAATGCTGAAGAAAACTGTAACAAAGGATAAGATGAGGAGACCATGGTCAAAACTAGTAGTGAAGATGACTCAAGCACATGCTTCATAGGATGAAGAAGGAAAGAAATTCTTAACTACTTTGTCAAAAAAAATAAAGGCACCCTCTTGCACCAACTATATCATATGGGAGCAAAGCTTCCTCTAGATTACACCCATGACCAAATCCAAAGTCTTATATATGAGGAAAGTGATAATATTGGCCAAAGACCACCATCCACCCACCTCCATATTACAAAAACCCATCACATTGTATATGAGCGGGATAAAAAAGAGAATAACCTGCATCCATCTAAAGAATTCGTGTTGTCCCAACAATAGAAAATGAGTAACCAAATTCCTCAGCTAGATTATCAAGTCAGCCCACAACTATCTAATTATAACGGATCCCAAAATTCCTAACTAAACTTCAATTTACCACCCATCGGTCCCTAAGAAGCCATATTGGAGCAAGAAGTTAAATCTATGAAAGAAACATGTTAAGGGTTATAACTTGGCACAAAGGGATGGCAATATAAATTCGAGGAACTTTGTACCTACCGCTTTGATAGTGAAATTTTGTAGGTCCCTTTTGAACCATATTTTAAACCTCCTAAATTTGAAAAGTATAAGGCAAAAGTTGATCCCTGCGAACATGTTAAAGAGTTTTATATTCTTTTCAAGGAAGTTTCTTATGATGACTCCTACTTGCTAAGATTATTTTTAGGAAGCTTAGGAGGTCCAGCCATAGAATGGTTCCTTTGTCTACCTAAAGGTTATATTACTACATTCACCGACCTATCTAAAAAATTCATAAAGAAATTCTCATATGACATAGAACATGATGTCACAATGATTGACTTACGTAATATAAAGCAACGCAACGAAGAAATATTTTAATCCTTATTGCAACATTGGTAAGCCCTTGCTAGTTGAATCCCTTGGCCCATCTCAGAGAAGAAACTAGTCCCTATTTTTGTCCCTAATCTCCACTAAGATCTAGCCTTCCATGTCCAAGTCCATTACGCCAATACATTCGATGACATCATTGAAAAGGAATGAAAATTGAAAAATCCCTTGTTACAGAAGGCCTTATTAAGTTATATTCCCATGATAATCATAATCAATCCAATCAACCATCCATGTTTGAGAAACCTAAGTACTTTAAAAAGAATAAAAATGTTTTAAGAGAGAGAGAATATCAAAATCCAAGCATATCAACCATGTCCACACAATAACCCCAATCTCCATCCCTAAAGGTCAACCATGGTCCATCCAAGACTCCAAACAAAGAAAATACACACCCCCCTCAACAAGTCTATGGAATCAATCCTCGATAAACTATTTGTTGCCAATATGGTAGTTTTCCCTAAAACTCAACCAATTGATGAGTCTCGACCTAAACCCTCATGGTTTAAGGAGAACGAGTAGTGAAAATTCCATAAAATAAAGGGTCATACCACCAATAGGTGCATGAAATCAAAAATTTATATCTGGGACCTAATTACCAAGGTGAAATTGAAATTGAGGACAGTACATCCCCTTCCTCTGAAAATATGAAACTTAGGATCTATCGAAATCCCCTTCCTAATTATGGTCATACAAATTACTCTACTTAAGGAAAGAAAAAGTATGGAAACAAACCTGAATAATCCACTCATCATTCTAATCACATAAATTAACATCGTGTACCAATCCAATATGACTCACTTTTTAGCCACACTCATCACTATCCACACCAAGTAACTACCATTAAAGTCAAATCCCCAACATAAAACCCTTAGTGTGTTGTAACCACTCAAAGGAGCCATGTGGTTGTCCAAGGAACCACTCTATCCTCTTCTAATCCCACACTACAAGCCCAATATAACATCATTAAATAGCTTGAGATGACTCCCACAAAAATATCTAATATGGGTCTTCTTAAAACATCTTCCATCTATAAGGACATCCTTGATCACGCCCTTCAAGAAACACATGTTCCAAATGACATACACCCAACACCATTCTAAGCCCTCATCACTCATCTCTATCCCCATCTTATGCTTCCACTCACCTTCACTTAGTAGGACCTAAAATCACATGGTCCCACACATAATATTCCTCTCGATATTGAATTGCAGATCGATCATATCCATGTTAAACGTGTGCTATTAGACAAAGGGTCCGCTCTTACTATTTGTACCTTATCTCTTATCCAATGGTTAGGGTACAATGAATTAGAACTAAAAAAAGATATCATTACCATAAAAGCTTATGATAATATTGAATGTAAATAAGTTGGAACTATGTATTTTCCTATCAATGTTAGGCCTGTATACTCCCCACCGTCGTTCACATTATAGAAATCTGATTCCAACATAATAATTTTCTTGGCCAACCATGGATTCATTAAATGCATGTTAGATCATCTACACTACATCAATGTCTCAAATTCAAGCATGCTAGTATAGAAATTACCATCCACAAAGATCCTTAACCTTTCTAATATTTCAAAACACTTGAAGAAAGTTATCAGGAGCCGTATTGTCCTTTAATAGAACCCATACCATCATCAACACCATCATCATATTACACTTCATATGTCTCACCGGACAGTCTTCCATCCACATCACATAATGCATCTTCATCATCTTCCCCTCTCCAGCCCACTCCGTTTATATCAACTCCCCTCTTTCCCACTCCACCACTTAATTTGAAATCGATAGGGTGTGGAGAATACCAGACTTTTAACATCAATCAGATTTCACTATAACCCAAACAATACGACAGACCTGATGTATGTCAAAACAAGAAGAAAATGTACTTATTAGGATCTTCCACCTTTTTCCCATTCCAAATACCTTACTGATGAATACCTTAAGCCCTCTGAAATAACATGGATCATTGATGATCCTATACCATCCCTTTTTTCTAAGAAAACATATCAAAGCCGCAAAAAAATCATGTCCCACATGAGATATTCTGGACAAGGACTAGGCCGTAAAAAACAAGGCATCCCTAAACCTCCATCATTTGTCCCTGTCTTTTATGATCATGGACCTGGGTACCAAATTCTTGGTGAAATTATCCATGATAAAATTAGTGATACTTCCAATACAGCTAAAGACTCCATCAATAATATTGACATAAGTTCCATTTATAGCCGATACAAAGACCTTGTCAGCACTAACCTTTCCCATAGAAAAACTATTCTTTCCATCAATATCATTCTCACATATCCACAACTCATTGAATAGGACCAACAATCAGAGCACACCCCTCTTGACTCATTTTAGAATGATGAAAAAAATTTCATGAAAAATTGCAACAATATACCTGTTGGAGATCATAAAGGTGGTTTCCAAATATGTTTAAACCTTGACACCTATTTTGGAGAATATGAGCCTCCCATTTCCCTTTAATACCAATCTAATATACCTCATCCCAACTTCTCTTTTCACCTTGATGAGGAATATCCCCTCTCTAAATTCTTCCAAGAATCCCCAGATCATCAACACGATCCAGTTATGGATCAACTTCTTCCAGCTCCTAAAACACTACAAGACCACTGAACATCATTAATTGAGGAAACTATTGACATCAACAACAACACAAATGAAGAGCCCAAGATCCTCAAATTGGGTGAATCCTTGTCTATAAACGAACAAGCCACCTTTACAACACTTATAAAAGAATTTTCATATGTATTCACATGGTCTTATGTCGATATGCCTGGGTTGGATCCTTCCCTCGTAGTCCACAATATTTTAGTGCATAAAGATGAAAAACTAGTAAAAAAAAGCTTCGAAATATGCATCCAAAAGTTGCATTTTTTACCAAAGAGGAATTACAAAAATTTCTTAAAATCAACTTCATTCGACCTATTGATTATTCTGATTGGATCTCCAATATTATACCAATAGGAAAAAAGACAGGGCATTCACATTTGTACTGACTTCCATGATATCAAAAAATCTTTCCCTAAAGATGATTTCCCACTACCAAACATTGATACAATCATTGAATCTATAGTATGATATGAGATATTGTCTCTCATGGATGGATTCTCCACCTATAATCAAATTAAAATTACAGAAGAAGATCAACATAAAACAAATTTCACTATACCTTGGGGCACATTTTGCTATCAAGTCATGCCATTTGGACTCAAAAATGTTGGATCCACCTACCAATATGCCATGACTGCTATCTTTCATGATATGATGTATGATTTTGTTGAAGACTACGTTGATGACATCTTAGGGAAATCTAAAACTCATGAGGAACAACCTATAGTTCTCTGCTGCATCTTTGAAAGAATTTGGGAATATAAGGTTCACCTCAATCTAAAGAATTGTGTTTTCCACATCACAACTCGCAAGATCCTCGACTTTATTTTCTCCAGGTGCATAATATAAATGGATCTAGATAAATTCAAATTTATAGTCAAAATTCCTCCACCTAAAATCTCAAACAGTTATGAAGCCTAAAAGGACATATTCAAGGCATGAGAAGATTTATATCACATATAACAAGAAAATGTCATCCATTCCATCATCTACTCAAAAAGGGAACAAAATTTCATTGGAATGAGGAATATCATGCATATTTTGATAAAATCAAGGAAAAGCTGATGCATCCTCTTTTCCTATTACCCCCTACTCTGAGAATGTCTCTTTTTCTCTACATATCAACTACAGAACATGCCTTGGGACATCTCCTAGCACAACACGATATCCACAAAAAGGAAAAATCCATCTATTGTTTAAGCCAAACACTAATTTATTATGAGCTCAAATATACCCCTATGGAAAAAGTGTGTTTTGATTTAGTATTTTCCTCTCAAAAGTTGTGTCATTACATGCTCAACAATACCGTCAAACTCATAGCCAAAGTAGATCCACTTAAATATATACTCTATAAATGGGATTTAACAAGACAAATGGCTAAATGGATCATGCTCTTGAGTGAATTCAAAATTAAATATGTTAACCAGAAAGCTATCAAAGGTCAATACCTAATTGACTAGTTAGCAGAATCTCTAGTTCCTAATTCTACACCACTCACTACTTGGTTTCTAGATGAATCCATATATACTGTTGTAGAGTCAGATACTTTGATGGATCTTTCACACATCATGGTTCAAGAATAGGTATTCTATTTATTACTCCTCAAAGACACCTAATTCCTAAAGATTTTCGGCTTTCTTTTCCTTATACAAACAACATAGATGAATATGAAGTACTTATTTCCAATTTAAAAATGGTCATTCAATGGAACATCAAATATATCAATGTCTTTTGTTAATCCCAATTAATAATTAAATAGGTCAATGATTAATATGCCACCAATGATGAAAAATTAGTTCCCTACAAATGAATGGTCCACAACTTTAAGGCCTACTTCTAGCAAATTTAGTTCAAACAGGTCCCTCGTATAAGCAACAAATTAGCATATGTAGTGGCTACTATCAGCTCCTTCCTGGATATTCCCTCAAATGCATCTAATTCATATTTTTTAGTTGAGAAGCTAATGGTCCTAGCCTATGATGTTCCTGAGTCTGAGATGGTCTATGAGATTGTTGGTCCCAATTCTCCTGGTACCATGATATTTATACTTACCTCCATGACCAAACTCTTCCACCTAAGTTTCCTTGTAACCTTCACAAATACTTCATCCAATGTGCCTATCATTTCACTATATTTGGTGATACTTTATATCGTAGAATCTTTAACGGAACTTTATTACCTTTTCTAAATTCCCAAGAGGCCGAATCGGAACTTCAAGAAGTTTACGTGGGAATTTGCGGTGCTCATACTAGTGGTATGGCCATAGGGAAAAAGCTTTTGCAGACTGGTTATTATTGTCCCATTATGGAAAAAGATGCATGTTTATATGTTCGCAAATGTCTTCCATGTCCAAAGCATGTTGACCTTATCCATGTACCATCCCAGGCCTTACAACCCATCACTACCCCATGGCCCTTTTCTTCCTGGGGTTTCAATCTCACGGGGAAATTAAATCCCACTTTCTCTGATGGTCACAATTTTATTATTATTGCAACAAAATACTTCAGTAAATGGGTCAAAGCCATGTCATTAACCTGTGTCACCGGAAAAAAATATCAAAATTTCTCCTTAACCACATCATTTGCCACTATGGTATTCCATCTGCTCTTGTCACAGACAGTGGAAAATCTTTAAAAAATATAGAATTCTATAAACTTTGTGATCAATTCCACATTAAACTCAAAATTTCCACCCCTATTATCCATAAGATAATGGCCAATTGGAAACATCTAACAAAACACTAAAGCACATTCTTCAAAAAATTGTGAATTAAGCAAGATGAGATTGGCACACACAAAATATCCCACCTTATGGGCCTATCACACCTCCATCTACACTCTCACTTTTTCCACTTCATACTCCCTTTTT
Organism: Taxus chinensis; assembly: GCA_019776745.2. Taxonomy (NCBI): domain Eukaryota; kingdom Viridiplantae; phylum Streptophyta; class Pinopsida; order Cupressales; family Taxaceae; genus Taxus; species Taxus chinensis. The sequence goes on from CM034149.1 coordinate 147,481,340, forward strand.
TTGGTACCAAATTAATTCTTCTCGTTTAGATCAAACTCCCCTCCTTACGTGTTTTCTTCCAACACCTCATTGATGATGAATACTCTTATGTCCATTTCCTTTAAGAACTCAAAATCCTTGATGAGAAATGTCTTCAAGCCTTAGACCATATAAGATCATACCAAAATTGCCTCCACCAATATTATAACAAGTGCATAATAGATCGCGAGTTTGAAGTTAGTGACCTAGTCATCAAATAAAATAAGTGCAACATTAACGTCGATTGAGAAAAGAAGGGTAAGTTTAAACCTAGTTAGATCAGATCTTATGTATTCATAGCTAAATTTACCTCATGTGATTATAAGCTTTCTACTCCGATGAATATCATGCATCTCTGAAACTTTTATGCCTAAATACCTATACTTCAAATAAAAATATAATCAATCCAAAAAATAAAAAATTCATCCAATGGTGAAAACCACTTCAGTGATGCCTTGGGAAAGTACCATAGTGAAAACCAATTCCTAGTGCTATGGTAAATCAGATCCTATTTCTACTAGCACTCTACGACACACAGGAAAGAGCACTGGGGAAAAATACCCTTCATCTATACATCCCTTTCATCTCTATTCACATTTTTCATCCCAATCCACCTTATCCATTCTCTAACTCCAGACTCCTTCTGATCCTCCCTACAAAGAAAAGGATCTTTCATGATGAGGAATATCTATCTCGATCCCAACTAAGGTAACACTGTCCATGGTCATATCCTAGGAAGTAAATTTCTAGGATTCTAAGTCAAATGCCGAGAAATGTAACCCTTGTAAGATCCCAAGGCCTTCGTTTCTCTCCATCCCCAAATTTACATCTTATTCTTAGTTGTTCCCTGCTACTCTCTTTTCTCTCTGCTATCCTATCATGTTTAACGCCATGGTTATATTTTAAGTATTTTTTCAAATTCGAGGACATTTGACATCCATCCCATTTGTAAATACTAGTATTACATCAAAAACATAAACAAATACACTACCATCCAACTATCATTACACATCCATTTATTTAGACAACAAAATACATGACACATATCATAACCTACATCTAACAAATAATCACCATTTCATCCATAATCCATAATCAATTCTGAAACCATATAAAAATATCAATAAATCAATAAAAAATATCTCAACCATATAACCATGACCATTGGGTGGTTGGTCCTCTCTTCTCTTGTGCTTCTTTTATTTTGGTCTGGGGCTTTTTGGTTTTGTTCCTCCTCGGTCCTTTGGACCTATTTTCTTTGTTGTTTCTTCTTGTGGGCCTCATTATTTTATCATCGGTTGTATAGGGTTCTTGATCCCTTCAAAATATATTTTTACCTAATCTAATAAAAAATATCAATTCATCAATAAAAGAGAATGCCCATTATAATTGTACTTCACTCACTATATCATCATATCCATCACTAACATGAGCTAACATCAAACACATCACATCCTATAGATCACTTTCCATCCTAATCAAAACAATATACACTGATCATGATCCCATTCACATTTCATCATGATCAAGACAATCATCCAATAATATTCATTACAAATATATATCATCCATCATTAAACCACATCACCATAACTATAATTAACCATAATAAAATAATATGACATCCCAAATTTCATCACATCAGCCATACAAAAAATACATATCCAAGTCAACATGATATGATATAAGTAACATTAATAAATATCATCGCATTCATACACCATTCACGATAACATAACATTATTATCAAATCCATCAAGTACCAAATAATCTAAACACTATATAATTGTCACATCACAAGTTTATCATGATAACTATTAAATCATTATACATCATCAACATCACAATAAAGGAAAATACTCAATTATCATCACACTATATTATCAACCTAAAGTAAAATCGAATCATCTCATTGATAAACATCATATCATCATAAATACATAATATAATTGTCCTCGACAACACAAAATGTCCCATAACATGCATCTTATCCAAAAATGGTAATCATCCATATACATATCTGTCAAAAATATAGCCATACTGGATCATCACAAAATATCTTGTAACATATACATGAAATAATACATCATTATCATGCACCACATGTACATATAATAAAAATACATCTCAAATCATCTACAAACATACATCAAAATTGTGACCATGATGCTCATCAAATATCTGACAAAATACAAACCATTGTTTCCCATCACTATGTTGAGCTACCAGTGTCCTCCCTACCCCATCTGGTGGACGTTGTGAAACACTTGTCATACTCTTAGATGTTGGAGCCTATCTTGATCTCCAATTAGATCTCTATCCAGACCCCTATCCTTCTCTCTGCCGAGATACATGGTCTACATAACATACGACATATAGCCACTCATGTATCAAAATATCCTCATAAGAACACATCTCCGCCATCAAGGACTAATACTCTTACAATGATATTGTAGTCATGAGACCCATCCGTCATGATCTCTATGAGGAACTCGGGGCTCCTACTGGTCCTACTTCCTGTGACCCACGCTTTGTCTCACTACCCTCCGCTGATGTATCTAATGGGCCATATCTCACCATATAATCATCCCTCTACACATGATATCTATCTCGATGGTGTATAGCTTGATCCCTCTCTTGCTCTATATGAGACAATTCCCCCTCCAATCACACAATCTCTACCTCCCTTTTTCTCACCACCACTATCAACACACTTGTGACTCGTCTCAAACCATCTACATCTCTTGCATGAGCTACACCTCTAGCCCATAATCCTAATTGATGGGTGTCGTTATTCCCTTCATTTGATCAACTCTTAGTTGATGTCATATTCAAACCAGGGGTGTGTCTAAATCTATATACAACAAGAGGAATCTTAGTGATCTAATAATTGTAGTAGGCATTTTTTATTTTATTTTCTAGGGATTTTTGCAGTTTCTTTAAGATTTTCTGGTCAAATCCTTATTATAATCAAACTAGAAATGAATTGCTGGAAATAAACACATGTGTGCAGAATGAAATAAATTGCTGGAAGTAAACACACATTCGCATAATGAAATAAATTTCTGGAAGTAAACACACTTGCTTGAAATTAAACACACATTTTCAAATGTTGTGAAAATTCCTAAAAGGAAATAAGAGTCTAATCTACAACACCTGCAGGGACAAGTACATAGAAAATTTCAACAGAAGAAAAAAAAGTGTTTGTAGAATGAAATACTTAACAAATTCACACAAATTACAAAAATATAAATACCAATAAAATAAGGATCTTGGTTCTTGGGGGAGTGGGCCCTTGCTCCTTCTCAAATCAAGGCTTGACAAAAGATGATTCTCTCAAAATGAAATGGCTATATTATTCTAAAATGTTTTGTCTTACAAAGCTTCATTGTATCTACCTATCCTCTATATCTTATTCATTCTATATCTATATCCTATTTAATCTATCTACATGTCTTTATATATATATCGTCCAAAGAAAATTTATGATCATAGTTGTCTACTGATTCAAATGGAACTGAATAGTGCCTAGAATAGATACGAAATTAGAATCCTAATGTACATACAGTTGTATGATCCTACATACATATTTTTGGGATGTGAAGAATAAAAAATCTCTTGATATGCTCATGATTAGAAGGTCCATTAATTGCTTTAGGATCAGATCTTGACAAAATAAACAGATTCCCATTGATTCTGGAACTCTTGAGGAATTTCGGAACCAAAGGGAACTATTATAGAATTAGCTGTGAAGATTCTAAGATCAAACGTAGGAGTTCTGGAACAAAATGCGGGAGTTCCAAAACTAATTCTGAAGGTTCCAGAACTAAGGGATAAAGGTCCTTAGCTGTGTGATGGAGTTTCAGAACTAAACCTGGAGGTTACAGAGCTATGTTGTACTGAAGCCAATGATCCCAAAAAGTGCTGGTTACTCTTATACTTTGATTATCTACCCAAATTTAACCTGTTTTATTCAAAAAAATGAATTTCCAAACACTTTGTTAGGAATTACAGAGTTTTTAGATGTTAGAACTATCTCAAGAAAAAGATGGAAAAATTACATTCTATCTTATCTCTAGATCAAACAAAAGTTAAAAAATGCAGAAAAAATTGGCTAAACGGACATAAAATGAGAGCATTAATTGTTCATTGATGAAGCATATTTTAGCCTCATCATCTCCCCCACACTTGTTTGTAAGTCCTCTTATAAACTTTATTCTTAAAAAGTAGGATTATGGATTCTACATTCTAACTGATCACTGAGATCAAATGGTTGGAACTAAATATCCCAGTGTTTAAACTCAGAAGTACTATATCCTGATCCTTCTTTTATCTTTCTCTACCAATTTTAAAGCTCAGTGGGATCCTGAAGTTCCTTGTTCTGTCATGGAGTCATGGGAGTGAGAAGGAGAGGAGGAATTTTTCTCATTCCCATCCACATGCCTCTGTGTTTTTCATTGACTTGAGCAATTAGTGTACACAAAACTCTAGCTCTTTCGAGGCTCTAGATCAAGTTCATGGGAGATATCACTTCCCTTCTTCTCAATGCAACCGTGAGAAACTCTCATATCTTTAAATAACCATCATAAATATCTTCAAGTTTTTTCTCCTCATAAGAGGTGAAGGCATCAATGATCTTTTGCAGGCTGGAAATATAATGTTCTTTAAACTTGTTGTCAAAGGCATGAGTTCTGAAATGTTTGACAAAGGCAGATGGCTTTCCATAACGAGTTCTCATATAGAGGCCTGTTGAGCTAGATTTTAATAAATGTTCAATATCTCTCTTTTTCCAAGCCACCTAATTCTGAAGTACAGAAACAAATGCATTCAATTGGCTTTCCCCTACATATAGATTGATCATGAAGCACATTTTCTTGTCCAACATAAAGTTACAGAGATAGAATCCGTAGAGAATATTTTTTGACTCTGTACTAGCTGAGGAATACGCTATCATGAACTCTGATTCATCCTTTATTTCATGTGGAAGGCCACATGCAATCCTTGATAGTTTCCAGCGAATAAATTGCTCTTTAAGAAAGACATTATATGCAGGAGAAGGTCTCCTACATGTGAGTAATCTTTCACTCATTATTCAAACCATTTGTATTTTTACCAGACATTTAAACTTGTCTTCCTCCATTTTGTAAAATTTGTCTTCCCACACTTTTCTTGCCTTCATCTCCTCTTCCATTTTACTTCCTAATTCTTCATTTGATGTTTTGAATTCATTAAGCCTTATGTAGGTATCATCCCAGAGTTGCTTAAGTGGCCAGTAAGTCAGTTCATTATGTACATCTTGATTCATTGAAGACATATTTGACATAGCACTCTGTTTACTAGCCAATTTACATTCTTTTTCTTTTTCCATTACTTTCTATTTGACCAATGTCAATTCTTCATTTCTATTTGTGAGCTGGGTTTTTCAGTTGTTTAATGAGCATTTATCTCTGCTCCAATTTGTGTTTTAGGAAATTTAATTCCTCATCCTTTTCCCTGATGATGAGCTCTGCTCTAGATAAAAACATAGCATGTCTAACTTGATGTTTCTCCTCTTTTTCTGAAAGTTCCTTAGGGAATGAGCATTCTTCTTCCAACAAAGGGGATTTCCCTTTCCGTTTCCAAGAGGCCAATTCCTCTTCTTCATGTGAAAGTTCTGCTGGTTTACCCATATCCTGAAAAGCATGTTCTTTAATTTTTTCATCTTTCTCCACCTTAATTTGGCTTGGTACAGGAGGGGACATTGCCATGCTACCCAAGATATATGCAACTTATTTATCCAACCCATCATGTTCTTCTATCTCCTCTGGTGTCTCTTTAGACCTCTTATGGTCTTTTCTTCTTTGAGGAGCTTCAAAATTTCTGGAAGTGGCCTTCCTCCTAGATCTTCTTCTAATCTTTACTTCATGACCTAAATTAGGTGAATTGTCACTTTCAGAGAAACATATTAATTCTCCTGGTATTGTTGCAGAGGTAGAAGTTTATTTTAAAGGCATAGTAGGTTTTGCAGCTTTAATCCTTCTTTAAGAGATCCTTCTCTTGGGTACACTAACCCCACCTATTTCTTTCTTTTTCTCTGTAGGGGATCAATCTCCAAATTACTTGTAGGAGGAATGGGGTTGGTATTCCCCTCTTGATAATATAAGGGTTTTGTTTTAACTTATTAAGGAACTTTTCCCATGTTTCTTCTCCATTTTTCTTTGAGAGAAAATGGTGTTGGCATACCAAATGGACTAACCCATGATGTCTAATTGTCCCAAATCCCTAGGAATACCTCTAGGCCATTATATGGATGGAGTCAAAAAGGAATCCTGGAAGGTTTACTATATATTCTGGTTTTGCATTACCATACATAAGATATAGTAGCATCTTAAGGACCTCTCTTCCCATAGTTTCAAAGTGACCATCCCAAGCTAGATACTTAACTACCCAAAATGCTACTCTGTCAAAGGGTTTGGGCAAACTGGTTCTTTTGACCCCCTTTATGATTTTCTTAGTGTTGTAAATATATTGGGGTTCAGATTCACCCTCTTGTATCAAGATTTCCACTAGTTCCTTTGATAGGATTTGGAACATGCATAATTGGTACTCTAACCACATTACTCATTGTATTTACAAAAAAAGGAATTGTAATATTTCTAGCCTTTTTTCTGGTCTCTTCTAAATTGATAACAAATTATCTTACGAATTCATCATTGTATATGGAGAAATTTTTCAGGAATTCCAACAAACCCACTTGTTCAAAGATGGCTGCCACCTCTCCATCCACAAGAAGTTGCATGTCATCCTCTAGTTCTAAATTTTTCTTTATACCCATGGTAAAATGATTCAATGTCTTGCTTCTTTAGAATCCTATCTACACAAAGAGATAGCTGCGGAACTGCTGGTGCAATTTTCTCTGCAAGTGCTCTTAATTTTTATTTACTCCACACAAATGATAATTAATTATTAATATGCCGCCACTTGCACTTATTTCGTGCCCAAACTATCATGATTATTTCCTCTTAATCATAATGTACAATGAGTGCCTCATAATACCGCTGACTTAAGACAAGTCTAATCACACATGTCAATTTTAATTTAAATCTTTTAATAAGATAAAGATATAATTATTGTCCTTGCTAATGTAATTCCTCCGCCTTGATGACTCATCATTCCTAAAAAAATGAAAAAGAAAAACAATTAGACTAGACAATTGGAATTCCAAAGAAGTTCCTTTTATTTTGAATTAGCCATTTATTGAGGATACCAACCGCCATTTCTGGTTTTCACTTAGTCTCTGAGAGAATTTGTTTCGGGGAAGAGAACACCATTTACTAGTTTTCATTCCTTCCCTTTTCATTATTTATTTATTTATTTATTTTTAAATTTTTAAATTTTTGGGGAAGAGAACACCATTTACTACTTTTCATTATCTTCCCTTTATTTTGGATTCGTGCATATGATTATTTTATCATTTTGGAAGAACTAAGTTCTCCCATATGATCAAATTCTTTGTTTGTTTCTATCTACTTCAAGCACTCATCCTTGGTAGGAGGCTTCCTAGAAAATTTTAGCCTGTTTCCATTGACCAAAAGCATTCTTCTGCTGCCATCAATGGGAAGTAGCTGAATAGAGCCATTGTCAAATATATTTTCAATCTGATAAGGTCCTAACCACCTAGTCTGTAACTTAGCTTTGAATTGTTGGTACTTATAATCAAACAATAATGCGCAATCTCCTACCTTGAATTACCTTTCCTTGATATGTGTATCATGACACTGCTTCCTTTGGTCCTAGATTATCTCTATCTGTTGAAGTTCTTCCATTCTCAACTTATCCAATTCATTGAGTTGAAGAATTCTTTCCTTTTGTGTTGCGTCCAACTCTATACCCAATTTAGTTGCTTTCCTCAAATTTTGTAGTTCAAATTCAATGGGTAGCAAGGGCTTCTTCCCATAGACTAACTCATATGGTGAGAAACTTGTTGTTTTCTTCCATGTTGTGTTATAGGCCCAAACAACTTCAGGTAGTCTCTTCACCCAATCTCTTCTAATTGCCTCAACTATTTTGGTAAGAATATTTTCCAATTCCCTATTTATTACTTTTGCTTGTCCATTTGATTGTGGGTGATAGGGAGATGACTTCCTATGATTGATATTATAGTACATTGTAAAGGCATGTATCATATTTGACATGAAATATGGCCCCTGATCTGAAACTATACTCCTTGATGCCCCAAACTTCATCATAATTTTGTGCCAAAGGAAATCAGCAATTGCTTCTTTAGTAGCATTTGTTAAAACCTGCACTTCTGCCCAATTTTTTACATTATCAGTACACACAAGAATGTACTAATTTCCTTGTGATGGAGGAATAAAAAGAAAAACAAAATCCAGCCCCCACCTTATCAAATGGTTCAATAACCACTTTAGGTTGTAGAGGTGTTTCATTGTTAAAGGTTCACTATCCCATCCTTTGACAAAGATCACACCACTTGATATATCTCCTCACATCCTTATACAGAGATGGCCAATAATAGCCAGTGCCTAGTATTTTGTGAGCTATTCTTTTATAGTGAAAATTTTCCTCCACTTGGTTCATCATAAAATGCCCTGAGTATGTCAAAAATTTCATCTTCCCTCACACACCTGTGTAAAACCAAATCAGGACCTCATTTAAATAGCATTCCATTTAACCATTTAAATTGTGCACTGCTTCTGGTTAATATTTTCATTTGTTTCTTAGTGAAAGAAGGAGGAAAATTCCATGTTGCAAGATAATTTGCATATCAACAAACCATGGTGTACTAGCTAAAATATAAAATAATTGTTCATTTGGAAAGTTGTCCTTAACCAGGTCTTCTTCCCCTATAGTGGTTAATCTTGACAATAAATCAGCTACCACATTAGATTTTCCTGGATTATCCACAATGGTAATATCAAATTCTTGTAAAAGTAATAACCATCTGATTACCCTACCTCCAACCATTGGTTTGTTCATTAAGTATCTGATTGCTAAGTGATCTGTATCTACAAATATTTTGTAACCTATAATATAATGTATGAATTTATTAATTGCATAAATCACAACAAGAAATTCCTTTCCACTGGTGGTGTAATTTCTTTCAGTGGGAGTAATATTTTTACTAAGTTAATAAATAAAATAGATTTTCCCTTCTTCATCTTTCTGTCCTAAGACTGCATTAATTGAGTTACTTGAGGCATTTTTTTGATATGAAATTTTTTTTCTCAATTGGGTCCTCTTAATATTGGGGCAGTGATAATTTTTTCTTTGATTTCTCCAAAAGCATGCTGACATTTCTCATCCCAAAGAAATTCATAGTCCTTGGTAAGTAAACTAAACATGGGGGAAACAATTTTACTAAAATCCTTGATAAAACACGTATAGTGCCCAACATGTCCTAAAAATGACTTGATATATGTGGGAGTTTTAGGAACTGAAGTCTGAAATAATCCTTATTTTGTCTTGGTCAAATTGAATACCTCTTCTCCAAATGTGGTGTCCCAAAACAATTCCCTCATCAACCATCATCAAAAATTTCTCATGGCTAATAGACAAATGGCGTTGCTCACATCTTGTTAATAATCTATCCAAATTCATTAAAGCATCATCAAATGTGTCTCCATGCACAGTAAATTCATCCATGTATACCTCTACACAATCATTTGTTAAGTCTGAAAAAATTACAAGTACATCCCTTTGAAAGGTTGTTGGAGCATTACATAGTCCGAATGGAAATACCCTATAGGAAAAGGCACCCCATGGAAAAGTAAAGGTAGTTTTGTCTTGATCTTTAGTAGCAACTCTAATTTGATTATATCCACTAAAGCCGTCCAAGAAGGAAAAGTATTCTCTACCTTCAAGGTTGTCTAAAACTTGATCTATGAATGGTAAGGGAAAATAATCTCTTAGTGTATCTTTATTCAGTTCCCTATAATCAACACAAATTCTCCATTTTCCATTCTTTTTAGGAACGATTACAAGAGGAGACACCCACTGACTTTCTGAGATAGGGTAGATAAAACCTACTTGTAATAGTTTTTCAATTTCTTGCTTAACTATGTCCCTTAAGGATGGATTGATCCTTCTCTAAGGTTTTCTAACTGGTTTAATGTTTTCAGTATAAATGTGATGCATACAAATACTTGGATCGATTCCTTTCATTTATTTATAATCCCGGCCAAAAAATCTAGTATGATTTTGCAAAACATCAAAAAATTTAGCTTATTCATCATTCTTTAACCAACTATTAATGTTCATATTTTTTCATTGTTGAATCTCAATTTGTTTGGTTCCAATGTGTGTTAAACTGATTTTTTGAAAGGGTTCTATTGCGGTGTTTAATGGACATGAATGTGGTAACAACATGTGATATGAAGCAATGTTTGTAAAGTTACCTACAAAGAATACTAGACAAAGGAAAATATACAGAGTTATGATACTTATCTGGTTTTTGGTCAAACTCCTCTTCACTCCTGCTTTCCAAAAATTCTTCACCATTTCTTGATATCTATGAGACTAAAGCTACTGATCCCAGAGATATTATTGTCCCTCCCTAAGAGAAATCTCATTCCTCTGGAGAGAAATTATTTGTATTTGCATGGGATTTATGTTGCTGAGGTTCCAGAGATAAGTGTGAACGTTCTGGAACTAAATTTGATGGTTCTGGAACCCAAGTATGAAGGTTCCAGAACTAAGTCCATAGGTTCCAAAACTAAGTCTGTAGGTTTTGGAACTAAGTCCGTAGGGTCCAGAACTACCTTTGATTGCTTCAATGACAATTAGTGTTCATTCAATGGTTGATTTATCATATCTTCCACCTCTCGTACATGATCCTACAATGTTATCATATCTACAGAAGATAAGTTTTGTTTATTAGTGTCAGGACCATCAACCCATAATTGTTCTTGATTATCAATAAAAGGTCGTGCAGAAGGATATAAGGAAATTTTATTAGAATTCTTACCATTTGAGATAGTTATCTTACTCGACTTGCAATCAATTAAGGTAGTAATTGTACCTAACCATGGTCTACACAAAATAATGGGATAACTAGGTGTTTTACCTTTTAGACACAATATAAGAAAGTCTATCGGATATTCCTAGGAGTCCACCATAACTACCACATCTTCAATGATTACTTCTAGTTTTACTACTGACTGGTCTGCCATCTGTAATATGGTGCTAGTAGGTTGTATACCTATTAATGGTAATGTTTTCAATGTGTTCACTATCATTACATTTATAGCTTCTCCCAAATCAACCAAAACATTATGTATATCTTTATTTCCTATAGAAACACAAATAATAGGACTTCCAGGATCTCTATATTCGGGAAGTAAATGTTTTCCTACTAATAAATCAACAAGTTTCCCATCTAGTTTTATAGTCCTAGGGTACTCCTTCTTTCCAGGTTTTTTCAAGAATAATGTTTTGATTAACTTGTTTAACTTAGGAATGTCTTTGATTGTTTGTAATAATGGTATTTCAATATTCAATTTCATTAACTCCTGAACCAAATCAAATTACCCAGTTTCTACAACCTCTTTAAATCTTTCTGGAAATGAAGTTTTAGTAGAGTTGCTATTTGGATCCTTCTCTTTTTGTTTGTCATCTTATTTAGGAGAAATTGAAATAGGGGTTTCAGTTTCTTCTGTCATTTCAGTAATTATGAAAGGTGTGTTATTAATGATTTTTCCAGATCTGGTTTGAATATCGTTACAATCCATTGCATTAAGATCAACTAATTTTTCTTTTTCTATTCCATATATAGGAGTTGTTTGTTTGTTTCTGGGATTGGTAATTGGTTGTGTTGGTATTTGTGTCTATACCACATTTTCAGTTTGTGAACTCTGTGCTGGGGAACCCTTTATGTCTTGTTGATTCTGATTGGGATATGTCTTCCCTTGAGCATAGTTATTAGGGTTCCATCTAGGTTTTGACCAAGCATACACATTACCTAGACCAGCCCATGGTTGTTGGTGACCTTGGGCATACCAAGATTATCTTGCCCAATCCTTAGGATTCCATGTTGGTTGGGAGGCCCAAGGTGGTTGTCCCCAGTTTTGTGGTACTATTTGAGCCGCCCATGGCATCATCTAGGGATTAGAAAATGACCTTGGAATGAAATTCCATTGGATAGGATGTCTCTTGAAAAAGTTCACTTCCTCTGTTATGGAAGAAGATAAAAAGCACTATTATCATGTTACTTAGATTCACAGATAAGACATACTTCTGTTTTATCCAAAGGACAATCTCTTATTGCATGCTTCTTCCTGCATCTAGGAAAATACATAGCTAATGGTTCGGTCTTAACATTTGTTTTCACTTGCAATTCATCCATGGTGGAGGTTGATTAAAGTAAAATATCTGTTTTAAAGTTTTCCAACTCATTCATTAGTTTGTTCATATCTGGGTTCATATTTTTCACCATTTTTCCTTTCCTAGGTCCACCCCTTATTCTTGAATAGCTTCTACAAATGTCTTTATTATCATTCATTCTTAATATATCTATGTTTCCACCTCCTATTAAATTAAGGGATTCCCTAGATTCATCATCCAAACCTTTACAAAAAATGGTTTTACTTATATCCTCATGGATTAAAAATCCACACCATTTACTTACAAAGAGGAATTTGTCCAAATAATCTTCCATATTCTCATCCGCTTCTTGCTTGATCATAAAAAATTCTTCCTTCCTATTCCTCCCTCTACAGTAGTCTTGATATTTGTCTAGGAAGGTAGTTTCCATTTGTGCCCAAGTGGTAATAGAATTGGATGTTAACCCCATAAACCACCTCATTGCTACATCCTTTAAAGTAGATGGAAACAACTTGAGCTTTTGATTATCTGTTTTATAATCATAGGTCTGACACAATACTTTAAATTCAAACAAAAATTGGTCAGGATCCTTAGATGACATCCCTTTAAATGTGGGTAAGTGTGCAAGTGAAATATTTTTCATAGTTGTTTCGTCATCCTCCAACCGAATTAGATTGGTAAAGGTCCTATCAATAGGTTCTCTTTCAGCTTCTCATACCATATATATAGTATCTTCTAGATCTCTCTTCTAATCAATGTGGTATGTGATCTGCCTTGGAGAAGGTGAGAGGTCAGGAGTAGGAGGTTGATTACCCAAATGAGAATCAAAACTTACTCTGACCAGATCTTGGGATATAACCCTTCTCCTAAAGGTTCTACTTTCTTCTGGTGTTTGATCTAAGAATTTTAAATGTGAAAGTTCTGCTTCTCGCATGACATGGGATAATGGTGCTTCTAAATCCTGCTCAACTTCCTTGATTGATCCAGAGGATGCTGAGAGTTCTTGTTGAGATATTTTTGGGATAAATTTACCCTTTGAGTCTCTTGGTCTAATCATAAATTTTAGGATAACGTGGGGAAGATTTTTCAATTACTATATGTACCATTATTACTCTTGTTGACACCTAATTAGATAATTCTAACTAGTGTATCCCCGAAAATAGTGCCAAAAATGATAGGTGTCTTTCTTCCCTTCAATTGATCAACTCTTAGTTGATGTCATATTCAAACTAGGGGTGTGTCTAAAGCTATATGAAACAAGAGGAATCTTAGTGATATAATAATTGTAGTAGGTATTTTTATTTTGTTTTCTAGGGGATTTTTGGAGTGTCTCTAAGATTTTCTGGTCAAAGCCTTATTATAATCAAAATAGAAATGAATTGCTGGAAATAATCACATGTTTGCAGAATGAAATAAATTTCTATAATTAAACACACATTTGCATAAGTAAACACACTTTCTTGAAAATAAACACACGTTTAAAAATGCTATGAAAATGCTTAAAAGGAAATCAGAGTCTAATCTACAACATGTGAAGGGACAATTACACAGAATATTTCAATGGAAGAAACAAAAGTGTTTGTAGAATGAAATACTTAACAAATTCACATAAATTACAGAAATATAAATACCAATAAAACAAGGATCCTGGTTCTTGGGGGAGTGGGCCCTTACTCCTCCTCAAATCAGGGCTTGACAAAATATGATTCTCTTAAAATGAAATGGCTAGATTATTACAAAATGTTTTTTCTTACAATGCTTCACTGTATCTATCTATCCTATATATCTTATTCATTATATATCTATATCCTATCTAATCTATCTACAAGTCTTTATATATATTTCATCCAAAGATATATTTATGGTCATAGTTGTCTACCGATTCAAATGGAACCGAATAGTGCCCATAATAGATACAGAATTAGAATCCTGCTGTACATACAACTATTTGATTCTAATTAAAAAAATTTAGGATTTGAAGAATACAAAATATCTTGATTTGCTCCTGATTGGAAGGTCCATTAATTACTTTTGGACCAGATCTTGACAAAATAAATAGATTCCCATTTATTTTGGAACTCTTTAGGAGTTTCGGAACTGAAGCGAACTATTTCAGAATTAATTGTGAAGGTTCTAGAACCAAACGATGGAGTTTTGGAACTAAATGCGGGAGTTTTAGAAATAAGTTTGAAGGTTTCAGAACAAAGTGATAAAGGTCCTTAGCTGTGTGATGGAGTTTTGGAACTAAATCTGGAGGTTTTAGAGCTATGCTTTATTGAATCCAATGATCCTAAAAAGTGTTGGTTGCTCTTATACTTTGATTATCTGCCAGAATGTGACATGTTTTATTCAAAAAACTGAATTTCCAAACACCTTTTTAGGAATTACAAAGTTTTTAGATGTTAGAACTATCTCAAGAAAAAGATGGAAAAATTACATCCTATCTTATCTCTAGATAAAACAAAAGTTAAACAATGCAGACAAATTTGGCTAAACGGACATAAAATGAGAGTATTAATTGTTCATTGATGAAGCATATTTTAGCCTCATCATTGATATCTCTATGAATCACACACAATCCTCTCTCTCTAACATGTCTATTTGTGCCTATAGATTAGAACCCCCATCCCCTGATCCTGATCCACCTGTTGCTCCATCCCCTGATTCACCTACCCCAAATGGCCCTACTATATCTATCTTTGGTGGTAAGATCACTTGCAATGGAATTTTAACAACATCCACCTCAATCACATCCATGTTCTACCTCTTCAGAATCTCTACAGGTGATTGAACAACTGGTTGTTGTACTGGTGGACCACCCAAAATAATCATTGGAGGTTCCTGTTGTAACTCCTCCTCATCCTATTCCAATGGTCTAGGTATAACAACTACCTAGTCATGTGGCATACCCCCATGCGCCTATAGATGACCACGTATAAACCTCATCCTTCCAAGAGGACGTGTTAGCTTCACTGTTCTAATATATGCCCACCACGACTCATAACTATGTACGGTCCCTAGATCTTCCACTACTAGTAATGGTTCCTATGGAATAACCTGCACCTTCTCTGAACTAGCTCTCGCTACCACTTTTGGAATCACAAACACCCCACTCCCTCACCTCCTAATTCATTTGTGAAAAAACATGACGGCTTATTAGAATACCCTACACTATATTAAATTTCTACAATACCTGATCCAGCCTATACTACTCTACTGTATAGGACTAGCCCCCAACCAAATAATAAAGAGTCTGGATCCTGCCAAAATTCCTCTGATCTCCCTCATATACCTCATATTGTCAATATAACCATAAGATAATATAACCTACTTATAACTCATCCACGTGTAACCTGTACCAATCTACCTCACCTAAATTATCTCGTAGACCTCTATCATACGCCAACATACAGTGAAGGCTCCCCAACCTATAGCTACTCTTGAATTGTAATAGGTCTCCCCACGATAATATGATCATAACTCCATACCTATAATAAAACATCTACTCCAATACTCACACCCCCTCGATACGCCACTGTATTTAGATCTTGATATAACTGTGCCAGTACTGCAAGAGCACATATAAATCCAATCTCATTTTACTACATAAAATATACCACATCCTTAAAACCAATGGTTAACCCCTGACATCAACCCTCTAGGAATAAAATGCAGCATATCAATGAACATAATAAGAGTGATACACACTCCATGTACTGCTCTCTAAAAAATAAAACCCAAACTTTATCTCTAACCCCATACCAGGTGAATCCTCCACATTAGTTAGCAATCAAAATCTATGGCCAGGCCTAGACATTTTCTATACCACTAGCTCGCCCTCTACTGGTAGTCGATAAATCTGGTAGATATGCTCCAATGTCACCGTCATCTCCTCGGTCAGCAACCAAAAGGTGCTCGTCTCTTAATGCCAACGGTCTACCAATATTTTCAATAATCCTTGATCCACCTGCATAAAAGGCATCCTAGCCACATGAAGGAGACCCAATACATGAAACAATGATGCTTCATCCTCCTCTACCTCTGAATACGCACCTCCCAATAAATGTATCAGGGAAGCTGATCATCAATGCCTCACCTGTACAACCTCCAACTCAACCTGCACACATTACATAATCTATATTATCCCATACATCTCACTATTCCACCTATCTGTCTCAGTTCTACTTATTCCCCTCCCAAAAATAACCTTACCCAATCCACCATTATCACTTAAGCCCCCTTACCCTAACATAAACCCTCTCATACAAAAATGCACTAAAACATAAAACACCCCCTACGTAAATGCGTTAATCCATAACCATGCCCTACTCCAATGCGTTAGTTTATAATCATCCCCTATGTAAATGCTTTAAAACATAACCCTCCCTTATAAAAATGCACTAAAACATAACCATCCTTTGCAAAAATACACTAATCTATAACCACCACTATGTAAATGCACTAAAACATAACCCTTCACTACGTAAATGCACTAAAATAGAACCCTCCTATGTGTAAATGTGCTAAACCATAACCATCCCCAACGTAAAAGTGCTAAAACATATCCCTCCCCCCTATTCACACATATGTGATATTCTATGTTGTATATGCGCCATTTATGGATCATATGCACTACAATATGTGCTAATTCAAACGCTAGCCACCTAAAAACCCCTATAAAAGAATCAAAAATCACAAAATTTAAATACATAATTAATAAAAAGGTACTCATAGGTGCCTTGGCCACCCCTGACTGATGATACGCCCTCACTGGGTCTGCCCGATGGTCCATAATCCTATTGTAATCCATCACGTTCTCTCATGAGCTCTCATTTTCAACTATGCGTTGTGAAAATGACTTGACCCGTAGGTCCCAAAATCCATTTTTATACCAATCGTGATGACTTATGAAATTTTGGAAGCCCATCCTCTCACCCCGTATATCCATTTCTCCCCTTTTTTCTTCATAAATTTATATAATTTATTCCTCTATCATTTAAAAAAACTAGAAAATTGTAAAAAAATGTAAAAAATTGTAAAAAATATTTTAAAAAAATAAAATAAACAAATCATAACATCCATAAAAAAACACGTGTTCTTTTTGTTTGTATGTGTACTTATTTTCATTTACATTATGGCCGATGATATGAGGCCTCTTTTCTTTCTTTTCTTTTTGCAGTCGAATGATATGAGGACCATCCTTTTCCCACTTTTTTGGCCGATGATATTGTTGATGACGAATCACAGCACCCTTGATCTATTTTCCAATTTTGAGGGATTGTTATAGTCAGTGTGATTGGATAACATGGAGCTTCTCTTAAAGTTTGGGACCTTGCGATTGAGAGAGATCTCTGGATGAAGGTCAGTTCCTACTCCTCTATTCTGATGCACACGTTTGAATTTTTCAGAGGATCTATTTCAAAACAAAACCTACTCTAACTTGTCAAGGGGACAGGGGTGAGAAGATGCAAGAAAATAAACCTAATCTAACCAAAGTGATGCACCAAAGGAATGTTGAACACCTACTTTTCCATTAACACAAACCATTAATATGTGTAATACAACCACCATGCAAAGATAATTAAAACTACAATGAGAGATCAGATTAAGGAAATAAATACAAGAGAGGGTTGAAAACATCCACAAACTTATGTTATTGCTCCAAGAATTTAATACAATCCATTATAATGGCCAAGAGGCACAAACTTGCATTATAGTTTGAATGGGAGGTTGAAAACTCCACAAATCCACTTGAAGATAAGAGAAGAAGGGAGGGTGCAAAACAAAATGTCTAACCTTTTGAAAAATCCCACTCCTTACAATATATAGGAAAAAATGAGAGAAGGATATAGAAGAATTCGGATCCCTGCTCCACCCACCCCAAAAAAGCATTCAATTTACCTACAATAGTGATGGGCACCCCTACAAAATCCATGCCTCCATGTACTATTCCTTGTTGGGAAAGAAAGGAGGCCCATACCTCATCATGGTGGTAGGTGAGAAACCTAGAAAACCCTCTAAAAATGGCAGAACTATTTTTTCCATTTCTGAAGACCTTAGTCTCATCCAAATTAAGATATCCAGTCGTATTTTAGTAGAGGAGACTGCAAGATTTCAAAAAATTCCTCTCTTTTTCAAAGTCGAGCTTCCAGTCGAAATTTATGGCCATCTGAAGGTCGAGGTGCAATTCTGTAAAAATTGTGAACTATCGAGAGTTCCGAAAGTTCGAAACCCGAAACTCTGAAAGTCCAAAATTTCAGACTTTCAAGTTTTGGGCTTTCAGAAGTTTAGTTTTGATTTTTTTGCATTTTTGGGTTTGAGAATTCTGAAACTCCAAATTCTGAAACCCTGAAATTCCAAAGTCCAAAACTCCAAAATTTTGGACTTCGAACATTCGGAGTATCAGACATTTCCTTGTCCTTTTCCATTTTTCCTGCCGAAGATCTCGAAACTCCAAAGTCTGAAACCTTGAAACTCTGAAGTCTAAAATTTTGGACTTTTGGATTTCAGGATTTCAAACATTGAGTTCCCTTTTCTGCATGTTTCCCAAGATTCCTGAAACCCCAAAATCCTTAAAGTATGAATTTTCAGAATTTCAGACTTCAGGATTTCTGACTTTGCCGCTCCATTTCTGGCATGATTCCCGAGGTTCCTAAAACCCCGAAAGTCTAAATTTCCAAAATTTCAGACTTTTGGACTTTGGGATTTCAGAATTTTTTGCTTTATTTATGGAACGATTCCTGAGGTCCCTAAAATCTGGAAATCTAAAATTCTAAAATTTTAGACTTTCAGACTTCAGGATTTCAGACTTTTAGCACCATTTTTCCAACTTCGCACCTGAGAGTTCCGAAAGTCCAAAATTTTAGACTTTTGGGGTTTGGGTTTTGGACATTGAGTGTCCATTTTGTACCATGTTTCTTTGAAGTGCCAAAAATGCAAAGTATGAAAACTTCGAGCCTTTCTCCATTCTTCTTCCTCGAGCTCTGATATCCTTCAATGTTCGCTTGGCCATTCCTTTCCTGACCTTGCATTTCATTAACGATCTCTTCTGTAACCTGATTTTTGAAATCGAATGTGAGCTCGCACAATTGAACCACCCTATCCATTTTCTCTTATGCAAGGTCGTGTTTGATCAATTTTACCTAAGGGAAAAATTGGATAACAATCTGGCGACTCACGGAATCACCTGCCTGCTAGGTGAAAAGATCATTTTCCTTGAATTATCCATTGGGAATGGAGTCATGAATGATAATTTGATACTGATCTTGTACTTGAACTTGAACTTGACTTCTCGCACTCTCAATTTTCGTAAGAAAATATTAAAATGAGGTTTGTGAGAGTAGAAAATTGTCTTGACCTGGGACTTTCACCTATACCTTGAATGGATTGTTACAACATGCACATAGAGGCACATTGGATGCATAATGATATAACCTATGAGAAAAAAAAACCTGTACCAAAGGACTTAGGTAAATTGAAACCTACCCTACAACAAGATAATGTGCATACGCACTTAGAGGAATTAAAATCCTAGGCTAATATTTACAAGGGTGAAACTTTTCCTGTTAGTAGCAATGTTTAAGATAAACTCCGTTAACCAGAATCAGAAGCTCCTCTCCATCCAACGTAGACAATTGGAAGGCATTGCTAATTTTACATCTTGTGACCATGTAGGGTCCACTCCAAATGGCGTCAAACTTGGAATTTCATCCTGGTTTTGCTCGATCTGCATCCCACTTTAGAGCTAGTTCCCCCTCTTGGAAGGTCCTTGCTCTTGCTTTCTTCTCAAACCATCTTTTGACTAAGGCCTGATCTTTATTCATCATTTGAACAGCATGTTCTCTGATTTCTTCCAATTCCATTGTCTCTGCATACCTGCTCCATTGGTTCTAACTTAGAAAAATCCAACTCCTTCATGAGATCTAATGCACGTAGTTCTAATGATATTGGAAACACTGCCTCTTTCCCGTAGACTAACTTGTAAGGGGAATTACCTGTAGACCTCTTTGGTGTGATCCTATCAGCCCATAATGCTTATTTTAGCTTGGTATGCCATTTCCTTTGGTTTTCATCTAGAGTTCATTTGATCATTCTTAGAAAATTAATTTTGGACTTTGCCTATCCATTTCCCTGTGGGTACTAGTTTGAAGAGGCTTAAGTAGCTCATTCTTAACATCCCCTGTGGGTGAACACCAATGCAGTTCTGATATGATAGTGGCTGTACTCCAAGTCACTACCCCTTCATAGAAAGTATCCCAGCTTCTGCTAACCTAGTCCACTTGGTAAAATATTGATGAGTATCCACTTACCTTGGCTAACTTGGATTGATTCCTATAAATCCCCCATTGCATGAATGGTTGGTCAACTGAAATTGGGTGCAATGGAAGTGTTGCTAATATTTCTTTGCCTATGAAGAACACACATTTCTTACACTTTTTGATCCATGTGTAGCAATCACTGAACACTGTGGGCCAATAATACTTTGCCTTCATTATTTTGTGAACTGTTACCCATGGGGAAAAATGTCTTCTAGAATCTCCATTGTGAAACTCTTGTAACACCCTCTCAATTTGACCTATCCCAATGCACCTCAATAGAACACCATTGATGTCTTTCTTAAACAAAACACCATCAACAAACACATACAAAATGGCTTGTAATCTGAAGTATCTCCTCTTTTCTTTTCTCATTTTAGGAGGGCATAGGCCTGTTAGTAGGAAGTGCATCATATTTTGAGTCCAACAAGAAGTGAGCACATCATCATTTGCTTTACTCTTGATTGTCTTGTAGTACCAAAACAACTTCATTTTCATCACTTATTTCAACTTGTTGACTCAAGGCCAACTGTTCACATAGTCCCTTCCCATAGGACCAACTTAGTGACCTTAATTTCAATGTCATATTACATGACATGAGTGATCCATTCTGTACACGTTTCTCATTTAGGTCCTTGGTCAAGAAGGAAGTCCTTGACTCCCACATGAGAGACCAATAACTGAATTTTATTGTTTGAGACCAAGTGCTTGAATTTATTTAAGCTCCTGATCATTGCAAGGACATGATTTTCAATGAAGGAGTATCTCACTTCATAATCCTCCAAAATTTGGCTGAAGAAGGCAACTAGATGTTAAGATCCCCCTTTGTTTTGTTGTACTATGAATGTCCAAAAATCATGTCCCCACCACCAAAGGCAAAGATCGTGAAGTCCTTAGAGAAGTTTGGATTGATGAGAGTTGGAGCTATTAATATGTCCTCTTTGATCTCTTCAAAACTTTCTTTACCCTCACATGTCCACCTAAATGTCGTACACTTCTTCACACATTAGCGTTATTGGCTTCACAAGAGCTAGAAAAGTTTGGCACAAATCTGTGGACAAAATTGATCCTTCCTAAGAATCTCTGAAGAGCCTTCTTATGACTTGGTAAGGGCAATAATCGAATTGCTTCAACTCTCTCTAGGTTAATTGTCAATCCTTCTTTTGAAACAATATGGCCTAGGAGCTTGCATTTGTGAGCCATGAATATGCATTTTTTGGGATTCAATGATACCCCAAATCTTCTACACCTCTTAAATACTTATCTCAGATGAAAGAGGTGATCCACTGCATTTCTGAAGAATACAGTGATATCGTTAAGATATATCAATACTATTTTGTTGATAAAACCCTTGAACGCCATGTCCATCACCATTTAGAAAGTGGTTCCGACATTAGACAATCCAAATGACATTTTCTTGTAGGCATAGGTGCCCCACATAGTGGTGAAATCTATTTTGAACTGATCATATTCTTTCACCATTATCTGATTATACCCTGAGTAGCCATCTAGGAGAGAGAATCTTTATGAGTTGGATACTACATGTAAGATTGGTTCCATTGAAGGAAATGGTTAGTGGTCTTTGAGGGATGCCCTATTTAGGTCCCGAAAGTCCACACACAACCTTTTTTCCCCATTCTTCTTCCTAATCGGAACCAAGTTGGTAACCCAGCTTGAGTGCTTGATTGGAAAATATAATTTTTTCCTCTATTATCTCTGTTTAGCTCTTTCTTCATTAGAGGCTCAATGTGTGGATTGACTGGTCTTCGTTTCTGCCTGATGTGATTAACATCTGGATCTAGTTCAGATGTATGTTGTGCCAACTTTGGATTGAATCCTCATAGGTTCTCAGAGCTCCAGGTGAAGACATCTGGAAACTCTTGGCAGGGTTGTGTGAACTCATATCTCTTTAGTTCAGTGGCCACCCTGTTTAATTTGAAGTGTTTTTCCCTCTCCAACTAAGATTGGCTCTGAATCTTCTCCCTTGACCTGTATGTTTGTCTTCTCCTTATGAAATTGGTCATTAGGATTGAATATGGACTCTAATGTAACCAAGCCGCTTAGAAGCTTGTTTTTCGCAGCTACACTACTTGATCTCCGTACTGTTGCTCTAATTTATCTTGATTCCTAGCTGAGAATTCAGCCCTCTTATTGTAAGAAATTAACGATTTGTTGATCGTTCTGCGAACACCTACCAACTTGTGTTATTTTCTGGAACTGCTGGCCTTACAATCACATGGATATGTGGATGTGTTTTGTCTCTTTTGATGCTATCTACCACATCAAAAGTTGTTCCAACTACTGCGAGCCTATCTGCAGCTTCATTTTTCTTCCTGGGTATGGAATCAATGTTGAAAGCTTCAAAGTCCTCCATTAGGTCCCATACCCTATTTTTATAGTTCTTGAGTAGATCATTATTTGTAGCATGTTTTCCACTAACTTGATTGATGATTAGTTCACTTTCCCCAAATACTTGCAGATTCTTTATACTTCTTTTCATGGCCCAATGACGTCCATGAATCAAAGCCTCATATTCGGACATGTTGTTTGAAAAGGAAAACCAGAAACAAAACATTGAATAATACTTGATGTTTTGTGGAGAAACCAACATTGCACCACCTCTAGCACCTTGTTTGCTTCTTGAACCATAATTTTTTTTTTTCCAAACTTCATTGTCATCCTTATTTTCCAGCTTCGTGATGTTAGGAATGGGTGAAGTTTCTTTGTGTACACAATATACACCCAGTTCAGATTCTTCCATTTCCTTGTATGGATCAGATTCATGCCTTTTGTTCACCCATTCATCCAGAGTCAAATCTGAAATACCCTTAACTTTAGTACCTGTTTCTAGATTATTTGAACACTCTTCCTGATTAAAGGCTGATCAATTTTCATTGATAGGACTTGGCACATGAGGCTCGATGTGGAAATTGGAAACTTGTTTTGATATGATGGTTGCTTTAGCACCATACCTTGTCCTGTAAAGCATGTGTGACCAATCCGTAGATAGATATCCACCAATCTTTTGCAATGAAATCCCTTGACAAACACAATGCAAAGAGTGGTGGGATTTCAATTACAGACACATCTTGTAGAACTATGACATTTAGGACAAACATGTAGTGTTAGGCTTAATCCTTTGAAGAATCCAACCATTCCTACTGTTGTTCCATCCATTTGCACCACCCCTTTTAGATATGGCTCATATCTTAAACCTAGTTGATCTTCTATTTTTTTCGGCATTACTGAGCTACTTGCCCCTGAATCAATCATACAACTATGTACCAAGTGGTTCCCAATAATCAATGACACATAGAATGTTGGAGGCTTCAATTTTTTTCTTAGTTGACCCCCACCATGTTACACTGCATTAGTGAGAACTTTCTCCTGTCCTTGGTTTGATCCATTCGAGACAGACCAATTGGCCATTGCAGCTTGCAAAAAATCTCGTTGTCCTAGGATTGCCAGTGACTCCCACATGGAAATATTTAGATGTGTTTTCTTCATCTGATCGATGATGTTGAAAGGGAATGAATTATCCTTTTGTTTCCCCTTACTTGGCATAACCTTTTCTGGCATCTGAATAGGCACATTTGTTTTTGTAACGAGTGCCTTGGGCTGATTTTGTATATTGGGGGCTGCACTTGGTCTACCAACTCCTTGTTGTGTAGGAGTGGGTTGAGAGGCAACTGGATTAGATGTTTTCCCCTCTTCTATGTTCCTTTTCCTTGACCATGTGTTGGAAGCTACACCCTGAAAAAGGTGGTTGGTTAACTCCACGGGAAGTCTTCAATTTTTCAATTAACAAACATAGTTTCTGATGGAGGTGCCTCCTATTAGGTTTCTTGCTATTGATTTCCTTCTTAGCTTGGTTCTTGGGACACACCAGTTATCTATACCATCAAGGCTTGGTTTAGTGCATCATTGAAACACGTCGATTGACTGTGAGGTAGATTTCAGGGTTAACACCATTCATACTCCTATGTTATGTTGTTTTGTGTTGGGACCAAGGATTTTTATGTTAGAGCTGTCTTTAGATCATATTGTCGGAATGGCCTGGCAGCTTGATGTTTTCCCTAGTTCTGAATTCTGATTCGCGACATGATTTGGTGTTTTACTTTGTTGGTATGGGGGCCTAGCCTAATATTGATTTTGATTTTGATACGGCCTAGAACTCTGAGCTTGCTTTATATTGATAGTCACTAGCTCATTTTCTAGGTTCTGCAATTGCTTCATGACCTCCTGAAATTCCTTTGAAGTGTTAGAAGAAGTAGAAGCCTCACTATTGCTTTGGAACCTAGGGGGTGGAATGGGATTCAACTCTAGTGTTTAACTGGCCATAGAAGCTCCCATGTCTAGATAGAGAGGCATTTGTGGCCTTAGTGCTAGCTTACCAACTTGAATCAAGCAATTTTACACTCTGCTAGCTATGTCATAGGCTCTTGGCAGTGTTGTTCCACCCATTTATTGGATCATCACAGCTATATCAGAATTTTCAGCCTTCAAGAAGTAGAGGAATGCTCCTTGGGAAGTTGGTCTCACTGTAAGTGGAATTCTATCCCATTTTGTTTGGAAACGGAAGTTGAAACCTTTCATTTTCTCCGTAGGAGCTCTTTTGATTGTTGTCAATTGTTCCAATAAAGACATATTATCTGCCCTCTCTCCAAACTGGTTGCAAAGAGCTGAACATAACATGTTCTAATTTTGAATAGACCCTGCTGCTAGGCTCCTGAACCATTCAAAGCTTTACCTTTGAAAGATGAAGCTAACAACTTGACCGCAATATCCATTTCATTGATTTCATGAATTACACATATAATGGCAATGTATTGGATGTGGTCAATAGGAGTAGTATGATTTTCTCCTGTGAAGTAGGGAATATTCTTTAGTGCTGCAACTAGGACCTGATTTTGAGCATTTAGGGTAAGTGGACTACTTCTCGTGAAGTTTACAAAGGGATTCAATGGTTGTTGTTGTTTATGTGCCATTATGATTGGCCTAAGAACCCTGGTTGATTGGAGAAAATGTCTACCAAATGGAGGTGTAGACAAAGTCCTATTAGGTGGAGATGGTGACCTTTGTGGTCTTCTTCCTCTCCTTCCTCTTCCTAGTGACAATTGTAAGTAAACAAACAGTCCCTCTTCTTGAGTATTAGAACTAATTAGAACTATTTTCATGTACTTGGGAAACCTATGCTGCTATGCCATTGAATTTTATCCCTTCAGAGTCACCAAATGTGTTTAGAAATGAGCCTCTATAGGATGGATTTTGCAAAGTTACACACCAAACTCAAAAAAATCAAAAATCAAGCTTAAAGGACCTGTGTGTTTGATGTTCTGGAGTTTAAAATTTATTTTGGCATGACAGTCCCGAAAACCTGAAACCTGAAATTTGGAGAATCTCGAAACCAGAAATCCCAAAACATGAAATTCTGAGATGTTTGAAATCCTGAAATTCAAAAAATTCTAAAATTTTGAAAATCAAAATTTCAAAAAACTAAAAATACCCTTTTTAAGTTTACCCCCAGATCTATCAACTGGTGAAATTTGGAACTGTTTTGAGCAAGTTAAGACCCTGAAAATCAACTTCAGAGTTCAAACTAAGGAGTTAAATGTTTGAAATCTAAAATATTGAGTTTTCTAAGTCTGAATTTCTTATAAAAGCTTGTGGAATGACCTCTTGGTCCCACCAGGAATGCAAAACCTGTTGATGATGAATCACAACACCCCTGATCTATTTTGCAATTTTGAGGGATTGTTAAAGTCAGTGTGATTGCATAACATGGAGCTTCTCTCAAAGTGTGGGACCTTCCAATCAAGAGAGCTCTTTGGATGAAGGCCGGTTCCTACTCCTCTGTTCTGATGCACACTTTTGAATTTTGCAGAGGATCTATTTCAAAACAAAACCTACTCTAACTTTCCAAGGGGATAGGGGGGAGAAGATGCAAGAAAATAAACCTAATCTAACCAAGGTGATGCACCAAAGGAGTGCTGAACACCTGCTTTGCTATTAACACAAACCATAAAAATGTAATGCAATTACCATGCACAAATAGCCAAAACTGTAATGAGAGACCAGTTGAAGACAATGAATACAAGAGAGGGATTAGAATCATCCATAGACTTAGTTTTATTGCTCTACCAAATTTATACAGTCCATTACAATGGCCAGGAGGTAAAAAAATTGCATTATAGATTGAATGGGAGGTTGAAAACTCAAAAAATCCACCTACAGAGAAAAATACAAGGAACGGTGCAAAAAAAAATGTCCAACCCTTGAGAAAATGCCCCTCCTTCCAATATATAGGGAGAAAATGAGAGAAAGATATATAAAAAATCTGAAATCCATCCTCAACCAACCCCAAAATGCATTCAATTCCTCTACAACAGTGATGGGAGCCACTCCAAGACCATACTTCCATGTACCATGCCTTGTTGGACAAGAAAGGAGGCCCATACCTTATCATGGTGGTAGGTGAGAAACCCTGAAGATGGTGAACTGTATTTTCATTTTTGAAGAACTTATTCTCATACAAATCAAGATATCTAGTCATAGTTGTGTAGCAGACATCGAGAGATTTCCAAAGAGTCCTCTCTTGCTTAAATATGAGCTTCTAGTTGAAAGATGGCCATCTGAAGGTCGAACTGCATTCTGCAAAAATCACGAATTGTGGAGAGTTTCGAAAGTCCAAAACCCAAAAGTCCAAAATTTTGAACTTTCAGACTTTAGAATTTTAGACATTTGTGTTTCAGAGAAAAAATACTGTTCATCAGCCAAACTTGCCCAAGAGTTCTAAAAGTCTGAAACCTATAATTCCAAAATTTTAGACTTTTAGAGTTTCGGGTTTCAAAACTTTTGTTCCATTTTTCCATTTTAATTTCCGAGATCTCCAAAATTCCGAAGTCTGAAACCCTGAAAGTCTGAAATCTGAAATTTTGGACTTTCAGAGTTTCAGGTTTCGAAACTTTTCTGCTCTTCTTCCTAGCACGATTCCCAAAATTCCCAAAACCCCGAAAGTCTAAATTTTAGAATTTCAGACTTCGGGTTTCAGAAATTTTTGGCTTCCTTTCTGGCGTGATTCCCAAAAATCCCAAAACCTTGAAAATTTGAATTTCAGACTTTTAGACTTCAAGATTTTGGAACTTTTTTGCTCTTGATAATTCTGAAACTCTGAATCCCGAAAGTCTGAATTTTTGAATTTTAGACTTTGGAATTTTGTACCTTTTTTGTTTATTTTCCAATTTCATGCCTGATTTTTTCCGAAACCTCGAAACCTGAAAATCTAAAATTCAGACTTTTGGAGTTTAGAATTTCAGACTTTTCTGAGCTCATTTTCTCCCCTGTTTTCTTTGAATTGCCAAAAATTTTGAAGTTTGAAAATATGAATGTCTGCCTCCATCTTTTCCCACTTGAGCTTTGATCTCCTTCATTGTTCATGTGGCTATTTATTTGGTGACCTTGCATTGTTGTTTCTAAGCCTAACCTGCAATTTGATTTTTGGAATTTAATGTGAGCTCACATGACCGAACTAACTTCTTCATACTCTCCTTGTAAGGTCATGTTTGATCAATTTTGCTCGAGAGGAAAAATTGGATAATAGATATGAGGCCACTTTTCTGGTTTAAAAATGTTATCCAACGATATGTGGACACCTGCATCTTGCAATCACATTACAATGGGTTTTATAGCCTGGTACATCTTTCCATATGCCACACTAATCCCTCTGCTAATGATGATATCCACGGGCACTTTATTGTAGCACACCCCCTTATCATCACCACACCTAATCCCCATCATCATCTAAATAACTATCTAACCTCCTCATCCTCTTATCCAATCAATCCTTTCATCAATCAATCAATATCCACCTCTAAATCTTATTATCTGAAATCCTCACCCCTTGTCTAGGGCATATTTGATCCCAAAATCAATCCTCATTCTCGGATACACACATCCCTGACCTTATAATCCTTGAACTCAAATCAATCATCCTTAACTCTAACACCCTCAAATCCAAATCCCAAATCTTTCCTTCTTACCCCCTTGACTGGGGTGTCTCCAAATTCAAACTCCTACATCTTCCCCCATGCCATACATCATTGACTAGGGCATCCTATAGTCCAAAATCCTCAAGACATATCTCCTTTACTTGGGTATCATCAAATCTAATATCCTCACTTTTCACCCTTGTCATATATATTTGAATAGGGCATTCAAAATCCAAAACCCCCTAGCTCCCAATATGCTAATCTCATATTCCTCTAAAACTTCTAATCTCATATTCCTCTAATATTTTCTCTTATTCTTATAAAATTTTATTTCTCTAACGTAGTCTCACATATTCTAAAACTTCTAATATTCTCCTCTACTCTTCTAATATTCTACTCCTCTCATCTTTTAATCCTCTAATCCTCATTCTCTACATCCTGTCATCTTCTAATCCTATAATACTAATCCTATGAATCCTCAAATCTTGTCATCATCCCTCATCCACTTGGGTCTCTCCTTTTTTTGAGCAGTTACCTGACTCATTCCTCCCCACCTAACCCCTTAAGGAGGCAACACATCACCATCTATCCTATCTTATCTTCTTTTTTTTGAACTATCACTGCTCCATAATAACACTTCAAAGAGGGGAAAAATGTAGACATGAAAAATTTAAATATGGTCATTTAGAAAATAATATGCTTATCATAAAATAGTAATCCATTCTCATCATTAACCATATAATAATTAATTATAAAATTAATTTGTTATTATATGTAATCATACTTTATCTATTTCCTTTCACTTATTCCATAATCCCATTATATCCTTAGAAAAATTAATACATGATTAATATTTTATTTACCATATTAAATAATACTCATTTACTATTTTATATCAACTTTAAAATACTTACCCACTTACCACCTACCCTATTTCTTCTTTATATCTAGCTTCTCCGTCTAATCACCCTAATAAACATAATTAATCTCACCTAACTACATGCTAAATGATTTATAAATATAAAGGATTCTATTTTCTAGAAGCCTATCCATTTTTCCCTCTTATTTTCAAGTATTCAAATAAAAATCTCTCTTTCCATTGAATTTTTAATTCAATGGAGGATTCTAATAAAATATAGAATCCTCTAATTCTATAGAATTCTCCATTCTCATGCATTATAGAGCATTGATCTAATCCTACATTGATTAATCTTAACCCTCAATTTAGCTATAAATAGTGATGCCACCATCCATGCACACCACCTTAGAACAATTGCAAATACATGATGTCAAAATCTCTAAGAAAATGATCAATCTCTATAGCATCCAATCAATAAAAAATCATCATTGCATCAAGGGGAATTGCTGCCAAAATCAGTCCACAAATTTGAAGCATCCCAACTTCCATCCAAGGAGAAAATACAACCTATCAAGGAAGGGAATTTTCCATGTGTAGGTAAGTATAGGTATATGATCTTCTCCCTCTTTATATCATTGCTAAATCCGAGGTAGGTAAATAACAGTGTTAGTTTTGGATTTAAATCAATTTATTTCCTATTTTTTAGATTGCATACTAACACCATTATTTTTCTTACAACGGTGACCAACATTATCCTCTTGCTTCACAATTCTTATTTAACTATAAATATAAATACATACAAACATTATCTTCCCCATTCTAATGCTACTTGAAACCTTGGTAATCATTTTTACTGTTGTGTTTTTTGGGTCCTATGGAAAAAATAGCAGAGCTCCGCTTTATGTGGATAATAATGTTGGTGTTTTTGGTAGGGGCTTCTTGTGAAAATATGAGTTTAGAATTTCACAAATCTCCATCCTCTAAGAGTGATGCATTGATATTCCTCCTCTTCTTGCTTCTCTTTTTTCTCCTCCTCCTTAACTTGCTCCTCCTCCTTGTGTTGACGACTATTTATTATGTTTTAACCATCTATGGATATCTACGAAGCTTCAACCTCACTTCCCCTCCTTCACCTCTTGCGCTAGAGATGATGCTTTCCCCACTAGGCCAGGGGCTGAAATCCCCTTCTCTTCCTTGCACCATATGAGTGAATGCCTTCCACAACTCTAGTCCTACAACTTGCTCAGGTAATCCAAGATTCCTCTTATTTTTACAAAAGTGTTAAACATTACATGGTATATTATTCATTGTTTTCATTTTTCTATTTTACAGGTACTGAAGCTCAAGTAAGGTTAGACGTGGTTCTTTCTTACGATGAAATATCCTAAACTTGATGTTGATTTGATTATTTTGACATCCATCCATAGATCCACCCACTTTTTAAAATTATGATGTTATGATGTAATGAAGCATCCCTTATGTTATGCTTGGTTTTGTCCTTTGTAGTGATTTTCATTCTACAATATAGGCTAGACAGTTGTCTACATACTCTTTTTATCTCAGTTTCAACATTTCTAGCACTTTAACATAGGCTGGATAGTAGTTTATGTTACTCTTAGTATGTGTTGATAGTGTAGTCTATATACACTCTCCTTTTGTAATGAAAATATTATTGTCTATTGTTTAATGCGTTTCTACTATTTACTGTGTTTCTCCTACATATTTTTTTGATTTCACTACTTATTTATGGGGGTGTATTGATTATATTCAATAATAGGTTTACAACAGGTTATCAGAATACTCAATCTAGTTTACATGAATGTTGTTTGATACAGATATGTATACTACATAACTTTTGATCATGTAGCCTTTTGGATGTCAATTTCACTTTGGTATATTCGAATTGTCATTACCAATACAATGTTTTCTCTCAGTATTGTGCAATTATGACGACCATTTTATAATAATATAGACTAGGATTTATTTAAGATTTTTTCTTGTCTTTCTTTTAAACCTATTTTTGGCATTGATTTTTTCCAATCCATAAAAAGGAAGAGTACCATAAATGACTTTTTACGCAAAGTGGTATTTCATTATTTTAGTTTAATTTTGGGTAAGCCACATTTCAACCAAATATAAATTCTAATAGTAATCACATTGGTAGACCTAAAAATATAATTATAATAAGCTAATGCTCTAAAATTCTTCATCCTATTTTTCTTAATATTAAAATATTTGTTTGCATGTTAATGTTAATGACTAATCACTTCGGTGTGTATGTTCCCCAAGGGGTCAGTATTAAAAACAATAGACTTTCAACCAAATCCCAATTATGAAACCATTATAATGTGTGCTTTCTTTTAACGATATAGAAATACCAAATAAAAGATAATGTTATGGATTTGTCACTTTTATCATCTATTTACTCCGTAAAAATGATATATATGAAAAAAAAACTTAATCGGTGACTGCATCAATTTTGCCAACTTTTGTTATCACAAATACGCTTGATCTGAAGTATTTTTCTATGACTTTGAGTATAATGTTTAATATTATATCTCTTGATGATATAATGCTAAAGCTTCGTTGCTCCCTTTTCCATAGAATACTATAATGTCTTAGAGTTTGTCATTTCCTAAATTTTTTGAAAGGATTTTACTGATTAATATATGACACTAAATACAATTAAATACAACCATAGATTTGTTTATCATCTCTTTGATATCTAATTACCCTGAAAATCGTATACCAAAGGGGAGTGAAAGATCTTCCATTTAAAATGTGTAACAATAATGGACAACAAATGTGGCGAAGTAGATCAATTTTCATTACATTGATTGATCACCATTGATCTATTTGAAGGAAAAAAAATCATGACCGATACGACATGCCACTCCACAAACTTATATTGTCTTCCTCTATATGTAATCCACTCATTGGATGGAAAATAACTTAATTAAGGAAGAGGATAAATGTAACCCTTTAGAGATTCATTAAAATTTGAAAATTAAAATACACACAGTATATGGAAGGTATTAGAGAGTGTGTAAAAGTAGGTTCCTTTTCAAAATTGCTTCAAAATGGAAATATCCTTTCTGTTCTAAATATAACGATGGCTACATGTAATTATATGCCATTGAAATAAGTGGTTATTATTGAGTATCTCTAATAAATTATTTTAGAGATCTTACCATTTAGGAGAGGAGGTGATATAGAAGGATCCGACATTTCTCCATCCACCTTTGATTGCATCATTTTTTATCTTCCCTAACTCACTACCAACTTAGAATTTTTGATACCAAGTGGAATTGTTTAAACTTTATTCTCCATATTTCTGTTATATCCTCAAACAATCGAAAATTCCCCAAACCTAAACAATGACTATATTCTTTCCCATAATAGACATAGATTGTAGAATTTAAACCCTAAAATCTTTAGAATGACTACTGAAATCCTAAAAAATATCTATGTACTGACCATATTAGAATATGAAAAACTATCTTCTAAACTGTGACTGATGGAGCTGTGATACTAGTTACATAAGATGCAGAGTGACCCTAATTTCTTATATTTATTAAAATAAATTTCAAGTATAAGAAATATTAAAGTATAAAGATTAATAAATGAAAAATGGTTTATAATAAAGAATAAACATAAATAAATGAAAAACTTAACCCATTTATTTTAGTAAATATATCCCTGTCAACAATAGATATACCACATTGCAAACCTGAACATGAGCGCATTATAATGCACTAGCATTATAGCGTGCACATATTATAACTCGGTCATGTTTTAGGCTTGGTAATTAGCAATATTAATAATTCATAATCCACTCATGCTTTCCCAAAATGTTCTTGAGTTTTTCTTCAAATTTAAAAATTGTCTTCTTTTGGTCCCCCAATTCGGTGCACTTACCCCACTTCGTTCTATATAATTGACACATATTTTTTGTTTAAATTTTGACTTAATAGACCATCATATTATCCCTTCCATGGTTAATCAATGTGTTAAATTCCTACATGATGACTATGGTCATAATAGTTCTTATGACCCTGACCCATTCAAGTTCTTCCGTATAGACCCAGTAATCGCCATGCCCATACCTCCACTACAACATATCCCCTATCATAATATTAGTACTTATGATTGTTGTCAAGATAGTTCTTTATATCCTTCCTCTACCTCTACATGCATCTTGTCCATCCCTACACATAAAAGTGATCTCATATCACCCACCATGTCTCCCTCTATACGTACCACTATCCCAACTGTCACTGCTCTTCTCAATCCTGCATATAGCCCCACTTATCTAAATATCCTTGATAATGTTATCCAACAAGATAATTTCAGCACAAATGATTCTGATGATGAGTTCAATGCCATAGAGCTTATACATGAAACATTATGCAATCTTAACTTTACTTCTCTTGAAATATATGAATCCTAATTCAAGAATCATAATCTGCTCTTAGCCTTGGTGAATATCAATACAAGCCATATCCTCCTTCCACTACTGCCATGGTATCCTTTTAGGGGACCGTCTATACATTGAATATCACACCAACTAATTCATCTCCATAATTACACTATATGCCGCAGCTCGATCCCTTCACATGCACTCTCTTCATATATGACTCTTATTGGCCTCATGTTCCATTTGAACCCACTTGCTATGACATTGTTTGTACAATTGAATGGTTAGAAAATTTAGGATTCACACTCTCTGATATCCTCCCCCACCTCACTCTCCTTATCTATATCATGAATATTTCCTCATTACTATTGCATATGGCCTCCGTGTCTTCCATTTATCAGTCTTCCTTTCATGTACACACCATTCCTCTCCACTCACACTTGAAATGTCTTGGCTCGACTATATTGGTGTTACCCTTGACCCTAACCATACTACCATTACCTTTTTTAGGAATTTTGGCCACATATATATTTGCAGTGACTCATTCTTGAGCTATACTCAAAACCTCACCTATTGGTATGCACATGATTTCCCACAACCTTGTTTCACTAATGAAGAGTATACTATGGACGTGAAAAACAACCTTTTGAGCCCCGTAAAAGAGATGTCGAGTGTTGTATGTGTTCCTTTTTTATGAGGAGAGTCACATTAAGATTTATATTGATCTCAATCGACCATTTGTACACTCTTTGCAGATCCTCTAGGAGCTTTATTACCCCATTTTGTACTTTTAAGAAAAGACTAAAACTTAAAAGTTGGATTTCGTTTCAGCTCACTGTTTGGACCCTGAGAAACGAATACTTACCTAAATTTGCAAACCTCTTGTATTTTTACTAGGAAATTTCTTGTAACCTTTAGTTTCCAAGGGATTTTTTAGGCCTCAGGTCACTGTTTAACTAGGTCAAACTGGACATACTACAACTGATGTCTCTAGAAAATCCATCGCCATTTGTAACCCATTTGCAGGTTCCCAGTTCCGTCAACTCTGATGAATTCCCCATATATAGGAGGGCACATAGGAATCTTCTTAGGGAGATTCCATCCATTGAAAGTTAATTTTTGGATTAGGTTTCTTAGCCCTTAAGCTAAAATTGGTTGTTGCAACTAGCCCAATTACAACCGATGGCCCTAGAAAACTCGACGCCATTTGTAAATTGTTTGCGAGTTTTGAATTTTGTAAGCTCCTATGAATTTTTTCTATATACGAGTACACGTAGGAATTTAACCATTGTGTGAGTTCCCATCATAAGGTAATTTTATAACGTGGTTATTTAGCCTCTGAGCCAAAATAAGACATTTTTGCAACTAGAAGAATAAGGGGAAATAAGGCTGTAGGACCCTAGCCAATACATTGCACCATTGCGAATTTTTTTGAAATGTATAAGTAATTGTATGAAATTCTCCCATGTGGCTTGTTGTGTGTAATGTGACTTTTGGAAAAATAGTGCTTTTCTCTCTTCCCTATCTCTTTCTCTCTCCTTGGTTAAGAAGTGAAGTGAAATGAAATGAAATGAATATGTCTCTAATCCTTCTGAATGTAAATTATTATTATTATGTAAATGGTAAGCTAAAGACGTTAATTATGATAGATTTAGGTGGATGTAATGTCTGTGATTTCTCATTTATTTCATGCTCACATGGTTTTGTAGAATGCAAGTAAGATGGTGAAATGGTGTGGTTGTAATTCATTGTGTATTATTGTAATTTATATATGTTAATGAATATATATATATATATATATATATATATATATATATATATACATATATATATATATATATATATATATATATATATATATATATATATATATATATATGTATGTATGTATGTATTGTTACGTTTTAGTAAATTTCATTATTGAAATTTTGCAATATGTATGAAATGCTAGTTTTAGGGGTGCTTTGGGAAATGCGCATTTAACCATAGGTGTCATTTTGACTCAGATATATGTATGTAAATGAAAAAAATGGGTTAGATATATATGTTAAATAAAATTGAATATAATATCTTATAGTGTAATTCTAGTGTGGAATTGATGATTAGATAATTGGTGTGTTGTGTTTCATACCTTGAAAATGTAATAAAGATATCTAAATGAAACATTCAACCTTGGTATAAAATCCATGTATAACTACCCTTCTTGTGTGATTTTTTTAGCATAGAAAACAAACTTTAGGATAGAACTAAATGTTTATACTTGATGGCACCCCTTGTCCCAAGGAAATAAGATCCCAAGTTGACATTTCCATCCTAGCCTACATGCTTAGCAACATTGCTGTGAACCTGTTGTCACAAAATCACTGCACCCCCCGAATGGCCTGAAAATGAATCACGACATTCAGTGTGATAGTGACACGTGGGATCACCTCTCAAGTTGTGGGACTGGGTTCGAGGTGAACCTCTGGAGAAGGCCGTATTCCTTTGTTTAAACTAGGTACTATGACTCTTCCTGAGATTAAGGAGAAATTGCAAAGAAATAAATCCTAAACTAGAAGTGTTGATGCACCAAAGAGCAGGGATGTTTAAATTTTGGAAGGGTTATGTGAGTGAGATGCTAGCATCCCAAATCAATTTCACCTATTGTAACTAAAAAGGATACGAGTACCATGAGTACCGAGCAATTTTCTCTTAGGTTGTATGTTTCCCGATTCACTACTTCCTTTGGCTTGCTTTCCCCGAGTCATCCTGATACACACTATTCTATTGACCACCATCATGCCAAATCAAGGGCTCTAAACACATTTCTTGACCCTTGTTTATCTATTTTTAAAGAGGAGTCCTACCTCCCAGATATTTGTATCCAACATCCTTACACTTTGCATAAAAATAAGGGAGTCATCATATTCTAACAATTTCTCCCAAACCCCAAATTTAGAAACAAGGTGAATTGAAGGAGCCATATGTTTTCCCTGGTCTACATTAACACATATCCTAGTTGATAGCATCCTTGTGCATGCCATAGTATTGGTATTCATTTCCAGAAAGCTACCTAGAGCTTTATAACTACTTAGAAAACATCTATTTCCCAAAACTCTTGACGTAGAGTTGGCAGCCTAACCTAGACTGGAAAAATTGAAGAAACCAAAGTAGGGGGACCTTATTGCCATATGCAATGGGATAATATTGTTTTTCTATAAAACTATTTTCATCCCTATAAAACATAAAGGAAAACCTCCTCCAATAGAAAAATAAATAGAAAAGCGTCATTGTCAAAGGCCACAATGTCCAGATGCCCAAAAGGCTTCCTTTTTATATTGGTCCATGATCATACAAAATAAATATTATGGCATAAACTAGTGAACTTACATGTTAAATAAGATTTATATCTATTCTAGGCTTTGGCTACCAGAACATATGGAATAGGAAAAATAACGAATAACATCCAACCAGTTTGGGGTTAAGTGCAAATGATCATCCTCCTTATGGGATTTGAAGAAACACTTACCCCACTATCTTGGACTAGTGCGATAGGGCTAGGCTCTTTTTGTTCCTCATTTTGAATTTCCTTTTCCCTCTTATGTTGTTCCTCACACATCATGAACAAAGAGGCCTTTCAAATAAGATATTAGTAGAATTTTCCACCTATGGTGTTTCATTAAGGATTTGTAATGAAAATGGATATGATACTCTAATAAAAAGAGACATTCTTTACATTTTAAGTGTTCATTGTAATTATCAATTTGAGGTTCTAATTACATTCTATGCTACAAAAAAGTACGAGATTTGTTATTCATTGAGAAAATAGGAATCAAAGTATATGATCTTAGGTCTAACATATTACTAAAAAATATAATAAACATGTCTCCTTAAAATAAATCATGCATCTTGAAAACAATAAAGAAATTTGAATTGATAGAGTTATATTTCTTTTAAGACAATTATACGAGAGTTAGTTTGTTGAGAAAACAAGAAATAAAGTATATAATCTTAGTTCAACATACTCCCTAAAGATACCAAAAAAACGCGTCTCTTTAAAAATACTCGTGCATTTTGAAAATAATCAAGCTCTTTAAATTCATGGAGTTAGTTTTCTTGCAAGTGATAAGATTTTTCTAAAATGTGAGAGCTTCTTAGCATTTCGTGTTGGTTTTATTTCACTAAATATACACTATTTCCAAACATCTGTCATAATAAAAAAGGAATAATGTAAGTTCCTTAAAACATGATCACATATATTTCACATATATACAAAGAATTCTCGGAAAATTTGGGTTAATTGAAGTAGATAATATTGATATATATTCACCAAAATTTTTTTGTATCATAAGTTATATTGTAAGTGTCATTGTTGTTTGAGACCAGAAAATGTTATAAAAATTCAAAAATTTTGAGTCATAGGTTTATTCTTTACTTTCTTGTTCACCTCTTCCCTATTTTGAGTAAGTTTTCGAAGTTAAAAATTTGAGGAGTTATTCAAAATTTGATTTTAGTGAAGAAATCAAAAAATCAGTTATCTAAGGAACTGTTGTCCAAAATAAGCTCATAATTATTTTTGGGCAACTAACCTCCTTTTCCCCCTTTGTGCTTCAATATATTTTTTCATATATTTTATTTATTTAAGGTTTTCTGAAAGCATATTCATCAGATAGAAAATTTCTTCCCCTTTCCAAAAATATAAAGAAATCCTTCTAACTCTTCATATTTTGCAAGTTGCGGGCCGACAGTCTTGGGAAGGATTTTTTGCCAAATACAGGCTTGCGGGCATGGGGAAGACATTTTGCCAAAGGGGAAGATTGCATACCGGCGGCCCTGGAGAGATATCTTGCCATTTTTCACTTTTCACAAAAGGTGTAGTTTACAATTGCGGGCCCGCAAGCCCACCAAGGATTTTCTAATCAAAGTGAAATTTCAGACTCGTGGTCCTGCAGGAGGTTTTTGAATTTTTCCAACTTTCGCAAATAGCACAGTTTGCAAGTGCAGGTCTGAGAGCCCGAGGAAGTTTTTCACAAAATGCAAAGTTGTAGGCTTGTGGGTCGGTGGGAGTTTTTTGCACTTTTGCAATTTTTTGCAATTGGTGCAATTTGCAGTTGCGGACCCACCGGCCCAGGGAAGATTTTTTTCCAAATGGAAAAAGTGAAATTTTGGGCTCGTGGGGGTTTAATGGAAAATGTGAATTTTCTAGCTTGGGGGTTTTTTTTGGCAAAAGTGAAGATTCAGACATGCGGGGCTGTGGGAGCTTTTGTAATTTTATGATTTATTTTTTGCAAATGGCATAGTTTGAAGTTTCGGGCCCGTGGGCCCGTTTTGCAAAACTTGCATTTTTGCCATCTCTTGTACGGATTTAATGCAAATTTCCAAATGGGTATAGCTTTTTAACCAGTTCTTAAAATTCAACAAATTTTATACCGTTGGAAAGGTCTCGACATCCTCTACACCATGGAAGCCTGAAATATTTATTTTGGAAAGTTTAGGTGGGTAAAAAATTGAAAAAACGTACTCATCTCAAGAAAGTGCAGTTCCAGGTATCCCTACCACCGAAATTTAATGTAGTATGGTATGGTTTCTTCTCTAGCAAGCTTGAGTACATTGGGGAATGGATTCTCAGAGGTGCCCATGCATTATCTAGATCATTTAATGAATGTTGTCGGTGGGAGGGAGAAAAATCCGAGTTCACTCTTTCTCTTTCTCTCTTTCTTTTTCTATATATTGTAAACACTTCTCTTTTGAGAGGAGAGATATTCTGGGATGTGGGGAAACTTTGTAAAATTTATTTCTCAACCCCTTTGAGCTATAAACCCTCTCATGGGCCTAGAAAGTGTACTTGTGCCCCTCTTTCAACAATGTAATGGACTGTGCATATTCTAAGAGCAATATGATTATGTTCGTGGTGTTTTTTCAACCCTTGCATTGTTTTGTTGTGTCTCATTGCCCCTCTATTTATGTTGTTGTTTTTCTATGCATGTATGTCTCATTTACAGGTGTAGGATGTTGTGTTTCATGGAGATTTAGTGGTAAATGAAGATCTAGGTCTGTGTTACATTGGTCTGGCCTCTCTCAACTCCATTTTATTTTTGTATTCTCCCTCGTCAAGATATTTCACCCCTTTCTTTTTTGGTGTATCACCGTTTTATTGTAGGATCTATTTTTATTCTCTCTCTCTCTCTCTCTCTCTCTCTCTCTCTCTCTCTCTCTCTCTCTTCCTGGTCCCTTGGAATTTTTAGATCAGGGTAGATTAGTTTTGCCTACATTAGAGTAGATTATGGTAGGCATTTTAGGAGAAAGAACCAACTTTCTCTAGAGGTCCATCTCAAGGAGCGAGTCCCACAACTTGAGAGATGGTCCAATGTTACCCAAAAACACTAGTTTCTCATTCACACAGGAATAAAAAATCGAAAGGTGCTATTTTTTTGTGATAACAGTTCTGGCATGCACGGTGGGACAGGTTTGAAACACCTTACCACTTCATTTCATCAAGTTGATGTGTTCTTGGTGAGATTCAACCTTTGGAGGCACATGCAAAGCACATCTAGTGACTCCATCTAGTCAACAACCCATTCTATGATTTTAATACTTTCCTTCCATCCATTTTGACCCATTCTTCTTTCCACATATTCATCTTCTTCCAT
The DNA here is from genome assembly GCA_019776745.2 of Taxus chinensis. Classification (NCBI taxonomy): domain Eukaryota; kingdom Viridiplantae; phylum Streptophyta; class Pinopsida; order Cupressales; family Taxaceae; genus Taxus; species Taxus chinensis. The sequence continues at coordinate 147,521,887 of CM034149.1, forward strand.
CCCATGAAGTTTTACAATCATGACTTCATTCCCATCTTGGAATTCACACTTACAGTAGTTTAGTCCACCTCCAATGTATTTCACAACTCCTCTAGATTAGCATTATGATCAGATTCAGAACCATTATGCTTACCCATATGAGCATTGTCAAAATCAATTTGGCTATGAAATATATCAAGAACGAGGGTGTGCATATGATGATAACAGTTATATGGAGATTGTTGATCTACTGGAGAAGATTCAAAGAATGGAGACTAACATGGTTCATTCAAGGGCTACAACACAGATGAAAGCTTTCAGAATTGTTTGTAGGGAACCTTATCCATGGGAAGGCCCTTTTCCAAGACATTATATCTCACAGGAGAAGCTTGAATTCATGTTGAAATGCTACCTCAACTTACACAGTGGACCGAGGAGATAGAGGCATCTGAGCTTGGTGTCAGGAAACCTTTTCAATAGGTAAGTCCTACACCATCATCTAGTAATTTTATCTCCATTCCTCAAGCAACATCATCTCAACCTGAGCTTCAATTTACAAGCTTCCCATCAGCTGCCCCTAGTGTTGATTTCCTTTCTCCATCTTCTATCTTCCATCCCACCTCAATTGCTCTTCCCTTTTCTCTTCCAAATCCTAGTCCCCTTCACAAGAACCAAAATCAATACCTTCCCCTCCACCAAAAATAAACAAGAAAATAGAGTGGACCCCACCCACCACTCCTCTTGCCTTCCCAAGTCCATGTTAGGAAGAAACTCAAGAAACCGGTCAAGGAGAGCAGCAAAAAGAAGAGCCAAACAGAGAAGAAAAGATAAAAAGCTTAGTGAGCTTGGCTCTTAAATTTGAGATAACAAAAATCCCCTTGATGGTCAAGACCCCAGAGGAGGATGATGTCAAGCTACAAGTGGTGGCTAAGGCTTATTTTGTAGCAGCAGTGGAACAAGATGATCAACAATCAATTTTCTTTGAATACAGTGCCCATGTTGGAACTTTATTTGAAGATAATGATGATACAATTCAAGATAGAAACTTAGTCCAAATAAGGGAAGAAAAAGCTACTCCAAATCCAAAAGAGGAGGAATGCATTTCAGTTATGGAGGAGAACCATTCAGTGTCAGAGGATCCAAACAAAAAGAAGGCCACATAAGAACCTTTAGTTCTTCCTCCCACTTCATCCGCTTCGAGCTCTAATGTTGAAAATGAATTTAATCTTCAAAACTTCATGTTTGAGGATGAGGGGAACCATGGTGATCAAGTTGCAGATTAGGAGGACACCATGGAGGAGGTCGAGCACATGCATTAGGAAAACAAAAAGGTAGATTATCTGTTTGAGTTGGAGGATTGCTTTGATGGAGAGGATCCCATGGAAATCACATCATTTTCTCCTCCATCATCCACCTTCCAAGCATATGACCCTGTTGTCACAAAGGAGGGCATTCAAGTGCAGCAACCTACACTTCATAAGATCCCTTTAGAACCAAGGTTGGAGGATCTCAATCTTACATGTTCTTCTCAGGAGAAGAAAGGAAACAATGATGACACACATTGCATATCAATCATCAAGGCAGAGGATCAGTTGCTTGTAGAGGAAATGCAAAGAAAAAATAAACATGCAAGCAACCTTTATTCTTAGGAAAGTCCGCAGGAAAACTCCATTTTTAGGGTTGAATTTCAAAGCAATGGGCACATCCATATGACCAGACCATGCCCAATCAGGTACTAGGCTTCACTAGATCAAAGAGAGGATCCACAACTAGTCATGTTTGCTTCTAAGCATGAGGGAGAGCCTCAAAGTGACAAGGATCAACAACAATACCTCTTGAAATCAAGTGAGCAGTAGATTGAAGAGGTATTTATTTTATTTCTAGTTGATACCTTGATGGAGGGAGTGGAGAAAAAATTTGTAGTCAACCTTCCACTCCTAATCTTAGTTGTATTCAATGCCAAATAATTGGCATGACTGCCTATTTTGAGAAAGGGAAGTTACTTCTCCCTACCAGTTGTAGGATTTGTTTGAGTTCCTTTTGCTTCCAGTTAGCATAGAGAAGGTAGGTTTTCTTTCGGTAAAATAAGTGTTTGTGTAAACTCTACATGTTCCACTTGGGGCATGTATGATCTTTTAGTTTTGTACATAGTGTGTTGTGGTGTTTTGTTGCTCGTGCACAGTACATTAGAGGTGAAGTATTTGGTGAGATTAGCTCTAGTTCCAGCAGTTTCCAAGTGGCTCAAGGATCAAGTTTTCAAAGTTCATATAAGAGTTGTGTGTACCAGGTAGAATCCATGCCCAATGGATGCTTCAATTCCACTGATCATCTCATCCAGTAGGTAAATGTCCCCTATGAATCGTCAAATTGTTGTCCAAAATAAGCTCATACTTATTTTTGGTCAACTAACCCCCTTTTCCCCATTTTGTTCTTCAATCTGATTTTTCATATATTTTAAGTACTTAAGGTTTCCTAAAAGTGTATTCATGAGATAGGAAATTTCTTCCCCTTTCCGAAAATATAAAGAAGTCCTTCTAACTCTTCATATTTTTCAAGTTGCGGGTCGGTGGGCATAGGAAGGATTTTTTGCCAATTACGGGCCTGCGGGCCTGGGGAAGACTTTTCTCCAAAGGGGAAAATTGTGGACCAGCGGGCTTGGGGAGATATCTTGGCATTTTTCAATTTTCGTAAAAGGTGAAGTTTACAATTATGGGCCCGCGAGCCCGCAGAGAATTTTCTCGCCAAAAGTGAAATTTCAGGCTCGCGGGCCTACAGGAGGTTTTTGAATTTTTCCAACTTTCGCAAATGACATAGTTTGCAAGTGTAGGCTTGAGGGCCCATTTTTCAAAATTTGCATTTTCACCATCTCTCGTATAGATTTAATACAAATTTTCAAATGGGCATAACTTTTGAACCAGTGCTCAAAATTCAACAAATTTTATACCGTTGGAAAGGTCTCAACATACTATATGCCATGAAAGCCTAAAATATTTATTTTGGCAAGGTTAGGTGGGTAAAAATAGAAAAAACATACTCAGCTCGAGAAAGTATAGTTCCAGGTATCCCAACCACTGAAATTTAATGCAGTATGGTCTAGTTTCTTCTCCAGCAAGCTTCAGTACATTGGGGAATGGATTCTCAGAGGTGCCCATGCATTCTCTAGATCATTTAATGAATGTTGTCGGTGGGAGGGAGAAAATCCGAGTTCACTCTTTCTCTTTCTCTCTTTCTTTTTCGATATATTGTAAACACTTCTCTTTTGAGAGGAGAGATATTTTGGGATGTGGGGAAACTTTGTAAAATTTGTTTCTCAAAACCTTTTAGCTATAAATCCTCTCACGGGCCTGGAAAGTGTACTTGTGCCCCTCTTTAAACAATGTAATGGAATATAAATATTCTAAAAGCAATACGATTGTGTTCGTGGTGTTCTTTAAACCCTTACATTGTTTTGTTGTGTCTCCTTTCCCCTCTATTCCTGTTGTTTTTTTTCTGTGCAGGATGTTGTGTTTCATGGAGATTTAGTGGTAAATGAAGATCTGGGTCTGTGATATATTGGTCTAGCCCCTCTTGACTCCATTTTCTTTATGTATTCTCCCTCATCAAAATATTTCACCCCTTTCTTTTCTGGTGTATCACTGCTTTAGTGTAGGCTCTATTTTTATTCTCTCTCTCTTCCTGGTCCCTTGGAATTGTTAGATTAGGGTAGATTAGTTTTGCCTGCATTAGAGTAGATTGTGGCAAGTAGTTTAGGAGGAAGAAACCAATTTCTCTGGAGGTCCATCTCAAGTAGCGAGTCCCATAACTTGAGAGATGGTCTAATGTTACCCAAAAACATCAATTTCTCATTCACACATGCATGAAAAATCAGAGGGTTCTATTTTTAGTGATAACAGGAACAAGAGGAACTATTTAATTGTTCCTCTTATTCCCTAATTCACCATTATATCCACATCCATTTGTTCTATCAGGTACTTTGGTTTCTAGTGGAGCTTGTGACCCTGTTCCCCTATTCCTAACATACCCTAATTCACCAACTTATTGACCCCATCGCTTAATCAGATGAAAAACACACTCCTTGCACACTGAGCACTTTTCTCTCGGGTCATATGTTTCCTGATTCACTACTTCCTCCAACTTTCTTTCCCTGAGTCATCTTGATACACACTATTCTATTGGCCATTGTTATGCCAAATCAAGGGCTTTAAACACCCTTCTTAGCCCTTGTTTATCTAGTTTTAAATAGGGGCCTTGCATCCCAGCTATTCGTATCCAACATCCTTAGAATTTGTATAAAAAATAAGGGAGTCATCATATTCTAACAGCTGCTCCCAAAACCCAAATTTAGAAACAAGGTTAATTTAAGGAGGCATATGTTTTCCCTGGTCTGCATTAACACATATCCTGGTTGATATCATCCTTGTGCATGCCATAGTAGTGGTATCTATTTCTAGAAAGCTACCTAGAGCTTTATAAATGCTTAGAAAACATATATTTCCCAAAAATCTTGATGTAGAGTTGACAGCCTAACCTAGACTGGGAAAATTGAAGAAACCAACGTAGGGGGCCCTTATTGCCATATGCAATGGGATGATATTTTTTTCTATGAAACTATTTTCATGACTGTAAATCATAAAGGAAATCCTCCTCCAGTAGAAAAATAAATAGAAAAGAGCTATTGTTGAAGGCCACAATGTCCATAAGCCTAGAAGGCTTCCTTTTTATGTTGGTCCATGATCGTACAAAATAAATATTATGGCATAAACTAGTGAACTTACATGTTAAATAAGATTTATATCTATTTTGGGCTTTGGCTACCAAAACGTCTAGAATGGGAAAAGAAGGAACAACATCTAACCAGTTTGGGGTCAAGTGAAGAGTAAGTGCAGCAAGTTATGGGACAAAAAATGGGTCATAAGTGGACGTCATATTGTAAATAAAACAAAATCTCAACTTGTAGGGATTATTAGCAATAGGTGCAATCAAAATTGGGAAAAGTTATATAAATATGAATCGTAGCATCCATAATCTAGTTTCTAAACTACTAAAGTTTTTAAAAAAAGGAAAAGTTTAGCTATATTAAACACTCTAACTTCTATGACTTGGTTTTTATTTTGAAAACACCTATAAGATTTTAGTCTGTTTGCCTGCGATTTGGATGACCAAACTTGTTATTTTTTTCCCTTTGGTGAAAAGTTAGATACCGCTATCTATCTTGGGATGGATTTTATTTTGTATTTTTTGAGAAATATTTTTTTAATGATTTTTTCTGTGAAAGTGGTTTAAAAATTTATAGAAAATGGAGCACTTTCCATTTGCCCACCATAACTACATAAAAATATATCGAAATAAAATACTTTTTTTTGAATGTGCATAGAATTTTGTCATGCTTGGGATGGTATATGTTTTATAACATTCTGATAAGTGAAACAAAAGTAGTAGTCTTAATCGTAGACATGAAAATTCATGGGAAAAAGTGTCTTAAAGACCTACTGTTAGTAAATGATCCGAAAATAATCAAGTTTTTATCTACCTGATCTCGGAACCTTGTAGGCTTCAATTATTTGCTGAAAATTTGCTCCTTTTAAGTAATCAATTTAAAATTAATGCAAGACGATAAATACAATTGCACAATGATTGATTACGGATTTTGGCAATTGCCTACATTTTCAGGTTTTTTCGAACCGCTCCACTAGTCAAAATTTTTAAGTTACAATAGTACTTTCACAAGAAAACCTAATGGAATTTCACTTGCATTTTAGTACTCCTGTTCTTCAAAGAACTTCTGATGATTAGTCGAATCGTTCTTCACCTTCCTGATGCACAATCTCCTTCGGCTTCGATTGGCCTTTCCGACACTATCAATGCGCCCTCCAGCACTCTGTTCGATAATCCATGTTTTGCAAGTGATTAGTGTGGCTCAATGGGCCTATTGGGTAGTTTACATTTTACTCCCAATCACAAATATTCCATCTACTATTGCCTAAAATAATAGGCCAATAAAAACTATTTGTCTATAGTAATTTTGGGAATTTAATATAGTTTACAAAACTATATTAAAATTTCCCTATTACTAATTCTCCCACATCCCACAAAGAAGCTTAACAAAATAATAAGCTTCTCAGGATAATGTCTTGTGTGTTTTTACAATGAAATGGGTTGGCTTTTATAGCACAAATAAGACCCTAAAATTTTTCTTAAGACCTTATTGGCCAACTCACCCCACTAACCGAGTTGGTTGGGTCGACCGAGCTCCTTCGCCAATTATCTCAGCTACTTCGTTTTAGGTGGGGGAATCCCACATTGAATGCAAAGGGAAGGGGTTGGTGTTTTTTATTTGGCTTTCCAACCCAAGATGGATGTGGCCATGGTCACACCTTATCCCTTCGTGCTCAGTTGTGCATTGTTCTACCACTAAGTCATGTGGGTTTCATTGGTTGTTTGGTCCGTTAGAGGACTATGTTAGCTGCTCCATGTGGCAAACTCTACGTGTGTTTGTGGAGTCGGTTGGGTCTTCTACCGTGTTGTAGGCCGAGTTGTGGGTTTCACTGATGCGTTGGTTCTATTGTGGATTGTGGTGGTTGGTTGGTTCAAAGGCGAGCTATCCATCGAGCCATCGTTGGGAGATAATACATATCTCGTTTTTTTTAAATGAACTCATTCCATAACGAGATGGTTAAGAATGATGTTATCAACTCAATTTCCAAATAAAGTGGCTCATTGAGCTAAAATCAATGCAACTCGACCACATAGTGTACTTGTCAATTCTTGATAGCCCAAATCGAGCTAAATCAAACTCGTCGCAGTGTGATCAACTTAGTGGGAGTTGATCACCTCACTGAGCTAGAATAATAGCTCGTCAAGCTAACTCGATGTTGACATGGTTGTTTGAGAGTCCATCATGTCGGTAACACCACTAGCTCTCACAGCGGCCGGGCTCCCTTCCGTCACAAAAGTTGAGCCTCTTGTCACAACCACCAAATTTTACACCTGTAGAATAATAGAGATCAAAAATGAATAAACGAATCCCTTTGCCTTTTTGCCATGTGTCATAGTGCCTTTGGTCCAATATTGACCTGTTGACTAGAGTTGACTTTCTCGTTGACTGAACTTTGACCAGACATAACTAGAGCTCCCGATGTCCATTTGTCACATTCTCACAGTCGATGGAAAGGTCTTGAAAAAATATTTTACACTGATATAATTTAGGAATGTTTAGGGAAATTTTTATTTAAAACATGATCCCTTGATCACATCTCCCCACTGAGAAAGGAGTTTTGTCCCAAAAAGCTTATATCTGAAAGAGGACCGTTTAAAAACTGCAAGCGAGGATCATGAGGGACCACGTGCACATCAACGGACGTGCAAATGACAGTGTGAAGAGATCTTAGGAGGAGCGACCATCAACTAAATGTGCATGTAAATATTTGAAACACAGGTAGAACCTAGTTAAGCCATAAAACTCTCCTCTATCTCATAGATCAAAAGGGATGTACATATAGGAGGTGCTGAGTAACCCCCAGAGCTGTAATCATGACAACTTGAGTAGAGAGGGGGAGTTACATTCCCAGAATATAAGTTTAACTCCCAATGACACATATGACACACTGACGCATTGACGCGATGACGTGTGAGAGAATCTCATAATGACCCCTAAATGACACATGGACCTACGATCTCACCTAAGTGAGATGACTCACCTAATGATGTGGAAAATAGTACACACCAACACCCCCCCTTCATCGTAACTTAGGATGAGGCGGTAAGTTAGAAACAAGAAATGGGTCTCGACACAAAGCCTGATGAGGTACCCATGCACAAAAAGAGGTCCCAAGCAGTGAAGGAAAACCCAGTGGGAAAAACATCCACCACAAGAGAATAAAACACTCTCTAATCTAAGAAAGATGCCAAATATGGGTCCTAGCTCTAGATGAGCCTGAAAAGGTACCCATGTACAAAGAGGAAATCTCTCGGAAAGAAGAAGAAGAGGGAGATGAGAGCAATGCATAAGATGTCATGGATGGGTCTGAACTCTACAGCTCTAGGAGGTCTCCCAGAAGAATGTCAATGACGATATCCTCTACCTCTGGACTGAAGAAGAGACACCCACAACAAACTATGTGCCTGCCCCTAAGAAGGATAGAAATGATGTGCTGGAAGTCCACCCACTCTACAAAGGAAACCGAAGGCAGTAACACAAAGAAATCTGAGTCTGGTGCACATAAGTGTGACATAGGTCTAGTGAGTGAGTCCCAAGGAACTGAAGGTCAAAGTGAAGAGGAACACCCGCAAAAAGGATGTCCAAGTGATGTGAAGGGAACAAAACATCCTCCACAACAAAAAAGGGATCCATAGTTGAGGGTGGACCAATGAAGGTCTCTAGAAATGTGGAAGTGACTTGACTCCCGAAAGGGGAACTCCCAACAATAGAGATGATGAACTCTTCTGAAACACCTGTAGATGGATGAGGGACTTGTAGTGCATCACAAGTAGACTCTGTGAGAAGACGACTAAGGTCAGGCAGATACTCATCCCAATGAGGGGGCTCAACAAATGGAAGAGCAATGTCAGATAGGTATGAGTCATCTAATGAAGGAAGAGGAGTGGAAGGGGGATCACACACTGGAAGTGAAAATAAGGTTGGTGTAACGACGATATGAGACTGAGTATGAGACTTCTCGATATCTAATGAGATGGGAGGGGTGACAACAATGTCTGGAATAGTGAGAGAAAGAGGAGAGAAGTCCTCTGTAATGCTCTCTGAATTAGAACTGGGTGCACAATCCTCGTCATCAGAAGTAGAACCAAGTGAGTCTATGTCAGTGGAACTGTCATCACATGAAGAAGATCAGACAACTGAATCAGTAGAAGCAACAACAGCTGTAGTATGTGAAGGGTCTCCATAGAGGAACTGAAGAATGCTCTAGACATGGTGAGGTGGATTTGAGTCTGCCATGTGAAACCAGAGAGATCGAGAGACATACATCATCATGTGACCAAAGACATGATCACAAGTGTCAAGGAAGTCCTCTAGATGACGATGATCAGTGGGTGCAGGAACTGGCCCAAGCAAGAAGGGTAAAAGAACCTTGTGGGCGAAGTAATGTTCCATGGAAGCACGCCAAGCTAAATAGTTCCCTCTCCCGGTGAGAAGTGGTGGAGGCTGTAAGGTGATCCTACGACACTCAAGTCTGGAAATAACACTCTCCATGATGAAAAATGCAAGATGCACAAAAGTAAGATGTCAGACGTGGCTGATAATGCATCTGCGTGTGAGAACACAAGAGTACTAGTCAACCCCCCTAGAATGTGGTACTTTATAAAGTAGTGGATTTACAAAAATGATAATGTCATCACTTAATGTGTGAAAAATCATGCAACTTTGACTAAAGAAGCGCTAAAAAACGAGCAGCAAGTCAAAAGTTATAGCATTAAAATGATTCCCACAACTAATGGAAAATACCACTAAATGCTGCAAACACATTAAAAAAGTACACGAGATGGGTGAAAAGGGTATCGTGTTGGTACCCATTGGAAATGGCATCAAATTTTAGGCATAGTTTGTTTTGCTTGCGAGGGGGGATTAGCCTCCTGCCAACCTCGGACCTCGCCCTCCGTCTTCGACGAACATATGAAGGTAAGAATACAAGCAAAAAATACATCCTTAAAATCAATTCATGCCATGAATGTTTTTACACCTTAAAATATTAAAAAGAACGTGGAAAGTAGGTGGGCCCATGTTGAAGTGGTCAATGCCACATAAGGAGCTGTGGAAGCCCACGTGGAGAGAGAAACCACCTGGAGCTACAGGTCATTGGAGTGGCTGTTTGACTGCCGTGGAGCTGAGGTTGCTATGCAGGCACTGGAGCAAGCAGTGATCCACATGCGGGAGAGTTGGCAGAGATCCCAAACTGCCAAAAATGCCAAAAAAGCCAAAAAAATAGCTAAACACATGTGGAGCTCGATTTGGAAGGTGCAACAGCCACGTGGAGGTCTGAAGGAGATGTCAGGATATGCACAGACGTTGAACAGAGCTGGTGAGACCGCAGGTCCACGAGAAGGTAGTGGGAGAAACCAGGGTAGTGCCCTCGAAGTTAGATGCCACGTACCAAGGCTACAGAGTTACAACGGGTGCCGAAATAGAGCAGGAGCACCAGAGATTCAATGCAATGGCCAAGTTTATGAAGCATACAACATTCATTGAAACAAGAATGAAGGATGTCGAACCAGTATCAAGGAATGAACATGGATGTAGAGAACCATCCAGGTAAGAGAGCTCAAACATGTAGATATGGGAGTCCAAACAACAACGCAGGAGCATGGGAGTGCAAAAGAAACAATGCATGAGCTGGTAGGAGAGAAAACTGACCAGATGGAGTGCAGGCCCAATGAACCAATCATTAGATCAATGCACAAATAGATCATGCAAAGGTAAAAAATGTGTTGTGCAGACTGAACGTAGACAGGTGAAAAAAGCATGTAAGCTCAAAAAAGAACTGTAGTTTGAGTCAACTTCAAGGCAAACAAACTTGGTGAGTTCGGTAATGCATGAGCCCAAAAAATGAGTGCATATGTTGAAAAACAAGTGCAGACCAAGCTTAAAAAAAGATGCAGGTTCGATGTGTACGAGGGACGAGCAGAGGGTCGGTCTGATCCATGTCTAGCCAACAAGAAAAACAAGTAGATCCCTCAACAGCATAAGCCAAAGCAAAGGTGTTTAACTATTCAGTCAAAGACCAAACCAAACAATGCTGAGAGAAAAACAAGTTTGCAGAAGACGGATGAAGCCAATGCAAAGAAGCAGGAAGAGTGTAAAATCCTGAAAATCTAGTGAAAGCATGTCTAAGCAGGAGTATAACCAACTCTCAAAACCTCAAAACCTCAAGATAAAAAAACACTCGAACTCAGATCTAAGCCCTCAAAGAGTACCCAAAACTGTAAATCACCTCTGAAGACCGAATGCAAAATTCAGAAAACCACGAACACCCCAAAAACAACCACGAAAACCCAAAAACCGAATGGAGGTATAAAGCTCAAATTAATGCAAGTAGAGCACAACTGGAATATCCATTATGACACATGCAATGAGAACTGTAAATCACGCCGGAAGCCTAAAAACATGCACGAGCAATGCTCAGGAGTGCATGGATCCACAAGATCCGCTTTGATACCATGAAAGAGGGTTTAAAACCTGCAAGCAAGGATCACGAGGGATGACGTGGCCATCAACGGATGTGCGAACGACATCGTGAAGATATCTCAGAAGGAGTGAGCATCAACCGAATGTGCATGCAAATATTTGAAACATGGGCAAAACCTGGTTAAGCCATAAAACTCTCCTCTATCTCATAGATCAAAAGGGGTGTACATATAGGAGGTGCTGAGTAACCCCCAGTGCTACAATCATGACAACTCGAGTAGAGAGGGGGAGTTACATTCCCAGAATAGAAGTGTAACTCCCAATGACACATATGACACATTGACACACTAACGCACTGACGTGCTGATGCGTAAGAGAATCTCATAATGACCCCTAAATGACACATGGACCTATGATCTCACTTCAGAAGTGCTGCTATAATAGACCCTTTGGTCTCTTCCTCTGCAACCTTCTCACTTCGAACACTTGGTTCTGATCCTGGGACTTGTGAGTTATGGGCCCATGACGCTTCCACTGTGCCATTCTGATATCTAAGGAATCCCTCCATGCCTCCGCTATATGGTGCTAATTTTTTGAATGAAACCTCAACGCTCCTATTGCAGTGCTAAGCTTCCAGATATGTAACAACAAGGATCTTCTTTGACTCTATAACACAGTTCTCGACTCCTAGTTGATTATGTAGAATCCAAACTGGTTTGAAGGAACTCCATGTTACTTAGAGATATGATTGATCTGATGTTGATGATGCACAATGACTTGTCCCTTTTTAGACTTCAACGCCTCTGCTACGTAGTGCTAAGTATCTTACAAACCTCAACACCTCCGACGCGCATTGCTAAGCCTCTTTTAGACCTCAACGCCTCTGCTGTGTAGTGTTAATTCTCTTACAGACCTCAAAACATCTATAGTGTGATGCTAATTCTAATGATCAGCTACCATTCGAATGTGTGGTCACAATTCCTTGACATCGAATGATGTTCTGAGATGATCCTTTGAGAGTTCCTCTTGTTGACACACTAATATCAGGTACCACTTTGTTGCACCGTCACAATGCCTCTACGCAGAATAAAGTTCTGACCTGACATCCATGCCAACAATGATTCAGCTACCATTCTACTACACAGTCACAATGCCTCTACATAAAATGAAGTTATGAGCTGACTCCTGTGAGCTCTTATCTGCACAAATGGTAAATTAATCTCCAAGCCTTGTATGAGTGAAATCTTATATCCTAGTTGTAACAGGTAATCACAAGCTGATTAGGAGATAGGTGCCCCTAACAAGGTCTTTATACAATTTTCAAATACAAGTGTAAGGAAATTATATCCTAATACATAATGTAAAAATAGTTGTAAAAATGCTCCATTTTTGGAGACTTGTATAATAAGCTTAGTTACCAATTTGTAGTAAAATAACTTCACATGGTAAACCTGTCATGAAATCTCTCTTACTTGGTGGCTTATGTACTTTGTGTTCTCCACTGCATCGCAATGTGAATTGAATTCATTTGTCTCCTCCCTACTAGACCAATAACTAAACAAGGAAAATATACAACATTTTATGGTGTTAGAAAAATCACCAAAATAATTGCCCTTTAAGGGTATTACTAATGAAAATATAAAAGAGTACAAACATTGCCCAGAATTGGGTCTTTAACTAATGTGCCTTGTCTGGTTATATGTATACAAACATTTCCCTCAAAGGGGTCTTACCAATACATTCTACCTAACACAATAGTTTATGGTTTTATTATACCAAGAGAAATGAATAATGCTCGAAAAAACCAATAAAACAGGAGAATAAAGTCAACTTTATTTGTACCTTAGATTTCTTACCAAATGTAAAAGCCTCAGTGTCTGCTTATCTCAATAGATGCATTGTGGATCATCGAATGATCTTTTATCTACATATGAGATATAATGGAATCATCCATATAGAAATGTGAGAAAATTATTGAGTATGTTAAACCTCTCTCTCAGTCTATCCCACCAATTTGGAATCCATAAGTACAAGCCAATGGCATCCCTTTCAAAGCAACCTATACTGATTAACCCACTCAGATAATAGCAAGTTTGCAAGTGCAATAACATGCTCTGATACCAAACTTGATCGGAGATTAGCAAGTTTGCAAGCGTAATAACCTGCTCTGATACTAAGCTTGATCCGAAAATAATCAAGTTTTTATCTACCTAATCTCAGACCCTTGTAGGCTTTAATTATTTACCGAAATTTTTCTCCTTTTAAGTAATCAATTTAAAATTAATGAAAGACAATAAAGACAATTACACAATGATTGATTACGGAGTTCGGAAATTACCTACGTCTCCAAGTTCTTTCGAACCGTTCCACTAGTCAAAACTTGTAAGTTACAATAGTACTTTCACAATAAAACCTAATGGAATTCCACTTGCCTCTCAGTACTCCAGTTCTTTAAAGAACTTCCGATGATCAGTTAAATCATTCTTCACCTTCCTAATGCACAATCTCCTTTGGCTTCGATCGACCTTCCCGATGCTATCAATGCACCCTCCAGCACTCCGGTCGATAATCTAGGTTTTGCAAGTGATTAGTGTGGCTCAATGGGCCTATTGGGTAGTTTACATTTTACTCCCAATAACAAATATTCCATTTACTATTGCCTAAAATAATAGGCCAATAAACAATATTTGTCTATAGTAATTTTAGGAATTTAATATAGTTTACAAAACTATATTAAAATTTCCCTATTACTTATTCTCCCACATCCCACAAAGAAGATTAACAAAATAATAAGCTTCTCGGGCTAATGTCTTTTGTTTTTTAACAATGAAATGGGTTGGCTTTTATAGCGCAAATAAGACCCTAAAATTTTGCTTAAGACCTTATCGGCCAACTCACCCAACTAATCGAGTTGGTTGGGTTGATTGAGCTCCTTCGCCAATTATCTCGGCCGCTTCGTTTTAGGTGGGGAAATCCCACATTGACTACAAAGGGAAGGGGTTGGTGTTTTTTATTAGGCTTGTCAACCCAAGATGGATGTGGCCGCGGTCACACTTTATCCCTTCGTGCTCAGCCGTGCGCTTTTCTATCGCCGAGTCATGTGGGTTTCATTGGTTATTTTGTTCGTTGTAGGAATATGTTGGCCACTCCATGTGGCGAGCTCTACATGTGTTTGTGGGGTTGGTTGGGTCTTCCAGCGTGTTTTAGGCCAAGTCGTGGGTTCTACCAATGCGTTGGTTCCGTTGTGGATTGTGGTGGTTGGTTGGTTCAAAGGCGAGCTATCCGCCGAGTCATCATTGGGAGATAAGACATATCCTGAACAATTTAAATGAACTCATTCCATACCGAGATGGTCAAGAATGATTTTATCAACTCGGTTGCCAAATAGGGTGGCTCGCCGAGCTAAAATAAATGCAATGCGACCACACAGTGTACTTGTCGATTCTCGATAGCCCAAATCGAGTTAAATTGAAATCGTCACAATGTGATCAACTCGGTAGGGAGTTGATCACCTCACTGAGCTAGAATAATAGCTCATAGAGCTAACTCAACGTCGACATGGTGGTTTAAGAGTCCATCATGTCGGTAACACCATTAGCTCTCACGGCAGTCGGGCTCCCTTCCATCACAAAAGTTGAGCCTCTTGTCGCGACCACAAAATTTTACCCCTGTCAAAGACCAGAGATCAAAAATGAACAAATGAATCCCATTTCCTTTTCACCACGTGTCACAGTGCCTTTGGTCCAATATTGACATGTTGACTAGAGTTGACTTTCTTGTTGACTAAACTTTGACCAGACATAACTACAGCTCTCGATCTCTATTTGTCACGTTCTCACAGTCGATGGAAAGCTCTTAAAATGATCTTCTGCACTGACATAATTTAGGAATGTTTAGGGAAAACTTTATGTAAAAAATGATCCCTTGATCAGTAAAAAATTATAAATTGATATTTATCTTATTCTATTAACTTTAAAATCAATATTTATACGAAGCTAACATTCTCCCCTATGCTATGGTACCATTTTTGTGACATCTTTTTGATTTTTTGGCATGGTTCAAGTCTAAGGAAGAGAAAATTTTAAGTTTTTGGCCTTCCACTTCCCATAAAAACATCCCAAAGCTCTGGTTTGGGAAAAAAAGATATTTCCTGAGCCTTGAGGGATGGATTTGATGATACAGTAAGAACTGCGATCACGGTTTATAAACCACAATCACAGTGCTAAAATGGTGGGAAAAATGAGGGTCACAGATGTTCTTTGGTATCAGAGAACTGCAATTGCGGTTTTTACAAAGCACGAGTGCAGTTTATAAAGTGTGAGTGCGCTTTTAGGTTTGGAATTTCCCAAGCCTGGCAAAATAGACTGTGATCATGGTTTTTCATACCGTGATCGTGCTTTATAAACTGTGATCACGGTTCGTAAAATTTGAGATATGATGTCCACTTTTTTATCCCACGCCACTGTACTATCTTGGACTAGTGTGATACGGCTAGGCTCTTTCTTTTCCTCATTTTGAATTTCTTTTTCCCTCTTATGTCGTTCCTCACACATCATGAACAAAGAGGCCATTTAAATAATATATTAGTATAATTTTCCACATATGGTGTTTCATCAAGGATTTGTAATGAAAATGGATATGATACTCTAATGAAAAGACTTACATTTTAAGTGTTCAATGTAATTATCAATTTTAGGCTCTAATTGCATTCTATGCTACAAAAAAGTACAAGGGTTGTTATTCATTGGGAAAATAGGAAGTAAAGTATATGATAATAGGTCTAACATATTACTAAAAAATATAATAAACATGTCTCCTTAAAATAAATCATGCATCTTGACAACAACCAAAAACTTTGAATTGATAGAGTTATATTTCTTTCAAGGCAATTATACGAGAGTTATTGTTTGCTGAGAAAACAAGAAATATAGTATATAATCTTAGTTTAACATACTCCTAAAAGATATCAAAAAACTGTTCTCTTTAAAACAACTCGTGCATTTTGAAAATAATCAAGCTCTTTAAATTTATGGAGTTAGTTTTCTTGTAAGTGATAAGATTTTTCTAGAATGTGATAGCTTCTTAGGATTTCGTGTTGGTTTTATTTCTACTATATACACACTATTTCCAAACACCTATCATAATAAAAAAGGAATAATGTAAGTTCCTTAAAACATGATCACACATATTTCACATATATACAAAGAATTATTGGAAAATTTGGGTCAGTTGAAGTAGATAAGATTCATATATATTCACCAAAAAAATTGTGCATCATAAGTTATATGGTAAGTGTCATAGTTGTTTGAGACCAGAAAATGTTAAAAAAATTCAAATTTTTTGAGTCATAGGTTTTTTCTTTACTTTCTTGTTCACCTCTTCCCTATGTTGAGTAAGTGTTCGAAGTTAAAAATTTGAGGAGTTAGTTAAAATTTGGTTTTTAGTGAAGAAATTTAAAAAACCAGTTATCTGAGGAACAAGAGGAACTATTTAACTGTTCCTCTTCTTCCTCGATTCACCATTATCTCCACCTCCATTGGTTCTATCATGTACTTTGGTTTCTGGTGAAGCCTGTGACCCTATTTCCCTATTCCCAACATACCCTAATTCATCGAATTATCAACCCCATCGCTTAATAGGATGAATCACACACTCCTTGCACACCAAGAATTTTTCTCTTAGGTCGTATGTTTTCTGATTTACTACTTCCTCTGCCTTACTTTCCCCGAGTCATCCTGATACACACTATTCTATTGGCCACTATCATGCCAAATCAAGGGCTCTAAACACCATTCTTGACCCTTGTTTATCTATTTTTAAAGAGGGGCCCTACCTCCCAACTATTTGTATCCAACATCCTTACAATTTGCATAAAAAATAAGGGAGTCATCATATTCTAACAGTTTCTCCCAAACCCCAAATTTAGAAACAAGGTGAATTAAGGGAGGCATATGTTTTCCCTGGTTTGCATTAACACATATCCTAGTTGATATCATCCTTGTGCATGTCATAATAGTGGTATCCATTTCTAGAAAGCTACCTGGAGCTTTATAAATTTCCAAAAAACATCTATTTCCCAAAACTCTTGACGTAGAGTTGGTAGCCTAACCTAGACTGGGAAAATTAATGAAACCAACGTAGGGGGCCCTTATTGCCAAATGCAATGGCATAATATTTTTTTTCTACAAAAATATTGTCATCCCTATAAAACATAAAGGAAATTCTCCTCCAGCAGAACAATAAATAGAAAAGAGCCATTGTTGAAGCCCACAATGTCTAGATGCCCTGAAGGGTTTGTTTTTATGTTGGTCCATGATTGTACAAAATCAATATTATGGCTTAAACTAGTGAACTTACTTGTTAAATAAGATTTATATCTATTTTGGGCTTTAGCTACCAGAACGACTAGAATAGGAAAAGAAGGAACAACATCTAACCATTTTGGGGTTAAGTGCAAATGATCATCCTCCTTATGGGATTTGAAGAAACACTTACCCCATATATTTTGTATTTTATCTCATGCCACTGAACTATCTTGGACTAGTGCTATAGGGCTAGACTCGTGTTGTTCCTCATTTTGAATTTCCTTTTACCTCTTATGTCGCTCCTCACACATCATGAACAAAGAGGCCTTTCAAATAAGATATTAGTAGAATTTTCCACATATGGTGTTTCATCAAGGATTTGTAATGAAAATGGATATGATACTCTAATGAAAAGAGAAATTCCTTACATTTTAAGTGTTCTTTGTAATTATCAATTTGAGGCTCTAATTGCATTCTATGCTACAAAAAAGGACGAGTGTTGTTATTTATTGAGAAAATAGGAAGTAAAGTATATGATCTTAGGTCTAACATATTACTAAAAATATAATAATTATGTCTCCTTAAAATAAATCATGCATCTTGAAAACAATCAAGATCTTTGAGTTGATATAGCTATATTTCTTTCAAGACAATTATACAAGAGTTATGTTTTGTTGAGAAAACATGAAATAGAGTATATAATCTTGGTTCAACATACTCCCAAAAGATACCAAAAAACGTGTGTCTTTAAAACAACTTGTGCAACTTGAAAATAATCAAACTCTTTAAGTTCATGGAGTTAGTTTTCTTGCAAGTGATAAGATTTTTCTAGAATGTGAGAGCTTCTTAGAATTTTGTGTTTTTTTATTTATACTATTTATAGACTATTTCCAAACATCTGTCATAATAAAAGAGGAATAATGTAAGTTCCTGAAAACATGATCAAACATATTTCAGATATATACAAAGAATTCTTGGAAAATTTGGGTCAATTGAAGTAGATAAGATTCATATATATTCACTAGAAAAATTTGTGTATCATAAGTTATATTGTAAGAGTTATTGTTGTTCGAGACCAAAATATTTTTAAAAAATTCAAAAATTTTGTGTCATAGATTTTTTCTTTACTTTCTTGTTCACTTCTTCCCTATGTTGAGTAAGTTTTTGAAGTTAAAAATTTAAGGAGTTAGTCAAAAATTGGGTTTTAGTGAAGAAATAAAACAAATCAGTTATCTAAGGAACAAGAGGAACTATTTGACTATTCCTCTTGTTCCTCGATTCACCATTATCTCCACCTCCATTGGTTCTATCAGGTACTTTGGTTTCTGGTGGAACCTACGACCTTTTGCTGCCCTCAAAATTCCCCCTCATTTTCCAAGTCAAATTCGAATTTTTTTGAGCTCGTGCCCTTCAGAAGTGTTTAAGTAAAGTGAGAAATTTGGAAAGATAAAAAATCATGTCTTTGGGGTCATTTTTAGTACTTTGTGGCAAAATCAGACATTTTTATCTCGCATGTCCCATGTACCGTTAGGCCTCTTGTTCTTCAATTTTTTTCTTTGCCCACAACCGCTTACCTATTAGCTAAATCGACTTTTCGCGTCCCGCATGTCCCTTCGTCCCAAGTACCTTTGGGCCTCTTGTTCTCTGATTTGCTGCTTTACTCGTAATCACTTACTTGTCGGCTAAATCAGCTCTGTGCATTCCACATGTCCTTGCATCCCAAGTATTGTCAGGCCTCTTGTTCTCTGATTTGCTGCTTTTCCCGCAATCGCTTACCTGTCGGCTGAATCAGCTTTGCGTGTCCCACATGTCCCTGCATCCCAAGTGCTGTCGGGCCTCTTGTTCTCTGATTTGCCACTTCCTTCACACTACTCTACTCGTCGGTGTTTCGGATCCACACGTCCATCATGTCCCCGCGTCCCTCGAACCACCCGTGTTCTCTGGACCCGTTTTTCCTGCATCGGTCGAGTCGGCTCCATGTGTTTCATTCGTTCCTATGTGCCACGGGCTACCTGTGCTCTTCCGACCCGCATTTTACGCCCTTCTCACAAATCGGCCAAATTGGTTTTGCACGTCCTTCATGTCCCAATGTCTCATGGAACATCTATGCTCTCCAGACCTGCATTTTCTGCACTCCTCTCAAATCAGCTATTTCGGTGAAGCACACCTCGTGGGCGTTCAGGTGATGCCATGTGTTGATTCCTATGTTGAAAAGTCAAAGTGGGGAAGTAGGCCGACGGAGAACTTTGGGGTTTTCAAGCTTTTTCTAAAATAAATTCACAAAATGTAAAAGATGTCCTCCACGCCCGCTCTAACAAATTTTTCCCACGTGGACGACTCATATTCAAAGTTTCAAAAGCAAGATGGACGACTCATCTTTGAAGTTACAAAACAAGTGTAATGGTTGCATTATGAAAAATCTGTTTTTTTCACCATCAACGCTTCTTCACGAAACAAGGATCTGAATCGACATGAATGCACGAGGAAGTTGAACTGATTGTAACTATTTTTGGAAATTACTTAATGGCTTCTCCACGCCATTGTAAAGGGTTGGAGTTTTGATACTCTGGAAATGTAATTTGGATTGAAGGATATTAATACAGAAGTTTCTCTTTTCTCCTTTTATTCCTCTGCATTCCTTTTTTCTCTGTCAAAATCTTGCGAATTATCTATTTTCGTAATAAGAAACTTTGTGTTCTGGTTAATGTGATTTTAAGAACTTTGCGTCTACGAAATTGTCTGTTATGAATGTAGACGATTCTATTATGTATTTTCTTTGCTCAATATGCATAAGGGTTTTCTCTGCTATCTATTTTCCTTGAAAGTATTGTCTTCTTCTTCCTCTCTCATCTCCTTAATTCTTCTATCCTTCGTATCGATAAACTTTGGGGCATTAAATGCATTTCAAGATATCCGAAATCCACATTATGATAAAAGTTGTATATTTGTACAGAAGTTTTGTGGCTTGCTTTCAATAAGGGAACCTCTCCCATTAAAGAGGAGGGACTTGTTGTCCCCTGACTGTTGATAGTTATCAAAGTACTTATTTAAAAACCAACACGACCTTGTTCCCTTGTTCCCCTATTCCCAATGTACCCCAATTCGTTGACTTATCGACCCCATCACTTCATCGGATGAATCACGCACGCCTTGCACACTGAGCATTGTTCTCTTGGGTCGTATGTTTCCCGATTCACCACTTCCTTCGACTTACTTTCCCTTATTGGTCAAGTCAGACATCTCACAATCAATATAAATAACCAAATGGAGTTTATTAGATATGAGTTGGTTGTGCCTTTTTGGAAACTCTATTTCTTATTGTATTACATATTTTCGGTTTTTGTTACAATAGAAAGCAATGAAAAACATTGACATAGAAAGCAATGAAAAACATTGACATTTAAAAAATAATACTTAAAAGGGCAAAAAACACAACTACTCAAGAAACATGCATTTCTTATAAGAAAATGGAGTCTCTACTAAAAAACATTAAAGGAAACGCGATAAGTAAATTGGAGAGAGTATGGAGTCGGCCTCTTGACCACATCATGCCATAATTTAAAACTTTATTCATGCATTTCTTAAATGACAAAATATTTTGGAAATATAATTTTTAAGAAGCGTATTAATCTTAAGCATGGTCACCTTGGACTTACGTATTCGCCTCAAAAAATTGTTTGAGATTTAAAAGAAATTTTAGAATGTATAAGACGATAGCCTATGCGGGGAAAACAATGCACGAAAACACCTCCTCTTAATTATCCCCTACCAACGATGTCGTGAAGCCAATGGGGAATGGTACCCAGCAAGGAATTTCCTGTAAGAAGATATGACAGCGACATTACGTAACTACCTGCGAACCCTGCCCTTCCCCACTCGCATTTCACGGCACGTACAGACAAAAGAGACTGAGCTCAGCTGTCTCTCTATTACAGCGACAAACATTATCCTCATATAGCTATTTAACTATAATAATAAGCGCATAGAAACATCTTCTTCCCCATTCCAACGCTACTAGAGACCTTGGCAACCATTTTTACTCAAATGTGTGAAAGGATTTCTGGTTCATATGGCGAAAACAGCAGAGCTTCGCTTCATGTGGCTGGTGTTTATGGCAGCGGCTTCTTCTGATGATATGAGTTCAACATCTCACAAATCTCTGTCCTCTGAGACCGATGCATTGATATACCTCCTCTTCTTGTTTCTAGTCTTTCTCCTCCTCCATAACCTGCTCCTCCTCCTTCTGCCGGCGGCTACTTCTTATGTTTTAACCCTCTATGGATATCTGTGCAGGTTCCGCCTCACTTCCCCTTCTCCACCTCCTACGCTTTCCCCACCAGATCAGGCATTGAAATCCCCTCCTGCTCCTTCCACCGCCCCAGTGAATGCCTCCCACAACTCTACTCCTACAACCTGCTCAGGTAAGCCAAGATTCCTCTTATTTTTCTACAGTTTTATACATTACATGCTATATTATTCATTGTCTTCATTTTTCTATTTCCGCAGGTACTGAACTTTGAGGAGCGTTGGACGTGGTGCTTTCATACCATGAAATGCCCTAAACCTTTTTGCGCTCAACTCTGCTCTCACTATTTTGACATACGTGGTCCATAGATCCGCCCACCTTTTGCAGCTACAATGTTATGATGTAATAAATCCGCCCTTATGTTGCTCTTAGTTTTGTCCCCTGTAGTGTTTTTCATGAGCTATATTAGTTCCAGTGTTTCCAGCACTTAAATATAGAGTGGAGTACAGTACCTCTATATACACTCTCTTTTTGTAATGAAAAGACTCTTGTCTCCTGTTTAATGCGTTTCTGCTACATATTCTATTATTTATTGTGTTCCTACTGTTTACTGTGTTTCTCCTACATATTCTGCTTGTTTCACTTCTTATGAGGGTGTAATCAATATATTCAATATTATACACATTATTACTTGCACTGCAAAAAATATCAGGTCTATTCCAAATTTTCATTTATAGTTTTGACTTAGGTCGAATATGTCTACATGAGGTTTCCAGAATACCGACACCGAGTTTTCTTTTGACATATTTAAATTTACAATGTACACTAATGTTGTTTGATACAGATACATATACTATGGAAATTTTTATCATGCAGCCTTTCGGATGTCGATTTCGCTGCGGTATAATCGAATAATTATCATTGCCCCTACAATTGATTGCATCAGTACTTAGTAATCGGTATTGTGCAATTAAGAATCTACTATCACTGTTTTCTAATAATACAGACTAGGATTTATTTGAGATTTTTCCTTTTCTTTCTTTTAGAACTATTTTCGGCATTGATTTTTAACAATCCATACAAATAAAATATAGTTTAAGCTCTTTTCTGAATTTTCTCTTTCTGAGAAGGCAGAGTACCAGAAATGACTTTATACGCCAAGTGATATTTGATTAGTTCAGTTTAATTTTGGGTAAGCCAAATTTCAGCTAAATATGAATTCTAACCTAATAAAATCATTATAATAATAAGCGAATGTTCTAAAATTCTTCAGCCTAATTTTCTTAATATTAAAAAAATCTCTGCCACTTTAATGTTAACTAATAATCATTTGGGTGGGTGTGTTGGTTTTTCGTAGCAGTTACTATTAAAAAGAATAGCCTTTCCTTCCGAGTCCCATTAATAATTAAGCCGTAGGCGCTTTTTATTGGGAGGAACTTTCCCGTCATCCTTCCCTCCTGCCCGTTCCGTTCCGTGGCATGCTCCGTTTCGTTTTTTCGTTTTTAATTTTTTGCTTTTTTTTTTGCGTTGCTTTTTGGTTGGCACTTTATGTGGTCCTGGGCCATCTGTGTCCGTTGAAACCCAAGTTCGTGACGATGGTAAGAACAATCTAAGTTGGAAGTGTAACACCCACCAAAAAAAACCCGCACGAAACCCAAGATAAAAATGTTGTAATAGAAAAATATCAGATTTCTTTTTTTATTGCTTTTTTTTTGGGTGTGGTAAACACCCATTCACAGCATTAGATTAAATTCAAGGTCAACATTTCATCCTATTTAAAATTTATATTTAAATTTATTATTATTATTATTATTTTTAAATGGGGTCCGTAATCTCCTTAGCTTCCTTCTAAAATAATTTAATAACATTTCTTAATGTCATATAATACTTTAATCAGTTTAGGGCAAGGGTTAGACTCCCCTCCGTTGAATTTAATACAATTTAATTTCAAAAGAAACAAGGTTTAGTTATTTAATAGTAAAGTTTATTTCCACCCAAAACAAGAGGTCAAAGCTATTGTTTTAAAAAAATGGTCTCTAGTAAAACATTTGGGTTAAGAAATTAACTATACATTTTAAATTTAAAAATTATCTCACATACTTCTCACCTACTTTTTGTAGGGATGAATCTCATCCCTTAGATGGATTCATTTGGAGCCCTTGAATTTAGAGCCCTAACTAACTCTAACCAAAATTATGAAAAGACTCTTTTTCAATTCATTTGTCTTATTGTTTCTTTTTTTGTTTTACAGGTTAAAGGAGAAAGGAGATGGAAGCCATAAAAGGCAAGCTCAAGCTCATGGAAGGATGAACATTCTTCCTTTACTTTCTAAGTTCTATTTACACCCTTTTCTAGGGTTTGTGTGAATTTTATTTTATTTTATTTTGTAACTTTCATTATTTGTTATAACTCTATTTCATTTCAAATACCCATTTGGGTATAGGGCATTCGCCCAATATTTTTTTATTTTTTTTGTATAAACACTTATTTTCATTTGAATGTGTGTGTGTGTGGATTGGTATATGTATTATTTGAAATAATTAAAAAATTTGAAGTATCATGGACACCATTCTAGAAACCCATCCCATGATTTTTCCAAGATCAGAGGGCACCACCAAACTTTTGAGTTTGATGTGCTTAATACCCAAAACATTCTTGAGATCGGAAGAATGGTTAGAAAACAAAAAACTGGTGTCATTAGTGGACTGCAACCATACTACTGTAATGAAGCAAATGCATCGGTTCATGGCAACTGTGTTGCTTGTGCTTCAACAAGAACTCTCAAGTCATGGAGTGCACTGCAAATAGTATTCCGAGCAGAAAATATACCAATTGCAAAGCCCAAAAAGACTGCAATAGACGCTAAGATCTCAGTGTGGGCTCCGACATAGCTAAAGCACAATAATTGGTATTTATGCACGGATACGAACAAATTGGCCTAACATTAGTCTCTGTTATTTTTCTTATCTCAAAATTGTCGACGGTAAATTAAGAAAGAAAACAAAGAAAATTCTAATCTATTCACGAATTTATCCTAGTTACGCAATTATAAGGTGAACATTATGTGCTTACATATAACCCCCACTAGAAATTGACGATCTGTTGGTAGTTTTTTGGGATTTTGATCATAGAACTAAAAGACCGGTATAAAATTGAAGCCTAGCTAGTAATTTAATACGCCCTATTTTTTTTCAGTGAGAAAAATACATATAATTTGTGAAAAAACAAAGCCCACAAATAAATATATCAAGAAACCATACAAATTTGTACATAAAAAATTGTAATTTTAAACCACATAAAATAGCCAGCCATCAACAATTTTTTACTGAAATTCCAGATCTACATATAACTCTATTAAAATAAAAAACTTTACAAGCCTTGTGGGCGGTCGTTGCTGATGATTAATTGTTGTTGTATGTACAGGTCGCACGGGTACTGTAAAGAATAGGAATTCATTAGAGTGAGGTGGAATAATCCCCGGGATTACGAAACATTTAAGTTGCAAGTGGAAAATACATGCAGAGCGTGGGATGCCCACAATGTTGTGCCTCTATGCATGTTGGCACCATGGATATGTAATCTAGTGTATGAGAAAGTCACTCTAAAAAATGGCACCTCCATTCGTCTAGGAGAAAAGTTGTCCCTCACATATCATGTGAATTATGTGGCCAATATTTCAACTACCCAACCATCGACTCACTTTACTAATTGCAAATAAATATCAAACATTCGTATGATTTTTATAGTGTCATTTTCATTGCCATGTTTATTGTTCATATTCTGATATCCAGGACTGGAATTTCATGCTTTGCGGAACATTTTTATATATTTTAGTCCTGTTTTACAACATCAAAATCAGTTTGACTAATTAAATGTAATTGGGTCATAAATTTGACATCTTATATTCATTAATTTTTTTAATTGAGGTTGAATGGAGTCACCCATCAATAAAATTTTTGTTTCTATTCTAAGAATATATATATATATATATATATATATATATATTTTAAAAGTAATTGAATAATATTTTATATGACTTTATGTATTGTTCTAATTATTTTAAAAATTCAAATTAAAAGATACTATAAATTTTGTATTTTTTATATTTTAATAAGTATTTTTTAAAACATAAAAATCGTAATCAATAATATCTTATTAGTTAGTTTTCGTAGATGTTTGGTATTGTTTACAATTTTTACAAATAATATAAAAGATTTTAAGAATACATTCGTTAAAATGTAAATTTAGTGATTAATAATTCAATTTCAAATATACTATTTTACAATGTTTAACTTTAAAAAAAATAAAATTATTCATTTTATACTTAGAATAAAATAGTTTTAAACCTTTAAAGATCAAAACCAATGACTTGTTAGTTATTTTTGGGAAAATCTCCTCTCGGGAAAAATTGACTTTCATAACTCTTCTAATTATATTGTTATATTAAAAAAAGAAAAGAAACGATGTTATTTTCTTCTGTTCTTGTTTTATTTAATTCCAATGTAACTTAAATGTCATTTATTTGGAGTGTATACAAATCCCCTAGTAGGCTCCCAGGCATACCACTATATGTTGTTGTCAACTTCACTAAATACCTAGACCCACACTAGGATATACACAACCCAACTCACACACCCATTGCTCCGATCACAAGGGACAACTATCGGAAAATCCCCCTCAAGCTGGCATGGGCTTTAACCATTCACATGTTGCAAGGAATGATTCTAAAGAAAGCTATAATAGACATTGGTTGGGATGACTGCCAAGGACTTAAATTTATCCCTATTTCTTGGGTGCAGGAGCTCGCATACCTATTCATCTCTCCTCCCTTCGCATAGCACATAACAAATATGTAGGCAATCGGCAATAGACAGAGTCCCAATTTCACCTAAAGAACAATGCAATTACCCCCCTCATAAAGCCCTGCCTACTTACTCTACACTTTCGAACGTGGGGCTCCTCCCCTTCGGTATGTAATAACCTCACAAAAGCCAATGTAGTTACCAACTCCTTTGATACAACTTTGCCTATCATTCTTCAGAACTACCACTATACTAATATGACTCCTATACATAGGTTCAACTACTACCCTATAAAAGAAACCTCGTAAAATTCAGGAGCGCAACAACAAATACTACAAACTAGCTACCCGAGCTTGAAGTACCACCAAATGCAAGCCAAAGATACAGACAAATTGAGGGAACCTATAACTATAAGAACATGTAATATATCTTCCCTTTCTTTGCAAAGAAAAGAAATATTGCTCATTTTAATATCCATATGCCTATGAATTCATTACTATACTAATACTATTACTATGTGTAGATGCATGTACTTCCCTTCCAAAAAAACTAGCAGACACAAAGGGTGTAGCGATGTTTTTTTACAAATTGGCTACCCACCTCGCAAACAACACCATGTTTCTACACCAACTTTCATGTGAAACCATTGATGCCCATGCTCGGACCAATGACCACGTGGCCGAGAATAACCTCTTAAGTTTCCAATTGACCCTTCACAAGCTAAAGGAAACTTCACACATGTTAACACAAACCACTATTGCAATCAAAGATACATACCAAATTGTGTGTAGTTAGGCCTACGAGTAGTACTACAATTGCAAGCCAAAGATAAACGAAAAATCAGAGCGTAGTTCTAACCATTTGCGTAGGCACCACTCAATTTACATAGATATATACCCCTTCCATCATGTAATTTACAATTTGCTATTCTACCTACTACCAAAAATAAAACCTTCACACTGTAGATGCATATGCCTATCATGATATGCAACTAATATAGATATTTTGTACTTGTCATCGTTATTGTTGTTTACGAAAAACAAATACCGAAAACAAATATTTACTTACATGTTTGTAAGGCTGGTGGGCCCTTTCATTTTCCTCATTTTAATTGTATACATATTTATAGGTATCCTAGATTTTGAATGTTCCATTTTAACTATATACATACATACATATCACGATTGTTTGTTTTTTAAATTTTTGAGTAATATAACAAATTTTTAGATTTTTTGAAAAGGTAACAGAACCTGCAATCTTGTATGGGAATAACACCACAAAATTAATCAGTGACCACCTTTAAACGACATGAGCCTAATACATTAGAAATATGCCTTTGCTACGAGTTGCTTCCTGTGAAACCGTAAATTGTTTATTCATTCCTTTCGAAGCCAAAAAAGAAGCTTGTGTGTGGGACATTAATGCACAAAACTACCTTAAAAATTTAGAGATGCCACTTCTCTCTCTTAATGCTAGATACATTAATTCTAAATTCATCTTCTTTGGCTTCAATTAAACTTAAATTCCAAAAATTCAATATCCTGATCATGTTTTAGGAAACGTAAATGTACAAATACCAAATGTTGTTAGCACTACTTCTCCATATCATTATATTTACCACCTTTCTATTATTAAAATACGACCTTATTTATGCTAAATACACCAACAAGAAAAACATTGTAATAGTAATCAACAATGTATCGTTGCTCCCCCTGGAGGCACAATTGCAAGTAATATTAAAATGTGTTTGTTTTCTTTTAACAACATAAAAAGACCAAAGAAAAGATAATGTTAGTGTTTTTTCATTTTCAGTGTATATTTACTCCTTGCAAAATGATATACACGAAAAAGAGTTAACCGAGTGACTACATCAATTTTGTCAAGGTTTGTTGTAACAAACGTGTTTCGTCTGAACTTTTTTTGTGTGGCTATTATATATCTTGATTATATAATGCTAGAATTTTGTTGTTCCTTTTTCTCTAGAATATTATAGTGTATAAGAGTTTGTCATTTTCTTATGTATGTTTGAAAGGTTTTTATTCATTAATATGTGACATCAAATGCAATCGAATAAAAAGGTCATGGTTGCAGCTAGAGTACCTGCTGCAAAGGCTTGTGGCATGTGGAGAAGGGATGTGGGCATAGTTTTTTGAGTTTTCCAATCATTGGTGGTTATTAGGAAAAAGAAGAGGACCTTCAGAAGATAAAGTCTTTGAAGTAACCCTTTCAAAAAAACTCAATAAACATTCTCTCTAACTCATTGCATCATATTTTGGCCGTAACTGTGGAACCTTGGACTATCTCAAACTTTTTTAATGGATAGGAATCGTCAGTGAAAACCTCATAGGACTCTGATGGATACACGTTGCAAAGATCTATTCATTCTATGACAGGTACAGTGGCATGTGCAAGGGATCATCTTTGACAGTCTAAGGTGGTACATATTCAAACTGTGAAACATCATACCTTTGAACCAGTCATTGGTTGTTTTATCAAACCTTTGGACTAGAGAGGGCCTAATTTTCAACTATAATGATGTTTATAGAGTAAAGTACATGTGAAATTGTCTATGTTCTTTGATAAAAAATATATTAATTTTAGGACAATACAGAACTTTTTATCATTGAAATTAAGCACATTGGAGTCTAACAACTGAAAACTTAAGAGCTTTTGGATTAGTTTTTTAAAAAGTGAAGAATTGTATGGGATTTTGAAATCTTGAAAGTTGTATTTGGTAAGAAAGAATGAAGTTGCCACATATTTGTGGATTGGTTTAAAAATATCATTACTGCTTCTTGAGAATTCACAATATTTGGCCTTTTTTATGGCCATGGATTCATCGTCCCTTGAGTAAAGATTGCATTAAATGAGTTACACATAAGTAACAATGCAAACTAACATAAATTACTGGAACTGCATTCAAAGCTGAGAAGAGATATATTTCTAGGTGCAAGATAGGGTAACATGACAGGGTAACATCACACACGTCTCAAAAGAAGATGGGTAAATATTATAGCAAATGAATCACACACGAGTAAAATTTTAAAATTGGCTCAGATCAAAGAGAAACTAATGCATATGTGAACATGTGAATTCTTGACAAAAAAGGTAAGATTTCCTTTGTATAATTACAAATTCAAAGAAATCACACCTAAAACTACAAAAAATATGATACAACCATTGTGGAAAAGATCTACCAACACGGTTTTCCATTGAGACATGGAACTGAATATCAAATCTTATGTGGAAGCCATATGGCGACAACTGTGAAGGTTTTCAAAAACAAGTTGAGAGTAGATTATTAATTGAGTAGACATTGACAAACATTTTTTGTCAGCCAATGGAATAATCACTTGGTTCTCACTATCCACTCCATGATGGTTTAAATCCTTGGAATAATTAAATTGTAGCACATTTATCCAACTATCAAATTAATGGCCTGAGGGAAAATTGTCCATTTTCCCTCATCTGCTAGTAAAGCATGAACATTATGAGATACTATTTACAACCAAAAACAAAGCATACATAACAGTAGAAGGTTTGAGCCTTAGTCTATGTTAATCACAATGTCACTTCAACTAACCTCAAACTACCTGCGTCCTTTTTAATTTATTTATATATTTTGAATAATTGCACTAACCCACTTGCATATGGATTTGACTACTAAATACTAAATAGCTAGTGATTCTTCATCAACACACTAGGAAAAAAATCTGAACCTGCGATATGATATGTACTCCCTTAAACCATAGTAGAGGCCCTAATACTACTAAGGAGAGAAAGGTAAGCCGAAGAAATGGAGAAAGACATCGAGATGGACATCCTGGAGAAATTCTAAAACTCTTGTGTTGCGAATCGACCATCTGAATTTCTCAGAATTCCTTAAGATCTGGACAAGATAGAGGAAACATAATTTGAATAAAATAGTCATATGTTGATGCCATACATTGGGAAGAATAGGATACCAATAAATGAACATGTATTTGTTAGCGATATGAAAACGGAGGCATCAATAGCAGCAGAGTGAAACGAAAAAGAAAAAGAAATCAGCACGGAGGATCATGGCTGGCTTTAACCAAGGTTTATTTCATTGAAAACGAGCTTGAAATGTGGTTTTCAGGTCCATTTCTAGAACATTACTTGAAGAAAAGAACAAGTTTTAAGGAATTTAGGAAAGGTGTCTTTTAAAGATCGTGGGTAAAGTTGGAAGAAAGCTTTGCTGAGAATTAATATGAGGGTAAACGTTTTGAGTTATGAAAGTAGAGAACTGACTTAGTGATTGAGTGCTGGATAGAAAAGAAATGAAGGACAATGCGGTAGCTAAAGTCAGGTTTAAGATTAAACGGAAACAAAATGTAGAATGCGTAACTTAGTTTTATAGAAAGCTATTACCATTCTTGGAAAAAATATAATACAGGAATAGAATGCAGGGACAAATATAAAAGTATGTCAATTCATCTATATTAAACAAAAAAACTTTGAGAAGTATAAACATAAACATATAGTTATTGTCGTAATTGGAAACTGTTTTTGAAAAAAATGAGGTTTGTCTTGCACCCCACAGGTAGTGCAAATGTAGAACTCTATTGTTTGTAATAAACTATGACTATAGACAAGGTACAGAATAATAACCGTGAACTCGTGGAGGTGGTCGTATTTGTATAGTCATATGCTTAATCAAACGTTGTTGCCAGGAGCAGTCCAATAATCGTAGGCTTGATAAGCTGAAATGTTTAATGTGTTTAATTGTTCTATCTTCTCATTATACCTAGCAGATATGTGTAAAACTAACAAGTGTAAAATTGTATCAATGTCGATCAACAACTCTGGCCCGTTGGGCTATGGGACCAATGGATCATAACTAAATGTTTTCTCTTTTTGTGGACCTTTGATGGTCATGCGGAATGAATTGAATTGATTTTGATAAAGAAAACCAATTATCAAAGGAAATTTAATCTATGTTTTTGTTATTTTCACATTATATCGAAACAAAACAATGGAAGCAAACAAAACTAGCAAAAGTAAATATTTTTTTTTTAATCTTTTTTGGGATTTTAAACAATGCTTCTAACCTAATAAAAAAAATTAAATACAATTAATCACCATTTTGTAGCTAATTACTTATGCAAGTATGCGAATCTAGATCTAAAACAACTGAACTAATATAATCAAAACCCTTTAAACCCTACCTCAAAGGTAGAGAAGAAATCACAACTCTAGAAGAGCTATTGCTCCCCATTATTTCCTCGGTAAGTTCAAAGAGCAAGCTTTCTAGTGATTTTCTCTATTTGTAATTTCTTGATTAACTAAAATGAACAATATTTCTACTCTATTTGATATTTATTTGAAATGAATAACTCAGAATTGATAACTTGAACAAATGAAGAAAACAAACAAGGAATTCCAACTTCGATAAGAAAGATCTTTGGAAAATATGGTTGTATCTATACTAGTCCCCTCAGTTTATCCCTTTCTTTCTCTGTGTGTTCATATGATTCCAAGGAATTGGGAATGTGAAGGAAGCAGCAGGAGGAGGCCCTTGAGAAATTACAACTTGAAGGAAGTTTTGTTGCAATGCAGGTGGAAGAGGGATAACACAAGTGAACAGAGCTTGGCTATGTAATTTCCAGTGGGATTGTGGCAGCAATACTATGCAAGATACATAAAATTCTCAAGGATTTTCTTGAATACAAGCATTGATTATATAGGAATTGACTGGGATGCGCCTTCAAACACAAGGCAACCTTGGAGTGCCAAATCATGGGTGAAGAGGTAGTTCAAACTAATTAAATCTATTTAAAAATAGAAGAGGGAAGGAATACCATGCAATCAAGACTATTTTTAGGAATTTTGGTTCAAAAACGCACCCTATAAGTCAAGTTAAGTTAAATCAGGCATGTTGAAATCACACATGAAGAGGTCTGGAAAAATCCCACAAATCTTCCACCCAGGAAGGGCAACGATCCTAACACTAAAGGTGAAAAAATACACAGAATGAAGTGGGAAGCTGGAAGAAAACTTGGAAAATCTAAGGATGTCTAGGCTACATATGTGTACTATGAATGGGTTTAGGAACTTGAACATCTTTTAGAAGGACATGAATCATCATTGGCAAATTTTGTAACTATTCTCCAATAATGAAGAACATGGAATTTTGGGTGCATACATAATTCCCCCTTAGACAAGTGTCTTGGCCATGAAAATGCGTAAAACGTAGAGTCCAAGTATGGCATTCCCAAAATGAGGAGTTATAAGCTATATTTGATGTGCCCATGTGTTGGAATGTCATCATCCAAACTCCCACTACCTATAAAATGATAAAGAAGACTCGAGTGCAGATAGATAAAATATCAAAAAATAAACACTAAATTAAAATGACCAGAGGAATTACCATTTGCATGGGGATATGGAAATATACCTTCGCCAGCGCTTCAACCCTGCGAACATATGCACTCAAAATGAAGTTATAACAACATATATATATATATATATATATATATATATATATATATATATATATATATATATATATAATTTCCAAATTCATTTGCGCATATCGACTTGGTGATTTTTGAGCTCTAGGCCCACTATGACCATTTTCATCAAAAGAATAGTCAAAACGTTTGTTTCGAGATCATGAACATGCCTCCACGAGCAAGAGATTGACTAACGTGGTCTCAGGTTAATTTTCCTCACTTGTATGTTTTTAAACCTAAAATGTCAAAATGTCAAAATATTTTCCTAAGGGGGATCACTTTTGAAATTTATTGTTTTAAAAGAGTCTCTAGGGGGGTGCCCTCAAGGTAGTATTTTATTTTGTTAAAAACAGTCTATTTTTCCATTTTTGAACAATTTTAGGGTAACAAAGTCGTACGGTGAATCGGTTCAGGACTGCCGCCTTGAGCAGAGTGAAGATCACAGAACCTTCACCCTACAAGGTGACACTCTTGAAACTGCCACCCTGTAATAGGTGGAGGTTCTGAACAGAATA
Source organism: Taxus chinensis (assembly GCA_019776745.2). Classification (NCBI taxonomy): domain Eukaryota; kingdom Viridiplantae; phylum Streptophyta; class Pinopsida; order Cupressales; family Taxaceae; genus Taxus; species Taxus chinensis. Next base: position 147,555,347 of record CM034149.1, read on the forward strand.
ACCAAAACTCATGCTAACTTGATTTTTTTTAGAATTTTTAATTTTTTTTATGTTTTTGATGATCTTGTTTCTTGAAATATGTCATTAACTTTCTCTTTTCCTTTGTTTTTATGGATATATCCGTTAGAGTAGTGAGAGGGAGTGTGACTGGCTCCAAATGATATTAGATCAGTTGACTCAGGGTGATACCGATACTCTTAAGCGAGAAAGCATATGGAGGATTGGACAGGTGCCCCATGTTACTCATGCCAGTGACATACTATGTGACTTGTTCTCTTATTGGGATACAGATCGAAATACCTTTTATTTTTTTGGGTGGGAGGGGTGAGTGGACGATCACCCTAGAGGATGTCTACCATATTCTTGGGGTTCTGATACTAGGAAGAGGGTTGACTTTGGAGACAGTAGGATCCAGAGCCACGATGACTTTATGGGCCACTTATATGGGGGATGCCTCCATTTCCTTTGGTTTGAAGAAGGGGATAAAGGTTTGATCCTTTACTACTGCTCCCATCCCTACTATACACAAGGTCATCATGGGTATCTTGGCCTTATGGTTCATCGGGGACAAGGGACATGATACACTACTTTATTTTTGGCCTCCCATCATTACATAGACTAAGGCACAAAAATGTATCTACGCATGGGGAGAAGATATACTTAACCATACTTATCATGACCTGTATTGGATTGTCACGTTACAGGGGCAGTCTTTGAGCCACCCCACATTGGTTATGAGTTGGGTGCATGAGAGGATCATCCCCTATGGGAGGGGAGTTCCATTATAGGACCCAGGGGCTATCAGGGCCACTAGATGGATGGTGATGATAGTCCTTAAAGTTCCACACTGGCCAGTGGCTTCCTTGACCACAACCGATATGGTGGCCACTCCATACCAGGACATGGTAGAATTGTGGGGACATGATGAGACTACAATGGTGGCTTGTTCCACTAGTGGTTAGTTAGTTGATGGGAAAGGGAAGCTTATAACTCACCCATTTGGTCACATTCCTCAGCATTTCAACCTTCCTTACATTTATATACTTCCCCCAGTGGCACCTGTGTATAGGACCATAAAGGAGGCCCAAAAAAGGCCTCATAGAGATCCAGGTTAGACAACGTTGGTTCTCAGATTACATATCATAGTTAGGAAAGTTTTTCATTCCCAATGGGAAGCTGGTGCCACTCCTACACCCTTACTCTAGATTGAGGATGCACCTGCTCATAGTGGAGAGGATGACGAGTACATATATGTGGAATCTGACTCTAAGGAGTATATCGGGGATGAGACCTAAGAGGATACTGGAATAGAGGAGAGTGACAAAGAAAATAATGGTGATGAGGGGTTGGGTGGTGAGGCTAGTGGGGTAGCTCACATGGAGGAGGAGATCGATCCTGAGTGGCATGAGACTCAGGATGTTTTGAGAGAAGAACAGGAGGAGGTGACCATAGAGGAGGATACACTTATCTTTGAGGGACCACTTCCTCATGATGAAGAGGGGGATGATGAGTCTGTGATGGGACAACATATTTCTTCTTGTTTTGGGGAGGCCCCGTAGCCATCAGCAGCACCAACATCAACCAATGACCTTATATGGATGCTTGGAGATCTGAGTATGTTGATCCTCTTCTCTTGACCTTATTAGTCAGAAATGTTAGTTGGTATTTCTTGTCTTTGTTTTATTTTTGTAACTTTCTAAATCACTGTTTCTTCTTTGTTTCTACTTGCAATGACTGTACATGAGTGGTGAGAGCTTACTAAATAGGTGTGCATTGACACCTTGTTGATCCCTTTAAGGAAGACCCGAGATGAGTTGAATGAGGGAAAAAGATATCCACTTGCCATTGATAGACACACTGATGTGTTTGTGCCCATCTAGAGGGCAACATAGGTTATGAATTCTCTCCATACTCAATTGATTGCATATGAGACAACTGAACATTTTATGAGGCGGAGTCTCTCTCATAGTGAGACCAAAACCAATGGCCACCACAACAAGAACTCCCACCATTTAGTGCATTCTCATCGTCATAGCCATAGTAGGAGTCCTTGACGCATCCATGCACCATCTCAGGGATCCTATAGGGATTGATAGGTCATTGGGAATTTTATTTCTTGGTTGTGATTTTGTCAGCCATTTAATTTTTTTTTGTATATTTTAGGATAATTTTCAAGCGTTTTGACCATGTTTAGTGCGTGATGGCATTGTATACAATCTTGATTTATTATTATATATATAGACTCTTATTTTTTGTTTTTTAATTCATTGTATCTGATTCGACTTCCTCTTGGATCACCCTACTTGTGTACTCTAGATGTTTAGAAATTCCATTTTCATATGCTTTTCAGAATATATGTAGTGGATATGAATGCTAATAGAATGATTTCTCTCTTTGTTTTTGTGTCTTGCAATGCTGATATATGATAATGCAATCACATTATAATGTTGAACTTTTGTTTCTCTAAGCAAATTTTGATACTTTGTATTGTTTTGGAAAAATGTGGTGAATGAGTGATATGATAAGTGAATGAACCTTTCCCACTCCTAAATCCATGTAACCGGTAAGATGTGAGGGCTCAACACCAAGATCTAGAAGGGGAAATAGTTATTAAACATTTTTGAATGGTAAAGATGAGAGAAAGACAAGAATTTTGCAAAACCAAATTGAGACACTCCAACCTTATTCTACTCATGTTTGCTTAATATTTTAAAATGTTAATTTATTTTCAATTTATCTAGACTTATATCTCTAGATGGCTACTTGGTTGAAAAAATTTGGTTTTGAGGTTTTGCACTCTTATGGAATCATAACATCTAGCTTAGTTTGTTATGATTTATGATTTCACAACATTTGAATGAACTGTTTCTAACTTTCACATTTGTCAAAGATACCCCCTACACCTTGCCCCATGCTACTAGTAGGAATTATGGGCTCATCACCATGGAAAATGAATACGCGAGTAAGGGTACTTCTCTCCTTTCTAATTCCTACATACTAGCAAGAGATGCAAGCTCAACAACAAAGGTTGGTAGGGTAAAGAAATATGTAAAATAAAAATTTTCGGTGGATTTGCATTTACCTTATTTATCCAGGAAAATTGTTTATAATTTTCTTATATACAAAGTGATGTATATGGGATAGATGCGAAACCATGAAGCTTCTAGAAGAGACCATAGGAAAATAAAGCTAATCTACAAGAAACTATGAGTAGAACCAAGTATGCAGGCCTTGGTATATAGTTACTATCAAAGATTGGTCTATCTTGCTTGAATGGATGAAGTGATTTGGAAACAATTGATGATACCATAAGGATTTGAAGATATTATATTGGAATGCTTTCATAATTTTTTATTTATTGCTATAAGAATAAGTCCCTTGATAAAAAATTTCATGAAATAAATAGGAAAATGAAAATGCTATGCGGATGCAGTAATCTACATGTGGAAATGTTAATATATCATGTATAGTATCTCTTCAGGTGAAGATATTTTACATATTCACTAAACTCCTCACCCTATAGTATACACAAGAGAAAGGCCCCATTTTTATAGACTTATATTAATCGATGTGGACCCAATCACTTGCACCTGAATTTCCTTCCTTTGTCAGTCTTTTTGTCTATTCAATTGTCAAGTATTAAAACCAAATCTCCCTCATATATTTCAAGCTCATAGACTATCTTGTTATATAGCTGATCCATTCGGTCAGCGTAAACATTATGCCATTGTTGAACGTTGATCCTAGCTTCATCAAGGCTTTCTAATTGAGAGAATTACGCCTCTCGATAGCCTTCTTCACCCAAAATTTCCTACAATGAGATACAGAGACTAATTATTTCGACTTCAAGCGTAAAACCACTTTTGAACAAAATGCCAAAGAAAAGGGGGTTTCCCTCGTCGACATTCCAGACACGGTGGTAAGTGGCATGACTTCTACCCACTTAGTTAAGAATTCTTTGGCCATGATTATGAAGTTATGACCATATTTTAATGAGGGAGAGAATGTCCCTATCAAATGAAGGCCCCACATTGAAAATGACCATGGTATTGTAATTGGTTATAGTGCATGTGCCGATATGTGAATCTCATGGAATAAATCTTGACATTTATGGAATTTGTGCATAAAATCTTACGCATCATGTTCTAACATGGGCCAAAATTATCCCATATGATGTACCTTCCGAGAAATGGTGTGGCAACTGAAGTGACCTCCACATACTCCATTATGTGATTCATAAAGAATCTTCTCGGATTCTTCTTTGTCAACACATCTTAACAACATTCCATCAAAGGCTATATGATAGAGCACCTATTCCAAGATAATGTACTTAGCAGTTATAACACGTAACCATCTTCTTTGTTGTGATGTCACCTCCTCCGGATATGTATGATCCAATATGAAATTAATAATGTCAGTTTACCATGGGCACACAAAAATGGGAGGCTTGGTTTCAAAACAATACACATATTCATCAGGGAAGTCTAGATTTAATAGATTGCCTCCATCTAACGGGTTGTCAGCAAACCAGTCCATAATAATTTTTCCTTTGACATATTTTTGAATAAATTTTTTTAACTCAAACTCACCCATCAGAGTTATGACGCGTCTAACTTTCTTAGATAATGACCCTTGTGTGAGAAATGTACGCAGATGATCTGATTTAACAATGACCCTTTCTTATTGATTTAACATATAATCTCTTAAGTGCTTTGTCATGAAGATTATGGAAAGGCATTCATTTTATTCTTGTGTGTAACACATCTCATAGTCAAGAAATATCTGACTTATAAAATAGACCACACATTCTCATTTATCATCATCCTCTTGAGCTAACATGTAGGCTAATGAGACATCTATAGCTCGTGAATAAAAAATTAAGGGGAAATTTGACTTAGGAGGCATGAGTGTGGGAGGAGACAGTAAGAACCATTTGACAAAGTAAAATTCCTCATTGTACTCTTTCATCCAATCAATGCATAAATTATTTTTTGATAAATTGTTGATTGGGTGGATAACAAAGGTTAGGTAAGGGATAAACTAGCAGATTGCACTGAGTTTCCCAAGGAAAGATCTAATTCTGAACTCGTCTAATAGTGGAGTCATATCTAGTATGACTCTAATTTTGGTTAGGTCCACATCAATCCCTCATGAAGAAATGATGTATCCTAACAACTTGCCTCCCGTTACACAGAATACACATTTTTTTGGATTTAACTTGACATCATATTCAATTAAGTGAGAAAGGATGATACGAAGAACCTCAGGGTGATCACAACATTTTCTGGCCTTTGCCAAAATATCATCCACGCAAGATTCCACAATCTTATGGATAAGATCAGGAAATATATAAGTCATCTCTCGTTGGTATGTGGCACCAACGTTCTTAAGTCCCAATGACTTGACATCATAACAATATATTCCCCAAGGAGTGATAAATGTAGTTTTGATCTCATCCTCCTTAGAGATTTTGATGTGGTTATATCGAGAAAACCCATCCATGAGAGACAAAAAATCATAACCAGTTCTCGCGTTAATAATAACATCACTGGATGGTGATGGGAAATCATCTTTAGGACAAGCATTTTAATATCCCGAAAGTCTATGTAAATTTGGTTTTTTTCATTCTTTTTTAGAATGGGGACGATATTAGATACCCATTGTGAATATTCGAATAGCTTGTTGAACCCCACCTATAGGAGTTTCATCATTTCTTCTTGCACAATGAGGGCCACCTTTGGCTTCATGGGTCTCAACTTCTGTTTAACTGGTGTAGCATCTTTCTTAGTGATGAGGTTATGAACTGTAATGTGTGGTGCAATTCCAGTCATTTCCTTGTATATAAATGCAAACTATTTTTCATGCTCCTGGATGATTTGGTTGTGTATTTATATATCCTCTTGAGTTAGAGAGGATCCCAACTTCAAGATGTTTTGTTTCTCCTCTATTCCGATGTTTATGTCAATTGTTCCTTTGATTAAGGAGGCATTAGCCTCTTCAAACTCAGGAGGTAACTCTAAGTCTTCTTCCTCTTCTACCTCATAAACCTCAAGAACTTCCATAGAGGAAGGGTCTATCACAGGATCTCAAAAGTAAGAGGAAGAGTGTGGGATGAGAGAAAAGTCAATCTTATGATGAGCGGTATGCAATTCTCTGTAGGAATTCAAATACCCTAGGATTTCTTCATCATGTTCAGTGTAATCTAAGGTGATAAAATCATTATCATCTTTTACATAAGTCAGAATCGGGGTTGTAGTTATCTTGTGAACCAAAGGTTTGGCACGAACTGAAACCATAAAGCTAGTGTCTTTTAACTTGCTGATAGGGGTAAAACAAGAAGCACAAGTTCCTATAGAGTGAGAAAGGAGGTTTTTATATTTCGGTATAGCTTCAATTAGAATGAAATCAAAACCTTTACTCAACTCCTAGACAATAGTCTTGTAGTGCTGCCGATGTTTGGCCCTAGTATCGTATACTTTAGATACCTGGTTTGTAACTAGTTGTGAATCACCTAAAACCCTAATATTAAGAGCACCCATCCTTTTGGCTATAATGAGACCAAGAAGGAGACCCTTAAATTCAGCTCCGTTGTTAGTGCATTTGAAATTCAATTTAAAGGCGAATGGCATGACCATTCCATGAGGTTTGGTAAGTATTGCACCTACCCAACCACCAAAACGGTACTTTTCTCCATTGTAATTCAAAATGCAATAGTCATTTGTGAAGATTGAAGTTCCATTATTTGTTGTATTATTTTCACTTGCTTCCAATACCTCTACCATGCATATGTCATTAGTCGGGAGAGAGCCGAGTTCCAGCGCATGTCCTATACCAATGGAATCAAATGGAATAAGAAGAGGTAGGTCATTCTCTAACAACTCGACTATCCTTGATGTCATTCCTGTTGACACTTTCTCAACAATTACAGTTTCATCCTTTACTGAAATAACTCCTTCAATCAAACCCGTAGTTTCTAATTCCATTGTAGGAACCAAGTGTTCTTCTTACGTTGAGCTTGTAGGTTTGTTTAACTAGTTTGTAGGAAGCTCAAACTCAGAATGAACCCCTTGCCTCTTCTCTATATTAACTAGATGTATGCCGAAGGGTTTTGGGCCACCTTGCGCCACTAAGACCTTCTCTAAATGTAAGAAACTTAGTTCTTGAAAAAAAGTGGAGTGAATCACTATCATGTGATGAATCCAAGGACGACTGAGGATCATAATATAGTTAGTTTCCTGATCTATAATATAAAACTCGGTTATAACTGTCTTAGGTCTAAGGGTGAATGAAAACACTATAGTTCCAATTGATGTTGCTTTGAGGTTGTCACAGCCTCTCAACGTGTTTTGTGTTGAGGAACAATTGGTCTATTTATAACCTAACTTTTGAAGGAAACAGACGGGGATTATGTTGATCACTTCCCCATCATCAATCATCACACTTTATACATAGTTATTGTACATCCAAACTTGTAAAAACAAGGTCAGATCACCTCTACGAGGTATTTAAGAGTCCATGGGAATCTTGCTGATGTCAAATATGAATCCAATATCTCTTTTACGATTCCCTAGAAGATAAATATCAAAGTCTACATGGTTTATGTGTGCTTCTGTAGGAGGGGTGACACTAATCTAATGTCCAAGACCTATTGCTTCTAATAAAGGGACTCTGTGAGATGGGGAATTATTTAATAGATCCAAGAAGGAAATGTGAGAGAATGTTTTGGTTAGGTCATTGATCAAGTCATAAGATCCTACTGGCTTTCCTATTGTTTCATGAATGCCATCTGATATAGTCAGGTAGATTGAGATAGGTTGCAAAGAATAGTCTTTGGTCTTAGTGGAAACGTTAATATGAGGTTTGGTGTCCAATTCTACCAATCCCACAATTTTTTTTGTTGGAGACCATCCAAAGGAGGTTCCACCCGTGAGTTTGACAAAATTGATGCTTCATGATCATTGGTTCCTATTTTGATGCCTTTTTTAAACCATTGAGATATATTATATCATCTTTTGGGTGTGTAGGGAGAGGATTGGTAAAGATCCTAAGTGGTCTGTTATGTGGGGATATTGGTCCCATGTAAGTGTTCTGATTTGGTGCCGTTGGGTTTGCCAAAAACATGTCAACAAATAATTTTCTTTGATCCTCTGTAAAACGTTGTAAAAATTTATTGCAATTGCAACATGTTCTTGTTTCATGCCTATAGACCCTCTGAAACCCGTAATACAAATTGGGATTATAATCCTGAGGTCTTTAGTTTGTATTCTGTTGCGATCCAAAATTTTGATCATTATTCAATTCCTGATTGTTATAATTAAAATTTGGGAACCCTTGCTCTTCCATTTGAAATTTGTTTGGATACCCACCTGGGTATTGACTAGGGCCTTGGGTCTACACTTGTCTTGGTTGTTGACGATGTTGTTTTTTTTGTTGTTGCTATTGAGGATGATTGAAATAAACAACGTTAATTGAAGGTGAGAAGTTATTATTTCTTTGATTATTTTCATTCTTCTTGTTGTTGTTTATAGTGTCTGTATCGGGAGAGCTAACAACATTGGGTTTATTCAGATGATCGGTAACACCATCAGTTTTAACCCCGTGATTCTTATTAATGACCTTTGGTCCTTTATTATTATTCACATTTTTGGAATAACCAAGGTTACTTTGGTTAGGAGTGAACAACTTCCCATTTTTTTTGTAAGTCTTATGACCACTATCTATTGCTTCTTGATAAATTCACAGAGCACCCTCTAGCACCTCTTCGTAGATCCTTAGTGGGAACTTTTGGGCTTCTTATTTTGTCTCTCAATTGAGGGAGTGGAGGAAAAAATCACAAAGCTCCATTTGATCCATATTTAGAGTGCTTGGAGAGGAATAAAGAACGTGTTGCCACCTTTGAATGAAGTAGGAAGTGGACTCGTTGTGATCTTGTTTGATATGAAGAAATTATGTGAATCATGTCCTTAAAAGTTTTTTCATATCAAAATCCTTAATAAAATCTCATACGATTTTATTGAAGTAGTGTATTGAAGCCTCCAATATGCTTTTTTACTAATTGAGAGTGATACCTTCTAGTGTCTTAGGGAAAATCTTTGTAAGAACTGCATCCCATAGGAGTAGGTTTTGAATGGTCGTTACATAAGATTTGATGTGACAATTAGGATCTCTCTCCCTTTTGAAATTTAGAAGATCAGGTAAGGGTCTTGGGGGCATGACCTTCTGTATAGAGAAGTCTAGAGGCTCCTTAAGATATTTGTAATAGGTCCCCATTGTGTATGTTTTAACCATTGAAGATTCTTGTTAGGGAGATGGAGGTTACATCGATTGCTAAAATGGTATAGTATATACATTTTTTGGGGCATATGTCATCCCTTGTGCCTAACCATATGGGTCTTGGTAAGTGTACATATCCCCCTGTGGTGATTTGGAATACATGTGTATGTAAGGGGGTTGATTATTTTGATATGAGTTAAAGGCACAAAGCTAGGGAACATTATATTTCTAGATGGTATGGCGTTTGATAATGAACTTTTGATTGGTGACAATTGTGGATATCCATATGTGGCTTGGGGGGGCATACCTAAGGTGCCCATCCCAGTTAGAAAATCTCCAAGACTTGGAATGCCCGTATAAACCAAAGGAGTCTGTGCAGTAGGTATTTGTCCATAACTCTACGGATATTGATAAAATCTTACTTGCACCATATATGAATTTTAGGCATTTTGGGAAATCTCTAACTCTTTAAATTTGTCCACTAATGCCGCGATGATGTTACCTATTGATGGGGTGGTAGTTTTCTTCAGTGCTTGTTGAAATTTTAGAGGTTGTTGAGGAGAGTGGTATCCTGCTATGAATTTTTCATTGTTATGCCAACTCTCATTGGAAATGTTTTCCATTGTTGTAGGGGTAGTGTTATTGTTTTGGAGCAAGACATTAGCATGTCCTTGTAACATGTCAAAATCCCAGTTTATATTCTAGAATCATTGTTCACTTCTGGCATATCATGTTAAATAATTCTCATCTAGAGGTGTGAGTTGGCCTGACTACATGCTAATGGTTTTTTCGTAACAAAACCTAAGGAGATGAACTTACCTCCCTAGTGAAATTCTTGTTGTTAGAACTTGAATACTTAGGAGGATGCTTTTGTTTTATTTTTTCAAGCTCCTCAATACATATGGAGGAAAAAACATTGGCTCCATCAGGAAGAGGATTTTGAGCCTGAGTGGTTGAATGGATATCTGCCCATGTAGAGAGTGAAGGTGATTTTTGTGGTCTACCTATTTGATATTTGTACATAACGAAATGTGAGAGGGGTTGACCGTACTCATCGTATCCTAACATATTCGGGGGGTGCAAAAATACTGACAGAATAATGCGAGAGAGGAAGATGGATGGAGAAAGTGGAAATGTTTAGTTTCTATCTCTTCCCATTGGGTTCACCAATTTGTACAAAAGAAAATCAACATGTGAAATTCTTCACACCTGACTTCCCGAGGTCGTGTCTAGACAACCGTTGTAGAATGAAAATGGATGTGAGTGTGGTAGTGGTGAAAAAGGTAACGATGCAACCTTATGTCTTCAACGCGCAATATCAAGATTTGTGAGTCCAAGGAAAAGAAATCTATCCTAAGTTGAAGTGGTGTAATGGATTGATCAGATAGAATAGCTACTCAAAGACTACAGTTGATATCGAGCTCTACCGGGATTTTATCTAGTGGTTGTGGAATGCACGTAAAGTGACTTGCGGATGCCTCATATATATTTCCAAACAAGGTCATTAAAATGAAGACGAGAGGCGTAATGGAGCCACATGGTTTATGGGAAGTTTTCTGGTCTATCCTAGAAATCCTTGTCCTATTCTGTAGCTATGTTACATATTGAAATTTATGCAATAATGTCAAGTGGAGGTACTGATGATATAAATACTAGTGCACATAAACTATTGTCAATGTTTAATTGGTCAGCAAGCCCATTGGGGTGTGGGACCTAAGGATCGCAACTGTGAACTCATGGAGGCTGTGGTCTTTGTACGTTCATATGAATAATAAAGCCTTGTTGCTAGGAGAAGTTCAATAATAGTTGTTGTATATATCTCCCTCCCTGGGTAAATATAGACAAACGCGCAGGTTAAAGGCGCACATCAGAAGATGTCGACATGGAAAAATTCACACCCTGGCGTAGGTTGGAGGCGCACAGTAGAAGATATTGACATGGAAAAATTTGTGCCCTAGTGCAGGTTGGAGGCCCACAGCAGAAGATGTCGACATGGAAAAATTCGTGCCCTGGCGCAGGCTGGAGGCGCACAACAAAAGATGTCGACATGGAAAAATTTGTGCCTTGGCGCAGGTTGGAGGCACACAACAGAAGATGTCAGACATGGATTTTTCAGTGCCTATGGCACACATAAGATTATGTTGACATGAGGATGGATGCGCTGAGGCGCATCTTCAGGAGGTGCAAACATTTTGAGCGTTGACACCCCGATAGAAGGCAAACCCTGATGGAGATATTCAAATGGCCATAACTTTTCATAGGGAGCTCAGATTCACGCAAGGTTGGACTTTTAGGAAAGCTTACAAGGTCCTCTACCAAAATAAAAATGGATATATTTGATTGGGTGAGAAAAAATTCTTCAAAAATTCAAACTACAATTCGACATTTTTTTGGTTTGCTAGGGTTCTCACCTACCACCATAATGAGATGAATTAAATACAATCTGGAGGTGGTTGGGGAAGATTTGGAATTCCTCTCTCTTCCCTCTCTCATTCTTCCTATAATTTTTAAGGAGGGGCTTCTTTCTAAAGGTTGGACATTCTTGTTTTTCCCCTCCCTTCTTCTCTTTGGCAGGTGAATTTGCGGAGTTCAAACCTCCCATCTAAAACTATAATGCAACTTTGCCTCTTGGCATTTTGTAGTGTATTGTATCAATATTTGGAGCAAATAATGCATGTCTGTGGATGATTCTCAACCCTCTTTATGTTCATTTGTATCCTCCTAATCTTTCACTTCAAAATTTGTTATCTGTGCATGATCTTGCATTGCATTTTAATGTTTTGTGTTTATTGGCAAGACAGGTGTTTTTCATTCCTCCATGCATCACCTTTGTTAGTTTAGGTTTTATTTTATGCATCTTCTTACCATGTCTCCTTGGAAAGTTAATTTAGGTTTTGGAGTAAACCCTCTGCATTTTTACATGTGCATCTGAACAGAGGAATAGGAACCGGCCTTCATCCGGAGAGCTTTTCCGATTTCGCAAGGTCCCACACTTGGGAAAAGATCCATGTTATGCAATCACACTGAGAGTCTCAACCCATCGAGTTGTAGACATTTAGGGGTGCTGTGATTCACCGTCAACAATAGTAGGATTGATCAGCTATAATTTTTAATGTGTTGAATTGTTCTATTTTCTCAAAATACCTAACAGGTGTGCGTAAAAATAACAAGCGTAAACCCATATCAATGTCCGTTAACAACTCTAGCCCATTGTGTTATGGGATAAATGGATCAAAACTGAACATTTTCTCTTATTATGGACCTTTGATGGTCATGCAAAATGAATTGAATTGATTTTGATAAATAAAACTAAATATCAAAGGAAATTTTATCTATGTTTTTGGTATTTTCACATTATATCTGAACAAAACAATGGAAGCAAACTAAACAAGAAAAAGCAAATATTTTTGATCTTTTCTGGGATTTTAAACAATGCTTCTAACATAATAAATGAAATTAAATACAAGTAATCAGCCAGTTGTAGTTAATTACTTTTGAAATTATGTGAACCTAAATCTAAAACAACTAAAATAATTTAATCGAAACCCTTTAAACCCTACCTCATAGGTAAAGAACAACTCAAAACTCTTGAAGAGCTATTGTTTCCCATTTCTTCCTTGGTCATGTCAAAGTGCAAGATTTCTAATTATTTGCTCTATTTGTAATTGCTTGATTAACTTAAATGAAAGATGTTACTACTTTATTTGATATGTATTTGAAATGAATAACTCAAAATTGACAACTTGAACAAATGAAGAAAACAAACAAATCATTCCAAATTGGATAAGCAAGAGCTTTGAAAAATCTGGTTGTATTTGTACTTGTCCCCTTATTTTATCCCTTTCTTTCTCTATGTGTCCATATGAGTCTAAGGAATTGGGAATGGAAAGGCACCAACAGGAGAAGGCACTTGAGAAATGACAACTTGAAGGTAGTATGGTTGTAATACAGGTGGAAGAGGGATAACACAAGTGAATGGAGATTTGCTATGTAATTTCCAGTAGGATTGTGGCAACAATACTATGCAAGATAAACAAAATTATTAGGCATTTGCTTGAATACAAGCATTGATTATATAGGAACTGGTTAGGATGTGCCCTCATATATAAGGAATCCTTGGGGTGCTAAATAATTGGGAAAAGAGGTAGTTGAAACTAATTAAATCTATTTAAAAATAGAAGAGGGAAAGAATACCAAGAAATAAAGAATTTTTTTAGAAAGTTTGGTTCACAAATGTGTGCTTCAAGTCAAGGTAAGTTAAGTCACTCATGTTAAAAGCATGCATGAAGAGTTCTTGAAAAAGTGCGTAGGACCATCACCCTACCTGGGTGGCGGTTCCAGAACTACCACCCAGGCAGGGTGGTGGTCCTGACACTAAAGGTCAAAAAATGCATAGAATGAAGCAGGAAGATAGAAGAAAGAATGTAAAATCTAATCAAGAATGTATAGGATATAGATATGTACTATGAATGGGTTTATGAACTCCAACACCTTATGAAAGGACATGAATAATCATTGGGGACTTTTGTGACTATTTTCCAACAATGTAGCAGATACAATTTTGAGTGCATGTAGGTACATACCTATCCATTCAACTAAAACATAAACCCTTTGGCATAAGACCTTAAGCTAAAAAAATGGGGGTGGTTATATAAACGCTAAAGTAATCCATTGTTGAGTAACCTCGTGGATGAAACAGGAAGTACTTCGTACACCCTCTTGACTAAATTTTACATTGTGAGTTAGAGTCAAAGTTTTTCTTATCACGAATGTTATGATAATACAACTAAATGCACTAGTTGCTCATTGTATTACAAGGGGGTAAAGTAAAGACAAGATAAACCAATATTAGTCATTATGACTTTCTTGGAAAATTGAGCTCACATTAGACAAATTGTTGACACCTAGTTGAGTGATCTACTTAGGGAATCATTTTAGTTAAGGATCCCATGTTGTTAGTCCATTATCATTTCTGGTCAAAACATCACAAAGTGATAAATTTCTTGGATTCAAAGACTTGTTTTTTTTAACATGGAAACGAATCCACTTAAGTTAGATCTAAGTATGTCTAATCACAAAATTAAATAACGTATCACTTCTCTTCTTTTTTTCTCACCTTTAGATGAGGTGAAACTCTACCCAAGTGCCACTGAGTTTTCTTTTCATCTTTGAATCTATACCTTTGCATTCTTGGTACCCATTTTGGACAAGAGAAAGCATCTTTCAGGAAATGTTTTTTTCCGTTTACGCTCATCCATGTTTGTGACTGAGTTATTAAACGTCTAAAGTTTGAGGATGCGTTCTTATATCTTTGATAGCCACGTGATCTTGATTTTAGGATCATCTCCATACCTAGGACTTCGTGTCATCACTATTTCACCTTTGATTTGTTAGTCTACTCACATGTTAGCCATACAATTGTGATACTTACATCTTGTTTTCATATTTTGAGAACTTGATATAAGTTTCCTTATTGTATCGTTACACTATTCGCATGACTAAAAAACTTCTTGCTATAATTACATTTAGTTTCAGTCCCAACAACATCTAAGGTCATCTGATAGTGTTACTATTGCATTATTTGTATCACAATAGCATAATCTTGATACTAACACCTTGTTTTTTCCAAAGCTTAGTTAACATGTCAGGGTAGTGTTGTTATGTTATTCGCATTTACAACTTCAATTATAAAAAAAATTAGATTTCGTCAACATTTGAACTAGTCATAGTATATCTCGTGGAGAGATCACATCAATACAACTTTGGTGCTTAGATCTTGTTGATATTTAAAATTTCCGTAGGAATTGATATGGTATTGTCACTATCTGATTTATGTGCCTATTGTTGAAATCACACCTTAAGGTATAAAGTGTTTTAAAATAGTTTGATCATTTGACTACTATAACATTTGTGTGATTGTTCTTATTACAAATAGTATTTGTATAATTTTTTTGCTTACGATATCCTTTAAGATAGTGGGACTTTAAACAATTTCTATCTCATACACTTAGGTCTCGTATAACTAGAAACATTTAGAATAAAACCTAGTGCAAACATAGACTAGGTGATGCCTAGAATCAGGAAAATGGCATCTAAACCATTTGAATGTGACTTAGAATAAAATCCTTTTGCATCATACCCATTCAAGGGAAAAAAGTTATAACATCTCTTTTCGCAAGTCAGAGACACAGAACCTTTGGTTGATCATAACGGAAAAGAATCTAATTCTTCTGAGTAACAACACAAGTTAGACCTAGTTCACTTTGACAGTATCCTTTATTATAACAAATATCAAGTACTTGAAAGAGTTTTTGAGTTAGGAGCCAAGCTTCCGCAAGAGTGTGAAGCAATTATTAAAACCATTAACCATGAAATAGAAGAGAAACCATGACCATCCCTCATAGACATGGATAACCCCTTTGATGCAGGGTATGCTACCACTTTTGGAAAAAACCACAAAAATATTGCAAATGACCCGTCAAAACCAACAAGCGATTCCTGAAGACCTTACTTTAAGGCTTCACGCAAAGTAGAAATTGAACGTGAATGCAAGGAATCATCACCTCCTAAGTTTGACACATAAAATGATCCCTTAATCGAAGAAGATATCATCCAAAGATAGATATTGAGACTCATTCAAAAGCTAACAAACTTAGGCTCTTCGAGTAGGAATTTGGATAAAGATAAACTCAAAAATAAACTAGGTAAATTTCACATAGATCCATATGATGATGCAACTTTCAAGGTTGCTAAAGTGAATAGAATGATATCACCCAGAAAGGAACAAATCATTCAATAGGAGTTACAATCGATGAAGAATACAATTACTAATCTATAAGAGAGCAATGTAGGACATAATAGAAAACACTTATATAAAGAGTTATATCCTCACCTATTTGATAAGGATATGTTGCGATAACCATTTCCAAAAATTGTGATATCCCCAAATTAGACAAGTGTAAAAGTAAATTTTATCCTTGTAATCATGTCAAAGAGTTCTTCATGGATTGCTACGAATTCGCTTATAGCGATAACTTCTTGATATGGCTATTTCCTCATAGCCTAGGAGAAGAGGCATTAGAATTTTTCTTTAGTATACCTAAGTGATCGATCACAACATGGCCCGCACTTGCAGAAACGTTTGTACGTCATTTATCTTTCAATATGGATAATGATATCACCATGAATGACCTTTGTAATGCTAAAAAAAACCCAATGAAACCTTCACTGGATTCTAGTAGTGATGGAGAGGATTGGAAAGTCATTTCCCTTGTGTCCTTTGAGAAAAATAGTTATTAAGAATATTCATCCCTAGTTTGAACCTGGATATAGCATTTCTATCAAAAATGTGCTACGGCTCTAACTTTGAAGAGGTTATAGAGAAAGGAAATCAGATTAAAAAATATCTTATTGTGAAGGGGACACTCAAACCCATTATAAAGGACAAGAACAAAAAAAATCCATTGATAAACCAAAATTCTTCAATAAAAACAAAAGTGTCATCAGCGATGGCATCATAGATTCCAAGAGAGTCCAAGATGTATAAACTGGTCCACTTTTATATATTTCACAAGGAATTCACACAAAGGCACCTACAAAATGTACATTTACACATCTAATTGAATCATTATGTACTATTCTTAAATAATTAGACATTGTTAACATAGTGTAGTACCCAACCAGGACAATACCATATCCAAAGGATGCACGTAACCCAGATTGGTTCAAATAACATGAGTACTGTGATTTCCATCGTGTCAAATGACAAACAATTGATAGATTCCTAAGATTGCAGCATTATATCTAGGACCTCATCGAAGAGGGTAAAATAATAGTAGATTCACTAGCTAACTGAGGAAAGGGTCCTAATTATAAGATGAGTATATTCAAGTAACCCTTTCCTAACCATGGAGATAAAGAGAACAAGAAGTAAAATCATAGACAATCATCTAATGACTATAGAACTGCTGCCTATACTTACCTGGAAAGCGATAAACCCTTTAACTCTCTTATAGGTTGTATCCATTCATCTAATGAACACGTAAAAAAAATTAGAATCTTAGAAAAAATTTGTGTTATAGGAATGTGACGTGATCATTTGGTAATACCATATCCCCTACCCATTCCGCAGGAAAGCCAGTATAGCTTGATAGAATAGTTGGATAAAAATCCATCTAGAATTTTGATCCTAGATCTCCTTAAGATCTCTACTTCCATAAGAACATATTTTACAAAACCCTTCAGAGCTCAAGAGTTTCCACATAAGTAGATCACACACATTTGAAATAAATAGTCACACACTGATTCTAACGATCATATAAATTTTTGATTACATGACAATACCACGTAATGAACCAGAGAACAACTTGCCCTTTTATATAGAGGTTGTTGTTACTCATCATTAAAATCAAGAGAGTGATTATGGATGGTGGATTTGGTATAAATATTTGCACACTAAATCTCATTAAGCAGCTAGGCCATTCAAACAAAGATCTAGGGTCTAAGACCATTACCATTACAACCTATGACAATGAAGAGCAAGAATCAATAGACATTATAGTGGTTCCAATTAAGGTAGGACCAACATGTCATGATATGAATTTCCATGTCCTTAATATGGATATTCCTTACAACATGCTTTTGGGGCACCCTTGGATCCATTCCATGTAGGCCTTTCCCTCAACTTTCCACTAGTGTATAAAGTTTTGCCATGGAGGACAGATAATCACCATTGTAGGTGATCCAGAGCCATTCACACATTGTATAGCACTACAATATTTTTCACATGTAACATATGAATATCCTTCAGTGGATATTTTTATTCCCTTGTAAACAAAGGCTATAAAAGAACATGTGGATCCAACTGTACTCACTCCTTATAATCAGAATGTAGTGCACACTTCTCTCCAACACTTTAATTTGATGTTGTTACTGTTGATTTAACACTTAGAAATTTGAATATTATATTTTGATCAGTAGATGACAAACTATGCGGATATTGAACTATTGACATTATGTGACTAATATGTTTTGTTATAATACACTAGATGGAGATAGTAGATAGTTCGATATATGTTGATTAGAATTCTTTACATTTTATACTGACACTTTATACTTTGGATGTTTTGAGTAGAATTATAATCTCATGGATATTAGGATTATATTTTTATATATTGATGGATAATAGATTGCTAATGTCGAATAATGATTATTGATTTTATTTGTATATTGTATCAATGTTGTTAGTACGATCGAAAGGCCAAAGAGGTAATTTATTTGTGTTGCAGGACACTTTATCACATACATCAAAAGGGGATAGGAGACCAACCACAAAAGGATGTTAGGTGTTAAGAAAAGTGGCAAAATTTGATAACTTGTGTAATTTTGTTATAGTATTGTGTTTTTGCATGCCTAGTTTGGAGGTTTTCCATGGGGGGTGACCTCACATGTGTGGCCATGTGGTGAATTGTGTTCTATTTCTTTAATTTTTGTATGTTCTTTATTTGTGTTTTATGTATTTAACATTTGGAAATTTGGTCACTTTATTAGCATGTTGTAATGTGTCTTAATTAAGATATATCATTCTTATTTGGTTAACTTAATTTGGGATGTGACAAATAGTTAATAATTAGGTTAGGCGGTCCTTGTTATAAGTGAAGTTTATGTTGATTTGTGAGTGTTTTACTCCACCCCAACTTCAAAATTCGGATTTTAACTTGGGGGCCTTTTTGGAGGCTTGTGGGACAAGAAAAGATTCTCCCATGCCTCTTAAATTTACCCAACAACCCTGCCTATGGGTTGGGAAGCTTAGTTTTGACGTTTTTATCCCCTTTTTAGTGTAAAAAAGAGAAAATAATTGCACTTGCTTCCTACCCCAATTTATTATGTCCTTTGAAAGTATGATGTGGAAGTTTGTGAGTCATGTGGGCTTGTCATAGTTCTTACATGTGCATTGATTGTCTTGGAATTGGATTGATGAATTGATTGTGGGGATGGAGTAATGATGAAGTGGCATACTACATGGAGCCACCTCATCGTCCTCACATTCCATTTCTATTTATTGAAGATTTTTTTTTGGAATGGGAGGTTACTTGTTTATTTTTCTTCTTATGCACTTTTGGATTTGGAGCTTGTTGGAGTGATTTCAGAAATTTCTTGGTTTAGAATTAAAAGAGGCATGTGAAGTTTTCTTCTATCTTTATAGAGAGGTAGGATCTCCACTTTTGTTGTTTTTTTATTATTCTTGTTGATATGAAATGTTGTGCTTTTAGAATTTTTTAAAGTCTTGTGAATGTGCTTGTGTGTGGTTGGGTATTAGAGCTTAAGTTGGGTGTGGGAGAAGGGACTATGGGACCATTGGGGAGGGAAAAGGGAGATTTTTGTGAGGCATTCATTTGGTGGTAGTGTGATTGGGACTTTCACGTATCGGGTAGTAAAAAGGAAATCATGGTTATTTGTTGCTTACTTATCAAGGGAGAGATAAAGATTTTTTGTTGATTATTTTATGCACTTGGAGGCTTAGGGTGAAACTCCTACTTCCCTTTGGGGAGGAATTAAGGAGGTGGTTTCCCATAAGCACCTTGCTCCATTTGGTTTGATTTCAAACCTTTGTGTTGTTTTGAGAAGGTTAAAAAATTGTTGGATATGTTTTCTTTGTTGTGTTGAATATTTTGAAATGCATGTTATATGTGGAAGCCATGTTGTTGTAAAGTTTATCAAAAGTTTACTCAAAACCCCTCTTGGTTCTTTGATTGGGGCTCAGGGGAAATTAAGGGGATGAATTATCCTCTAAATGGATTAAAGGTTGGGTGGAGAGAATTTACTACTCCCCCTTCCTTTGTATTGTGATCCTTCTTGCGAAAGTTGAAGGATGAATGTTTTGGAGCTACCTTTGGGAAGAATACATGCATATTGAAAAATTCTAATTTGGCCCTTGTCAAAAGTCCTTCGTATTGTAATTTGGTCATGTAACTATTTCAAATTTGAGTTGGAAGAATGTAAAAAAAAAGGTATGCTTCATTAGAAATATTGTGCGTTCATTTTTGTAAATATTGAAATTATTGTAATGAAAGGAACAAAGTTGAGTTATATTTTAGTTGAAATGGAACTTCTCTCCACTTGTGTGTGTTTCCAAATTGCAAGATAGATACTTTTGTAAAAAGAAGGGTGTGATCGAAGGAAAGTCTTGCATGCTTATTTGTTTGAAATCATTATTCAATTTAGTTGAATGGAGAATGAACCTTGTTGTATGGTTGTGGAAATAAGTACTCAACTTGTAAACAAAAGAAAGAGAATATATACCCTTCTTTTATTTTATGGAAGACATAATGAGGTATTTAGATTGTAATTGCATTTTATTCATATTGAAAGAAGAAAGTAGGGTGTTGACCTCCTTTTTGAATGAGTGATATTTTTTTTTAACTGTATCTAGTTGTGTAAGAAATCTTAACAATCTCCCAATCTTAATCTTAGATAAAATTAAACAAAAAGAATTCATATAATGATGCAAGTAAACAAATAATCATATAACCATCCATACTTATATGTAAACTATGACTAAATCAATTTTATAAGAATGCCCTACAAATTTATTTATATATATAAAATTAAATGACGTTTACATTTAACAAAAAAAAAAGTTTAAATAAATTTGAATATTTTTATATTAATAATATATTAATATTACTACAATTTAATAATAGTAATGAAAATCGAAATATTAATATTATATATATATATATATATATATATATATATATATATATATATATATATATATATATATATATATATATATATTATAAATTATATTATTATATATTTTGTTATATTAAATTAATCAAACTATTATAAATATTAAATTATATATTAGTATTATTTTTATTAACTAATAGTAAAACATTTATTTACTTATAAATAAACAAGTTAAATTAAAATTTATAACCAAAGGTTAATGCAGTTATGTTTTTTTTGGGTGTTTTAATTAAAAAGTGGGGGAAGGGGGAGGGATCACCGACCACCACCCTAGACCAATAAAATATGGGATGGGGGGTGGTGTCGGTGACCCTCTCCCCCAAAACATTATTACATTGATCTTCCTTCACTTTGGCCCTATCACTATAATACGGCTTGCATAAAATTTTGGTAGTGGCCACAAACTTTTATCAAACTATATATATATATATATATATATATATATAAATTTTGCATTTTATTAATTAAGAAATTTCCTTATATATATAAACACACGTGTATATATATGTAAATATATATATATGTATATATATATATATATATATATATATATATATATATATATATATATATATATATATATATATTCATATTAGTGTGGTGATATATTCATCTATGTATAAAAGAATAGTAAATTAAAAATACCAAGTGTGTACATTACAAAAATTCATGAATACTAGATCTTATTGGGAAAATGGGAAATACCCAAATGGGTATTTACATGGAAACAAATTTACAACAAAAATGGAACTTTATAGGGTAGAATAAAAATACAAATAAAATAAAAATAAATAAAAATAAAAAATAGATTTGGGTTGTTTGTATCCATCCCCAAGTTCTCATCTTCCTCTTCTCATATCTTCCTCCTCTTCCTACTTTCCTTAACATGAAATACCAAAATGAAAGAAATGAGTAAAAGAAATGAACAAAATATTTCATTAGAGAATTTTAGGGTTGTTTTGAAATTTCTTCATCCAATGGCCTAGATTGGATTCATCCAATGGCCAAGATTCTTCCCTGTAAATGTTAGGTGGGAGTTAGGTGAGGTCATCATTTGAGCTCATGGGTCAAGTTTGAATGGGGCCACTTGAGTGGAGTAGGAGTTAAATTGTTTTATTTTCCTTTTGATTAATTGTGGTCTTGTAATAAAAGCCATGACCCTTATAATAACTTAAGTCAAATTACTCCTTAGTAATTAGGTAATGTTTATTATGAGAATTTAATTTAATTGCTTTTAGTCTATAGGAGGGTGATTTAGCTATCCCTAAAATAATAAATTATTAAAGGACTTGAGGAACCACATTGTTAAATTAATTAAGGATTACATGAATGAAGTTTTAAACCTAGCTAAAGATAAAATATTATTATTTAATTAATTTTTGTGATCATCGTTTGCTAACCAAAGAATAGCTAAACATTGATTTCGTCTTTTAACAAAAAACATATTCCGTAATTTTTCTAATGTAACATTTGTTTCATTTGAGGTTTTGTGGGGCTAAATCATGGGCATTACACAGAACTTCCAATCATTGGTTAATCCCTTCACATCATCAGAAGCAACGTCTACAAAGTATTGTCCAGATGATCTATTCACTCTACAATATGCGTTATTAATATAAGACCTTTCAGTGTCACTAAGGACACGTGGTAAACTATAATTCTAATTCAAAAGCACTAGAGATAGATTTCCTAAACCATTGGAAAAGTTTATTCATAGTACTTGAAGGTACCATGGCATCATGTCATCAAGCTCCACAGTTTATTAAGGGCAACCGCATGATGTATGTCATGGGCTATAATGGGTTTAGATGTGGCATCGACACACTATGAAGACTAGAACCCATTCTTATTCCTCACTTAGAGTTAAGCAAACATGGCCTTAGGATCAGGCCTCATGATGATCCATCGTTCGAGGTAGATGCCACTTCTTTAGAACATGAGGATGGATCATCTCATTAAGACAGTGACGCATATTCCCAATGTAGCCAATACGAGGATCTTGCCTTTACTAACATATTCCCTAATTTAGTTGGTTTTACATTTTCTAAATCTGATACCCCATCCAATCAAAAAATAAACCTAGCATATCCTGAAATTATAGATTGGGATCAACAACTTGATGCACCAAACGATTTCTTTGAAAATTATAAGGCAATTACAGAATTCATAGGATTTAGGGATTCTATTCTGAATGAGCATCAAAAGAAAATATTTTATATCAAACTGGATACTTACACATAATTTGGAGAAAAGGAAGAGATGTGTGGACATTTGAATAAAAAGGTTGTAAGAAAGGGCATGAGTGCTTCAAACAAGCCTTGTGGGAAAAACAAGCGCAAGTGTCCTAGTGAAAAACTCTTTGAGGCACTGATAGATAAACAAAACGAAGAAATCATAGACAAAGTGGAGTATCCTTATAAATATGATCTCACACCACCTATGGAGGTTGATCTTACTCTTCCCCCTGATCCAACACATATGGAAGTTTCTTGTCAAAGAAATGATTAGCGTTAACATTTGTTCATAAGAGGAGCCTCGCATTATAAAGTTGGGAGATTCACTCTTAGCCCAAGAACACAAAAAATTCATAGCCTTGTTACGATAATATGGAGATATATTTGCATGGTCATACATAGATATGTCAGGTTTGGATAAAGAATTGATTGTGCACAACCTTGTTGCTCACCTAAACGCTAAACCCATCAAGCAGAAATTGAGAAATGTGCATATGAGGATTACATTGCTTGTTAAAGAAGAAATGGAAAAACTATTAGCAACATATTTCATTAAACCCATGGATTATTTATATTGGATATCCAATATAGTCCCAGTTTAAAAGAAGGTTTGTATTTGAATTAGCACTGAATTCTGAGACATTAATAAAGTGTGTCCCAAATATGACTTCCTTCTGCCTAATATTGACATGATAGGCTAATCAAATGTTGGTTATGAAATGCTATCCTTAATGGATGGTTTTTCAGGTTATAACCAAATTAGGATAGTAGAGGAATATCAACACAATAAAACTTTCATCACCCCATGGGGGACATTTTCCTCCAAATTCATGCCTTTCAGATTCAAGAAGGTCAAGGCTACCTATCAATGTGCAATACGGTCATCTTCTATGACATGATGAATGTCATCATGGAATATTATGTTGATGATATCTTAGCAAAATATAAAACTAGAGAAGAGCACGCTGAAATGCTGAGATATATTTTCTAGCATCGCTGAGATTATATAAGGTCCATTTGAATCCCAAAAAGTTTGTCTTTGGCATTCTATGAAGAAATCTCTTGGGTTTCATCATTTCACAGAGAGAGATAAAGGTGGATCCCTCAAATTTTGCAGCTATCAAAGAGATGCCTCCACCTAAAAATATCAAACAACTAAGAAGTCTACAAGGAAAGATTAAGGCAATCCCCTTTCTTATTTCATATCTTATGGATAAGTAACACCCATTTACACATCTCCTAAACAATGATATTACATTCAACACGGGAACAAATTGTCAAAATTCATTTGAATTACTTTAAAATACCTTGTCATCCCAACTATTATCATACCTCCTACTATAGGTGAATCCCTCATACTATATATTTTAACCACCCAGTTTGCTATTGGCGCACTACTTTTCCAATATGACTTGAACCACAGAGAAAGGGCGGTTTTTTTATCTCAGCTGCACCTTGATTTCTTATGAGTTGAACTATCCCCTAATTTAAAAGGCCTACATGGAAATAATTTTTACCTTTCAAAAATTATGTCATTACGTCCTTAACAACAAAACCAAATTGTTATCCAAAGTTGACCTGTTAGGGAAAATAGTAATTTTTCCTAGTATTTACTGTTACCATAGGTAACTCTGGTAAATAGGTTAATTAGTTACGTTGTTATATGGTTATGTTCTTTAACCATATTATTTATTTATTTTTTGTAACTATATGTCTTTTGTATTTAGTTTTGTTATGCTTCCCAGATGGTTTTTTGGAAGCTTTTGTATTAAGGAATATTGTTGGACCTATGCAACATCTTGCTTTGTTTGTATCCATCTATCCAATACACACACACACACACACACATATTATAGCATGCACCTATGTAAATTATCGATTGGTTATTAATTAAATTCTACAAGCTTTCGTCCTTGTTTTACATTTTGTACCATAGATGGTTAATCTAGACTTGTGAGCATAGAAGGTGTGGAAAGTGAGATCAGAAGAGATAGAGGATATTGGAGAAGTATTTGAGGAAATTGAGAGCATTTGCAGCCTCCTGAAACTTCCCAGCCCCATCTTGCCTCCCCGCAACCTCCTGTTTGTTCCAGGTGTTTAGAACAAAAAATTATTTTGCATTGGTGCATCCTGCACTAGGCAAAATTTGTTGCAAGAATTGAAAATGAAATTTTATTTTTTTCCCCAATAGGTGTTTTGCCTCTAAATCAAGAGGAATGTTTAGTAACAGATAATATTATCTGATTTTCCACATTTGCAGGACTTGGTGTTTATGTTGAGCCAAGCATCGAGCTATTGATGGAATCCCTTTCCAAGTTGTTTCTTGAGCTCAGACTTGGGCTGCATCTCTCATTGAAAGTGAGTTGCATAAGAGCTCTATTTTCATTCCCAATCGAGTCGTCTTATTTTTGCACTGGGCGTCCGAGGAATTGACGTATTCATTTATCTACACTGAGCTACATTTCTATTAAATAATTCTTAGTCACTATCACTTTGATCGATCTCAAATGAAGACCCTCCTTCAAAACACAGTGAGTTAAGGGCCCTCCATTGCCTAAGTTACATCCATACAAGCCATCCATTGGTCAAACATTGAGCCACTTTACCACAACCAAGTCTTATCCTTAGATCAAGGTCATTCATTGCACTAAACGAGTTTTGCATTCCACAGACCAAGACGTGTGCTATTTTCTAAGGCCAAGCCTTGATTGGCATTTCTGTAATAAAGAAATAATGTTTTTTCAAGAAAAATATGAGCTATTTTCTATGGTCGAGCTATGTGTAGTCCTCCGTCGCCAAAAACTGAGCTGGGAATTAAATATTTAATCGATGAGATCCTGTAATCAAACAATAAACAACAATGTTGAACCAGAAAATGGTGAACAATAAAAGGCCGCGTGTAAATCAAAGAAAAAGGAGAGGAAAAGGAACTTAGATCTGCGTTTGGTGTAAGAAAACCCTAAATGATTTTCGAAGTCACTCATCCATGTAGGCTCCTCAATTGGTGCCATGTCTTTTTTAATAGGTCAGCCACATTTTTCTAATTTAAATAGAATTTGCTTCATTTTATTATCAAATCACGTAAGGCACTGAGTTGGTTATATTGAGAAATTTTGGATTGGGAAGTGCATGGTTCGACCCCCACCCCTAAACTCATTTTTTAAAAACAAATTGTTTTTAGTGGAAAATTTGGAAAACTACCAACTTTGGAGAAAAAATTAGCGAGAAAACTTCCTCCAAACTACTTAGTGATAACTAAATCCACAACTACATTTTTAGAGAGGAAAACCCTATTTTAGGGAAAAAAATGTTTCTCCAAATAGGATTTTTTTTTTGATTTTGGAGAACATTTTCCAAAGGAGGGGTATTGAAAAACTTCATCTTTAGTTGTTTTTTTGTAGATTATTTTTCTTAGAGAGCCGTATTGGGCTCTGAAGTCCACCAGAGCCCCGAGCAACAATTTTTTTTGTCTTCCTTTCAATTTTTCAATTTTTTTGAATGTAATTATATACTTTAGTATATTAGAATAATTTCTAGGCTGCCATAGTCAACCCCAAACATTGTAACTGCTCAAAAAATGGAAAAGAATTGTAATAAAAAATAGTGAAATGTGGTTCTAAAACACTCACGAGATCCTAGATCTGATTCGTAGCATTCGTTATAAAAAGTGCCTCTAGGAAGTGCTTATGGGTAAATTCACCATGACTACTACTGCACTTAATGCCTACTATAGCTACAACAACATCGTCTAGGCATCGAACCTTTAAATCAATGGGAAGTAACAAGGACATAGTGCACACACTATGAGCCATCACATTCATATGTGAATGATTGCATGATATAAATCCAGACTGAGAAATTATCTGAGTATATAGCGAAGTTACGTGCACATGTGAGGATATTTATTTGAGCTGGTGTCAATAATTGAACAGAACCCTTTCAGTATTGTCTTGGTACCACATATTGAGTTCCTTCACGTATGTTAACGCTTCTTTCATGTACTTCCTGGTATATAGAAAGGGTGAGCTTCTTCCACGTACCGACGGGTATATCAGAAGGGCACGCATATAGAAAGTTCAGTATATTGGACTGACGGTATATATATTGGGAGATATTATACGGCATATAGATCCTAACCCTATCAGTGAATTCTACAATATGGGCACCAATGCCCCCAAATTCTTTCTTCTAGATTCACATCTACTCATAGGAAACTATTATGCTTCCTAGAAGACAAAAATCAAGACATAACTTGAATTTGAAGAAATCTAGACTGTTGTGAATGGTACTCCAACTAGATCAACTACTGATACAACACAACAATGAGAGTTTAATAGATCAGATCAAAATTCCAAGATAATCATCTTGTTTGGAGTATATGATGATGTGCAACCCCGCATTCGAGATGTAAAAACAACCAAAGAAGCATGGGATAAGTTAAGCACAATATATGAGGCCAAAAACAAGAATTTCATTTTAAATTTTTAGATTCAGTTACACACACTGATGTTCAAGAAAAATGAGAAAATTGAAGCTTTCTTGAGAAGAATTGTAGATTTGAGGATTACACTTCAAGCCTTAGGAGAAGCAATAATTGATTAAGCTCTCATTCCCATTGTTCTGAGAGCTCTCCCTTCTTCATACAACATTTTTGTGACAACCCTAAACTTGTTAGATACAACAACAAGTTTTGATAAGTTGGTAGATCTATTATAACAAGAGGAAGCCCTATATAATAAGGATGATGAAGAGGAGAAGGAAATTTATTCTCATCAAAAATGGAAAGGAAAAGGGAAAGAAAAACCTAATTCCTACCAAAAACCCAAATATCATAATCAGAATCAACAAAGGGATAAGAAATAGAAGTGAAAATGTCCAATCTAAAAAAGAGGACATAAATTTAAAGATTGTCTGTATAACAATTGTAAGAAAGATTCATCAAGCAACTCTGGACCTCAACACCAGTAGTCTCACAAGGGACATTCAAACTACAATCAAGGGCACAAAAAGGGGAGATGGAAAATAAGAATCCATCAGCAAGGCAATATTGTTGAGCAAGAAGAACATTCAAATAATGAAGACTACTTGTACACTGCTCGAGAAAGTGAACCTTCCATGTCATCTAGTGATGTCTGGTATTTTGATTCAAGAGACACTCAACACATGACAGGCCATAGAGACTGGTTTACTTTAATGAGGGACACACTATTGAAAAACCATGTTTCGTTGGGTGATGATTCTTCATATACAGTTCAGGGGATTGGGAACATTTCTCTACCCCTTAGTTCATGCAACTGTAGTTTAATAGATGTCTTATATGTCCCTGGGTTGACTAAAAAAATGTTGTCAATCAGTTAACTTCTAGTTCAAAACTTGAAAGTTGACTTTGATAGTTATTCTAATAAGAAAATGTGTTTCATTCAAGATAAATCACGAGTCTCAAAAATAGTTGCAAAAGCCTCCAATGTGGGACACATGTTCGAGCTTGATATTATACACAGAGATGATCAATAACTTATCGCTAAGAACTCTACCTATACATAGGTGTGGCATCAGAGACTTGGTCATATTAGTTTCAAGTATCTCGAGACACTTTTTTGGCATAATATGGTACATGGGTTACCATCTCTTTAGAAGGATATAGATAAATGTCCTCACTGCCTAGTAGGCAAATAACATAGAGCTTCATTTCAGAAAAGTACTTTTCGAGATCATGGTAAGATTGATCTAGTTTATACTGGTTTTTATGGTTTAATGCAACTGAGTCATTCTAGATAACAGTACTTCATGATTTGTGTTGATGACTATTTAAGAAAGATATGGATTTTCTGTCTTCACAAGAAAAGTGAAGCTTTTGAAACCTTCAAGAAGTTCAAAGTCATTTTTGAGAATGAAAATTTTCTTCACATCATAACTCTCTACTCAGATCGAGGGGGGGAATTCACACATAACGAGTTCAAAGGCTACCTAAAATATCACAGGATTCATCAACAAATGCCTCCTCCACACACACCACAAAAAAATGGTGTTGTTGAGATAACAAGTTGTACTATCATGGAAATGGTGTGATGTATGATTGATGACTTTGGATTAGCAAAGAAATTTTGGGTAGAAGTAACAAAGAAAGAAGTGCATTTCTTGAATAGAGTGCCCATAGTTGCTCTTAACAGAGTAATGCCACATGAAGCACGGTCAAAGCGGAAACCATCTGTTACACACCTTAGAGTATTTGGGTATAAATAAAGTATACACATACCCAAGAAGAACATAAAGACATTGGACATGAATTCACAAAAACTCATTTTCATTGGCTACAATGAAGAAAATTTTGGGTACAAATTGATGGATTTGAAGATCAAGAGAGTCTACACCAGTAGAGATGTCGAGTTCTTTGAGAAGAAGGAAGAAGATTTTCCTCCTTCATATTCACCTGATGTATATTCTTCACCAGTTACAAAAACTGAAGTTGATACTCCCACAGATGATGAAAGTGATGATGGGGATGATTTTAATGACCCACAGGAACTGCTCAGCGTATGCCCAAGTGGTATACTAGCATTAAGAGATGTAAGACAGGATGCTCCACTAGATACATCCACACATGGACCAAGGACTTGTAGTAAATCAAGAGAAGAAGTGAACTTTTATTTGATGAGTAGAGTTATTGAATCTGATGAGCCCTCTACAGTCCAGGAATCACTATAGTCAAAATCGTGGAAAGATGCCATGGATGCTGAGTATAACTTAGTGATGAAAAAAAACACTTGGCATCTTGTCAATCTTCCACTAGGGAAGAAAAACATTGGATGCAGATGGACATTCAAAACAAATTACAAGGAAAATATAACCATAGACAAGTATAAAGTGAGAGAAGAGGTATGCACAAAAAGAAGGCATTGACTACGAGAAGAGATTTTCTCCCACAAATAAGATCAAAATGATCAGGATGATCTTTTCTCTAGCTGCACAGTTTGGTGTGAAAGTCCATCAGATGGACGTAAAAAGTGCCATCGTGAATGGATATTTACAAGAATAAGTCTACATGACTCAACCTGAGGGATATGTTGTACCTAGTCAAGAACCAAAGGTATGCAGACTTAGGAAATCTCTATATAACCTCAAATAGGCACCCCAAACATGGTACATCAAAATTGATGATCATCTTGTACATCATGGATTTGTTAGAAATCCATATGATCCCAATATTTACCTCAAAAATAAAGGGGGAAGATTGTGATTGTCATTGTCTATGTTGACGATCTAGTCATCATTGGTAGTTCAGTGAGGATGATCGATGTAATGAAGAAAGATATTAATTGATCATTCGACATGAAAGATCTTAGGCTAATGCACTATTGTCTTGGATTAGAAGTATAATAGAAACAAAATCACATCTTAGTTTCTTAGATTAAATATACCAAGAAAACGCTCAAGAAATTCATGATGATGTATTACAAACTGATTGCTACACCAATGGAGAAAAGATTGCAATTATCTTGTTCGGATCCATATCTAGTGGTAAATGCCACTCTCTATTAGCAATTTATTGGGAGTCTCATTTACTTGACCTACACTAGACAAGATATCAACTTTTTAGTGAGATATCTATCTAGGCTCATGTAAGACCTCAAAGTTTTTCATTAGAATGCAACAAGGTTCATCTTGAGATATCTCAAAGGATCAGTGGATCTTGGTATAGAATACAAGAAGAAAGGAAACTTCTTCTTGTCAGGATATTCATATTCAGATCATGTAGGAAACATTGATGACAAGAAATTCACTTCAGGGATTGTTTTCTTTATGGGATCTGGACCAATATAATGGGAAAACAAGAAACAACACTTTGTTTCTCGCTCTTCCACAGATGTCGAGTATTTTTTTGTAGGAGAATTTGTCTAGGAAGAGATATGTCTATGTCGCATACTCGAAGGACTTGGAATACCATAGAATAAACAAACCACCATGTATGTAGATAATTAAGTTGTTCTCAAACTTGTTCACAATCCAATTTTTCATGAAAGAAGAAATCACACAGAGGTACAGGTACGTTTCATACGCAAACATGTCTTGAAGCACAATATACATCTTCAATTTTGTCCAAGACCTAAAAAACAAGTAAATATCTTCACAAATTCACTTGCACGTGATAAGTTCAATATGTTTAGAGAGTTCCTCTCCTCATCCTTTGAGACAATGAAAAATTAAGGGCGAGAATGTTAGGGTAAATAGTAATTTTGCCTAGTATTTATTGTTGCTATAGGTAACTATGGTAAATAGGTTAATTAGTTACATTGTTATATGGTTACGTTCTTTAACCATATTATTTATTTATTTTTTGTATCTATATATGCCTATTGTATTTGGTTTTGTTATGCTTACTTAATGGTTTTTTGGAAGCTTGTGTATTAAGGAATATAGTTATACCTATGCAACATCTTGCTTTGTTTGTATCTAGTTGTCTAACACACACACACACACACACACACACACACACACACCAGCTTGCACCTATGTAAATGATTGATTGATTATTAATAAAATTCTATAGGATTTTGTCCCTATTTTACATGACCCTCTCAAGTACCTCTTATCCAAACCTGCCCTTACAGGATGAATGGATAATTGGATCATTCTCCTTGGTGAATTTGATATTGAATTTGTTAATAAGAAATCATTGAAAGGACATGTATTAGCTGATTAGCTAGCAGATGCTCCCTTATGAGGAATGGAACCATTATATCTGGATCTTCCAAATGCATCCATGGTGTATATTGAAGAGTCAATCATGTGGAAAGTTCACTTTGATGGATCATTGACATTTCCTGGATCAAGAGATGGAGTGGTTCTCATCACTCCCATAGGAGAGGTTATTCCACAAGAATGTTTTTAGGATTCCCATGTATTAATAACATTGTAGAGTATGGGGTACTCATCGTTGGGCTTAAGTTAGTTATTACTTCCAATATCAGCCAACTAGGAGTCATTGAGGACTCCCAACTAATCATTGCACAAGTTAATGATGAGTATAAGGTCAAATATGAGAATCTCATTCAATATAAGAAATTGGTTGATACCTTGAAGGAGTATTTTGTGTAGATTGTTTTTGAACAACGACCAAGGTCACACAACAGGTCCGTGGATGCTATAGCTATAATTGGGTCTCTTTTATGCATTCTTAGGAAAAAATATATTTTTTCTTTGTAGAGAATTTATAAATGCCTACATATGACATGCCAAAGTCTTGTTTGGCATGTGAAGTTGTTGGTCCTTTATCACCTTGGTATAATACCATATTTACCTACCTACAAGAGGGAATGTTTCCCCCAAACATTACCCATACTGAGAATAAATCCCTTATCCAGTGTATAGCTGATTACACCATCCTAAGAGGAACCCTTTATCATCACAACTAGGAAGAGAATATTTTATGTTATTTGGATGTTACTGAGTCAGTCCACGCTGTTAGATTAGTCCATGGAGGAGTTTGCGGAGTGAATACTAGTGGCATGACTCTAGCTAAGAAACTCTTGAGAGTAGGCTATTATTGGCCTACTATGAAAGCAAATTGTTGTAACTTCGTAAAGAAGTGTAAAATTTGTCAGAAATATGGTAACTTACTACATGCACCAGTTGATGCGTTGCATCCCATTGTGACTCCTTGGCCATTTTCTAGATGGGTCTATGATCTCATAGGGAAGATCCATCCTACCACTTCAGATGGCCATACCAAAATTATCACCGCCACCGAGTACTTTGCTAAATGGGTAGATTCTGTTCCTCTAACTTACATCACTGGTGCACAAATTTCCAAATTCATTATGAATCACCTCATTTGTCATTATGGGATCCCTTCCCCCATTGTCACAGATAATGGTAAATCTTTAAAAAAAAATTCAAATTGTTATGTCAATGCTTCCAAATCAAACTAAAATGGTCCACCCTTATTAACCTTAAGGTAATGGACAATATGAAGTAACCAATAAAACTCTTGTACGAATCATGAAGAAAATGTTTAGTAAGATAGGGCGTAATAGGAACTTACAAATACATCCCTCCCTCTGGGCCTATCAGATCTCCATCCGCACTCCTACTAGTGTGACATCATATTCCTTAGTCTATGGCACTAAATACATCATAACCTTGGAAGTGTAGCTTCCCTCCTTGAGAATATATCTCTAGGAATATATCGATAAAGATGAAGAATATAGAGTTGCTCGATTGGAAGAGTTAGAAATGTTGGATGAGAAGCACATGAGAGCACTAAATCTCCTGAAATTTTATCAGAACCGAGTGTCAAGAGGATATAAAAAATGTATCATTCATCATGAGTTTGATGTAGGTGATCTTGTTCTGAAAGAGAACCATAGAAACAATGTTAACGATAGAGAAAAGAAAGGCAAATTTGAGGCTAACTGATAAGGGCATTACGTGGTGGTTGCTAAATATGGATCAAGAAATTATAAGTTGGCCTATTCAGATGAAGAAGAGCTTATAAAACCCATGAATTTCATGAATCTCAAGAGTTTCTATTCTTAAGCATGGTGTAAATATCAGAAAATAACTAAAAAGTAGAAAAAGACGATAAAAACCAAGCGAAAAAATAAAAAACAATCAAGAAAACAGTCAAGATAAAACAGGTCCTCCAAGTGTGAAAACCATGAAATTATGGCGCATTGGGTAGGTCCTTGGGTGAAAAATGGTTTCCGACACTTAAGGAGGATTCATTACTCATGAGCTGCTCTTTCATCTAGAGGGGTAACTATCACTTCTAGTTAGGATTTAGTTTCCCTAGCCAATCTAGGAACCCTACTGAAGTTATCTTACGAAGCTGTGATTTGGCTTGTTTGTTCTTATCTCTACATAAAGGAATATCCTTTGCATGTTCCCATCTAAACACTGAGGGAATCCATGCTTCTTTTTCACTGTACATTGCTTTCAAAGCTGGACCTTAGAAAATGCAAAAACAGTCAGAAAAGGATATACAAAACTCTAAACATTCAAAAAATTCCCTTTTAGGGATGATGCTACAAAAACATCATAACATTGTCTTCAGGAAAACCAAACAAAATATGAACAATATCCTTGAAAATTATCTTCCAAGGGCATCAAACACATTAGAAAATGAATCAAAATTATCCCACAAAAACAAGGTAGTGATTAGATTGATTTTAGTTGTTGTTTTGTAGAGATTTGATTCCTTTATCATTTCGTATTGTATGATTTAGATTGAAATCATTTCCTTAACTTAGGTTTCAATTCATTTTAATTTTTTTTGTATTATATTGAATTCATTTTAATCTTCCATACTTGTATAAATTAGTGGTTTTGTAATTGCTTGTGTGTATTTATTCAGATTCATTTACTTGCTTAGATTGAATATTTATTTAATCTATTGTTAAGCATGTTTTGCATTCATTTTTATCTGCATTTGGTTGTTTGGCCATGTTGTTTGGTCTGTGCATATTTTTTTAAGGTATTTTTGAATTTTTCTTGTGTGTTTTTTCTTTCCATGCACATTTCTTTGTTGTCATATCTATCATCTATCATTCATCACTTATAACATCATATAATACATCATATATACAAAAATGTTATGTTTTACATCAAGCATGTAAACTAAGCTAATCATCACAATATCCTATTATCAGTGGGGGCAAGAGGGGTTGCACATGATCACAAATCTTTCCCCCCCTGCACCAACATCATCATATCATCTTGTATGTTCAATCTACCAAGTATCTGATGTACAAAACATATGATATCATCTGAAGATATATCATCAAATATAAAACATCTAGTACATCATCAACATCCATCATAGTACATAGATATGAAATAAAATAATACAACATCATTATCTAATCTACATCCATAAACATAATTCAACACTATAATACATATAAAACATGACGAAATATACTATCGAATGTTCATATATACATGTAAAAATGTCTGTCTTAAAAATGGAAATACATCATAGATGCAAAATTTGTCATTACAAGTCATGAATAATGACAAAGCATTCATAAGAGGCATACAAAATTATAAAGGGTTCATCATACATAAAGAGATATAATCCATGGCTCTCCCCCTCTACTGGACTGCTAGGAAGTGGGTGCTGAAAGGGAGGATGTAGCTGATGCGGATGGAATGATATCGCCCCAGGTGTACCACCCTACTATACACTAGGATGCTGTACTAATGTCTCTCACCTCCCTGACCTCTATGATCTAGATCCTATCCTTCGCACATAGAGATGATCAAAAGAGTTCAATATCTGTCCCTCTGAAACTACCCAGTAATAGGCGACATTCTAATATGAGGCCTCACCACTAGCTCTCATAATGTCTTGTATCATCTCAATATCACCAACTGTTGTAGCTACCTTTGTAGCGGAATCCCACCCACTTGTAACCCTGCCTATATCCACCTAATCCTTTCTCAGTGTGAAAACTTGGTGATCTCTTTCTTATGTGATGGTCTTGACTTGAGAAAGTACTTGATATTTCTTAGTGATAATACCCTGTACTTGGGCATAGGTCTGATCCCACTATGTGAAATTATCCTGAGTTTGTGTCTGTTCCTGATGTAATAAGCTCAAAATTTGGGCACCCTACATTACTAACTACTAAATTTTCTACAACCATGCAACCCCATCTACACCCTCAGTAGCCTAGGCTATCACCTAGTCTCTCTCTGTTGTCATAGCCTGCAGTTGTGCCCTATCCTGATCCCTCTCAACTGCCACCTGTAACTGCATGGCTATCACCACTTGTAACTGCTATTGAAGAGAAACTAGCTAACCATCATCTCCTCCATAACTTGGATCATGTGGAGGAGGATCGTGTTGAACCACTAGATATACCTACTATAATGGAATGTGTTCCGCAACTGGTGATAACTGGATATGTGGAGCCTATGGTACCCATCTCTATCTAGTTCTAGGACCTTGTCCATGTGGCTACTAGTGTGGAGGAACATGTCCTCCACCCCATCGTGATGTTGGAAATCAAATGGATCCTCATCATTTTCATCATCGTCATTATCTCCATCATCCCCATGATCACCCTCATCATTACTCCTAGGAGGTTCCATTGGAGGTTATCTCACTCCTACCTCATAGGGTGCTCTCAGAATCACACATTAATGAGGTAATACTATTAGATACCATAAAATTTACTCTACTGTACAACCTGGATCTCTAGCCTACCTCAAAGGTACCCAAAGAATTGGTATTGCCTGTAAATAACTAGTCATGGCTCTATCCATTGTAATCTATGGGCCCCTATCAAAATACTCTTGGACCTGTGACCATACCACATATCTAGCAGTGGAATGTATTGTACAATGCTAAGATATCTCTAGCACCGATGAAATATGTAAAACTCTCACATATAGCTGTGGTTACCAAACATGAAGTGATCAACTATCACTATGTTGAGCTCTAACCCATCCTTCGGCCACTGAAAGTATCTGTATAGCCTCTATACTATTTTAGTCTATTGTAACTCATCAAAATCGTGTGTATAATGGTAAGTATCTCCCATGTTCATCCACACATCATCACTAATCATAACCCAACCCATAGTAGATGGATCCTTTGGAGCACGAGCACATAACATACCTATGGGGCGGCCAATGACAATGTGGTCCCATGCCTACATTTGTAACAAATGGGATGGAATTACTGTCTTTTTACGGTAGTATGTAATCAAGTGTAGGTCCCAATATAGAGATGCCAGTATGCACTAGCCCCAACAATATCACTCATCATCAATCAATTGATGAATCACACTAATGAACCCAAGTGTAAATGAGGATCTGGTCTTATCAGGGAGAAAAAATCCACTGATAAAGGCCATCCAGTATATTACAACTCGATCCAACTAAGGATCTTCTATACAATGAGATAATTTGACTGTCGTACCTTGGTGAGGTATGTCTAGAGATCCAAACACATCTAAAATACAACAATAAATATTGGGTTGATGGCTTGTATACTTAATCAACTCACCCTGGATGGGGACTCAATATATCTACCACACATCATCTAAGATGATGGTAATCTCATCAATTGTGAGGTGGAAACAATGGCTCTCGTTATGCCACCTCTAGGTAAAGGTTTTCAAGAGACCATGGTCGAGTGTGATCTATGGCATATAGGCCATGTACGTCAATTCAGTCACATACAGGAGGATATCTAGTATCTTCCTATTTTTCTCATCAATGTCTTCCTCTATAGCTGCTAGATGACCATAATGCTCTCTAGTATGGAGAATGGATAATCGTCTCTACACAAATAACAATACACTTGTTAAGTGAATTTTTCTATCTATATTCTTTTAAAAACATACTAATTTCTAATTTCTTCTACAAATTTCTAGCCTACATTCTTCTACACTTAACTTATTTTCCTCAAAAAATTATTTTAGTGTTTCTTCAGGTGTGTACGTGCCCCATTCAACGCATACACGCATGTCCCAACATATACGCACCCAATGCGTATATTCCTCCCTTTAAATTCATACACCTCCCTTCCAATGCATATGTATCCCTATCAATGCATACACACCCATAATTTCCCCCTTAAAATTTCTAACCCCGCAGGATGTATATGCGTGCCTTTTGGTGCTAACGTATGTGTTTTTTCCCACCCGGCATAGACTCATCCCTTCGATGGATATGCATGAGTGTACCCATTGTTTTGGAACACATATGTACATGTACGTGTTTTATTTAGACCTAACTGCCTTAAAATAACGTAAAAAAGTTTTAAAAAAGTAATAAATGATGAAATTGACAAGAAAGGATAGGGTAATCACAAAGGGTGCATCTGCCTCGTTCCGAAGGTACACCTAGATGGGGTCTACTTGCCTCCTCCTCTAAAGTCTCTTCATCACTCTATTAGCATGTTAAACACTCACGGTGAAAATCAGAAAGGGCTCTGCAACAAATGAATCGATCATTATTGATTTACCCCCTGGGAGGGGTATATAGGGTTATTTTGACCCATCGCGATGCCCTCTCATTTTCCGTGATGTATGAGACACTCCACTCAACCACCCTAATCATTCTAACACTTCTTCTACTTGTCGAAATAATATTTTTTTATTAATTTTTCATTACATCGGGACACTATTTTCCGCCAAGCGCTCATGTCTTCACCCTGGGGAATTTTAAAATATTTTCAGGTGCTTTTTTTTCCATTATTTTCTTCTATTTTACCTGTCGTGATATTTATTTTTATGAAATACTTATTTTGGGCTCATTCTACTTCTTGTCTAGGCATTTTACTGTTACTCGACACCCATTGCTTCACCTTGGGGAATTTTCATGTTCTTTTAGGTCACCTTTTATTTCAAAAAATGTTTTAACCGATCAAAAATTTAAAAAATTATAAAATCATCCAAACATCCAAAATTATTGTAAAACTTGGGAAAATGGACTAAAATTGGCAACAAGCTCATTTTGGGCCGAAATTTATGTCTCTCATATGGTGTTCATATCATATCTTGCTGATGTTTTCACCTGTCTTGAAACAATGAATTACATATCACCCAATTCTATTATAATATAAAAAATCTATGATGCTTACTTCATATGTACTCTAGGGCACAACAAGTTACCTAGCATTGTTTCGTCGTGCACACTATTTTTTCATTGGATTGAAGTGTTCTTCATTCTTTCCCTTGCATGTCCAATTTTTTTGGGTCATAATTTCTACCCTTATTGTTTATGACACAAATTTAGGACTTCATCTAGATAACAAAATATTTGTGCCACTATCTTGAATGTTGTTGGTTTGAGTGTGTGTGTGTGTTTGTACTTATTTCCCTGTTAGATCAACTTGTTTACTTCTCGTATTGCATTGCATTTTGTATGTTGCATGAAGTTGGAAGTTTCATCAATGGATAATTATTTTTATAATGGATTTTCATGTCATTATACACTTTATTGTATGAATATCTATTAACAATTACCGATGATGAATATTCAAATAAATATGATGTAACAAAAATTGTCTTATGAAAAGCACAATCACAGATAGCTCAATATCTCCCCCTTGTTAGTATCTCGTATGCCCTATTTCTTCTTCTTCACACTATTCTTTCTTCTGTTCTTGTTTTATCATCTTGTTGATTGTCAATCAACCTATTTCATCGCCCTATCAACACTCGGTGGGGCATCTTTCACCATACTAATTTTATTCCACTCCTTCAAAAAAATTTAGTCGTTTATGTATGTCTACTTTATTTAAAGTGGCATAGCTTACGACACCCCATAGAAGAGTAAATGTAGAGGGGAAAATGTCACCACATGTCATACTTCATTCATATTGCATAGTATAGAACGTGAAAATTGTGTATGAAAATAACAAGACAATGATTAAACATAAATTTATGCATTGAGTAGCATATGTATACAAATTTTATGAATGGAACTATAGAGTGAGCACAAAAATTGTTGTTGATTCATAAACACAACACCCATGAATGTCTGCAGCTAGATGGG
This sequence comes from Taxus chinensis, assembly GCA_019776745.2. Lineage (NCBI taxonomy): Eukaryota > Viridiplantae > Streptophyta > Pinopsida > Cupressales > Taxaceae > Taxus > Taxus chinensis. Next base: position 147,595,120 of record CM034149.1, read on the forward strand.
TTGAAACTCTCAGTGTGATTGCATAACATGGAGCTTTTCCCAAAGTGTGGGAATTTGTGATTTACAAAGTTGTACGTGTTACGAAATAAGAGATAAAATATGCGGAATAATCCCTCACAGAATCGCAATAGTAGAAACTAATATGCAGAAATTATTACAGATCTAAAATAAAGTACATAATAAATAACACAACACAGAGATACAAGATTTAATGTGGTTCACCCAATTTGGGCTACGCCCACCAAGAATCACTTTCTCAGATTTTATTACAAGCCTCCACTCTCTCAATAAAATACCCAGATCCATTTGGAACTATGCTCAACAAACTCTACAGAATTCATACCCGAATTCAAAACACATCTGCAATACATTTACTTGTCCATCTATCATATGCATAAGACCATATAAATAGACAACTGCTTAAGCAGTTTGATACAAAACCGTGGGTATCAAAACCAAGGGCAAAAACCATGGGTATCAAAACAATGGGTAAAAGACCGAAAAAACAATGGGCCCAAAAATAGCCCATAACGGTTACCCATTCCCCATGGGTTAATAAACCACCCATGAAAATTTTCTTTGGGAGCTTCACCCCCGAACCCCCCTGACCCGCTCACCGGTGAGCGGGACCGCCGTAAAAATACCCGAGTGTAACACATAGAAGGTGTACCACATTCTAACATGCAAATAGGCTCCACAAACATAATAGTCCGGATGAAGGATGATTCCTATTCCTCGATTCTAATACACATTCCTTTGGTTCATCACCTTTGTCAGTTTAGGATCTACTCTAAAATTTACTCTAACTTGTCAAGGAGACATGGTTAAGGAGATGCAAGAAAATACACCTAAACTAAAAAAGGTGATGAACCAAAGGAATGTTAAATATTTGCTTTGCCATTAAACACAAACCATTGAAATGTGATACAACCACCATACACAGATAACCAAGATCACAATGATAGATCAACGATGTTCAATGAACAGAAAAGAGGGTTTAAAATCATCCACGGAAATGTATTATTTATCCACAAATTTGATACAATACACTACAATGGCCAAGAGGTAATATTTGCATTATAGTTTTGATGAGAGGTTTTAAATCCACAAATCCAATTACAGACAAGAAAAGAAGGGAGGGTACAAAGCCAAATTTTCCAAGCTTTAGAAAAATGCCTCACCATAGAATTTATAGGAATAATGAGAGAAGGAGATGAGAAGAATTCAAAATCTTGCTTCAACCACCCTAGAATGCATTGAATTCACCTGTAAAAAATGTTGGGTTCTATGACAAAACCCATGCCTCATGGTACACTTTCTTGTTGGGAAAGAAGGAAGCCCATACCTTCATTATTATAGTAGGTGAGAAACCTGGGACACCCTCTAAAATGGAAAACTATATTTCTTCATTTTGAAAAACTTAGTCTCACTCAAATTAAGATAATTGTAATCTTTCCAAAAAATCCTTTCTTGTGCAAATCCAAGCTCCCAGTCGAAAGTTATGGTCATTTGAAGGTCAAGGTGTTATTCTGCAAAACATGATGGGTGGTTGGCTCTGTTTCGGAGTCTAAAAATCATGCAACCTCTGAAACCCCGAAATTTGGAAATTTGGACATTTTCATTTCGGATATTGAAACATTGTTCCTCCACCAAATCTACTTGAAAGTTTCGAAAGTTGGAAACCCAAAAGTCTGAAAGTCTGAAATTTTGGACTTTCAAATTTCAAAATTTCAGACATTGAGCCATGTTTTTTATGTTTTGGGGCTTGAGAGTTCCAAAATTCTGAAACCTGAAAGTTCAAAATTCTGAAAATTTCAGACTTTTAGAATTTAGAACTATGGACATTGAGTCTTTGGACCTTTTATCACTGTTCACATCAAAACCTGCCGAGACTTCTGGAACCCCAAAAACTGAAAGTCTGAAATTTAGGACTTTCAGACTTTGGGATTTCAGAAATTTCTGATCCCTTTTCTATTCCCACTCAACGAGATCCCTAAAACCCTGAAACATGAAACTTTGAAATTTCAAACTTTCAGACTTTGGGATTTCAGAATTTTGGGGTCTTTTTCTAACTCTGTGACTAAGAGTTCTGAAACTTTGAAACTTGAAAGTTTGAAAATTTGGACTTTCAGAGTTCGATATTTCAAACATTTTGCTGAGTCCCGAAATCCTCTTTTAGCCTATCTCCAAAAATCTCCACCTTCAAAATCCAAAATTTCAGATTTCAGACTTCTTCTTTTCCCAAAATATCTGCAACTTGCTTAGGATTTCTTTAACTTTATTCACACAACTCCAAAATATAATCCTCCATGATTGAATCAACCCCATCAGCTTCTCTACGTGCAAGGTCATGTTTGTCTATTTTGCTTGAGAGCCAAAATTGGATAACAATAGTTTCATAAAATGTGTCGAGAGTTACATAAAGTGGAATGATTGTAAGATATCACATAAGGATATGGTAGAATGACATTAATAGTTTGTAGCTTAGAAATAAGATTTTAAAATGTAAGGAAAATAAAATAATGAAACAAATAATTATTATGCGAGTAGGACAATGAACATTTGTTCCTTCGATTGGTTTAAGGCTTTAAATTGCCTAGTTACTTTTGTTGCAAACTAGAGGTCATAGACATCTTATAATTTAAAATAATGTTCAGTTTGAACTTGTGTTGGTATGAAAATCATCTTAAGGTTGAGGAGTGCCTTAAATTTTAGTGATCTGTATGTACCAAAAGGATTTGGTACATCCAAAAATTAAAATGCGGGAAGGAATAAAAAACAAAATAATTGAAGCTATTTTTATACGAAACAAAACATAATTCATATAGATGGAAGGTACGGGTTAGAGGATAGTTGATGTTAGCATTAGTTTAGTGTTAATACATTATTGGATAGTTATAACTATCCTCCTCCTTCCTCCAGCAGCCCGCAACCTTTATATGGATCTGTTCATTGAATATAATTTCAAGGCATTCTATCAATTTTTATTCTATCTCTACCTTCTTGGTATCAGAGCCCCTCTTTCTTCACTCGATGTGTGTGGAATATGGAGTTAGTTTTTTTTGACATGGAGAATAATCATTGGCTCAGCTGAAGTGACCTGGTTTGCGCGTCAACCTACATAGACCCACGTGAAGAAGTATTCAGGAGCATGGTGAATTAGTATTTACGGCTGGGACGACCTGTCTCACTGTTTGAAGGATGTTGTTACTTGTTTGGATTTGAAACCTGTCTCTGCATGGATAAAGAAAAAATACATGACTGAAAATGTTTTGTCTATTTTTTTTTAGACCCGTATGGAAGACCATCCCCAACTGTTTATGTCATTTTTATATCAATAGAGCGTGAAAACTAATCAGAAATATCAGAACAAGTGACTTGTGCATGGGGTTTTCTTTTGCAAAGTTTGTTCTAGAGTGAAGGAAACCAAAAGGTAACCAACCAGACCATTAAGAGCATGGCAACAGACAATGTGGTAACTAACTTGACCATTTATAGCATGGCAACAATGAACATGGTAACCAACCAAGTACTTGGCGCATGGGGAAGAGATCTATTTTTTTGGGCATCCATTTAGAAGAAGAAATATTTCACAGATCGCAACCATGGCATCTGCTTGTGATGTGAAATGCATGGTTGCACCCAAGTATGGTGGAAGTGGAGTGTTTTCTGATGCTTTTTCAGGTTCCAATGGCGCCAAGCTCAGAGGATCCTCGCAGCCAGTGAATTCAGTGGCCGGATCTCATAGGGTTTCGATGATTGCAAATCTTCCTCCAAAGGTCAAAGAAGTTGAAAAGGGTAAAATTCATTCCCACATACGCGAGGTTCACGAACAGGTGTTTCATTCCATGCCACCATAGAAGATTGAAATCTTTAAATCACTTGAGGGTTAGGCAGAAGACAATATATTGATCCATCTAAAACCTGTTGAGAAGTCTTGGTAGCCATAAGATTTTTTCCCTGATCCTGCTTCTGAGGGATTTATTGATGATGTTAAAGAGTTACAGGAATGGTCTCTTTAATTGTTGGATGACCGTTTAGTATGTCTAGTGGGAGATATGATTACAGAGGAAGCATTTCCAACTTATTAGACTATGCTTAACACTACATGAGGACGGAGGAAAATGGACGCTGGAGGAAATCCAATGACTTCTTGCAAGATGAAAGGGAAGAGGCCACTGAAAAATATTGTGGTGAATAAGGTATTGAGGACCTATTCCTTAATTTTGGTTTGTTTATTTTAGTTTCTGCTTTGTTTGGTGTTCTATTGTTTTGTGATCGGATGCTGAAAATGGATTACTCTAGAGCATAGTTGCTTGTAAATGGTTCTTCGTTTTGAATTGATCCTCTGAGTGCCGTGCTTCGAAAAGAAGATGGTTCACTTGTGAATACGTTCACTTGCAACATGAACCATGTGCAACAAGGTCTAAGTGGCGAGATCTAGTCAATAGCATGTTTCTTGAAGTAGTCTCTTTCTCAGTATTCACATTTCACGTTATGGGCGAAAATGACTTAGTCAAGGGAAACATCTAGTGGCAGTGATTTGTTTCCTTTACTGTTGAAGATTGGCTAAACGATAATCAACATCAGTGGCTACAACTAAGAACATGATTGCTATGATTCTTAGAAATGAATGTGGAATATTTTTCAGTATTGTTTGTTGTTTTCCTATGTTGTTTGGTTGTTTAATAAAGTACAGATGGTGCATAGTTTCATGTTTGGGACCTCCAAACTAAAGAGCGTCACGGGGAGCAGAAAAGAACTGAAAGCAATGTATGGTACTCGAAGTTGGGTTTGTGGTAATCCTGTAAAACCACTGAGGTATCATCCTCTTGGGTTCATGGTACGCCTATAAAACCATAGAAGTAAAATCCTCTTGGTTTGTGGTAATCTTGTAAAACCACTGAGGTAAAATCCTCTTGGTTCATGGTAAGCCTATAAAACCACCGAGGTGAATAGTCGGAAAGTGCTCCTGTCCCTCTAGGTTTATGGTCAACCTTAGAAAAACCATGTGTATCGAGACCATGTAGGCACATGCTCATGTGAAGACCCTTTTTGTGGTGTTCTCATTAAGGGGGGACATCCAGTATTAGGAAATGTATGGTTTTACGAACAATGTAAAAAGAGGGGGAATGTTAGCATTAGTTTAGTGTTAATACATTATTGGACAGTTATAATGTTAGCATTAGTGACCTGGTTTGGGCGTTAACCTGCATAGACCACGTGAAGAAGGATTCAGGAGCATGGTGAATTAGTATTTGCGGCTGGGACGACCTGTCTCACTATTTGAAGGATATTGTTACCTGTTTGGATTTGAAACCTGTCTCTGCGTGGATAAACCAAAAATACACGGCTGAAAATGTTTTGTCTGTTGTTTTTTTTGTAGTCCCGCATGGTAGACCATCCCCAATTGTGTATGGAATTTTTCTATCAATAGAGTGTGAAAACTAATCATAAATATTAGAACAAGTGACTTGTGCATGGGGTTTTCTTTTGCAAAGTTTGTTCTAGAGTGAAGGAAATCAAAAGGTAACCAACTAGACCATTAAGAGCATGGCAACAGACAATGTGGTAACCAACTTGACCATTTGTAGCGTGGCAACAACGAACATGGTAACCAACCAAGTACTCGGTGCATGGGGAAGAGATCTATTTTGTTGGGCGTCCATTTAGAAGAAGAAATTTTCACAGATCACAACCATGGAATCTACTTGTGCTATGAAATGCATGGTTGTATCCAAGTATGGTGGAAGTGGAGCATTTTCTGCTGCTTTTTCAGGTTCCAATCGTGCCAAGCTTGAAGGATCCTCATAGCCAATGAATTTGGTGGCTGGATCTCACAGGGTTTTGATGACTGCAACTCTTCCTCCAAAGGCCAAAGAAGTTGAAAAGGGTAAAATTCATTTCCACATACGCAAGGTTCACGAACAGGTGCTTCATTCCATGCCACCATAGAAGATTGAAATATTTAAATCACTTGAGGGTTGGGCAGAAGACAATATATTGATCCATCTAAAACCCATTGAGAAGTCTTGGCAGCCACAAGAATTTTTTCCTAATCCTTCTTCTGAGGGCTTTATTGATGATGTTAAAGAGTTACGAGAGTGGTCTCTTGAATTGCCGGATGACTGTTTATTCTGTCTAGTGGGAGATATGATTATAGAGGAAGCATTGCCAACTTATCAGGCTATGCTTAACACTTCAGGAGGATGGAGGAAAATGGAGGTTGGAGGAAATCCAGCAACCTCTTGCGAGCCACAAGCGATAAGGCCGCCGACAAATATTGTGGCAGAATAAGGTTTTGAGGACCTATTCCTCAATTTTTGGTTTGTGTTTATTTTAGTTTCTGTTTTGTACCGTGTTCTATTGTTTTGAGATCGGATTCTAAAAATGGATAATTCTGGAGCATCATTTTCTGTAGCATGTTCTTTGATGTGATTTATTTCTTAGTGTTCTTATTTCACATTATGGGAAAAAATGACTTAGTCAAGGGCAACATTCAGTGGCAGTGATTTTTTTCCTTTGCTATTCAAGATTGGCTAAATGACAATTGACATCAGTGGCTACAAATAAGAACATGATTTCTATGATTCTTAGAAGTGAATGTGGAACATTTGTTAGTGTATGTTGTTGTTTTCCTATGTTGTGTGGTTGTTTAATAAGGTACAGATGATGCATAGTTTCTTGTTTGGGACCTTCTAATAGAAGAGCGTTATGGGGAGAAGAAAATCACTAAAAGCAACACATGGTACTTGAAGTTGGGTTCGTGGTAATCTTGTAAAAGACTGAGGTATCATCCTCTTGGGTTCATGGTACACCTGTAAAACCACCGAGGTAAAATCCTCTTGGTTCGTGCTAAGCTTGTAAAACCACCGAGGTAAACAGTTGGAAAGTGCTCCTGTCCCTCTAGGTTTATGGTCAACCTTAGAAAAACCATGTGTATCGAGACCATGTAGGAACATGCTCGTGTGAAGACCCTCTTTGCGTTTTTCTGATTAAGGGGGGGACATCCAGTATCAGGAAATGTATGTTTGTATGAACAATGTAATAAGGGGGGAATGTTAGCATTAATTTACTGTTAATACATTGTTGGATAGTTATAATGTTAGCATTAGTTTAGTGTTAATACGTTGTTGGATAGTTATAACTGTCCTCCTCCTTCCTCCCATAGCCTACAACCTTTATATGGCTCTATTCATTGAATATTATTTCAAGGCATTCTATCAATTTTTATTCTATCTCTTCCTTCAGCTGAGGGGTTGACACGAAACTAGTAACCAAGTGCAATAGCAAGTGAGGTAATTAATTTGACCACAAACTTAAAGCGGGTGGGCTGGCCTTGACAGTCAATAGTTGATTGTATTAGGTAGGTTGAACTTGTGGGGTACTTTGTAAATAGGCTTTACAGGTTTCTATAATAGGAGACATGATAAAGTGTTGAAAATATACCTTTGGATGAGTGCATGAAGAAGAATAAGTTCATTTATAACATTAAAATTATTTATATTAGAGGATGCATGGTTGGTAAAATACTGTGATTGGTCATCTCATTTATTCCACTCCTTTTCAAATTAAAAATAAAAAGACATTTTTCCCTTGGAGTGTAACTTTTTTTTATGGGTGTGGTAGTAGCTACATGGGCAGGGGGAAGAGGCAATGTAACATCCTTATTTAATTACCCCAACCACATCTATTGTGGAGTTTGTTTTTTGTTGAGTGGTTTGGTTTATTTTTTTGCTTGTTTTGTAGATTTTCTTATAGAATTAACGTATTGGCATCATTGAAAGAACAATTGCAATAAATTTTAGAATACTCAAAGAAAAATTCTATGAATTTCTGTAACGGTGAAAGCAAGAGTCCATTTTTTTTGTAATATACATTTTTCTTGTAAGGCTAATAGAATGGAAACATTTGAATAAATTAGATTTGGGCATTTGACAAAAGTATGAGGCAAATTTAAGAACGGATTTGCAATCAGTACCTTCACTATTGTATCCAGTGGTAGTTGTAGGGATTCCATAGATACTTTTTCATTTACAGTGGTTACAAAGGTGGATTGTGTACTCTGAAAGGTATTTTCTATGCTTTCGCTCCGCTTTGACATGTTTTTGAAAAAGTATTTAGCAAGTTCTTTTATTCAAATTTGTTTTTCAATCATATGGTATTTTACTGCAAGTGTATGAAAAATATATAATTTTCAAATATTAAGTGAAATAAAAATTGGTTTATTTTTAAATGAGGATGCTATTGAATAATTGTTATAGAGAGTGATAGGTTTACACATGCTTTGTCATTGGGCGAGTTACCATCTGTAATGTCGATGATGAATTGGTTACCTATTTTTTGGCATGATGTACAAATGACTACTATGGTTGTAGTTTCATAGTGGTCACTAGTGGAAAGTAGCTGATGGATGCTTGAATTTGGGATGAACATATGCTAAGGGAAAATAGAATCAATATATTCTATGGTTGTGGTTTTAGTGATCAGAAATATGAAATCATAGTCGTAGTGGTCATAGCCACTAATTTTAGGAATGGTAAAGTTTGTTATGCAGATGGATTTTTGTGGGATTATCTTATATTCATGGGATTTAATGAAAGGTGCCATTATGCTCAAATTTATTGGAAACTTCAATTTTTTTTCCGTGAGTTCCATACGCAACAGATCTTTTCCTCATTGCTTTTCGAGGACTATTTTATACACAACCATGCTATCGCCATAAAAAATTTCCCCAAATTTGTAGTTGTTTACATCGTCAATAGATATTAATGTAGGGATTTCATTCCTTTGTCTTCACATTATTAGAAGGAAATGAATTAGGAGTGGGTAGCGAAATTGTAAGTAGAGAACAAAATTTGTAAAGAGTATACCTCTTTGGTGATTGTTGTATTGGGAGGTCAACAAGTTGCTTCTGTCATAATAGTTGTAGTAGTAGAAGTTACATAGTAATTAAAAACTACATAAAATATGATATGGTATCATTTGTATATGTATTGCAAGCGTAAAGAACAAATACCTATTCCAATATATTTGGAGATGTACTCTATGTTTGTAATTGATTTTTTAGTATGTATTTTTATTTGTTATGAAACTAGGAATGAAATTAAAAGTGCATTGTGGTCGGTCCAATATGCATGGATAAATTCAATGGTGATTTTTGTAATATCCATATTCACCTAGTAGTGGTCTATTTGTGTGTTGGTATCAGTTGTTGTAATGGTTATCATGAGGAGGAGGTTTTTTGGTGCATTTCATTGCAAAGTTGGAGTTGTTTGGTTTTGGCCTTTACCATGTGAATGTTGAAGTCTCCAACTATTATCAGTTGCATATTGGTTGGTAAAGTAAAGGTGACAAAATCTAAGAATATTGTAATGTTTATTAACGGGCTTAATGGCCTCAAATATATGTTTTATATTCATATATGCGTATTCGAATAGGATATATCAATTGTAATACTTTCAATGTGGGTTGTATTAAATGTTTTAATGTTGTATGTATTGATTTTTTTATTGGAGCATGTAAGAATCCCATGGATATTCATCATAGGAACAACATTGAATATTTGCAAGTGGGATTTATCGTTTGGAATTTTGGGGGTTTGTGTTTCCTATAAAAATACAATGTTTGATTGCATTATTGCGTAATCACATGTTATGTGTTACATATGTAGTGCTAAACTTCTCGTATTGAGTGTGAAAATATGTAAGTGTTTGGGGCTTGGATGTGTGAAACTGCATAATGGTGCCCATTTTAAAGAATGGATAAGCCTATGCATTTAAGTTTCTACGTCACTAGACAATACGAAGAGACTTTTTTGTTGTTTATGTATAAGAAACAACAACTTAATGTTTTTTACACGTGAAGGTACTATGTATAAAAATCCATGGTAATTTAACTTGTGAGGATCAAAAGCCATTGCCTTCATTGTGAGGCCTTGGGCTCTGTGTATGGTTCTGGCATAGGATATTTGTATGAGGAATTGATGGTGGTTAATAATTTTCTTTCTAATCCGTATTTGTTTTTAAATTATTTCTATAGGAGTCCAGTGCTCACTGATATTTCCTATGTCCATGGTTTTCATATTCGTGCACTCGCATTCGTCAATGTTAGTATTGCTAAATTCAATCCAAATTAAGCTTGTTGTTCTAGTTGTAAAATATTTGAATATTCCACCTGTTCCTTTCACTAAGCCATCACATATGTTGTAGTTTCCGCCAATCAATTCTATTTGAATATCTTGTTTCAACATTGTAGTTTCTTGTTGCATTGGTTTTTTACTAGTTACCAAGTCATTGTCAATGAGATTAGTTTCCATGTAGTCAATTGCATTTAGTGTACACATTTATTCAGATAGAAGCATAAGAAATTTCTTATTGTGGTGGTCAATGTAGATATTTTTGTGGAATAATTATGGGAATCTTGGATCTAATCGTGGGGTTCTATAACAGTGGTGGTTTGAGTATTGAATATCTGTAGTTGTTTGGGTGAAAGTCCTAATACTGTTAAATATTGATATGAACATGCAAATTTGTTGTTGCATTAAATGTTCCAATTGAAATCATTTGACATAGTCTTGGAAAAATTTCTATTGTATTGCTTTGTTGTGCATGATTGGATTTTTAAATAACCATGAATCTAGAATTAGTTGGGATTTGTATAAGTCTCCACAAAAGATAGTGTTTACATTTCCAAAGGGCTTGGTTGGCTTATGCATAATTTCGCATAGGTGTTTGTCTATGTTAAATAACATGTGGCTTCCAATTAATGATAATTTATCAATTAGTAGTATTTGTAGCTTGCTATAGCATTTGGTCATTGTATTGAGAGTATTTACGTCTAATGGTAACATTTTTTGACATTCGATAAGGTAGCTGGAAAACATAATAAGTAGTTGAACTATTCACATTGTACTATTATTTTCAAGTGTATGATACGATAATTCCTTTGAATTTTAGGTGGTTGATATTTAATTTCCTATTTTAAAATTGACAGATTGCTTGGTATATTAATTTTGCACTATACATTTTACCTATGGCTACGCCTCTTGTTAAGAATAAACGGAAAGGGTCATTTGGAGATAACAATTTATTTGTGCTGATATCCTTTACTATAAGATTATGTTCTTCATTTAATTGTTGTTACAAAGCAAATACTATTCAGTATGTATTAAAAAAGGTACTTTGCTTATGTTGAATATGTTCTTTTCTTGGTTGTGAACTGTTATCTTTTTTGTAGCATATTGAAGGTCATTTCCAATGTCATATAACTTAAAGTGCTTAGGACCATTAGGTTCATTTACATTTTCATTGTCGAATGTCAGGATAGGGTCATTTTCAATGTTGTAAACAGTGGTATCTATGTTTCCACGTTGAGATTCTACTTTTGTGATGAATTGGTTTTCATTTTCTTTTACCACTGTCTGATATGTAGTAAATGTTAAGCACCATGTGTAAAAATTATCTTTCAATGACACTTTCGGTTCATAATATGGCATAAGAAACATCAATTTTTCTCTGTAATAGTTTTTCAGGGTTGACATGTCTATTGTATCTAACATAACGTATGATTTTTACTTTTATATGGGGTTTTATATTTGCTAGTGTTTGTGTATAGTATCCAAAAAATTTATTTTAGGCAGATGTTGTCTAATTATATAGTCCTTGCATTGTATTTGTCACTAATGGAAGCACACAAAATATTTTGAGAATTGTCATGTTCTTTAGCAAACAACTTATGAGGTTTTAAAATAAATTTCCTATTCGCAATTGGAGATGTATTTATGAAATAAAAATTCTAGATCCATAATGCAATGGAAATGAAAGCATAATGGGCATTGCTTGATGCGTAAACATTTTTTGATAATTAATTAAACTAATTCCTAGGAAGCATATGAACTACATTTCACTTTCATTATTCTTTGTTGGTTCTTCACGTATTTTCTTAAAAGTAGTAGTAAATTTCTCATCTAATATAGTCATGTACGCTGTATAGTAAGTTGCAGTTGAATAAACATCTAAAATGAACTGTGCATCTGGATTTACATACCATATGTTTGGTAGCTTACGGGAAAATGTATTTTTCCACATATCATGTGGATGCCTCTTTAAGATTATGGCAGGACGAGTGAGAAGAGATTATAATAGTGGAAGATATGTTCTCCTACACAAGTTCTGATCTTCAAGAAACGCAGTAATTGTTATGAGGTGGCTATATTTTTTTGTTTGTTTCCCTTGGAAAAATTGTTTTTCTATGTTTCTAGTTATGGCATATGTATTTTATAAATTTTATAGTATATTTTTCTTATCCATAGGCGGCAATGGGAAATTAAATTTTTAATGTGAATGTGCATTTTGTGCATGTTTCTGTATGATTGTGGCTTTACATTTTTTCCAAATTCATGTCCAGTAGTGATGAATTTGTAGAAATATATTTGTGTATAAATGCTTGTATTTCTTCTTGTGAAATATTTCCGTATACAGGAAAATTCTTTATCTAAAGCATAAAATGCACATGCTCATTTCCATGGTTTTGGAATTCTATTACAAAGAAGAAGTCCATGAATTTTTCAAATAGAGTATCGTACTCAACATTAATTTCTTATATGCATTTATCCTATGATTAAAGTAGCGACTAAATATTACTAGGTTTTTCCTTATAATTGCATCGATGTTTTTGTCATCAATGTTTTCATTATACCTTTTCTTTTTACCAGATAGAATGTACAATCCGTTGCATAGTAGTGTCAACATGTGATCAGCACTTGTTAGCATAGTAAAAAATATTGGTACACCTAATTGTCTTATCATTGCAAATATGTTCTTCCCGGTATTTGCTAAATAATTTGATGAAGTTCGGATGGATTTTAAACTTGTGAATCCTACTGATGATTTAAGGATGTTGGACACCCCTGATTTACTTTTAAGGTCTTTGGCATATATGTTTTCCCCTTACAATTGACCTTTGCGCATACATATCCATACACAACTAGATACTTGTTTCAAGATAACTTTAATTCCTCTGAGGAAAACATTGGGAGTGTGAGTTGGAAAATAATTTCTATGATGTAATAGCTCCCATTTTGCTATTTTTTTTAATGGAATCTTTTTGTTATATCATTTTCATCATGCATCCCATAGTATAAAGTAGGGAAGCTCATTTCTTCACATCTCTTTTCCTCAGAAAGGCCTAATAGTTTGAATCCTTATGACGGTGTAATTACAAGAACATTTTCCTAAAGGTCACTTATTGAATGGGCATTTTCATAAGTATATACAACTTATTCTGTGATTGGTTCAACTTCAATATCATGAGGATTGTAACATGTTTCTTTGATATTGTCAATGTTTTCTATTACATTTGCAACTTGGCTTTCAAAACTACTTTCCCAGTCATTGTTAACATCTACATGGCTGTTGATATACAGGGGACATTTACATAGTTTCATTAACACATGTATGACGTAGCTAGGACTAACATTTCCTATTAGATACACACTTTTGTATTCCAACTTTTTTTTAATATGAATTGTAATTGTTTTAGTTTCATTTATTTTCTTTAGCATTACCTCTTGTGCTCTGCTAAAATCAATAGGCACATTAATAAATGTTCCATTAAGGCCAAATTGTGGTATTTTATACCCAAGTTGTCTTATTTGTGCAAATGGCATATGTAAATCAACTAGTCTTTCTTCTAAAAGGCTTAATCTATGAGCTAAAGCTATTTTCCAATTTCTTCTTATGTTAAAAGGAGCAAAAATTTTAGGAATTAATCGATGTTGAATGTCATTATTGCATTGCTTACATATCTTATCCCCTAATTGAAGGTGTTTTATTGATATTCCAATACATACAGACAAAATATCATTGATAGTACTATTGGTAATAGCGGTTATGTATTTTTTGAAATGGAAACAATCACAAAGAGGAAAAAATGTTTTTACATATCTAATAGAGCACAGAGATATATTGTTATTATTTTATCCATTTTTTTTGTTTTCTTGTTACATTGCATGTTCCTGTCTTTTTTTTTTTCCTTATGTCGGATTTTAAATGGTGAAATCTTGTAGCAGCGCCTACATTTTTCTTTAAAGTAGGAAATGGTAATGATGAATGTTTATTACACTTGTCTTATCCACTTTCATTACATTTGGTAAGATGCACCTCCTTCGTCATTGCAGTTTCTATTTTCTTCTTATTTCATTGCATGTTCCTTCCTTTTGTTTTTATTATATGGGATTTTAAATGGCACAATCTTCTACCAACACCTACATTTGACTTTGCATTAGGAAATGGTAATAGTGAATGTCGATTACACTTATTTTATCAACTTTCATTTCTTGTTGTTAGCTGCACCCCCCTTGGTCATTTTATTTTCTATTATTGTATGGGTAGTTGATGAATCCAAAAAGTTTTGAGTATGCATTTGTATGGAATATATCAAATGCAAATGAATTAATGGATCATAATGAATATTCATTGTATTTGTTTTGTACGATATGACATTAAAGGTTCTTTTTGGTTGCAAACAAAGCTCATCTACATGAACAATGCTTTTATTTGTTGCTAACCATTTCTAAATTTTTGTTTACAAAATATAGGAAAGCCATAACAATCCTAAATCGCTACATTCAACAAAAAATAATCATATGGAAGTCCAACCATAGAAATATATATTTGTGGGTCGAAAATTTGATTTTCAAATCGCTAGCCAAATTTTGGGCTGCATAGCTCTAAACACTTGATTGCACATGTATCTTTTCATAAAATTTCATTAGTCGAAGTTTGTTACATATACTGGTGAAGATCTATTGCGTTAAATTTTTCTATTGTCAAAAGACTAATTGCAGTAAACATGCTCCTGCCACAGTCATTACTAAATGGATGTGTTTTTTAGAACTCTATAGATTTCTATTTTAGGAGCAATGGAATTCCAAATACGCAGAAAATCATTATAAGTATGACATAAATTTGTATAGATATCTAGAATTTGTGATGGGCTTATTATTTTATAGAAAAAAATTTCATAGTGGCCACAAGTTGGGTTTCTATTGTGAAATAATATTGAATATGGTGGAGTCAATGAATCTTTGTTGAATTGAAGGTATTTTCTTTTCTGGGTAATTGACCACATAAAAATTGAAATGTCTAGCCATTTTAATACCCAACGAATACAAAATTTATCACCCCATATGCCTATTTCAATGCCATCTCTATTTTCATTTGTAGAAAGCCTCATCCTATGCAGGTAAATGTCTTTCTCATATATCCTATACAAATCGGAAAGCATATCAACATGCAATTCATTTTCATATGATGATATTTTTGTTGGGTCCTTATTATTTAAGCATGATCTAAAATAGTCTAATGCACCCATACACAATTCAATTGATGTATACTAAAAATGCAAAAATACTTGAATTGTGTCAAAAAGACACTCACCCACATTGTAGTTGAATAATGTAATTTGAAATAGATGATCATATTGCAATGCACTTTCAATTTCAACAAATGATGGCATATTTTGTAGTATATATGTTTCCGCATTAATTACTTCCCTCTTGTTTGCGTCTTTATTACTATGAAGTATTGTTACTACTTTGCAAACCAAAGCATCTTTGCAAGTTGTACTTTCATATTTTCTATTTTTTTAATCTATATTATTATGACTTTGATTTGTCTTACGTAATTCGTTTTTGAGCAAATGAAAATTTTTAGACATTGTTTCTATATGCTTTGTAGTTTATTTACCCATTTTTGTAACGTCCTATGTAACCTCAAGTTGAATAACTATAGTGGAAATGGTATTGCAACACAATTTTGTAATTACATGTTCTGCTATGATAGGTTTACGGCCATGTTAAAAATAACATGGGTGGATATATTCATACAAACTAGATGCTACAATTGTAACCAATGTAATGTTCTACAAAATTCAAAAGTGCATGTATGGTATGAAGCTAAAAAAAATGAAAAGATAGTGTAGATGTTGTTACACACCTTCACAAATGTACATGTCAAAGTAATGGATTTTTCTGATAGTTTTTTTGGGTTGTTACGAGAATTTGATGCCTTTTTCCTAATATATGTCATACAACATAAGAAAATGAGCATGATGTATATGTTATTATTAACATTGTAGTTGTTAACAATGTAATTTTATTCTCTTTGTACTTTTCGTGGATTTGATTTTGAAGGCACATTTTTAGGATGTATATGTAGGTCTATGCATGGAATAAAGGAAACAACATTAATACAAATTGATGGGAAAAAACATATATAGGAATATACATAATATCTCTCATCCATACAATGCATAATTCAAATTGCAAAAGCACTGACCTTTACAATAATGCCACTCTTGTCATGTACTCACCAACATAAAGGTAATAGTAATTGCAAGCACTTTGATAATTGTACCTGAAAATAAAATATGCAAAAGAATATTGACTATTCTTAGTTTGCATATGACGACGTAAATAGAAACATAACATTAAACAATTGACGCATCATCAACTACCTGTAATATGAAAACTATGAATAGGAAATTATATTTTTTTTAACCACATAAATAGATGTCAAATTATTTCAATGCGTTTTCCTGTAGTAGTGCTCAGTTGTCTCATAAAAATGTTGTCAATTTTTCACCTACTGCAACAATTACTGATCAAAGCAAAAGGAAGATGAAAACTTTTCAGTTTTCCATGTTGAAAAAGAAAGTAACTGTATTTTAAAAAATGTATATCTATGTGTATGCAACGGATGAAGGAAACAATTTGATTAAATCAGATTTTATATCTGTAATATGACAACGTGGCAAAAACATTATATGTGCAGGTGTATGCATGGAAGAAAGGAAACACACATAATATGAATCAATGGTAGTCATTGCAAGGAATTTGATAAGTGTACCTGAACATAAAGTATACAAAAGTATATTGACTATTCATAATTTGCATATGACAAAGGAGATAGAAATATAACATTAAACAAATTTTGAATTTGAAAGTTGGATAATTTTATAACCACCTGAGATAAATGCCAGATTTTGTCTATGAGTAGGTGTGTTGTGGACTTGGGTTTGTATTTCATATCCATACTGCTGAAATAGCCATATGTGTTTTAACAAGATCTTCAGAAACTACGTGTATCATTCATTTTTATAGCAGCTGGATAAATAATAAAATCACAGTAAAATTCATTAAAAATAATAAGAAAAATCCTTGCTGCATAAAAGGCCAGGCAACCTTTGGAGGGCCTTTCTCTTTTGATTTTTTATAGGATTTTGTTGGCAGCATAAAAAAGTGTAATTGTATTAAAAATTATGGTTGATCAGCAATTCTAGTAACACACTTTGCTTCTTTGATATTGACTTCAATTCTAGTGCTAGAGGCCTCTTAATTTACTCATTCACTTTACTTTATAAAGCCCCCAAAATAAATCCTTTTTTTTCATGTATAGAACAAAATAAAGGAATCTACTATGGCAATATCAGTAATTACCCTCTCTTAGGTTCGGCCAAAGAATTTTGCTGGCAGTAATTTTTAAATTATCAATTATCAAAGAAAAGGACGAGTTAGTCTCTTTTCCCACACTCTAAACATGTGTTTTAGAACTATTCCTGTAAACATTCTCAGTATATGAGAATTTTTCATCATTTATACTTTTTGATGAACTTCCTTTCTTAAATTTGGTCACTAAAACCTAGGAACGAACTTTAGGAAAAAAATTATATTCAGAGCTTTTTGATCAGTGCATTTATTTCAGCTAGGCATACATATCTATTTTTCTAGCACCCATATTATTGAGCTTCAAAAATTCAAAGTTTGTAAGCAAGCAACATCCTTGTTCGGAAGCCTTCATATGTAAGATAGCTTGCTGGTTTTTCTCAAGGAACTTTGTTTTAGATGTTTGGTCAATAGCCTCTTTTTCTTCTTGGATTTCTTTTGTTCGACATGTGACTGGCCTAAAAGTTGGCTATTTGAAGCTAAAACATGAGATTTTAATCAAAGTATTATATCGACATTAATATTGTATTCAAATTCACTCAGCTGATTTTAGAGGAAACTTGTTCCTCTGTACACAACTCTTGAAGAAAATTTACTAAAAGCTTTAATAAAATAGAAAGTACCTAAATAATTAGCATCTAATTAGATGTTCTTAAGTCACTACCAGACCATTGTTATTCTGGTTTCTTAGGTAGGGATTGAATTTGAATCCCTCGAAGGGATGGAATTTGATACAGATCACATTATTTACTATCAATTTGAGAGCACAAGTAAAAACTCCAGCTGATTTGCAGCATGCGACACCTATCAACTACACCTTTATAATTAAACCATTGCAATTGAATAACTTTAAAATTTTTTTTGTTCCTTTAGAACTTATGAAGAAATCTTAATATTTTGTCATACTTAAAAATTACGTATAATTACGTTAAAAATAGTAATGGGAAGTAAGACATACAAGAGGAGAACCAAGAAGTAGAGAAGAAAACTAGAGTAGTTAAATCTTCATCCTCATCTTTGGATTAGACCACCACAGTTTGAGGCAGATCTATCCATAGGTGCTGAACAATGGTCGTTGAATTTTCTCCATAATGTGTATATGCTCATTCATCACATCCAAAAGTCTTAAGGAAAGAAGTGGAATGAGGCCGTGAGTATGAGTACTTAGTATCAAATATTGTATTATGCTGGAGAAATGAAGTCCCATTGCCAGTTACTGATGCCTCCATATTTCCAGCTCCCTAGCAATTACATGTTCATTTATTCTTATCCTGGTATTTCCCAAGTATGGCATCAACATATGACTATTTTCTTCAAATTTTGTTTACTCTATCTCGAAGAATAATGCATCCAGCTCTTACGAAATTCTTAGAAATTCAAACAAGCAATTCCTAGCACATGACTTTCAAAATTTCTCCAAGACCTCAATCTCAATGTCTTGCTCAATTGATTCTTCTGCCAACTCTACCCTTACCATTTTTTCCTCAGTAGTATTAGGGCGTTTGATATGTTTTGAGGGAACACATATCATTCATGCCCCAGTATTCATTTCACCAATATATTCTTCTATGAATTAACTGGTCAAATATCCTTCCGTGTAATTCTCAGTCACCTTTTGTGGAGTATCTCAGGTATAAATTTTGCACAGATTTTAAGCTTGGTAGGCATAGAATAAGACCGTGGGATTGGAACTGAAAATATTTTACTAGTAACAGTAAATTAGAAAATAATCTAAGAATGTATTCTAGGTTTCTTTACAAAAAATTAAAAATAAATGAGAAGGCTATGCTGAACGAAAAATGTTGGATAAGAAATGAATAAAGAGCACTAATGTGCCGAAAAATACATGTCCACTATTTTACTTACCAATTTTCCATAGGATTGGTAAAGAGGTTAAAATATGGCCCACATTCTATTATTAGCAACAAAATTAATTTATAACAAATACATTTAAGGATGCAAGACAACTATATTGTTTTTCTTGCAAATAAGGAAAACATTAGTCTTTTTGTTGCCGAGTGGATATGCCTTAGCATCTTAATCTTTAATGACGAATATATCATAACACTAATTTTCTTTGTATTTCCAGTCCAAACTCACAAGTAATTTACAACTCACATGGATATGGATAATCCTACATTAAAATTAAAAATGGAGATAGTTTTTAGAATCCTGGAAAAACGAGGCATTTAACTACTTTTGGTTTCTGGGTAAATTAAAATAATATAAATAATAATAAACTGAATAATTGTAATGCCCACTCCTCTTCAACATTGATCTTGCTAGGATTTTTTCTTACTTTGGATTGGAGACCTAGACCTTGTTATCATACTTGATTATTAGACATTGATAAATAGACATTATTATATTTGATTAATATTTTGATAGAAATTATAGATATTTTGGATTACGGGTATGTGGTGACTCGTAATGTAAATTATATGCATGGATTGATATTTAAGTATTGACCATGACCTAGAGTTACTAATTTATATGCATACAAACACATTGGATTTTGTTAGACGATCCAACTACTATTGTGATTTCATTATTGATTGATGAAATGATAGAATTGAAACATTTTGAAATTGTGAACAATTGGTGAAACTACTTGATTTTAGTGATGATTTAGTAGTGTTATTTGATGATTTGAATTGATATGTATATATATATATATATATATTTTAATTTACTTTTTTTTTATGTCATTGATATGGTCACAAGGCTAGAGAGATATTGTTTTGATTTTTGCTAGAAATTGTAACACAACAAACAAAAGGGGATAGGATACCAACAATGAAATAATTTTGGGTATTAGAAATTGGTCACCTTAGACATTTGTGTTTTTGTATGTTGTTAGATTGTTAGGAGGTTCCCTAGGGGGAGTGGCCTCAAATGTGACAAAAGGTAAATGTATTGCTACCTTTTAATTTTAATTATTTTTGTGAGCATGTGATTTGTTATTGTAATGTGATTCACCTTATTATTGTTAGTTAATATGCTCTGATTTTAGTTAGTTAATCTGGTCAATTAAATTAATATGGGATATGACCAAGGGGTATTTAATTTTTGTAGATTATCCTTGAGTTTATTATAGATTTGAAAATATTTTTATTGGTTTTAGTGTTGTGTACTCAACCTTGCATGTAAAACTCAGATTTTATCTTAATGATTATTTTTGGAGGCTTGTGGGAAAAGTTAACCTTGTCCCACACCTCTTAAATTCATCTACAACTATACCTATGGGGTAAGGGGTTAAAATTAGGCCCCATTATGTGATTTGGAGGCTAAAAAAGTGAAATTATTGCTCCTTCTTACAAGATCTTTTAATTATGTAATTTGGAGTATAGATTTTGGTTTGTGTGTGTAAGGAGAACTTGTCATATTCTCACCCATGAATTTATGAGCTTTGGATTTAGTGTTTGAACTTGCGATGTGGAGTTGAGGAGTGATGTGGCATCCTATATGGAGCCACCTCACCCTCCTCTTCTTTTTTTCTATTTATTCAAGTTTATTTGATGGTTTTGGGGTTATATGTTTTATTTTATCTCTTAATTTTTTTAAGGATATTGCTTTTGGAGCCTTTGTTTTAAGATTTTAAGAATGTTCTATGCTTTTTATAGACTTGTAAAATCTTGGAGCTTGTGCTTGTGGATTGGATATGCTTGAAATGACAAGGTAGGGATTTCACCAATGCATTTTATTTTTATTGTTATGTAAATGATTGTCAATGGATGAATGTTGGGTTTTTTGGTTTGGGGAATAGAATGGCCTTCACGTTGTTTAAGAGAAATAAAATGGGGATATATTGAGGGAGGGATAAGAGTTTATGTTATGCATTTGGAGGGATTTTTGGGTTGGGTGTCCCACCTTGTGATAATAAGAAAGATTAATTATTTATCTTGTTATGTTTATTGATGAGGTCATAAGAGTTTTGCGGGAGACATAAGAGAACTTGAGGGAGGCATAAGAGTCTTGAGGGAGGCATAGGAATCTTTTTGATATGTGATTTGAGCTTTTGGAGGATGTTAAGGTGGGCACCTAATCCCATTGGGAGGCATAAGTGATTCCCCATGTTTCTTCTTTCCATTGGATTGGATTGCAAGACTTTATGCTTGGAAAATTTTTATGTTTCTTCATTATACTTGTATTGTGCTTATTGTGTTGAAATTTTGTGTAAATGGTTGTTGTTGAAGCCTTATAAAAGTTACGAAGGTTGCCTGATATTTCTCATTGCTTCATTTTTGGGGCTCGGGGGATAATGAGGGGGATGTCTTCTCCTTCTCATTGGATTATTGGTTGGGTGTAAAGCATTTCCTATTTCCCTTATTTTTTGTTGTGTTGGAATTTTGAAGAAATAGAGGAGCTCAAATTGTCATCTTAGAAGAGTTGTTTTGTGGAAGACCAAGAGAAAGAAAAATAAAAATAATTATGTTTTGTAAATCCTTACCATGTTGTCTCCACTTAAGTGGGGGGCTTGTAACTGATATTTTAAGAGTCTCAACTTCTTGTAAATGTATTTTGTAAGACTAATTTGTATTGGTTATTTGAGAAGTTTTCCTGTTGAAAACTAAGCCTATGAAATTGTAATGGATTTGATATTGAATTCTCTTCAAACCTGTATATTTAGATCAAAAGCGTATTTTATTTATTTATGGAAACCATCCTTATTTGGAATGGGAAAAGCTTATTTTGAAACTCAAATATTTGACTCAAGAGTGTAATATGATCTCATTTTAAAATATTAGTGTTCTTGTAACAGATATGTATGTTGAAGTTATACTTGTTTTCTTTGGTAATGGATGTCATTGTATTGATAAAAGAAAGGAAATACCTTATTTATTGTATTATTAGTATGTGGAATGTTGAAATTATAGTAAAACATTATACAAGTTGTAAGGAGAATGTTTTATATTTACAGCTTCAACTCAAATAAATATTCCTATTTACTTACTTTGGGTTAAATAAAACGCCTTTAAATTTAACTATTCCACATATAAATTGATAGGTATAAAACTATATCTATTTTTCCTTATATATCATTATACAACTAAACTTGATTTGATTGTGTACAATAAAGTAAAAGTAAATTTACAATTACAATTATATATATATATATATATATATATAAAATTTAATATTGAAAAATGATATAAGACTAAGCCGAATGCGTTTATATATTAGAGTTTGTTTATATATTAAACAAAAAGTTATAAATTTAAATTTGGTACGACTGATACGGCCACGGATGTGTAGTTCATGGTAAAAGGCTTTGGGTAGGAGGGCACCAACCCCACCCAACCTATATAATATATGGGGTCGGGATGGGATAGCGCCCTCCCCTCGCAAAACCAATATAAAAACCAAATAAAATATATGTGGCCGATGCATTTTTATAAACTATGCATTGGTGTGTGTGTGTGTGTGTGTGTGTGTGTGTGTGAGTGTGTGTTTGTGTGTGTGTGGGTGTGTGTGTGTGTGTGTGTGTGTGTGTGTGAACGAATACATAAAATCAAGCCATATAATTAGGCCACCATATATAAATATAAATATTGCATGTTAAATATAGGTTTATTTAAAAATATTTACAAAACAAATGTTAGTTTAAATATACATGTGTGTGTGTGTGTGCGCACACATCACACATACACATATATAATATAAATACATATATGTATATATACTCAAACCCTAATCCATTGAATATATATCATTTTAAACCAGAGATATAATTGGGCAAAATGCCCATACCTAAATAGGGTAAACTCAAGAAAATACGTAAATAACAAATGATAATCTGGGAAAACACTAGGAGATGAATACAACTTAATATAAGAAACCAAAAATTTGTTTATCCATCAAATAACTTGGCAAACCTTCCATGGCCTCCATGCTCTCAAAATATGCAAAACAAAATGGAGAAAATGAGTGAGTTTATGGTAAAAAGAAGAATAATAAGACCTCATAAGGATATTTAGGGTTCCTTTGCAAATACATAGATTTAAGGTTCCTCATCCATTTAATTTAAGGGTTGGGAATAACCCCTACATCACTTTAATGGGAATATTTGTGGGAATATGATTTAGTAAATTGTTATAGGTAATCGGTGATTGGGGCCAGTTAAGGGTAATAATTTGTGACATGTATTTTGATAGATAAATGATTTTGTAAATGACATCACAGTTAGAAGGATAAATTAAATAATTTTGGGAAAACAGGCAACTTAAATAATAAATTATAAGAGTTCATTAATGGGAGTTAACGGGAACCATATAAAGGGATTCAAACCTGAAATGGTTCAAAAAAAATTCATAATATTTATTTATTAATTTAGTTATAATAACCTAGAAGATATGTGGAACTTATTAAATGAGAAATATTTAATTTAGTTGTTAGTTATGTGGATGCAAACCCTTTTAAACAAAAAAAAATTATTCCATAATTTTCTTAATTAATTATTGGGATTTATATTGGGTTTTGTGCTACAAAAATGTGGGCGTTATAACAATACACAAAATTGAATATGAGATTGAAGATTTGATAACCTTTTTGTAGGATAAGTATCTATAAAACTCACAGTACCCTTTGAGCATAGGTTTTTTATTCTATCTTTCGTAAACCAAAATCAAAAGAAACAAAGGCAATATTAGTGCTAGAAACATGCACCATACTAAATGAAACACCCAAAGTGGGAGGAAATGGGAAATATTGTGTATTTTTTTTTTCTATATGGATATTCTTTAACATATGAATCCCATATGTCCCCTGTCGTAGATATCTCTCCATAAACTCTCTAGAGCCCCCCTAGAGAATCTATACATAGCCTAAAGTATACAATGGAGAATGGAGAAAGAGGACAAAATTTTATGTTATTGGCCATTCAAAGAAACGAAGGCTATTTAGTGAGTTCACATAAACTCGTAATTTAATAAGCATCCATAATTCTATCTTTCTTCACACTTAGTTATGATAAATGCCATGTTATAAGGGAAGATTCACTTAGTTTACAGTTTTTTTTTTTTTTATCATAATAGACACCGAGAGAGGTGTTTAGATTACCACCGTAAACCCTAAGGCAATATAAATTTAACACCCTTGTTGTAAATGATTTATTGTTTATTGGGAAAAACCCAGACTATTTGGATTTTAAATTTATTTATTTAATATACCCCATTTGAATAAGTAGATATCCATAAACAAAAAGAACTTAAAACTATTACAAGAAAACCAAAACTAGAATGTAAGCCATCCAAATCTAAATAGATAAGTTAGAAACAAGAGACTATAAAAAACATAACTCACAATATTTTCTAAAAAAACTTGTAAATCTGCTACATCTATAGGAAAAATATGAATAACATCTAGCACAATTTCTTGCATAACATTAAATCTCACTTAGAAATATAAAGTGGGGTTTCTAACATCAGGAAAATACAAGGAATCTCAAAAGGGGAAGCTCCTATATGCTCTAATGGCAAGGAAAATGGTTTTAACTAACAATTGTACATAAGGGAATTTTTTACTGAACTCCGTCCAAGAAGGGGATAAAGTACCCAACTCCTACAATCATCCAATATACTGTAGGCACAAAATTTTTATTGTTTCCTTGTTTATGAAGATGTCCTAACAATTTATCTTCACATAGGGGTGTTTGTAGAAGCAATGGAAGTTACAGGCCACACGCTAAAGATGATAATAAGCAAGATCTATTGAGGCCTATGGATTGTGTTAAGAAAGAAAACAAGTTAAGAGATGTTGAAAATATGGATGCAAAAACAAGTGATTATATAGATGGAAACATGAGGGATTCCAGTGATTCATCAAATTCTCCACTGGATTTTATGTTTAGAAGAAGAGAAAAATTAAAGTTGCAACTGAACAAACTCCATATAGAAGTGTTACACCCAAATGCAGATATAGACATATCTTCTTTCCATGCATCTCTTGTAAATTTTGAAGATACTAATCATGTAAATGAACTGGAATGGTTACCTAATAAAGAAGAAATATAATAGGGAATAAATCATTTAAAATATGATAAAACATCAGGAAGGCAATCATCCAATGGAAAAGGCATGCCATTTGTCTCTTTGTTTCGTAAGAAAATAATGTATTTTCCTACAAAAATTATGGACAACAATATAGAAAAAGCTTAGTAAATTCAAGTAAATAGTGACAATTTTATACCGGTGACTTCCACATTAATAGATATTCATCTTTGTGACATGAACAACAATGTAGAGACCAAAGGTAAAAAAAATGTAGACATAGATAGTTCTCTGCATCTAGGATGATAGAAGAGGTAAGCCACGATGATCCATGGGGGTCAAATAACCGTACAACGGCTGCAATTTCTTAGGCCAATAGAGGAAAATAAGAAAACACCTAGAAGTAATTGAACACAACCATTGTTTTCCCTCCCTACATCTACAACATACATTAAGCAGGATAAATGAAAATGGAAAATGAAAAGAAAATAGGGAGAGAACTCTTCCTCACCGTACGCACATCTTCCACATCTGTTGTTGTCTTTGTGGACACAGACTCAAAACAAAATGAAAATTATATATCCAAATCCATAGGTTCCCACAGCAAACCCAACACACATTTAAAAAAATCCTTGTTTCCTTAGACACCACCATGTACACAAGGTTACTGCATGGAGGAAGTCTGGTGGGCATCTCATAGCAGAAGAACAATGGCCATTGTAGTGACTGATGGGGAAACAATTGTATAAAATACCTCAAATACATGTCAATCTAGAAGAGGCCAAGAAAGCTTTATTAAAACCGGTCATATCTGTCGTGAACGCTAGAGTGAAGTCAGGAAATGAGGGAAAAAGATTCAACTAATCATCAATGAGGGAATTGAAACATTTACCTTCGACTACCAATAATTAAATGAAATATTTACACAAACATTAGGATATGTATATGGTACCCCAGTCCGACATAAATTAATAGCATGAGGCAAAAAAATTAGTATCCTGCGCGACAAGTACTAACAATAAAGAGTTGTTTATTGCTTTTTTATGTTTAATTTATATCTTATGGTTCAATGTACTATTTTTTGCTTGACAAAAAAATTGATTGGACACCACTCTAAAAGGTTTTAGATATTTTAATACATTTTTTCCCACCACTTTTAATTAGGTGTTGAAACATGTTTAGATGGAGAAAATAGATTCTGAATTCTTAAAACCCTAAATATAACGTGACACATTTAAATATTGCATTAATCATAGTACAAGTATTTATTTTGATGTACAAATACATTTTATTAATGGAACAATTGAGGTGTTTGAGAAAATGTAGTATACAATATATATTGTTATTCAATTTGAAAAAGGAAATGTGTCATAAATTATCAAAAACTTCTCTTTCAAAAGTGACATAGCATAATTCAATTAATTTTTACTTTAAATTATTATACTCAAACATAATTTATAAAGAATATATGGACCTAAAACAGGGATATTGTGAATTATTCATGATTAAAACTTTTATAAAAATGTTCCTATATTATTTTTTATGACCCCTCTTTTATCTTTAAGATAATATCCCTTTCTTCTTACTTGCCTAAATGATATGTTTTTATCACAAAACTATACACATTTAAAATTGCATATATATAGTTTTATGTTTTACATAACCATAATTATGTAGTTATTAAGTAAATTTATATAATGGGCCTTAATAACTTTTAGTTTCCCATTTTTTATTAGTTTGTTATCATATTTTTCATTCTTTATTTGTAAGATTTATAATAAATATGGACCTAATTAAAAATTAAAAAGTATATAAATACATAAATTTGTGCATTTGTGTAAATAAGACATCAATAAATTAACATGTGTGTGTGAAAAAATTCCGAAATGTATTATATTATTTAAAATGATAATTATAGAAAGATGGTTAGTATTCATGGTCCATAATTAATTTTTTTTGTCTAACATACGAAAAATACAAATTAAAGAGAATCCTCTAAAAATAAAGAAAATTATATTTATTTAAAGAACATAAATTTTTTTTATACCTACCAAAATGAGGAGCTTTAGTCACTCTAATGTTAAAGAATAATAAAACTATATTAACAAAAACCTTGACTTATAGATTAATATGTTTAACTTAATTCATAGCCATTATTTCTTTCTGATTTTCTAAATATACCAAAGTATTTGTTTCCTACAAGTCACCAATTTGCAAATCTAAAATTACAAATGAATTGGGACTAAGATCTATCCATAGAATGATGACACTTATTTCCTTTTAAGATTTTAGTTTTTCCTTTAAAAGTGAATTTCAGAGTTTTATTTCCCCTTCCATCCATCAAACTGAAATTCTTTTATATCACTCTCTTTTTCAGAAACTGCACAACCTTTATTTTTTCAATATTTAAAGTTTGGTGACTTGATGTAGCCTAGAATCCATTGTGAAAAATCCAGGTGTGCTTGCACATCACTCAGCCTAAGCTGAGCGCTCACCCAAAGCATGGAAAGGTATAAGGCTCCTCTTTAGAGTTATTTGTATAGGATGTTAGTGTGATGATGTTAAAGAATATTCTGATCCATAACCAAATATAAATATTTCAAAGTGGATAAACCAAATCTAGATATTAGATAATCATGAACTAAACAATAATAATAATAAGGATAACCATACAAGAACAAGATTTATTTATATCTAACACTTGTATTATCTAGCCAATGTACTGCATTGCATCAAACATTGTAAAACACATAAGCTTCTTACACTATAAAGTATCTCCATGAGTCATGCACGTATTAAGATCAGCAACATAAATCTACAATAATTCAGTCTCTCCCTAAAATACATAGTTTAATACATATTTATAGAGGTGGGGTCTTTTCCTTCACTACCCATGCACGTCTCAAAATAGGTCACATAATGAAAATAGCCATGTGCCTTTAAAATGGCATGCACAACATGAAATTTTTCTAATAATAGATGTCATATCATTAAATCTAAGAAGAAATCCTATTGTTAGCTTAAACCATGCATGGCGCTTAACAGTCGCTTGTTCCAAAAATACTATTATGTGTCGTGAAAGTCTTCATCTCTATGTTTTTTCCACATGCTATCTCCAAAAAAATCCCTTATCATAAATAAGGACTATGTTCTGAGCCAAAGTATTCTGCCACGTGTTTCCTTACCTATCTTCCCACACATTCAAAAGCACCTTTTTCCTATTGGTAGCAAAATTTAATCTTCTTCAAAGGCCGAGCAACATCATGGGTTTGAAAAGACACTCAGAGGTAAATAGATGATTATATATGTCATTTTATAGCCAGGGAAGCAGTGTATCTGACCTTTTAGCACTCAAGCTCTGAGAGGAGTGGGTAGCACCTTAAAAGGACATGATTTGATCCTAACTATTTTAGTTTGTGCCTTTTAACCAAGGTAAGAGAACCTATTTTGTAACCTCCATTATTGAGGAATGCCGGTAAATCCTTCTTTTGTACAAATTTTATAGAGAAGACCTTAAGAAAATATGATCAACACACCAAATCTGACTCTCACCAGTTGTCACTTCCAGATTATGGAGATATTTTCAAAACAAGGCAAATGAACTAAAGACATTTGGAAACTTGATTGTTTCTGCATGTTTTGGTACTAGAAACTATGCACTGGTATACACACAGGGTCCAAATAGGGGTGATAAGGGTAAGATTGGATGTTTTAAATGGATTTTGGTGGGAGGTGAGGCATAGTGAACTTGATTCACCAAATCCTTGAGAGATTTTATAAAATGGAAAACTAAACCAATAGAATGCCATAGAATAGCTAAATTTTTTCTTTAACCAAAATATGTGCTTCAATGGAGGCCCAAATTAACACTTTTTCCTACAATCTATAAGATTCTAACACAAAATCTTGAGTTAAAGAACCCAACAAAGCATCAAGATCTGAGCCAAATCACGCCTGAGGTACACCCTGAGGCTTATAGATAATCTCTATCAAACAGATGAAAGAAAAGTGATTTTAAATCATTTATTTCACTCCTAGATGAAAGCTCTCCTGAGAAATGAAACTGAAGATGCCACTAAACTGTCACAAGGATTGAGACCTATGTGATTGAATCATATTTTTAATACAAGATTGCAATAGAAACAAGAAAAACTACTCGCATACATTCAAAGATGAAACAAACACATTTTTCTCAAGATCAAGACATAATAACTCGAGTTTGATTAAATTTATCAGTAGGGGAAAATTTCTAGAACAATCTCAGAGCTTATCAATGGTTGTACACTCGCAACCACCTTGACACAATCAAAATTAATATAAAAGAGATATACAGGCTTCTCAAAATACGGGCTTTGTCAAATTTTCCTCTTGGGAATTTTCTTCAACCTCTAACACTCCAACTTATAGAAAAAATAAGAAGAGAGAGAGAGAGAGGGAAAAATGGAAATCCTGAAAAATGTCCTTCAACCACTAGTAAGAGGTATTAAATGGAGTGAAATTATGTTATGTTACTTGCAAAAGGATCCCCATACTATCCCATGACTTGCATCAGTGAAAGAATGATAACCATGCCTCTTAATTGCACTCCCAACCACCAAATAAAACACTTTTCTGAACCTGGTTGCATTCTTCTACAAAATATCTATCTATCCTTCATCAAATCTATATTTTAAAATTTTTTTTGCATCACACTCAGAGGCATGATTCTAACGGTACTAATTTTGTGTAATTTTGTTGAGAAGTGAAAAAGTTATGGCCTTTTGAGTGTGAGTAGCTATTTTGGGTCTGCCAGACATCTTTTGTCATTTGACAGGAATAAGAATTAATTGACTAGAGCTGAATATGTTTCTTTTATTTTAATATATCTACCCTCATGAAAATTAAGAAATCCAATTTATGTGATGCAGAGGACATCATGCTCATTCCAGAAAGTCCAATTTTATGAAAATCAGACCTCAGAGTCAAAAGTTATGGCCATTTGAAGTTCAGGAGGTCAAACGTTGAATTTTTCTCTTCACTATGGCTATTTCAGAAAAATTGGGTCCATGTGTCCTAGCTGTCCTAGACACATTCTTCCACATCACCCGATTCAGTCTTCCTTGTCCTTACACGTCCGTCGTTGACCGGGTCGTTAGGGCGTTGACCTCCGCATTCTCCGCAACGTATGGTTCCTTTAGCAAGCTTTTCACCTTTGCATGTTCTGTGTGTACCTACGTCCCAACTGTCCCGCAGACTACCTGGGAAAAAAATGTCTAATTTTTCTGATTTTCACTACCTGCTACCATTTTAGATTTTCGCATCCCACGCGTACCTACGTCCCAACTGTCTCGCGGACCGCTTGGGACAAAAATGTCCTATTTTTCAACAAAACACTAGAATGAGCCCATATTTCGTATTTTTTAAAATTTTAAAATAGGAAAAATGGTAGAGCCCGCGGAATTTGAAGAAATTGAGGCAAAAAAGACAGGGAAAACTCGAGGACTTGTTCGAGGAGGGACATGACCATGGATTTTTGGAAACAACTCGAAGCATCTCAAATGGAAATAAAAGCTTTCAGAAAACCCACTTCGAGAGGCAAAAAATTTCACAATACGTAGATCAGAGGAAAATAATGGAAAATGGGGTGAGGAAGATCTGAGCACCAACAAATCCCATGTGCACATCTTTTATGTGTCTTCTCCTTAGAGAAACATTCTTTCTACTTAACATTACCCCACACTAAATTACATTTATGTCAAGGAAATTGGATTTCTTTCTGATGTTCCCAATAATAAGAATAAGGAATGAAGGAATTAATGAAACATTGTACAAAAGAATTTATTTGAACTCTGCAACACCCTCTTCTTCAATTGGGAGGATTAGCTCTAGATATTCATCCTCTAATGTTAGTCAGTCACTTAGCACATTCCTTTCCTTCTCTAGAATATTTGTGGCTATGGCATCCATTTCATCTTGAGTAATCTTCTCTTTCTCATTATGTAGTACCCAGATAAAATTGGCCATACCTGACATCATTCCTTCTAAGAGGTCCATCTTTTGTGCTATGAGCTTCCCAATCTCATCATGTGTAATTATTATTATAGTAAATTAGTGAAATAATCTCTTTTTGTGGATCCAAGGTTGTTGCGAGGGTCTGTGTATCTATTTCATTCTTTGTATTAGATCAGATTAATTTCTACATTTGGTACCAGAGCAGGGTAAATCTGTCTCAGATGATCTCGTAAGTTTTGTTTCACCAGTTCTAATCCTTTTACGTGCCCAAGTGTCTCATCAATTTACTTCATCATTTTTATAACTTCATTATATTCTACTATAGTTCTAGTCCTTATTATTGCTTCTGGTGCTGCACATAAATTAAGAGCTTAGTCAAATTTCTTCAGCTCATCCTTCAAAGTTTGGAGAAATTCGTCATAAGTTGAAATTTTCCTAACCATAGAGGACCTTGATCTCTTTGCCTCTCTTTCATAATCTCTTGGTGCGGGAATTTGAATTTGTCTGTCAACTAACACCAAATCAACCAAAGTGCGCAAATAATGCATAGAAGAAGGAAATGTTTATGGAACCTAGGATTCTAGATGAGGCCTTGTTCTAAGTATGTGATCACCAATTTCCTCTTTTGTAGCATCACCAGTTCTAATCCTTTTACGTGCCCAAGTGTCTCATCTTTCATCATTTTTATAACTTCATTATATTCTACTATAGTTCTAGTCCTTATTATTGCTTCTGGTGCTGCACATAAATTAAAAGACAAAATAGAAAAATACAACATATATTTTTTGAAATGTTCAAAGTAAAGAACGAAATTACAGGAGGACACAAAGGCTAAAAATAACTCTTCAAACAACCTGACACAACTATGACCACATAGGGAACACAGAACATCCAACACCCATCAAGAAAAATTCACTTTTCTCTTTAACAAGGCACCACAAAACAAGACTAACCACAATACATAGCCTCAATTAAGTGCAGCCCACGGTGTAAAATCCTTTAAGGTTATGCATTTTGCTAAAAAATGTCTTTCAAGACCTGACTTTATGAACTAGAAGATTCATGTTTGAATTGACCATTTCTTCTTACCAAGGTGAACTTATTAATTTTATACTATTGACTAATTAGCTTTAGAACAAGTTTTCAGAATGAGGTTCATCTAAAGGCTGGCAAAACTGGATAAAATCATTTGATCATAAGGGACACCTTCCATCTCTCATAAGGTTGCTAAATGATACCCAAGCTACAAAATCTTGATCCAGACCTTCATTGCACAAGGTGATGAGTGCAAGATCCAACTAGAGTGGAATACCATTAAGGTTCAGAAATACAACATCTTGGTGTAAGGATCAATAATTAACCATGCTTAAGAGAAGATTACAAAGGAACCATGGAAAATGTTAGAGAGAAAAGGTCAATTTATTTCATCATCATGATCTCCTTAGTTATTAACCAGTCTTGTAAAGAGACTTAAGAGTTCAACAGGATTTGGGTAATAACCTCATTTAACATTTTCTTGATTTGGTTCGAAAAAGAGGATAAGGTTTAATATGTAGCTTAAGGTTAGTGAGGGTGGATTCTTTTACACTGGAAAAAAACTCCTTCCTTTCTAATTAAGGACTCCTAAATTTACCTATAAAAACACAACTTCATTATTATCTTATTCATCTACATATTCATTTTATTGTATTTTTTATTAACTTTAGAAAAACGATTACCACCCACTAAAATATACATAGAATTACACTCATGCCAATACCATTGGGGGGGTTATATACCAGAAAGTTTTAAGAGTAGAAAGAAGAAACGACCATTGCGAATCGAGAGAACTAAACATGGTTATAAAATTTCTATTCAACATGGTACACAAACCAAAGGTGTCAAAAGATTCGATTAAATTTGGATGAGAACAAGAAGGTAAAAAAAATGGTCAACCATGCTACAACATTTTTACAACTGAAATAATATCATAAAGAAAGTATACATAACAAGGTGATGATTGAGTTTTATTCCTCACAAACATAATTACAATTCCTGCTACAAAAGCACAAGACAAATTTATTTCACACATACTGAAAAATCCAATGCAAGAGGCCTTCAAAACTCCTTTACAAGAACCACATCAAGATTTACAACACATTTGAAATTCGTACAAGAAACTTCATAAATCAAACTGATGAAACCTTTAGGACTCTTTCCTTTTATCTACTCACATAATCCATTTGCACAAGATTTAACTCGAGTCAGTTCGCAAGAATTGAGCATGTTAAGACTACCCAATGCAACAATAAGCTAACATTTAACAATATCATGAAAGGAATATTCTATTTCAAGAATGGATCAAACACAAACCACTAATCAAAATTATTCACACGAGATAAAGATTTACACCAGCCAACAAGAAGGAAGCCAAATATTCTAGTAAGAATGATATCTCGAATAATCAAAGCAAAACCGTATAGATTAAAACAAAAAGGGATAAGAATATTAACATTTCAATCATGTAATCCTATGGATTATGTGATTGAAATCTAATACCCAAAACCTCCTTTTAAATAAATAACCCAATATTTAATAAGGATCCAAACCACTCAATCAATAGATTTTCATTTGAATAAAAAACACAACAATACCTTTGAACCCATTCCTTCATCAATAAAGGATGCTATGACCACTAATATTACGTCTCGAAGATGATAAAAACACAACTTAATAGTAAGGAATTATTAATGGACTATAACCTACTAGTGTTCATTGGTCTCAGGAAAATCGAACCATAGTACACATCAAAACAATCTATCCATCTCCTCACACATTGCTTATACTCACATTCTATGTGATAGAAAAAAAGTGATTAAATCTAACCGAACCAACCTCTGAATATACATAGACACTCTCAGGTCACGGTTTCAACCTAGCACCATCATTTTTTTCATGAAGGCCATAAACCACACTTTTTTTTAGTACAAGGTAATACCCTTACGGTGTTTGACTTAAGAAGACTCCTCTTCATCTAGGTACTCCAAGAGATCCCGGAAGCCCAAGATATATATTTTAAAACATTTAAGAACAACACCCCACACAAACGCTAGTAAGACCCTTCAATGAAAACAAAAAAATAAGTAGTAGGAGGGTTTTACTAGGCCTTTCGAACTTGGAGTGCAAATCACTGACTTAGAAGAGCTTCAGTCACAGGTTCCATGAAGGTGAAACTCTAAAGAAAAGAATAACTAAATAATAACACTATTACACAATATTATAAACAAATTTGAACAGGTTACCTTGACTTAGAAAACAACTCATAGTTAACACAATTTACCTTCGAAGGAAAGGAACCTAGTTTTCACATTTGCTTATCCAATTCCTCATAATTCATAAAAAGAACAATACACAAGGAAAAATAGAATTTATTAATTTACTCAGCTTATAACGTAACAATAAAAGGGAAGAGAAATCTCATGTGACCAATTAATATGGTGATCTATTTTTATGACAAATCCTAGATGAGTTTGTACCAGTATGTAACTGTTTTATCCATTTGACATGAATATAGACATTTAACATCCATGACAAGCTTAGGAAACAATATTCATGAGTTCCAATCCACTTATAGGCTTAACCATGTTCTGGGTATTCAAAATCCGCTAACATCTCTAAGAAGCTACACAAAATATCTATATAAACAGATACTACATAAATATATGTATTTACCTTTGCTTATCTGGGTATTCGAAATACCTATTCGAGCCACAAAAGATTTATACAGTAGATATATACTACACCGGTACATGAGTTTTTTTTATAATCCATGCAAAGGGGAAAAAAATAACCAGGTATGCATAACTGAAGGTATGTACCCTATTCATTAATCCTTCCCAATAACCTTTTATAAATAATGTAAATATTAAATATATTTTTATACGGTACATACAATCTCACATGAAACCATATACTTGTAGATATTCATCTCATAAGTGCATTATAATGAAAGATTAGAATTTTTTGCAACCCAAGTCATTCTACCATATCCTAAATGTGTATACAGTAAGAAAATTCATGACCACATACACTGCTTCTTGAAATGACAATATAAGAAATAAAGTATATATACAAATAAACACAATGCCTATAACTGTTCAATATCTATTTTGTAAGAATAAGGAAAACCCAAGAATATACGTTAGATAAATACTCAAATGTCTTATGATATGAATCCCAGAGTAAGGGGAGATGTGATCCATGCCCTTTGGCCAGGCCATTTCTCCATAGATCACAAAGACAAAACACTGAAACTAGCTCGTCGGGAAAGGAGGATTGAAAAGGACTATATTGTTTTATCCATTTATTATTCCTTATTCCCATAGTAGGTAATATATGTACACACATAACCCATTCAAGACACCGTTGTAGGAAAAGAAAACATTCATTTCAAGAAATTATGAAAAAGTAGCAAAATATTGCAGGGGTTGTACTTAACATGACTGATTGGAGATTCCTTAATGTAGCCACGTCGAATTCGGGCTCAAGCAGCTGCAACACATTCTAAAATTCACTATACTTGGCATGTTAGTTGCTCCTACCTGTTCATGGCCACATTTTGGAACCTGCAGGGATACACGTCCAGGGAAGGAGCTCCAAAATAGCGAGCTGCAAATGCCTCAAATAAACATGATTATCAGGGGAAAATCCAGACCCCACAACCTTTCCAATGCCCTCCCATCCTACGTCAAAATGGGATGGCTAAGGTAGAATATGGACATCCATCGAAGCACAATGGAGATCTTATTTTTATTAGATGCAGAAGTATGAGCTTCAGAGGCTATGTACATATAGAGTAGAAGCATCTATGAGGCATGAAGACTATTTGAAAAAATGCCTCAAAGAGGTGCGGTCTCAAGGGATCTCCATGATTATAGGATACACATAGGAAGGATCTGCTAAATGGCTCTATGTTCACTGTATGCAACCAACAGGTCTCCAAACAACATAGTTCGCTTCCCACAAGAATGGACACATCCAAACCCATCCTGCAAAAAAGCATTCTAACTTCCCAAGTCATGGTCCAAGCATGGCATAAAATAAAAAACCAAGGAAACAACAGGTGTCCAGCACTAGAAAGGATGTTCCAGTCAGAACAAGGCCCCAAAAAAATATTTAAAAATGCCTTTTACAACCCACACCAAGGATGTCAAATAAATTTTGGGAGGTGGTGTAACGACTGCTAAAACAAGCCACTTGAGACCCAAGAACAACCTAGGATTAGTTAGGAAAATTATGGAATATTTTTTTTTTGTTTAAAAGAGTCTACAACCAAGTTACAAGGCAATAGTTGTCACTAACAAGTTGTAGAACACTTCTAATTTACTATAACATACCTTTCTTTCATTAACAATTATTAGGGGTCATAAGGCCCAAAATCTTGGGTTAGAAGGTTCAAAAAGGGTCAGAGGGTAATTCCTCACCATACCCACCCTCTAACAGACTTAAAGGTTCAACAAGGTTTTTCCCAAATTTAACACATACAAAAATTCCCTAAATTATTCCCATTGGGTAGGAAATTTCCTCACCTTTCCATTGATATAAACAAGTCCTCCTAACTCCTCATATTATTTGAGTTATGGGTCGGTGGGCCCTGGGGTGAAAAATTACCCCAAGGGTGGGTCAGTGAGCCGCAATGGACTTTTGGAAAAAAAATTCCTACGTGGGGCCGAAAAGCAATTTTGCACCCACACACCCATGGGTCCACAACGAACGCGTGGCACCTCTAAAGCTAGTGCGGGGAAAAACGGGGTGGCAGGAACATTTTAGAAAATTTCCCGTATGGGGCGAGAATTCCACTTTATGC
This sequence comes from Taxus chinensis, assembly GCA_019776745.2. Classification (NCBI taxonomy): domain Eukaryota; kingdom Viridiplantae; phylum Streptophyta; class Pinopsida; order Cupressales; family Taxaceae; genus Taxus; species Taxus chinensis. The sequence goes on from CM034149.1 coordinate 147,632,450, forward strand.
CCGCGATCTCATGAGTCCATAAGGGGCACGTGGTGTCTCCTAAGCCAACACAAGGAAGGTGGGGCAATGGGGAGAAAATTAGGTCAATGCCCCGAAGGGCTAATAGGGTAGCCCCCCCACCTGCGCCTCCACCAACACCTCGCGATGCCACATGACATCTCCTGATTGGTTGTGGGCTAGTGGGGCAGTGAGGAAAAGTTGGAAAAGTTTCCCAAAATTTTCCAAACATAAATAGGCAAAAAGGGACCTACTCCACTGTTGGTGCCTCATGACGCCACGTGGCATCACTTGATTCGTTGTAGGCCGGTGGGGAAATTTTGGAAAATTTTCCCAAAATTTTCCAGGAGCGCTAAGTCAAAAGGCTCCTCCTCCAATGCCTCATGGTGACACATGGCAGCCTCTAATTGATTACAGATTGTCTGGTAGATGGGGAAACTTAGGAAAATTTTCCCCAAAAATTTTCCTAAGTGCTAAGTCTAAAAATCGGTCTGCCCTTCCACTGACACCTAGTGGTGCCACGTGACAGCCTCCAATTTTGACGCAAAGGAAGAAAACTTTAGAATACCATTAAATTTTGATAGAGGGCTTAGTTTTGGGAAAATAAGGACTTTCTGGAAATATCTTGATGTTGTCTTTACTTGAAAAAAATTAATTTTTAGTTTTGATAAAGTTTAAGAGGTCAATTTAAAGGAAACGATCTATAGGCTTTTACAATACGAACTGGTAAATTTTAACTTATAAGATTTGTTCAATTGATCTTCTTCCTCTCTCAAATTTTCCACATAGATATGGGGAATTGTTCTTAGATGGATTTAAGAAGGATTTCGAGATTCAATTTATCTGATTAATTTAGAATTTAAACATTTCCGTTTCTTGACAGAAAAATGACTGTAAGGGTTGAGCTCGATTTTGCAAGGTTTTTAAAGATATCTGCTTGAATGTTAAAGTCCATTTGAATTCATTTAGGACACAGTACTTCTATTTAATCATTTAATCCATTATTTCATTATTGTAGGTTTGAATTGTGCATTTTGGATAAAGCATTTGCTAGTTTTGAAAATGCAAAACTGAGATCAAATTTTCAAGGATCTATTTGCCACTTTCATCTTCCAAGTATTAGAATTTGTTCCAAGTCAAATCTAATACGTTTATTTGATTCAAATCAAACTATTCAAAACCCAGATGTAACTCTAATTTCCAATTTTACACATTTCAAAAGATAGAGTTCTGTATTTTTTCTCACACGCATTTTTTCCCTTTCAAACAAATATTTCAAATACATTTCAAAACAGATTTCAAACAATAGTAACTTTATTTGTAAAGGTAGAAAAACATATATATTCAGTTAGAATGATTTCTTTCACAACTTCTTCATTTACAATGATCAAATACAACTTGTAAAGATATAATCTTTCTTATCTTTTATCTAAAAACCAAGAACAAAGTCCATGACTTTCATACTTCAAATTACAACTTTTATACCCAATAGAAACCATCTTTCCATCATGTTTATATTACATTATCATCTAATTCAAGTGGTAAAAAGGCTTTACAAATATAACTCTCACAAGGGACTATCAAAACTATCTAATTCCTTTTCTCCACAACAGCAACATGTAGATCCATCATACTCCAATTTTGATCACAACAAAGGTAGGGTAAAAGGCAATGCTCTCCACCCAAACAAGACATCTAATGAAGAGGAGAATCCATCCTTCTTCATTTGCCCCCAAGCCCCAACCACAATGCAATAAAATATGTGATCCAACTCATGGCAACAATAGGATTCCACAACACACAGGAAACATAATCACAATAAAACATAGTCTAAAACAGAATGTAGTTTACTACTACATTAAAACATGACACACATTACTGAGGCTTCATCAAGCAAGCCAAATGAGCAAGAAACTATGGGAGTTGCTACTTATTCCTCCCAAAGGGGAAATGGAAGTAACCACCTGGAAACAAACCACCAAGATATGTATACATATATTATTTCAAATCCCTAACATGCCCCTTATGCCTCCCCCAAGTACCCCTTATTCCTCGAATTTCCTTGTCTTCCCAACCTCTTATGGAACCCCATAACTAGTAAATAAATGCAAGCTATTTATTTGTAAGGTGGAACCAGAATCCCAACTCTCTCCACCCTTATACCTACCTGAGCACACTTGTGTCTCCCACAAATTGACCACATAGTCTTCTCCTACACCATTCCTAGGCCATTTACCCAACATCCCCCAAATGAGAAAAAACATTCACACATGAACATCTTTATAAAAAAAAAGAGAAACATTTCTAGGAGAAGCTCTTACCTATCCATGATGGAGTCTTTTCAAGTTGTAAAATAACAGACTTTATCCCAATGCAAGTAATCCAAAACAACCAAACTCAAGCATGCCACAATCTTCCAAAATCTTCTTCTAAGCAAGAGCTCCAAAACAACAAAAGAATTCACCCTAGAATAAATTCTCCAAAATCAATCAACCCCAAAACAAGGCAAGCCATTTGAATTTTATAGAAGTAGGAAGAGGAGAGGATGATGTAGATCCACATAGGATGCCATATCACACATCCTTAACCTAACCCAAAATTCAACTTCATTCTCCAATGCATAATAAATAGGTGGGTGAATAAATAGGACAATTTACTTACACACTCAAATCCAACCCACACCCCAAAGGACTGACATTAAATCATGTAAGAAAGGTGCGATTAAAACCTACAATTCACCTTCTCAAAAAGCATTATAAAAGTCTAATCTCAACTCTCCAACAATAGGTATGGTTACTAATTAAATTTAAGAGGTATGGGAAAATTTTAACTTGTCCCTCAAGCCTCTAAAATCAGCCTCCAAGGACAGATTCGAATTTCTAAGAAGGTGGAGTGTTTCAAACTCAAAAATTAACTTACACATCACTTACACATCTCTTACAACACTTTAATTCAAGGCCAACAAATATATTATTAACTTTCTTATGACATATTTGATTTATTTATTTTAACAATATGATAACTCACAAATATTGCACACCATTTAATAATTAAAGAAGGGTTAAAAGCACCACAAAATAAACACATGCAAATATAAACAAAAGGACCAAAATAAAAGAAATACATAAAACCCCTTGGTCACAACTAAGGGTGATCCCCCCATAGGAATCCCTAACACACACAAACATGCACAAACAAATACTAGTTGCCATGGTGACCTTGTTGAATTCATCTAGAATTCCAATGTGGTTGGTCTCCAATCCCACAATATTTGTTGTGATATTTTAACCTGCAAAACACAAATACCTCCTTCGGTCTCATGGCCATATCAGAACATCCAAAGTAATATAAATATAATTACCAAAATCATTTAGATATATGAATCACAACATCATCAAAGCAATCTAACAATATCATTTACAATTTTACCCAACAATTATATCATCATGCAATAATTTCCATATCTAAGTCTACTCACAATATCCAAATATCACAAGTCTGCACAACATCCATAGTATAACCATGTGAAACAATATACCATTATCAATATCTAGAATGCCTCATATAATCATCATGCATCACAACTGAATCAGGTCAACAATAATCCATGTTCTACATCTATCATCATACTATAATAAGGTCCATAATAATGTCTATATTATAATCAACAATACCATGATTAGTATCAAAAGGTGTCAAAGGGAAGTGGGAACTACATCCCCTTCCCCTTAGACTCGAATTCCTCCTAGAAGTCATTGGAGAAAATGTGGAAACTGAACTCATAGCAACGTAGCATCCTCCCATGTAGCTGCAGCCTCATCATATCTGTCCCACTATACCCACACCTGATCAACCTCTCTACCCCAAAAGCCCAAGGTCCTACGATCCAGGATGCAAATGGGCTCTACCATCACCTACCCTTGATCCTGCACCTACAATGATGTCCAATCTAACACATGAGAAGGATCTGCCACATATCTCCTAAGAACTAAAACATGAAACACATCATGTATGCGAGACAAGCTAGGTGGAAATGCTAGATGGTAGGCCAAAGGGCCAATATGATCCAAGATCTTAAAAATACCAACAAATCTAGGAGCTAACTTAGAACCTTTTCTATAAATAGGGATCTTGTGTGGCCTGACATGAAGGAAAACCTTCATGCCCACATCAAAACTACAGTCAGTCCTATGTTGATCTGCATACTTCTTTTGCCTATCCTGTGCCTCCTATAATCTCTGTCTAATCAACACCACCTACTGCTCCATGTCTTGCAACAAGGCTGGTCCAAGAGAAACCCTATCCTCTAACCTATCCAAACTGAGAGGTGTCCTGCACTCTCTACCATACAAAGCTTGAAAAGGAGCCTTGACTAAAGAAATATGAAAACTATTATTGTAGGAGAACTCCACTAAGTACAGGTTCTCCTCCCATCTTAAATGTTGATCCATCACATACATCCTGAGCATGTTTTCCAAACTCTGATTCACCCACTTCATTTGTCCATCTGTCTTAAGGTGATATGTTGTGCTAAAATTCATCTTCATCCTAAGGGCATGCTACATGGTAGTCTAAAAATGGGAAGTGTACACAGGATCACTGTCACTAATGATATTCTATAGAATCCCATGGAACTTGACAATCTCATTCAAGTATACCCATGCCACTGTACTAGCTGTATAAGTGATATTTACCAAGGAAAAGTGAGCCACTTTTGTCAATTTATTAGCCATGACCATGATGGCATCGTGGTGATATCTCGACATTGGTAACCCAACAATGAAATCCATGGAAATGGTGGCCCACTACCATTCCAGTATAACATGAGGAAAGATAAGGCTAGCTATATGTTGATGCTCGGCCTTTACTTTTTGGAACTCTAAACATCGTGACACAAAATAAGCCACGTCTCTATGAAGTCCTCTCTAATGATATAACTGTATCAAGGTGGCGTGCATCTTCTTCACCCCGAGATGGGCTGAATAGGGTGCACAATGTGCCTCTGCCAAGATTTCTTGCCTCAAGCCTCCATCTCTAGGAACATAAATCTGGCCTCTATGTTAGAGAAGGCCATCTACCTCTATGTCTGAGAAGGCCATATGCCTATCGGGAAAAACCATCAAACTTCCCCTTGATGAGTCTCTGAGACTCGATCTCTACTTGAACTGCATTGTAGGATCTATCAAGAGGAATTTGCTAAAGGATCCTTCTCTGCAAATCTATGCTCACTGAGGTGGCCATACCTACATGTCTCTGTTTGCTGCCACATTCTCCTTTCCTTTTACATGTTATATCTCCATATCATACTAACAAAGCAACTCCATCCAATGTCGTTGACGAGCATTGAGATTGGCCTGCGTGAATAGGTGGCAAAGACTCAAGTTATTTTTCCTGAGTGTGAATCTCTGACCAAGTAGAAAGTGCCTCCATTGAAAAAAAGTGTGCACAACTACCACAAGCTCAAGATCATGAGTCAGATAATTAAGCTTGTAATCTTTGAGTTTGTAAGGTTTGAACACCACTACTCTGCCCTTATACATCAACACACCTCTAAGCCCTACTAAAGAAACATCTGTGTAAATGAAATACTCACCCTATGGATCCAGCACTGCAAGGATAGGTGTTGTAGAGAAACATTCCTTTAGTGTACTAAAGGCCTTCTCGCACCTGTCCGGCTAAATAAACTTCTTCCCTTTTCTCTGAAGGGAAGTGATGGGGTGTGCAATCCAAGAGAAGTCTTGAACAAATATCTAGTAGTAACCTGCTAATCCCATAAAGTTACGTACCTCAGTCATAGTAGTGGGTGCTGGCCAATCCATAATAGCTCTAATCTTGGAAGGATAAATGAAGATATCTTCCCCAGAAATGACATGACCCAAATACTACACCTCCGTTTGAAAGAATTCACACTTCTCTAAGTTCTCGTAAAGTTGCTGCTCCCAAAGGCACTGAAGCATCTGGAGAAGGTTCCCGTCGTGCTCCTCACGTGTACATGAGTAAACCAAAAATGTCATCAAGGAATATGAGCACAAAGTGATCTAAGAAGGTCCTAAATACCCCATTCATCAAGCTCATAAACACTGCAGGGGCATTAGTCAAATCAAAATCCACCATTGTGAACTCATAGTGGCCATATCTCTATAGAAAGTGGTCTTATGAATGTCCATCTTTGAAATCCTCAGTTGATGGTAACCTCACTTAAGGTCTATCTTAGTGAAATTTGTGGCTCCCTTCATCTGATCAAATAAATCATCAATAAATGGAAGGGGATAACGATTCTTGATCGTTACTTTGTTTAGCTGGCGGTAATCAATACAAAACCAAAAGGATCCATCCTTCTTCTTCACAAAAATCATCGGTGCACCCCAAGGTGATACACTAGGATGGATAAGACCTTTTTACAAAAGGCCCTCAAGCTGTAACTTGAGCTCATAAAGCTCTGGTGTGGTCATCCAATAAGCTGCTCGTGAGATAGAATCCACTCTAGGAACTAGATCTATGTGAAAATCAATCTCACGTGGGGGTGGTAGCCCCGGTAGCTCCCCTAGAAATATATCTACAAACTCTCTCAAAATGGGGTGATCATCTAGCGATGGTCTACTAGACCCATCCTCCAATTGGTCATTGACTGTAACAACATACATATGACAACCCCATCGCACACACAGCTTAAGATCTATAGCAGAGATGGTGCAAATAGAAATGGGTCTCTTGACCCATGAAATCACCAAATCAACTCCCAAATCATCTACACAAGATATACTCTTATGGTAATAATCCATCCTAGATATGTTTGTAGACAACCAATCCATACCCAATATGACTCAATAAGAGCCCAAAAGAAGGATACATAGATCTGAGGTAGTGGTGAAAGGTCCCAAATCTACCACACACTCCTTAACTTAGGAGTCTACAGAGATCTTTACTCTAGAAGCCATCTCAACATCCCAACTATGACCCTGCCTAACTACCACCAACTTGCATCGCTCTACTAAAGACGGTGCAATAAAAGAATAAAAGAACCAGAATCAAACAAAATAGAGGTAGAAATACCGCCAATGTTACCTACAATCTCAATAATTGTACTATGATGCTCTAACTGGTGGTTCTCAACCGCTACATACATTCTATGACTGCACCCCCATATCACCAACAATAGGCTCTGAGATTTGTGTCTTACCCTTGTTATTAGGGTTCTATGGGTAGTCTCTCCAAAAATGTCCACTAACACCATAGCCAAACGAACTTCTTGATCCTCTCCCTTGTGTAATAGGTCCACCCTATACTCTGGAGGTCTATGGTGTGGATCTCGATGATCCAACTGCAATCTGCTGAGGTCTCTACTGGTGAGATGCTACTAATTGAGCTCTCTGGGCACCCTGTGTCCCAATGGGACCCCTAGGAGGAGGCCCCATACTCTGGCCTCTCTATGCATCAAATCTCTATGAAGGTCTATAAGGTGGGTGAGATTGGTGTTTCTTTGGTCTAAAAGATGACTGTGTTGTACCCTATCCACCACGAGGAAGAGGTACTGACCCCCTTAATTTGCTGTCCTACATCTACTGTATGTGGCTCCGGACTCAGTCTCTATCTTGATGGGTCTTTGCCTAAGTCTCCTCTACTTTATAGGCCTTCTCGATGGCCCCAGATAAATTCTATGGACAATGGATCCACACTGCTCCTTTAATGTCTAGGTTCAGGCCCCATATTACCCTATAGATCCGCACCTGCTCATCCTGCATGTAACCAACATACTGAAGTAAATCCAAAAATCTACTCGCATACTCAACCACTATAAGAGATGCCTATTGGAGGTCATGGAACTCATCTGTCCACTGTTGTATGAACCTCTGTGATAAGTATCTATTCCTAAAATGCTCCTTAAAGAGCTCCTAGGTAATTGTCTAAGAATCAACGTAAAGCTTTTGCTCCTCTTTCCTCCACCAGACACCAGCTCCATCCCTCAGTAGATGGATTGAAACATGATCTTTCATGTTGTTAGAACAAGGACCGATATTGAAGCATCTGCTCAAGCTCACCAACCAAGCCTCTACTTGAAATCCACCTATTTCACCAGAATAATGTGATGGTCGAAGCTTTAGGATCTCCCTGATTTGATCTGCAGTTGTGGTCTAATGGCTTCTAGGCCTCTTTGTATGCTCATCCCTAAGCCTAGGGCTCCGAGACCTCTCTTTATGTCCTAAAACTTAGTCACCCTATCCCCTCTATGGTGATTTTTCTTTGGTTGAATCTACATAGGAGTTCTCTCCTCCATGCTCCATGTTGAGTCGAGGAGATACCTAACCCTCAATGGAAGGGACTCTATCATGTTCGGTTATATGTCCTCTTATTGATCCTCCACATAGAGCGGCATTAATGTCCTAAAGAGTCTACAAAATTTGGGGTAGGATGGACGCTACAACATGATCTAGTGGTGGTAAGTCTAGGTCTATGTGAAAACATCCCTCATCCTGTCTACTCCTTCTGTATAGACCAAGGTGAGAGTTAGTTCACCTTTCTAAGTTTTATTCAATTTCCATGTTTACTAAAATATGTAATTTCTAAAATAAGTTATTTTCAAGATTTAAAAGTGTGTTAGGTTTAACGTTAATGTCTCAAGTTCTCTAGTGTGCCCAATGGCCCAAGATTTTGAACCACTGCTCTAATACCAAGTGTAACACCTACTAAAACAACCCACTTGAGTTCCAAGAACAACCTAGGATTAGTTAGGAAAATTATGGAATAATTTATTTAGTTTAAAAGACTCTACAACTAGGTTACAAGGCAACAACTATCACTAACAAGTTCAAGAACACTTTCAATTCACTAGAACATACCTTTCTTTCATTAACAATTATTCGGGGTCATAAGGTACAAAATATTGGGTTAGAATGTTCAAAAAGGGTTAGAGGGTAATTCCTCACCATACCCACTCTCTAATAGACTTAAAGATTCAACTAAAGTTTTTTCTCAAAATTAACACATATCAAAAATTCCCTAAATCATTCCCATTGGATAGGAAGTTTCCTTACCTTTCCATTGATATAAAGAAGTCCTACTAACTCCTCATATTTCTAAGAGTTATGGGTCGAGCAGGCCTTGGGGTGAAAATTTTCCCCAAGAGCAGGTTGCCTACGGGCCATGGGGGACTTAAGGAAAAAAAATTCCCGCGCGGAGGCAAAAAAAATTTTTGCGCCCACACACCCACATGTGTACAAGGGACACGTGGCACTTCCCACGCTAGCACAAGGAAAAACGGGGTGGCGAGAACATTTTATAAAATTTCCCACGTGCGGGAGCAAAAATCTACCTTTGCACCCGCACTCCCGGGAGTTCGCAAGTCTGCAAGGGGCATGTGGTGCCTCCTAAGCCAATGCGGGGAAAGAAAGGTGCAGCAGGGAGATAAATTAGAGTTTTAATGTCCCTAAAGGAAAAAAAGGTAAAATCCCCCCACTTGTACCTTCACCTGACACCTCGTAATTCCATGATTGCATCTCCTGATTGGTTGTGGGCTAGCGGGGCGGTGAGGAAAAGTTGGAAAAGTTTCCCAGAATTTTCTGAATGCAAATAGGAAAAAAGGACCCACTCCACCATAGGTGCCTCGTGATGTTACGTGGCATAACTTGATTCGTTACACGCTGGTGGGGAAATTTTTGACACCACATGATAACTCTTGATTGGCTATGGGCCAGCGGTGGGCGGCGGGGAAAATTTGGAAATTTTTCCCAAAATTTTTCTGAAGTGCTAAGTTAAAAAGGGATCCACCCCTCTGCCAACGCCCATGGTTCCACGTGGTAATGAAAATTAGGAAAATTTTCCCTTAAGGGAAAATTCGGGCCCGCGGGTCTACCAAAGAAATTTTTTCCCAAATTTTTTTATGCCAAATGATGAAAAAATTTAGAAGACCATAAATTTTGATTGAGAGATCAGAATTGGGTAAACGAGGACTTTCTAGAAAGATATAGATGTCATATTTACTCAGGAATCATTAAATTTTGATTTTGATCAATTTTATGAGGTCAATTTCAAGAAAATGATCTGTAGGATTTTACAGTGCAAACTGGTAAATTTTAACTTATAAGATTTGTTTAATTTGATCTTCTTCCTCTCTCAACATGTCAAATATACATGAATAATTGTTCTTAGATGGATTTAGGATAGGTTTGTGAGGTTAAATGTATTGGATTGAGTTCCAATTTTAAATTTTACAACTTTGACATCAAAATGAATGTGAAATATTTGAACTCGGTTTTGCCAGGTTTTGAAAGATTTTTTTTAAGTTTTTTTTGTCTAATTGAACTCATTTATATCTTGGAATGTTCAATTTTAATGTTTCATTATTATTTCTTTGTTTCAGGTTTGATCTGTGCATTTTGGATTAAATATTTTCTAGTTAAAAACATAAAACCGAGATCAATTTTGAATAGATCTATCTTCCATTTTTTTGTCTTCTAAGTATTAGAATACATTCCCATTCAAATATAATGCATCTAATTGATTCAAAACAAAGTATTCAAAGAAAATACTCAACTCTAATTTCTAGGTTTACACCTTTCAAAAGACAGAGTATTGAATTTTCTTCATATGCATTTTTTTTCAAACAAATATTTCAAATAAATTTAAGTGATCAGGTTCAATACAACAATGCAATTTGAGAAAGGTAACACAATAATTTATTGATTCCAAAAGAAAACTTACAACTTCTTTCTTTCATTCTTCAATTTCATCATACATAACACAATTTCTTGCTTTCAAAAGAACAGAGCAAAGTATGTCTCTTTCACATTTCAATTTACACTTTCATAACCACTACAACATCTTTCCATTACAAAACATATACAAGTTCACCCACTTCAAGTACGAAAGGTTAAAATAATATTTCATTTCACAAGGACTGTCAAGCTGCCTTTATCTCAGGTCTAGAACAACAACATGCATATTTCTCATTCTTCTAAATTTGATCACCACAAGAGAAGGGGAAATGCAACGCTCTCTACCCAACCAAGACATCCAATGAAAAAGAGAATCCATCCTTCTTCATTGGCCCCCGAGCTCCAACCACAATGCAATAAAAGATGTGATCCAACTCATGGCAACAACAGGCTTCCACAAACACACAACCAACATTTTCACAATAAAAACATAGTCCAAAATAGAATGTAGTTTACAACTACATTAAAACATGAAAAGCAATACTAAGGCTTTATCAAGCAAGAAAAAAGAGAAATAAACTATGGGGATGCTTCTTATGCCTCTCAAAAAGGGAAATGGGTATCACCACCTAAATGAAAAACTACCAAAATATAGTATATCAAAGCCCTGACATTCCTTATGCCTCCCCCAAGTACCCCTTATTCCTCACATTTCCTTATTCCTCCCCAACCTCTTATGGCACCCCATAATGAAAAAAGAAATGCAAGTTATTTCTTTGTAAGGTGGAACCCAAATCCCAACTCCCTCCAACCTTATACCTCCCTAAAACACACTTGTTCCTCCCATAAAATAAACCCCATAGTCTTCTCCTACACCATTTCCAGGCCATCTACCCAACAGGCCACAAACATGCCAAAACATTGACACACTAACATTTACATTCATAAAAGAAGAGCATTTCAAGAGCTAATCTCTTACCTCTCCATGATGGAGTTTCCCAAGTTCTGAACAAGAAATTTTTCGAAGAAAACAATCCAAATCATCCAAGCACAACCATGCAACAATCTTCCAAAAAAACTTCTTCAAGCAAGATCTCCCAAAATAGCAAGGAATTTTCCCAAGAATGAAGTCTCCAAAATGAAGCAACCCCAAAACAAGGCAAGGAATTTGAATTTAATAGAAGAGGGAAGGGAAGAGGATGAGGTGGGTCCATGTAGGATGTCACATCAGACATCATAAACTCCAATTCCTAGGGTTAACTTCATTCTCCAATGCATAACAAATAGGTGGGTGAATAATATGACAATTTACTTACACACTCAAATCCAACCCACACCCCAAAGGACTGAAATTAAATCATGTAAGAAAAGTGTAATTAAAACCTACAATTTTCCTTCTCAAAAAGCATTATAAAAGTCTAATCTCAACTCTCTAACCATAGGTATGGTTGGTAATTAAATTTAAGAGGTATGGGACATGTTTAACTTGTCCCACAAGCCTCCAAAATTAGTCTCCAAGGACAAATTCGAATTTCCAAGAAGGTGGAGTGTTTCACACTCAAAATTTAACTTACACATCTCGTATAACACTTTAATTCAAGACACACAAATCTATTAATTACTTTCTTATGACATATTTTAATTAATTTAACTTAGCAACATGATTACTCACAATATTACACACCTTTTAATGAATAATAAAAGGGGTAAAAGCACCACAAAATAAACACATGAAAACATAGACAAAGGGACTAGAATAAAAGAAAAAATATAAAACCCTTTGGTCACATTTGAAGGTGATCCCCCCATGGGAATCCCTAACACACACAAACACACACAAATAAATACTAGTTTCCATGGTGACCTTGTTGAATTCATCTAGAATTCCAATGTGGTTGGTCTCTAATCCCCCGATGTTTGTTGTGATATTTTAACCTGCAAAACACAACTATCTCCTTCGGCCTCATGGCCATATCAGAAAATCCAAAATAATATAAATATAATTCCCATATTCATCTAGATATATGAAACACAAAAACATCAAAGCAATCTAACCATATCATTTATAGTTTTATCAAATTATATCATCATCCAATAATTTCAATTTCTAGGTCTACTCACAATATCCAATTATCACAATTCTGAACAACATCCATAATATAACCATGTTAAACAGTATATAACCATCAACATATAAAATGTCTATAATAATCATCATGCATCATAACTGAATAAAGTCAACAATAATCTATGATCTAACATCTAACATCATACTATAATAAAGTCCATAATATGTCCATAATATAATCAGCAGTATCATGATCAGTATCAAAAAGGTGTTAAAGGGAAGTCATCACTACAAATACCCTTATGTGTAATAGAATTAAATATTTAGAACGGAATAAAGCTATAGTAAGAATATGGGATATAATCTATTAAAATAAATGAATATGATTTATTATTTTATATAGTTGTATGGTTAGATTCTTGTATGATGATAAACGATTAATGACCATTTATTATTTATCCATAAGCATGTAAAATTTATGATTATGAATTAATGTATTACATTCACTTGCTGACTATAATTAATTTATACTCAGGAAATTAAAATGACAATGCCATAACTTAAATAGATTAGGGACTATGTTAACAATACAGTCTGCTGCCCTAATTATGTTAAAATGCTTAATGAAAGTATATTAAAAAACTTATGGAATTTGATTATGAATAATTATCAAAACTAACTTATGGATATTAGAATTGGATAATTATTGTGAGGAAATATCACTGTGTTATGAAAGATAAATGTATCATAAAACTAATTCAAAAAGGTGAATAATTTACGATAAACCTAATACATGGTGCTTGGTAGGCCATATTTGGATGGCTTTTGTAGTGTGGTGTTCATCAAATTACTTAGGTCATTATATGAATATTGTCATATATCAGTTATCCTAAGATTTCTCTTGACCTAAATTTATTACGCAAGTCGTAATCAATAAGAAATTGGGTTGTGGTAATATAAGGAGGTTGGCTATCCAGTTCGGTCTAGTTACATTTGTACTAACTTATGTTGGCTATAGGGAATAGATTGATTGTGTGATGACGCAAGTCGTTAAGTGACCTCTTTCTCTCCCATAGGCAACCTATGTTATCACAGTCATGTTTCATCGTACCGCATGAACAAGCTTTATATCGTGGGCATAACTTGAATTTGATTAGCTTAAAAAATCAATTCAATTATGATAATTGAACCAATTGCCTTTGACACTATCTTGATGGTTAACTGTTTTGGAGATCATTATGTGTAATCAAAGGATACACAGAGTCATGCATACCATGACTCATAAATTTTTGCCAAAGTAGTGTATGTCATTACAATCTCAATTTCACCTAGTTCTAACTAAAGTGTGAAATGCCATACGAGAATCGATTAAATGAATTCTAGGTAGACACTTCAAGAAACACTTGTAAAAGCAATGCCAAGAAGGGAACTAAAAGGTATACATTATATATAGATGTGAAAAAGTATCTTATGGGGAATCACTGAATCTAGTTGACCCATAAGTATGTTTATTTGTTATCTGAAGAATTTTAAATATAACTTGTTGGATTTAAATGTTAGTTTGTAGATTTAAATTAGTGAAGGCATATTTTTAATTTGGAAAGTTAAAAACATATCGTGGACCCTATGATGTATCCCAAATCCTTAGTTGTGGCTATACACAACTTCCTATATCAATTATGATAACTATTGACCTCAATCCCGGTGACTCATTCCTCAATGAGTTGCATTTGTAAGGCACAACATCCTTACCTATCATTTTTTCCCAAAATAAAATAAATCCTTATGTACTTTGCTATACATAAGTCACTTGGTATAAATGCACATGATTTTCAAAGATATGGGAGTTCAGATACAATTGATAGGACTCCCTACTTTCTCCAGAATTCTTTGTACTAATTCATCATACCAGTGGCATTTCATCCTTCGTTCACTTTTGGTCTTCAAAAATTCCACAACATGTCTTCCTTTAATGTCCTCTTTGTTCCCTCGATATTTGGTTGGTTATAGTCACTTATTTTACACTATGCGGAATATGAGAATCCCTAATTCTTAACCCTATGATACTCCATGTGGGTACTACATTTCTATATATAATATATATATATCCTTTAGGGAATCTTCCACCTCGACTTCATACCCTCTTTTTACGATGATTCCCTTCAATTCCTAGGTGTTATTATTCCTATTTATCATGCCCTAGGTAAATTTATCTCACCATTTTTCCTCTCATTATCTAAGCGCATTGTGAACCTTAGTTTTTAAACTACATGCCCTAGCTCACAAATGCCCTTCACTACGTGCCTTGATCTCGCTTAGTTCAATACTCTGCTTCCTCACAAGGAACCATACATAACTTCTCCACATGTTTCTCTAGTATTCTCTTTTTCTTCACTTTTTCACACAAAATTCACTCGATAGCCTGATTTCTCCAAGTTCTCTTCTAATTCAAGCTATAAAATAACTTCAACTTGCCCCCTTTTATACTTCTTTGTACCTCACCAACTTATTATTTCCACTTAATCCACACTTTTCATTGCTTTAGGACTTTTAATTTACTTTCTTAATATTTTCCTTTTCCACTTTTTCTTTATTACGTGACTTCATTTTGTGCATTGTATTCGTAACCTTATGGTGTGCCTTAATTTTCAAGCCATACCTCCTTCACGTGCCTCCCTGCACTGAAGTACATAATCCTCTATGCCATTTACTAAGTAGTTTATCATGATACTTCCTACCTTGGGTTACACAATGTGACTATTATTCTCTTGTGGTTTTTAATCTGAGAAATTTCCTTCGAAGCACTTTCATCCATAGCACCCATAACACCTTTCTCATGGTCATCGCTTAAATTTTAGTTATATCATATTCCAACCCATATATATATGTCTATGCTATATATATATATATATATATACTGTATGTATGTATGTATGTATATGTGTGTGTGTGTGTATATATGCACCAACCCGCACTTGAATCTCAGTACCAATACATTCCTTTTTCTTCTACTTGTTCCACCCCACACTAAAAGTATGTGCAGTCATCTATACATAAAGTAAATATATAGTAATCACCTTTCTGCACAAAAGTGTACTTGTTACAAAAAAACAAAGAACTAAATTGAAAAATCATATTAACAAATAAAAGGAAACACATAAAAGGGAAATATAATCTACGTGGAAATACTTCCTTATTACAAACACCAAGAAGCCTTATTTATTGTAGGGATTCAGTCTACTCCCATTGAAGTAACCAAGTAACATGGTTCCATCTAGCACCTACAATTGACATGCACCTGATTCAAGTATCTTGGTTACTACAAAATTTCTCAACCAATGCACCTTCAACTTCCCTGGATGACACACAAACTTGGAATCATATAGAAGGACCATATTTCCCACTTCAAATGTTATATTTTTGATGTTCCTATGATCCCATGTTTTTTTCTTACCTTCTCAATCTTCTAGCTCTAATGTGGAATGGTGTGCCACTCCTCCAATTGCATTATCTTGTCAATACATTCTTCCACAAATTTCTCATCAAATAGTCCTCCCATGCGCACAATACTCATGGATGGTAACATGAATTCAATAGGTAATACATCGTCTGCTCCAAACACCAAATGAAAAGGTGTAACCTTATTCAACAAATTATAAGTGGTCCTAAATGCCCAAAGTACATATAATTATTTATCATTCTAATATTTTCTCCCAACATCACAAAAAAATTCAATGTTTGTCCAAAATTTTTGTTAAAATCTTCTTCCATATCATTATCATGTGGTTGATAAGGATTAGTCTTATGGTGTGCCACCATAAACTCTGCCAAAATAATTTTGATTGTCTCATTCAAGAAATGAGTCCCTCTATCACTTGTCAATCATAACGGAAAGCCATACCTACTAATAATGTTTTTCCATAAGAATCTTGTTGTTTTAGCTATTGTACAATCCGTTGTAGGTGTTGCTTCTGGCCATTGTGTAAGATAATTTGTACAAGTGATGATGTAGCATGATCTAGTTCTACGTGCAACTAGGGATATAGGACCCACAAAGTCTATTTATCATTTTTCAAATGGATCTTCACTAGTAATAGGCTATAAAGGAATTTCACATCCTTTTCTAGGTTTTACAAGGTACTGATAGTGATCACATGCCTTACACTAATCTTTACAATCCTTGTACAGGGTCTCCTATCGTAATCCAGCCAGTAGAATCCTACACGTGGTGGTATCACCTACATAATGCCCACCTGCAATACTACCATGAGCCTCTTCTCTGATATCTATGTACTCATGTTCTAGTACACACCATTGTAATAATTCATATCATTCTAGTTTTTATAAGTTACCACTGATCAACACGAAGGGTGCGACACAAATTACAAGTTTTTTCTTCACTAAATATTTCATTCCTTCTGGCGCCATACCTGAGTTTAAAAAGACAGTAATATGATCCAATTATGAAGGAGCGTGATGTAATCTGTACAAATTTGCATTCGACATTACATCTTCAATTGTCTACATGTCCTCTCTTGATAAAATTCTTGATAAGTAGTATGGGCCAAAATTACTTTGACCTAGTTTAACCATGACTTTAAAGCCCAATTCTTGGAAGAAGAGAACCCATCGACATATGTGTCCCTCTAAAATGGGATTATTTACCAAGTATTTTAGTGCCATGTGATCTGTATAAAATACAAAAGGTGTTATAGAAAGTAATGCCTGAACTTATGCAATGCGTAGATCATTGACAAGGCCTCACACTCTGTAGTTGTATAATTATGTTCTACAAGAGTCAAATTTCTACTATCAAAGCAGATAGGATGATCTATAATACCTTCTCCAGGTTGAGCTAACACTACACTAATGGTCATGCCAGAGGTGTCCACATGTACATGAAACGGTTGGTTCCACGATGGAAAATGAAGAATAGGCATTCTAGTAAGTCTCTCCTTCAATGCCTCAAATTCCCACTATTGCGGCTATCCCCAATAGAATGTCCCTTTTCCCTCTAGTAACTCCTCCACGAGCGCGGAAATATTTTCATATCCTTTGATAAATTTTCTATAATACCCTGTATGGCCCAAGAATCCATGCACCTCACTTTGAATGGTAGGATCCTCCAGGCCTACAATAACTGCTACCTTAGCTGGATCTACTAACAAACCTTCCTTGCCAATGATATGCCCAAGAAGAGTTCCAAAAGGTGTAGAAAATACAAACTTCTTAATTTTTAAAGAGATGCTTAACTATCTGCATATTTCAAACATTAGGCACAATTTCTCATAATGATCCTTAACAAGCCCATATACCATCCAATCATGCAAGTAAACCTGCAGGAATTTGTGAATAAAATCCTAGAATGCTTGAACAACTATGCATGAAAATAAAATAGGAGCACTCTTCAAACAAAAGGACATCACCGTATATGCAAAACTTCCCCATTCAGTTGTCAAAGTTGTCTTCTCTTAATCCTCCTATACAATTCTTACCTAATGATACCTAAAGAATCCATATGTAAAAGAGTAGATCTTGTGTCCTGCAATGCTGTCTAATATTTCCTAAGTGAAGGCATAGGAAAAGGATCAATTACACATGCAACATTCAGCAACCTATAATCCACATAAATTCTAATCCGACTATACTTTTTTATAATGATTACCATTGGGCTAACCCACTCTGATTCTTCCAGGGGCTTAGTGATGCTAGATTTCAGCACTTTTTAAATTTTTTCTTTAACTTTTACGTGCAGGTTAAGGTTCATCTTGTAAGGTCTCTTCCTGACTAGGTGTGCACCTTCATTTAGCTTAATATTAATCTCACCTAATGACTCATGCACCCACTTTAAATCATGGTAGTGCCTAGGAAATAAGTCCCAGAAATAATGTAGTAACTCAATTATCTTTGCCACTTCAGAATCAGACCAATAATCTCCAATTATGGCCTCCTTAGGTTCAACATCTATGCCAATGTTCACTTTCTTTTTCTTCATAGGTTCATGATAGGTGCACACATTTTTATCCACAATGTTTAAAACCTCTCGCATACCTTCATAATGATCAATGTCCAAATTTTCTACTTCTTCATCATCCACTATATAGATCATCTTTCCTTTCTCCTTCTCAAAGCAAGCACACATAAATAGTTCGGCATCGGTCTCATCTATTTCATCAAAATATGCTCCTTGTTCCTCCTCACTAAATAACTCCTAAATGAGTTTATTAGCCTTACCACTATCTCCCATAGTCAAGCATTCCATAACCCATAATGCCTCTCTTATCGGAGTTCTAATAGATAAGTAGTAAAAATTCTGGACCATACCTACAATCAAGTCTTGCCAATTTCCAGTCTTCCTATGCAGTTCTTCATAAACATACCAAGCACGTGCATAACCTTGCAAAGTGGAATAAAGTTTGTGCACCCAAATTGAAGGTGGTAAATCTTTCTTCCCCTGTTTCCAAAGTCTCTCACACTACTGAACGAGGTGCTTAACATGACTATTACCATGATATATGTACATTTTAGTAAGCACGTTGCTCTTGAGAAATTGTATTATTAGAGAAATTATTACTTCATTCCATTCTTTGAAATTATCCTTTTGAGCCATATACCAGTGCGTTGTCGTGTCATGTAGGGTATATACTAACATATTTTTTCTCTCCACTTGATCCATCCACTCCTCCTCCATGGCGCACAAGAATACTATTTCAGCTTTTTCGAATGATTAGGTACTTATTAAATAGAATGTTTCCTTCTCACTTTCTTGCAAGAAATGAGATGAATCATCTGAAATAGATTAAGTTGAAATTACTTATGTACTTAAATTATGATATGAAGTTGTATTATAATTGTTAGGAAGAAAACTTAGAGTTATTTTCTGAGTTTGGATTGTGAAGGTAATTGTTGAAATGAAATATACTTTAAATTTTAGGGCAAGTAATATAAAATATTCTTTGTATCCATTTGTTTTAACAGTGTACTATGGCTCTTTTATATTGACATCACTTTAAGCTTAGGAAGTATGAAGTAATTATTGTCATTATAACAGGGTTGTTTAATTAAAACTATTACTAGAATGTGATTGGTTTAAGGATTGGTGCTTATCAAGCTCAGTTCATTGAACTGACCCATGCTAGCAATTTTTACAGATGTACTTTGTAAGTGGTAAAGGAAGGAGAAATCTTATTTGATGCATTGAATGGTCTAAGTTGGTTCTTACGAAGAATTTTGATTTGATTTCTAGATTGTATTGGGAAAATAAAAGTTATCTCTTTTGTTGATGGCTATTGTCTTAAGGTATGCCTGATGTGCATAAGTTGTACTTGTATGGATTTGGAAATGAATGAAATAGTGAGAAATTTAGTTATAAGGATTGTGTAACTTATCTTGTTTGGGATGATCTTCTTATTATCTATTTGAATGAGTATGCATTCTTGCTTATTGATATTCAATGGAGCATAAATGAATTTTTTAAGTAAGCCATAGCTGATTAAGTGGTTGAATACTACATTCTTGATTAGTGATTCATTATAACTTATGATGTGACTTAAAACAGTAATAAAAATCATTGCAACATAAGGAACATTGAAGTTGGGTTAAAACCGAAAATGTAACTATAACAATAAGAGGAGTTTCATCTCTTGTAATGCACTAATTATAAAAGGAATATATGATTATAAATCACTATGACTAAATGGTATTAAGTCTGATATGTTTCAACTTAACAGGTTGTTACACTACCTTCGTTGGATAAGTTATTTTAAAATAATGAAACATAAGCATTTGTTGTCATGTTTTTGGATAAAAGGTTGTTAGGTACCAACCGAAAACCTGGAAGCAACCCTAAGTTAATTAAGATTTTTGTAAAATTGAACCCTAAATGTAAAAAGGTAACTTAGAAGAGTTTTGGACTAGAGGTTGGGTGGGATGCCAAATTATGTAGTCTTTTAACCCAATTATAACTTAACGTAAGTAAATTCTTGGAGGCATGTAAATCTTTTCAAGGTTGTTCCATAGGATGTTGACACACGTCAACTGCAAGGTTGTACCTTTGAGAAGAGTACGATCTTCTCGAGGATACAACAATACATATGACATGTGGTAACACCCTTCTTCATTGATTTTTAAGATTTACACACCTTGAACTTGATCAAGATTTCTCTCCGGGACTGATTAGTACCATAATCAGGTTATGAGGAAACCATTTGAGACTTAGGGTGCCTTGGCACATGGCGTTAACTTCGGTTGACCCAGTATGCAATCTACCCTTAGTATTTAAGAGTCTCTTCATATCATGGCCTATGATGTTAATAAGAACTAGAGTGAAACCTTGGGTCAAGGGGACTGACAAAAGTCAGTATAATACATTCTATATAACAATAGAGTGGGATGAAGGATGTATTGTAGATTGACGAGTATGCCATCAAGGAATAAGTAATACGAACAATATGTTACAAATCTTTGGCCAAAGTATCACAAGCTACTGATTGCATTTTCCTATGTCACCTAGTCTAAGGATCGGGATGCCGATGAATATTGGTAACAATTATTCAGATAGGTTCCTTGGATAGATCACTCAGAACCCAGAATAGTGTAAGAAGACCAAGATTATGAAGTATTCGATAGAATACTCCAATCTCAATGTTACACAGGAATAGATCGGTATTTCACCGAGTCATGGAATGAATAGATTGGTGGTACACTGAGTCATTATAGCTGCATATTGTTATTTGTTATAAGAATGATTATTGTGAGATGTGTGTTCTAAATTATGTATTTAGAACAAAGAACATTTATCGTGCAAAAAATAAAAATTTCCTTGTTTCTAAAGTCTTAAAATGGGAATGTTACATCTTGGTATCAGAGCTGAAGGTTGTGGCTCTTGGACCTATTGTGTCCATAATTTGATAAAAATTTGGATTTTCTTGAAACATAAAATGGTTAGAACAATGGGAAACGTTGCAAATAATGCTCCACCTGATGAAGGAGTAGCAACAGCCCAAAAACTTGATGAGATTCTTGCTTCCATGTTGGACACAAGAGATCATTTGACTGTACTTGAACAACAAGTGATGGGAAATGAGGAGGAAGAAGAAGCTGGTAACAACAATCAACCACCTCATGAGGACAACCCCAATACAGGTGTTGGTAATAACAATGGTAATGTACCTGCCTAACTAGAAAACAAAAAGGCTAGGTTGGTAGCGGAACTCACTAATGATATAAAAAGGATAAGTCCACCTAAATTTGACAGCACCACATTAAGAGATGGAGCAAAGAATTGGATCAGAAAAATGGAGAAGTAATTTGCAATAAGAAATTTCTCGGAGGAAACCAAAGCTATTTGGGGAGCATATCATCTTTCCCATGAAGCATCTTCATGGTGGGACAGCCGTAAGGCTGAGTTAAATATTGACGAAACTAACATCACTTGGGATCAATTTAAAGGTTATTTTAGGCAACGTTGGCTGCCACAACTTTATTATGATAAAAAAAATGATAGAATTTCAGAACTTAGCTCAAGGAAAGATAACTGTAACTGAGTATTGGGAGTGGTTTACGAAACTCCTCAAGTATGTACCTCAGTATCAAACTGACGAGAATTTCAGGATACGAAAATTTATCATGGGATTAAATCTCGTGATTGGAGGAGAGGTTGATGTTCACAGCCCAACCATTATGGAAGGGGTTGTTGAAAAGGCCATAAGGAAGGAACATAAATTAAAATCTATTTCTGCTCATAAAGAGGAAGTGTAGAAGAAAATTCCAAACTCCTCTTCAGCTTCTCTTGCACCCAAGAAGGGACCATGGAAGAATTTTGCTAAAAAGAATAAGTTTTCATTTGATAATAATAAGAAAATAGCAGTGAGCAAACCGGCTGGAAATGCAAGAAATAATTTTGCCAAGAATAATAATAATGGGCAGAAGTCCTATGGAGGTCAACATGATAATTTTAAGGCTGGGAATAATTCTGAGCCTAAAAAGGGACCTGTAGGAGGTTGTTATAGCTGTGGCAAGGATCATTACACAAATCAATGTCCTTTGAAGAAGGATGATCGTAATCAGTAGCACAAGGTACATGCTACAATAGCTGAAAAGCAAGCTAAAGAGTAAGTTACACCTATTGAAGTTCCTAGCAAGTTATTTGGCATACCTGTAACTGTTCTTTTTGACACAGGAGCTGTTGAATGTTTTATTTCTAGTAAACTTGCTTCGAAACTTAAAATAAAAGCTATAAAAATGGATAAATCATGGACTATACATTATGGTAATAATTATGTTCATACAGTTAGTATGTGTATTTTTGGGGTAGTCCTTGACTTACCTAGCTTTTCCACTAAAGTTGATCTCTATGTTACACCTTTGGGATCTTACGACAATATCATTGGTGTTAATTGGTTAGCTGAGTATAAAGCAAAAGTGGATTGTTTTGAAAAACATATTAGTTGTTTTGATGATCTGCAGAAAACAACATAGATTGAAGGTGTAAAACGAAAAAATTTTAGTTAAGAAACAGTCTGCTATACAACTTTAAAAGGCCAAAAATAAAGGTTGTACCTTGTATGCGGTAAAAATATTTGAATCTTGAGAAGAAAATAGTGATTGCATGGAACATTACCCATTATTGTAGAATTTCAGTGACATATTTCTAGAAGAATTACTGGGTTTACCACCCAAAAGGGAATTTGACTTCACCATTGAAATCAAACCAGGTATGGAACCTATTTCTAAAGCACCTTATCGAATGACTACAACAGAGTTAGTTGAGATTAAAGCTCAATTGCAAGAAATTTTTTCTAAGAGTTTGATTAGAACAAGTGTTTCACCTTGGGGAGCACCAATTATTTTTGTGAAAAAGAAAGATGGAACACTTATATTGTGTATTGATTATCGGATTTTAAACAAATCAATAGTCAAAAATAGATATCCACTTCCTAGAATTGATGATTTATTTGATTAGATGTGTGGAGCATCAGTATATTCCAAGATATATCTTTGATCCGAATATCATCAATTAAGAATTAATGATGAAGATATTCATAAAAAAACTTTCAAGACAAGGTATGAACATTATGAATTCACGGTTTTACCCTTTGGATTAACTAATGCACCTACAACTTTTATGAACGTAATGAATAATATCTTTCAAGATTACTTGGACAAGTTTATGCTTGTATTCTTGGATGACATTCTCACATATTCTAAAAGTGTTGAGAAGCATAATGAGCATTTGAAAATAGTTTTGGAAATTGTGAGAAAGAGAAGGTTATATGGTAAGTTATCCAAATATTGTTCCTTTGATATAGAAGTTCATTATTTGGGTCATGTTATAAGTGAGAATGGGATTGGTGTAGATCCATCTAAGATAGTGGCTATAACCAAGTGGCCTACACCAAAGAATGTACATGAAGTAAGAAGCTTCATGGGCCTTATTGGTTATTATAGAAAATTTGTTAAAGATTTTTCTAAAGTGGCTGCACCGATAACTTCATTGCAGAAAAATGATAAGAAATTTGTTTGGAATGATAAATGTGAATTAGCTTTTATAAATCTGAAAAGTCAGTTGACTTCAACACCTTTTTTGGCTATACCTGATCTTGATGGAGACTTTATTGTTGTAACGGATGCATCTGGGGAAGGACTTGGAGGTATTTTGTTACAAAATGATCATGTTATAGCATATGAAATTAGAAAACTTAAGTTACATGAGTTGAATTATGCTCCATGTGATTTAGAGTTTGCTGCCATAGTTCATGCACTTCAGGTTTGGAGGCATTATTTACTTGGTAAACCTTTTGAGTTGAAAACTAATCATCTTGGGCTGAAATACATTTTCATTCATCCTAATCTGAATGCAAGACAACGAAGGTGGTTATAGTTTTTTCTCAATATGCTTTTGATATAAGTTACATCAAAGGAAAAGAGAATAGAGTAACAGATTCTCTAAGTCGTAGGAAGCACATTTCTGCTCTTATAACATTAAGAACTCAGTTTAAAGATGAAGTAAAAAGTGCAATGGAAACTGATTTAAACTTTCAGCAAGTAAAAATAGTGCTTACTGTAGATCCAAAAGATGAAAGGTATAAAGGTTTTCATTTCGATAATGAAGGAATATTACATTATGAAAATAGAGTATACATACCTTTGCATGATGATTTGAGAAAGAAATTGTTATTTGAATTTCATAATTCACCCTTTTCTAGACACTTAGGTATTACTTAAATGCTTGCTGATATAAAACAACAATATTTATGGGAAGGAATGAAAATGGATGTTGTTAATTTTGTGCCTCATTGTATTGAATGTCAACGGGTGAAAGCGGAACATATGCACCCAGCTGGTTTATTATATCCCCATAGCATACTGCAGTTCAAGTGGCAAGTAATAAGCATGGATTTTGTACAAGGGCTGCCAATGTCAAGGAATAAACATGATGTTATTTTAGTAGTTGTTGATAAACTAACAAAAGTAGCTCATTTTATTGCTAGAAATATAAAGGATGATTCTCTTGTTTTAGCTAAAATATTTGTACATGAAATTTTCAGATTACATGGAGTACCTGAATTGATTATATCAGATAGAGATCCTAGAATGACGTCAATATTTTGGCAAACACTTAATGCAGCTCTTGGAACTAAATTGAACTTCAGTTCTGCATATCATCCAGAAAAAAATGGACAGACTAAAAGAGTAAATCAAGTGTTAGAAGATATGTTACAGATGTATTGCATGGATCAACAGTATTAGTGGGAAGAGTATCTTCCATTAGTTGAGTTTGCATACAACAATACATATCATGCTTCTCTTAAGATGGCACCCTTCGAGACACTTTATGGAAGAAAATTCATAACCCCTATTAGTTGGGACAACATTGAGGATAGAGAAGTAATTGGACTTGAAATCCTTACGGAAATGGAACAACAAGTTAAAATGATTCGTGAACGCTTGGAAGAAGCAACAGATAGGTAGAAGAGTTATGTTGATTTAAAGTGGGTTGACCAGAAATTTCAACTTGGTGAAAAAGTTTTTCTTCATGTCAAACCAAGAAAGAGTTCTATAAATTTTGGCAAGGCTGCCAAGTTATCACCTCGTTTTGTGGGACCTTTTGAAATTGTTGAAGTAATCAATCCTGTACCTTATTGATTAGCATTACCACCTGCTTTGTCACGAATGCATGATGTTTTCCATATTTATTTGCTTAAGAAATATGTTTAAGATTTGTCACATGTGTTAAATTGGAAATCCTTGTAGGTCCAAGACCCAATAATAATCGTGGTTAAACCCACTCGTGTGCTAGAAACTCGCCAGTTGCATTTGAGAAATCATGAAATAATACAATATAAGATCCAGTGGGACTAGTTTAACGAAGAAAGTGCAACTTGGGAAAATATGGAAGATATGAAAACTGCTTTGCCTTTTATTTTTTATCAGAACTAAATGTATGGACTGATAAAAAAAAATTGTGATTAAGAAAGCCAGTTTTGGGCAAACTTATATTCAATTGAATAAATAGTAACATGATACTGATTTCTGGAGCTATATAAAGTTTGAAATAGTTAATTTGATAAGTAAAAGAATTGACTGAACATAAGGTAAATAATTTTGTAATCATCAGGATGATGATTCTTTTAGGAGGGAAGCATGTAACACCTTGAACTATTGCTACTTTCTCCTTTGCATTCAAGTGTTGATATGTGATTTTCCCGTATGAGGATATGCTCTTTTGATTTTGGGAAGTCATGCTTGATTTGGTTATGTCTTTTCTGCTCTTGAGATCTTTGATTGAACTAGAATATGCTTGGATTCATTTTCTTTCATTTCTTGCATATTAGTGCAATTTGATTTCTGGAAGATTGTAAACCTACCTATCTCTATGACTCATCCTTGGATAAATTACATTGATCCAAGCAATGTTTTAAATATTTTCAGAATGAACAATTTTGTATCGAAATTTCATAAATTATCAAGTCTGGGACTGAACTTTGAATATATATATATATATATATATATATAGATATATATATAAGTTCTTTTAATTCTCCTTCATATGAAAATATTTCTATTGTGGAAAGTTTTGTGGATTTTGGAAATTAATCCTCACAGGTCATTGCAATCAAAATTTGGTTTAAGTCATTTTGGTATCGGAAAGAACCTGAACCTTAAGCCATGTAAGGGATGCAAGTGTCCTATCTAAAGTTATTTTATTGGATGCAAATCCAGAATCTGATCTAGAAACATCTTATTTAGTTTGAATTCCTGAATGATGATTTTAGCCTAATCTAAGTGGATCTAAGCAGGAACCTAAAAGGTTATTAGTTTTAAATCTAAATTATAACCTATTGTTGCAAAGGTTGGTTAATCTAACCTAGTCCTAAACTATGCATTTCATATTACCTAAGGGTTATCTAAACCTAATGCTAAGGTAAGTGGCTAATGTTATATCCTAAGGTGATTAAAATTAAACTTACCTATGATCTAACCTAAGTCACTAACCTATCCAAAAATATTGCTATGAATGGGAGCCCAAGGGGTCACAAGTTTTGGGTGGTGGTTCCTATGGAATTTAAGGTAGGGATAAGGATGAGAGGACAGGGATTACTGCCAAGGTTAGCAGAGGTTAATTTGGATGGTAAAGGCTTACATGACAGCATCTCTAAAAATGGAAACTCTTGTTTATGTTAACATGGAGCTTGCCAACTTTGGCGGGCGGTGGCAATGGAAAATAGGCGGGAGAAATGAATTTCATGTAATTAATTTGCATGGGTCCTCGAGCCCAAACCACTTTGGGAGACATGCAAATGGAATTTTTTTGGGTTGTTTCATTTTTTATACTTTCCATTTTCAGCTCTACATGAGCACTTGTTTTTCGAACTAGTAGTTTACTCTTCGTTGTATGGAAATTTTAAAATTTTCAAACCTACTCCTGTCTCATGGGGAATATATAAGATATGGAGGAAGCAATAATTTTTGGTTGAATATTTCATGGAAAAAGAGAGAAAGGGAGGGCTCATCCAGAGGTTTTTATAAAAATTTTGGTGACACTATCAGGCATGATAGGCCCTAACTATTTAAATCTTGCTTTCCATTAAATGTTTTCATTATACGAACTCTGTTCTGATGATTTATTTGCATTTTTTCTTGACTGGTAAAATTGATGTGAGGGATTTGTGTGAACTTGGATTTTTGGGTTAAATCTGGAGTTTTACTTGATGACTATGGGAACTTGTTTGTATTATATTCCATTCATGGTGGGTATGTGAACATTTAAGCAAAACTGGAAACTGCATAGGGTTTTAACGGTTGAAATTGATTATTGATTTCGATTTCTTTAGAAACCTCTGTTATGGAAGTAGATCTATCTATTCTCATAAATTTGGAAGTTTAAATAGTTGCTCCTTTCAAATTTCTAAGATCATATGAACTGGGTTGAGTTTATTTGAATCAAAAACTTGTTGGGCGAATGGAACAGTGTTGTTTACGTATACTTGCTTATTGCATCACATTTTTATTTTTTAGTTATTTGGTCTGCGATTTATTTTGTGAATGGTTTGTGAGTATTACCCTGTGAACCTTGATTGTTATAAGATGCGTGTGTTGGAAACAATGTGTTGGTTTAAATCTGGATCTCCTCTTGTGAAGGGGTTTGATTTCTTCTTAAGTTCGCAAGTACTGCGAGTAATACAGTTATGGTTTGTTGTTTTGCCATGAGAACTCTTACTGTGTAAATGTTCATATTCAAAGAAATTGTTATACGATTTCATCTGTATTTTATCCCTGCGAAAGGCCTTTACTATTTTAAAATAAATAAGTTCTTTAGGGAATCCAATGCATGGTTTAGTGTCTTTCTCTTATGGGTAACAGTTAATGTTATTAAGATCAACATGAATTGTTAAAAAAAAAAGTATTTGTTTGGGTTCGTGTTTCTCTGTGCGAAGACTTAGTTGATGGTGTGAAGGACTTAGATAATGTATTGTTATTATGGATAGACAAGACTTTGACTTGTATGCTTTTGGACATGATTGGGAATTTAGTTCTTGAGGCCGTGTTAACATATTTTGGAAATTACTTTCGAGCCAACTTTAAAAATCATTAAGTTTAACACTGAAAAGTTTATTGTGATCTATTTGGTGTAGGAATTAGAGTTGCAATGTTTGCATGCAACTGAAGATCTATTTATTCTGGACTATTCATGTATAATTCATTACTATGATATTAGTATTACTGCTCATGGTTATTGTTGAATCTATATTGTGAATATAATTAATAGTACTATATATGCATTATCATTTTACATTTTATAATGAAATGGTAACTGGTTGTTGCTTCGGTTCTTTCGATTCAATCCTTGAATATTTGACAAATGTAGGAAATGAGAAATTACCCTAACCTGATTTTAAACTCGAATGATTCGAGTGTCTGATGAAGTTTAGACTGGTTCTTTTGGTTCGGGATTATAGTTAGAATTATAATTGGGTCATAACGTGCTTGGCTAAATTTTGATCTCGACTATTATTGAATGAATAGTTTATAGATCCTACAGGGATCTAATGGTAGCCAACAATATGGCTCTACTTGAACCAAACTGTTGAGTGTACATAAGTGCTAGAAAAAGATTCTTCTTCCTTGATTAGATTTATTAAATGGTTATTAATTGTTGGAAATTGGATTTCGTTCTAAACTTGGTTACAACAATGTTTTGGCCATCTCTAATTTATCTCTGAGTTGAAAAGGATATTTGGGAAAGGTCTTTAAAAGAAAGAAATTTTTATTGTTCTCTTCTTGAATTTGAATATACTCTTTCTTAGAATTAATTAAGGAACTCAAATAGAAAATTTATGGGATGGTGAACTATTATATTAGGATGAAAGAGACAATAGGATGTGGGATCCTAACCTGGAAGACACTTTTATTTTTAAAGCAGTATTAAAAATCTTTTTTTGGACTTACTGTTTGTTATTCTATTTGCAATGGAATTCAGTATTTATTGCCTTGCATATTTTTCATTGATTCAAAATCAAGTAGAATGAGGTAGAGGATTGATTGATAGGAAAATTGTAGGTGGCAGTTAATCCATTCCTTGTATTTGAATTACTATTGTATGAACCTATTTGGATGGATACTTCAAATGGTTTAGTGTTTAAATAAAAGGTGATCAAATCATGATATATATGGTTTCATCTTTTTTGGATAATTAGATACTTATTAAACAGAATGTTTCCTTCTCACTTTCTTGCAAGAAATGAGATGAATCCTCCGAAATAGATTAAGTGGAAATTACTTCTGTACTTAAATTATGATATGAAATTGTATTATAATTGTTAGGAAGAAAACTTAGAAATATGTTATGATTTTGGATTGTGAAGGTAATTGTTGAAATGAATTATACTTTAAATTTTAGGGAAAGTAATATAAAATATTCTTTTTGTCCATTTGTTTTAACAGTGTACTATGGCTCTTTCATATTGACATCACTTTAAGCTTAGGAAGTATGAAGTAATTGTTGTCATTATAACAGGGTTGTTTAATTAAAACAATGAGTGGAATGTAATTATTTAAGGATTAGTGCTTATCATGCTCAGTTCATTGAACTGACCCATGCTAGCAATTTTTACAGATGGACTTCGTAAGTGGTAAAGGAAGGCAAAATCTTATTTGATGCATTGACTGCTCTAAGTTGGTTCTTACGAAGAATTCTGATTTGATTTCTAGATTGTATTGTGAAAAGAAAAGTGATATCTTTTGTTGATGGCTATTTTCTTAAGGTATGCCTGATGTGCATAAGTTGTACTTGTATGGATTTGGAAATGAATGAAATAGTGAGAAATTTAGTTATAAGCATTGTGTAACTTATCTTGTTTGGGATGATCTTCTTATTATCTATTTGAATGAGTATGCATTCTTGCTTATTGAAATTCAATGGAGCATAGATGAAATTCTTAAGTAAGCCATAGCTGATTAAGTGGTTGAATACTACATTCTTGATTAGTGATTCATTATAACTTATGATGTGACTTAAAATAGTAATAAAAATCACTACAACATAAGGAAAAGTGAAGGTGGGTTAAACCCTAAAATGTAACTATAATAAGAAGAGGACTTTCCTTTCTTATAATGCACTAATTATAAAAGGAATATATGATTATAAATCACTATGAATTAATGGTATTAAGTCTGATATGTTTCAACTTAACAGGTTGTTACACTACCTTCGTTGGATAAGTTATTTTAAAATAATGAAACATAAGCATTTGTTGTCATGTTTTTGGATAAAAGGTTGTTAGGTACCAACCGAAAACCTGGAAGCAACCCTAAGTTAATTAAGATATTTTGTAAAATTGAACCCTAAATGTAAACCTTAGAAGAGTTTTGGACTAGAGGTTGGGTGGGATGCCAAATTATGTAGTCTTTTAACCCAATTATAACTTAACGTAAGTAAATTCTTGGAGGCATGTACATCTTTTTGAGGTTGTTACATAGGATGTTGACACATGTCAACTACAAGGTTGTACCTTTGATAAGAGTAGGATCTTCTCGAGGATACAACAATGTAGATGAAATGTGGCAACACCCTTCTGCATTGATTGTTAAGATTTACACACCTCTAACTTGATCAAGATTTTTCTCCGGGACTGATTAGTACCATAATCAGGTTATGAGGAAACCCTTTAAGACTTAGGGTGCCTTGGAACACGGCGTTAACTTTGGTTGACCCAGTATGCCAATTTACCCTTAGTCTTTAAGAGTCTCTTCATATCATGGCCTATGATGTTGATC
Organism: Taxus chinensis; assembly: GCA_019776745.2. Lineage (NCBI taxonomy): Eukaryota > Viridiplantae > Streptophyta > Pinopsida > Cupressales > Taxaceae > Taxus > Taxus chinensis. The sequence goes on from CM034149.1 coordinate 147,663,944, forward strand.
CGAACCAGAGTGAAACCTTGGGTCAAGGGGACTGACAAAAGTCAGTATAATTTGTTCTATATAACAATAGAGTGGGGTGAAGGACGTATTCTAGATTTATGAGTATGCCATCAAGGAATAAGTAATACGAATATTATGTTACAAATATTTGGCCAAAGTATCGCAAGCTGCTAATTGTATTGTCCTATGTCACCTAGTCTAAGGATTGGGATGCCGATGAATATTGGTAACAATTATTCAGATAGGTTCCTTGGACAGATCACTCAGAACCTGGAATAGGGTAAGAGGACCAAGATTATGAAGTATTCAGTAGAATACTCCAATCTCAATGTTACACATGAAAAGAGTGGTAGTTCACCGAGTCATGGAATGAATAGAGCGGTGGCACACCGAATCATTACAACTACATATTGTTATCAGTTATAAGAATGATTGTTGTGAGATGTGTGTTCTAAATTATGTATTTAGAACAAAGAACATTTATCATGTAAAAATAAATAAAAATTCCTTGTTTCTAAAGTCTTAAAATGGGAATGTTACACCTTGTCCACCAAATTGGCCTCAGATCCCAAATTCACTACAATATACTTGACCTCCGACATGAATTCCTTCGAATTATTCCTCGTTCCAATCGTAGTGCCCTTTAGTGTGATCATGATCATGGTGCTCACTTTTACTTTTAGAGTTATCTGATACTCCTGTTTGTCACACACTAATATCGATGACATCATGGATCTTACCAATCAACCTGAAGTATTTTTTATTATGATTCATGGACTAAAAAATATTACAATAGTAAGATACTTTCTTTCTTATCATGCATTGTAATAATGGGAATCATCTTGCATCATGGTATAAATGACATTTCTTATAGTCTAGAAACAATGAATGTACTAACCTATAGGGAAAATTATCCTTAGTGTGTCCTTCCACTTCACAATCTGTACACCAAATCCCATTGCACATCTCATGTGTTGAATTGGCTGATAGTTTTTCCAACTGCTTCACCATAGCTATAATTTGTGCTTCCATGGATGGACTTACTCCATGTCTATACTTCTAACTACCTCATCGTGCAACGGTGATTTAAGTGCTTCAGGTGGGTTAGTATATGTCTTATGTGACATCACCCTCCTAAACGGTGTGATTAAGCCCCTAAAAAACAACTATTCATATTGGCTTGCCTAGATATCATATGAAATATTAGATAAAAGTATTTTGAAATGGGCATCATATTCTCTAATGCTCTCAGTAGTTCCCTACTAAATATATTTGAGCACACTTATACTCTTCTACTTGAACTAAGGGATATAAAACTCCTTAAGGAAAACATCCCATAGTTTTGCATAATCTACACAAGCTAGATGAAGGTAAAACTTCCTATACCAAATGTGAGCACTTCCCTGCCACGTAGTTGTAAACTATCTTTCCTTACACTTAGAAGTTTTTGTACACACCAAAATTGGGTCACACTCCCCTAAGTCCCTCATCAAATAACCAACTCGAACACACTCACCTAACCATGGCCCCTTACACCCCACACTAATATTAATTTAATTAATTAAATTAAATTAATCCATGTCCTCACAATATTTATTATTTAATTATCCTAATTAAGATAATTCCCACACCACCAACTCACCTATACACCTCACCTAGCCACTCACCCTAAGTATATTCTTAGTATGTTGCCATAACTAACTAAGACCCAACTAAACCCGAAAAATCAAAACCTACATTCCCTCTAACCACATTCCCACCCATTATAAAAGAAGCTTCCATTCTAATCCACGAAAAGAAACTAACTAGATCCAAGAAATCCAACAGATCTGCCCATTTTAGTAAACCTAGGAAATTTGACCCTAACCGACGTCGGTCACCCATGAACTGACACTGGTCAACCTAGAACCGTCATCAGTTACCTTTTATTCCCTTTAATAACCTTATTTCAAGGTTGGTACATTTCTAGGATTAAGAGAGAATAATCACTTCTGCATGCAATCAGAGTGAGAATCCGTTCACACCCAAACATCCATAACCATCTAAGCTAAGATTTGATTCAGCCAAACAAGGAGAAAAGCCCAGGAAGCTCAAGCAAGAGTCTCCTATCAATCGGTGGCTCTTCACAGAAGAAATATATCACCACCATCTCCACTCTTCACCCACAGCCGATGGGTAGTAAATTCCAAGTAAGTATACTACTCTATTCAGTCCAGTTTTGTTTAAATATTCTCAGTATTTAGATTTTTCTATGTGATATTACTTCCCTAGTCACTCACAGGTCCTCTCTAGTAACAATTCCCCTATACTCCTTCCAAAAATCCTCAAAACCCCGTCCTAGCAATCTAATACTCCATTTTGACCTATCCAACCCTTTTTGTAATCACAAAGAAGATTCAAAATACATTCTATAACATCTCCCACTTTCCCATAGTCACCGGCATTGGTCTCCCTAAACCGCCATCGGTCGAGCCTATACCAGCATCAGTTACCGACCCGATACTGCCCCTTTACTACCATTCACCAACTTAACCCATAATTCCTCCCAGCTTCACCAAAACCCCACCATATCTGCAAACTGACTTGCATCCCTACTCACACCTCCTAGACACCTCACTCAGTTCCCCATCAATGAGAAAAATAGACCCAGACCCCCATTCTTGACTCCCTATCATTTCTTAAGTGACCGCCATCATTCACAATTAACTGGCATTGGTTAGGACTCGACTGAAATCGGTCTCTGTGTCTGTCAACATATTAAAAACCAGAAACCTACCTACTTACTCCAAGTTACCTTTAATCATTTGTGACCTTCATTAGATCTCTGTCAAACCTGCAGAAATCCATAACCAATTACCTGACCTCTGGATCTGATCCTAACCTAGCCTATTAGATTAGATTTTTATTATTTATATGAAATGCCTAAATCATGTTGACTACAGTAGGACAATAGTTACTTTAGTTCTCAAATTAATATTTTTACAACAGTGGATTGATAGCCTTCTAGGGAGTACCAGAATTCTCGAAACTAGCATACACTAGGTAGTCCACTGCATATATTATTTAAATTCTATTTGGTGGTCTTTTTGTTTATTTCAGGTAGTTCCTCCTAGCAAAAAGGAATATCTCACGATCAGCTGTGGATCAAGAAGTCATACGTCCTCTTAGCCCTCTTACCCTTATCTATTTCGTCACATTCCAGGAAATGCTCTAAGAATCAAATGAAACTTCCATAATCCCTTTTGCATGCCATAGTATCCCACACATGTGCACATGCTTAGCAACATCTCCTATTCCCCTATACTCTAGAAGATGAAGTGACATTTACATGAAAATATTTTGGGTTGGTGAGAACCATGCCCACATAATCTAGAACCTCCTATGTTACCTCTGCCTCCAAACCCACCAGATCCACCAAAATTAGAGCCACCTATGCCTCATGATCCTCTACCTATAGCTGAAAGTGGACCGGTGGATGTACTTCCTTGTGTCATAACATTACTACTAAACTGAACTCCTACAGTCTATGAGGTGGTACTACTCCTAGAAATGAGTACAAATTTCTGTGCTTGAGTTTTGTGCTGATGATGTAGTGAAAAAGGTACCTCCAAATAAAAAATAAGATGTTTCCCTAGCCATAGATGCACTTAATATTTGATTTACTCCTATTCTTCAACTCCCCAAACTAGCATGTTGACTACTGGTTGTACTAGATAGTAGAAAACCAAGTGTAAGGGATAGGTTACTAAGTAGATTCAGATGCATGCCTCCAGTGCATGTCATATCTTATGGCACGCTACCATATGAGGCCGAGGAGGGTTAAATATCAATATTTCAAAAATGGGGGAGTTCTAGATGCTCTGGCTCCATGCCTTCTATGTGAGCTCCAAATCCTTCATGAATCATCTCTCTCCTCAATGCTATATGTTTAGCAATATCGTGTTTCTTCTATATCTCCCTCTCACATGCCTCATTGTACTTAATTTTTGTGTCTTTTCTTTACCTCTCTGTTGCTAGGTCTACCATCCTTCACCAAACCTACTCCTACCCCTATGTGTGGTAGTTTTTATCTAGCCATCATATTTTCTTCAAAGTTTGGGGTTAACATCAAGATTTATATTTCCAATGGGATGCCTTGCAGATAGATTCCCCTTGGATAACATTAAAATTGAAACTCAGATACCTTTGGGAATGACTAAGTGTAAATTGAGTACTCCAAAATATAGCTATTTAGAACACCACAGAAACCAAGTGTCCAAAATGCATGTCCAAATCATATCAGCATCATAGAGGGCCTCGAATTCTTCCTGTGCCCAAAAAAGTGTGTGATACCTCCAATTCCTTTTAGACACATAAGCAGCCAGCTAGTTATATATCTCTATTAAAAATATAGCAAAAAAACTCTCATATAAATAGTCATACAAGTTCTTCTCCACCCACACGTGTGCGTCAAACTCAGATCAACTACTAACCTCCAAGCGTACTCTTCATCTAGATCTATTATCCACTCCACAACACATTCTATGGTCAACCGGTAAGTCTTCATCATGAAACATGCTGAAAACAACCGAAAAAGAGGTCTCGGCAACAGAACCAATGATGCAACCTAGAATCCACTTTGAAAAACCTAGGTGGACTAGAACATAACTCATTCTGAGTTGAGCACTCAGCTGAAGCATGCAAAGGTACCAGACACCTCTTGATAGTTCCTTATATAGGATGTTAGTGTGATGATGTTAAAGCATATTCAGATACATAACCAAACATAAAAATTTCATAGTGCATAAACCAGATATAGATCTTAGAGAATTATGAACTAAAAAATAACTATAATAAGGCTAACTATACAAGAATTCGATTCATTTTTGTCTAATACTATTATCCAGCCAATATAATCCATTACATTAAACACTGTAAAACTCATAATCTTCTTACACTATAAAGTATCTCCATGAGTCATGAGTGTATTAAGATCAACATCATAACTCTATAATAATTCAGTCTCTCACTAAACTACATAGTTCAATACATATTTATAGAGGTGGGGAATTTCCCTTCAGCTCCCATGCACTTCTCAAAATAGGTCGCATACTGATAATATCCATGCACCTTTACAATGGCATGCACAACATGAACGTGTTCTAATAATATATGTCTTATAGTTAACTCTAAGAAGAAATAATATTATTATCTTAAACCATTCATGGTGCTTAACAACCGCTTGTTCCCAAAATACTATTGTGTGTCATGCGAGTCTTCACCTCTATGTGTGCTCTGCATGCTATCTCCAAAAATATCCCTTATCATAAAAATGGCTAAGTTGTGAGCCAAAGTGTTTTGGCACGTGTTTCCTTCCCTATCTTCTCATGCCTTCAAATGCACTTTGTTCCCATGTGTGCATTATGTATGTGTCTTCTCCTTAGAGTGACATTCTGTCTGCTCAACATGACTCAATAGCTTATGTAAGAATGATACATTTTAATACAGTTCAATTCAACTTTATTTTCTATTTGTTAACTTATTAACTTTTAAATTCATATGTTATACAACTTACTATTTATTTATAATTCCTATAAACTTTATAATATTATATTATTATAATATCTTTGTAGATAATAATATTCCTAAATATCACTCGCTCATTATTTTGTTCAAGATTTACATTTTTATAACATATTCTGCATGATGTTTATATTTTTGTGTACTATGATATTATTTTCATTCTATGTCAAGAATGAATGACTCCTTTACAAAATAGCCAACAATCTCTTTCAAACACATCATCAAACACATTAATCCTCACATAACAAAAAACACTAATTTGATAAGACTCAATGTAGAACATGTAGATGTCATTCAACTAATTTTTCCTTTCAAAAAGGCCAATAGTGTAGTGTCCACTCATCTTTGACACCTATTTTCATATGATCATGTTTAATAGTTGTTTGGTGACATAGACATTATTACAATATTTTGGATAACATGTTGTTGGAGAATATGGATATTATGATTATCGGTGTGTTTGTGACTCTTATTATGGATTGTATGGATTCCTAATGGACCTTGATGAAAAAATTTGTACATGATGATGATTCAGTGTTGTTTTATTATATGCTAACATCTTGGACTCTTGACAGTGATGATTATGTTAGATGATTGGACTAACCTTATCAGCACATTGATGTTTTGAGTTATTAATAATGTGAGGATGATAGGTGATCAATAGTATGTTTTCAAATATATCTAAGTAGGTATGAATTACAATAAGTATGTGAAGTTTATGGTTATCGTAAAATATGAAATCTGATAGATGGTTTTACTTAGGCATAGGGTGATAGAAAATGTTAATGTACATGGTAAAATTGTGATAATTATTAATTGTGAATAATTTATTTAGAATAAAATTGATTAACTATGAAAATAGTGTAATTACGTTGTATGATGATGTTATTTGATAAATTATATATGTGTTTATATTTCTTGACATATTGATATAGCCTTAAGGCCGAAGGTTGTATTGTCTTGGTTGTATGTAGGAAATGAAATCAAAATAAACAAAGAAGGGACTAAGAGACTAACTATGGAAGAATATAAGATGTTTACAACTTGGTCACCGTGGCATCTGTGTGTGTTGTTGTTTTACTTTTCATATTTTTTAGGAAGTCTCTAAGGGTAGCAACCTCATAAGTGAACATGGTTGTAAATTTTGTATTTCCCTTTTATTTTTTTGTCATAGTTATGTGTGTGATTTTATTGAATTGTATTGTATTCTCATTTTCTTGTACTTATTTAGTGTGCTCTTGATTTAGTTAATTAACTATGTGGATAATCCTAATTAGGAGGTGTAACAAAGGGGGAAATGAATGTGGTAGATATTCCTTGTTCTCTTCATGATTTTAGATGGATTTTAATTGATTTTGATTTAATTACAAGCAATTGAACAAAGTAACGATCAAGAATCGTTACCCCCTTCCATACATTGATTATTTATTTGATTAGATTAAGGGGATAACATGTAATTGAATATATCTATCTTAAGTCAGGGTATCATCAGCTGAGGATTACAGAGGTATATATCCATAAAACAACCTTTCGCACTAGATACAATCACTATGAGTCCACAATTGTGACTTTCAAACTAAAGAATGCCTCCATATTATTCATAAGTTTGATGAATGGGGTATTTATGAAATTCTTACTCCACTTCATGCTCATATTTTGGGATGACATATTGATATACTCATACACACGTGAGGATCATGAGGAACACCTTTGACATGTTTTCTAGTGTTTTTGAGAGAAGAAACTATATGGGAACCCAGAGAAGTGTGTATTCTTTCATAAAAAGGTTCAATATCTAGGTCACATCATTTTTGGGGAAGCTATGGTAGTCAATATTTCCAAGATTAAAATTATTATTGATTGTTTGGCACCGACCAATGTGACTAAGGTACAAAATTTTATGGTATTAGCGGTATATTACAGGAGGTTTGTATATGATTTCTCATGCATTACTCATCCCATCAGTTCAATGCAGTGAAAAGGAAAGAAGTTTGTATGATCAGACAAATTGTGAGAAGGCCTTCAAGAATCTTTAGGAATTCGTAACTACATTGCCTATTCTAATAGTACTACATCCTAAGAGGGAATTCTTTATTTGTACAAATGCTTCATTGGTAGGGTTAGGAAGAGTATTGATGTAGGATAGCTATGTTGTTGCATTTGGGTATCACAAACTCAAATATTATGAGCTCAATTACTTAAATCATGACATTGAACTTGCAGTAGTGGTACATGCTTTAGTTTGATGGCATCATTTTTCTATTGGGCAGGAAGTTCACACTCAAGATAGATCGTTTGAGCTTACAAAACCTCTTCACATAGCCAAATCTCAATGCCCATCAACGGTGTTGGATAGATCTTTTTTCTGAATATGATATGTAGATTGAGCATGTGAAGGGGAAGGATAATATGGTAGTGGATTCCTAAGTCAACAGATACATATTTTCATGGCTACATTAGTGGGTATAGATTTGTGGAGTAGGATTTATAGTAGCTTCCACTTGACAGGTTCTATCTTTTGGGAAGAGTAGAGATTGAGTAACACATACCCCTTAAAAGGAATTTTGAGGGGTTATCATTGGAGTTTGTTTGGATTTTTAGACACAGGGGTTAGATATATGTGCCTAGAGAGGGAGGTTTATAATAGGACATTTTTTCTGAGGCTTATCATTTACCTTATTAAACTGATCCAGGGGTGAAGAAGATGCATGCTACACTGAGACAATTATTTTATCAGAGTTGACTTCAGAAGCATATAGCTCAGTATGTGTCTCAGTGGTCTGAATTCCAAAAGTTGAAGGCTAAGAACTAGTATCTTGTTGGCCTTATTTATCCTCATGTTATACCAGAGTGGAAATGAGACACCATTTCCATGGACTTCATTGTAAGGATACCTATGTCAAAATATCACCATGACACACTCATGGTCACAGTAGATAAATTGAAAAAAGTGCATCATTTTTCTTCAAAAAAGACCACCTAGTAATCCAGTGCAATTGCATGTGTTTATTTCAATGAGATAGTGAGGTTATATGGGATTCCATGGAAGATCATTTGTGACCGCGACCCCTTATACACGTTGTACTTTTGGACCACCATGTTGTTTGTGCTTTGGATGAAGATACATTTCAGTATAAATTATCACCCTGAGACAGATGGTTAGACTAAGCGAGTGAACCGAGTTCAAGAGGATATGCTTTAGATGTACGTTATGGATCATCAAGATTAATGGGAGGAGTACTTATACCTGATATAGTTTACGTAAAATAACAATTTTTAGAGTTCCATCAATATGGCACCTTTCATGGAATTGTATGGAATAGAGTGTAGGACTCCCTTGAGTTGGTATAGATTTGAGGACATGGTACTATTAGGCCAACTACATTACAGGATATGGAGTAGCATGTCACTTTGATTAGGTAGAGATTACAAGAGGCACATAATAGGTAAAAAGAGTATGCTGGTTAGAGGAGGACAGACCATAGTTATGAGGTTGGCACGAAGGTGTTTTTGAGATTTAGACCTCGTAAGATCTCCATCCATTACAGAAAAGGCTCTACGATAGCTCTATGATTTGTGAGTCCATTTGAGATCTTGGAGTGGATCGGTCCGATGGACTACCACTTAGCTTTTCCATCTAGCTTGTTGTGTATCCATAATGTTTTCCATATTTCTGTTTTATGGAGATATATACCAAATCCATCTCATGTCTTGGATTTTACCAATTTTCAGGTGCAAGAGTAGGTAGAGGTGTTTGTGGATCCCGTACGCATCCTAAAGCATAGGATCCTGGGCCATTGAGGGTGTGATATTGATAAGGTGTGCATCCAGTGGGATCGATATGATGAGTCATCAACTACATGGGAGGACACCACATTGCTATGAGCATAGTTTCCACACATGTTCTAGTGACTTCCAAGAGGAAGTAAATTCTAATGGGGGGGATGTAGTGCCCACTCCTCTTTGACATGAATTTTTCTATGACCATGTTTATGAGTTGCTAAGCGACATAAATATTATTATGATATTTTGTATAGCATAATGTTAGATAGTATGGACATTATGATTATCAGTGTGTTTGTGACTCTTATTAAGGATTGTATGGAGTCCTAATAGATGTTTATAGATATTTCTATACATGATGATGATTTTTTTTTGCTTTATTATATGTTGACATATTGGACTCTTAACTAGATGATTAGACTAACCCTATAAGCACATTGATGTTATGAGTTATTAATAATGTGAGGATGATATGTGATCAGTAGTATGTTGTCGAATATATTAAGTAGGTTTGAATTCCAATAAGTGTGTGAATTTTATGGTTATCAAAAAATATGAATTGTGATAGATGGTTTTACTTAGGCATAGGAGGATAGTAAATGTTAATAAATATGGAAAAGTTTTGATATTTAGTAATTATGAATAATTGATTTAGAATAGAATTTCTTAAGTATGAAAATGATGCAGTTGTTAGGAAATAAGGGATAAAATATGTGGAAAAATCCCTCACTGAATCGCAACAATAGAAACTAATATGTAGAAAATATTACAGATCTCAAATAAAGGTACAGAATAAAAATATCACAACACAAAGAGACAATATTCAACGTCATTCATCCAATTTCAGCTATGTCCACCAAGAATCACTCGCTCAAATTTTATTATAAGCCATTGCTCTCTCAATACAATACCCATATCTGTTTATATATATGCTAAAAAAACTCTACATAATTCACACCCGAATTCACACACATCTGCAATGTTACATAATCCTTCCATAGGCAGAAAACCACATAAGTAAAAAACTACTTAAGCAGTTTTATAAAATTGTGGGTATCAAAACCATGGGCCAAAACTATCCCATAAACCTATGGTTCAAATTTTATCCCATGTGAGAAAAAAAATTTCAAGGCTAAAAAAACATTTCTTGAGGACTGCACACCTGAACCCTAGCAAGAAAACTTTGGAAATTGTACAGTCTTCAACACTTTTACACATGAAAATAGGCTCCATAACCTAACAATCTCCCACTTTGAGACTAGTTTTCTTCTGAGAAAGATTCTCAACCCTTCACTTGTTTCCATGAAGACCAACCAAAGCGGAACATAGCTTCAATTTTTCCCTTGTGACCACCTTGGTCATCATGTCTGCAGGATTTTGACTGGTATGAATCTTCTCCACCTTCAACTTCTCTTCCTCCAAAGCTGTCCTAATGAAATGATACCTTAACTGTATATGCTTTTTCGTAGAGTGGAAAGATGATTTCTTAGCTAGGTGTATAGCACTCTGACTATCACTATACATCTTTCCTTCCTCCTTCTTAGGCCCCAACTCCCCAAGTAATTTTTGTAACCAAATCATTTATTTTATTTCCTCTATGGAAGAAACATACTCATCCTCAGTGGTTGATAAAGCCACCAACTTTTGTAGTCATGAAATCAAACTCACTGTTGTCCCACCTATAGTGTAAACATAACATTTTGTGCTCCTCTTATTTTCTACATTTCTAGCCATATATATATCTACATAACCACACAAAGCGGTGTCTGATCCATTGCATCAAAAAATTATCCCCATAGTCCCTCTTAAATATTGAAGGATCCACTTTACTTCCTGCCAGTGATTTCTACCTGGATCACTCATAAATCTACTCACTGCTCCCACTGCATGGGAAATATTAGGCCTAGTTCACACCATGGCATACATCAAACTGCCAACCACTGATGAGGAAGGTACCTTGGAAATTTGGTTTATCTCCTTCTCTGTCTTGGGAAACTACTCAATTGATAACTTGAAATTCCATGCCAAACGAGTCATAACCAGTTTAGCATCTTCCATATTAAACCTCTCCAAGACCTTATTAATGTAATCTTCCCAAGTCAAAGTTAGCTTCCATTCCTTCCTATCCTGATATATCCTCATACCAAGGATTTGTTTGGCTGCCCCCAAATCCTTCATAGCAAAGGATTCACTTAGCTTCTTTTTGAGTACTTTTATTTCTTGCATTTTTTTAACCGTAACCAACATGTCATCCACATACACATCCTCATCCACATCCTCTATTTATCAAGTACATAGTTGTGCTGATAGCTTCTTCCCAAAAAGAAAGAGGTAGTCTTGCATGTAACCTCATGATCCTAGAACATTCCATTATTGTTTTGTTTATGCTTTCTGAAACCCCATTCTCCTGCAGTGTTCCCAGAAGTATCTTTTTCATGCAGATTCCATTCTTAGAATAGTAATCATCAAATTCATTTCTATAATACTCTCCTTCATTATCTAACCTAAGACATTTTAGCTTAAGACTTGTTTTATTCTCTACTAAGGATTTCCATTTAACAAAAGTGCCAAATACATCATATTTGTTTCTAATACAATAAACCCAAACTTTTTTTGTTGCATCATCAATAAAAGTAACATAAAAACTGGAACCCCAAAGATATGATACCTGATCTAACCCCTACACATCAGAATGCACCAGCTCTAACTTACTCTCTTTCTTTGTAGGTCCAACCTTGAGAAAACTTACTCGCTTCAGTTTCCCATATATATAATCCTTATTTATGATCTCCATGCCCTTATGGCTCATATGATTGAGCCTACAGTGCCACAATGTTGTATTTACTTCTGAAACCACAAGATTACAAACATTAGTGCTATAATTGATTAAATACAAGGTTCCAACCTTCTTACCTCTTTCCACCACAAGATCACCCTAGGTAACCTACCAAGAGTCTGATGTAAATATCACAACACAACCATCACTTCCTAATTTCCCCACCGATATAAAATTTTGTCTTGATGTATGAACATGTCTGACATCCTTTAATATCTAAGTATTCCCATTCTGCATCTTAACCCGAACATAACCTTTTCCAACTATGCTACAAAGTTCATCAACACTAAGAAAAACATGCCTAAAATCTCCTTGAACATAATCAAAAAAATAATGCCTATGTGGAGTAGCATAAAAAGATGCCCCCGAATCTAAAACCCAAGATCCATTAATATTGTGAAAAAAAAAATCAAAGCATCCTGACATACATTACCCGTTACCACATTTACCTCCTTGTTTTCTTCTTGTTGTTTCTTCTTGTCCCAAATCCCCCAATAGTCCTTCTTTGCATGCCCTGACTTTCCACAATTCTAGCATACTATCTTGCTTTTGGATTTTTACCTTGCATGATCCTTCGATTTTCCACAACTTCCTCTATTATTTTGTCTCCCTCTAGCTTTCACTGTCAAATAAATCCTTGAAATATAAGATTCCCTAGAGTTTTTTCTTCACATTTCCTCGCTTATAATCTTCCCTATAACATCCTCAAAATACAACTTTGAGTTAGCATGAACCAAGTTTCTTACCGCCATTATCAGGCTATTCAAACTCTCAGGTAAAGAGCATAAAATTAATAAATCCCTAACTTCTTCATCAAATTCTATTGTAATAAAACATAGCATATTTATAACCATATTAAAATCATATAAATTATTTTCTACCAAACCATTCTCAAACATCTTCATATTAAACAAATTTTTCATTAAAAATATCTTATTAGAGGTAGAGGGTTTTTCCTATAACTTTCCTAATGCATCCATTAGTTCTTTTCTAATATTTTCCTTTTAAACATTAAATAATACCGAAGATGCACGAGACAGCCGGATTGTCCCAAGTGCATTCTTATCCAACAAATATCATTCCACATCCATCATGCTTTAGGGTTTTTTCACCTTCTTAGAGAATGGAATATAAAGATCCTTATTGTAAATGTAATCCTCCATCTGCATCTTCAAAAGATTGAAATTCTTCATGTTGAATTTATCAACCCTTGATCTTCCATCATTTGCTATAGCTCCCACTAAATCTAAATATTTCCCTACAATTCAATAATTCAATAAGCCAAACTAGGCTATGATACCACTTTTTAGGAAATAAGGGATAAAATATGCGGAACAATCCCTCACATAATCGAAACAATAGAAACTAATATGCAGAAAAATTTACAGATCTCAAATAAAAGTGTAGAATAAAAATAACACAACACAAAGAGATAGTATTTAACATGGTCCAAATCTATTTGGAGCTATACTAAAAAAATCTACAAAATTCACACCCGAATTCAGACACATCTGCAATATTACATAATCTTACCATATGCACAAAACCACATAAGTAGACAACTGCTTAAGTAATTTTACAAAACTGTGGGTATCAAAACATGGGCCAAAACCATCCCATAAACCTATGGGTCAAAATCCCCCCATATGAGAAAATCATGTTTTCCAGTATATTGGGCACGTTTTTTTTAGGCAAAAAAAAAATGTTCTTGGGAGCTATGCCCCTAAACCCCGGTGAGACAACTGTGGAAAGTGTACATTAATCTTAGTGTATAGTCTTCAACACTTTCACACATGAAATCAGGCTCCACAACCTAATAGGAGTTACATTGTATGATGATGTTATTTGATAAATTATACACGTGTTTTGATTTCTGGACATATTGTTATGGCCTTGAGGCTGAAGGTGGTATTTTCTTGGATGTATGTAGGAAATAAAATCACAATAAAATAAGAAGGGAATATGAGACTAACTATGGAAAAATACCAAATTTTTACAACATGGTCAATGTCGCAGCCATGTGTGTGTTGTTGATTTACTTTTCATTTTTGTTAGGAGGTCTCCAGGGGGAGCAACCTCATAAGTGACCATGGCTATTAATGTTGTATTTACCTATTATTTTATTCTCTTAATTATGTATGTGATTTTATTGAATTGTAATGTTTTCTCATTTTATTTTACTTATTTATTGTGCTATTGATTTAGTTAATTAACTATGTGGATAATTTGATCTATAATAGGGTATAGAGCCCTAAGTGCATATTGGAATTAAACTAAACCTCAGTTGATTAGGAGGTTAACTTATGGGTAGAAAATTTTAAGTAACACTTTGCAAATCAAAATGATTGGAAAGATGTTGACTTAAGAGAGACTACGAAACTAAAAACTTGGTCCCGTAATCCCTTGATATGCCCTTTCATGACATTAATAATAAAATAAATTTCATATGTGGAATCGTGAAATGCAGAAACATGGGATTTGACCTTGAAAACAAATCAATTGTGGTTTATGTGTGATTATAATGCTTCCAATCATTTACTTCTTCAAGATGTTAGAAAAGTGCTATCATAACTCTTTTGTTATAAAGTGACGCCAATAAGAGAGCTAAGAAACAATGTAAACCAAATGAAAAATAAGAGTACATGTGATAATGGTTTAGGAACAAAATTTTTCTTGAAGCCCGTATGGTTAATTTAAGCATTGAGTTTTTTTAAGAATGGATAAAAATTATTCTTGGTGGAACTAGGAATTTGAGCCAATATAGAGACCACTAAAAATATAATTAAATAAACAAAAATTATGACGTGTAATTGCTAAATTGACTCAAACTAAATTTGGAACTAAAACAACCTTATATGTGAACAAACACACATCTAATGGAAGGAATTTTATAGGAAAGGGAAACTTGAACCTTCACCTCCTTTGAGACATAATATTTTCCCATGCCAACTGTAGGTTGCTTCCCTTGCATAATAATGGAAAAATTAAATGTCAAATAAACATATTTCGACAATAAACCTTTAATGTAAGAACAATTTATTGGGACACTCATAGTTTCTTAAAAATTGACTTTAATTAACGAATGATCTATGGATAATTCATGGGATTCAATATAGGAATCAATCATGCATTCTCGTTTAAGACTATTTCCTTGCAAACTAAATTTTTTAAAGATTGCAAAGTAGGAAATTTTAAATATTATGTGTTCAATTCTACTAAAAACTATAAACTCACACAATGGAAACATAAATATAATGAAGATGTAAACCATAAGAATTCCATGTTGTGGAGTATGACTACTCAGTGTTTCTTACTGTAATTGCATCATTGTCCTTGATTATGTCATTTGAGTATGACATTGATGGGTACCCTATGTTATCCTATTGTATTAGTGGGTTCATGTTTATGTAAGTTCCTTATGATTTTTTGAGTTTCTCTACTTGGAACCCTTTTGGTGTTGTGTAGTGAGCAATGTAAGTCAAAAAAAAATTATTCCGGTATTTTTACTGTTGTATTTTTGTATGTAAAGTATGGGCATTAGACGGTTGATCACGTAGTGTGGTCAGATGGGAGATAATGTCATGGATTCCTACTGATGGGTGGTTAAGTGTATCCCATTTTGAATTTTTGGCTCTGTGGTAAAAGGAAAATATCAATTTTTAATATTTTTTGACAAAATTCAAACTATTAAAAACACAATGCATTTTTTATTATAATGGACAATTACTGATTGGAAATTGTTTTCATCATATCTTTTTCCTACTACCTCGAAATTGAGTGCAATTTTTTACAAAAGTGTATGATGTTTTGCACTCTTTCCATTCATATAATTTAATATTTATACTGAAATACTTCATAAAGTGTCAAAATATTGGGTGTGTTGTCATCACAAATAGATGCATTTTAGGCTAAGCTCGACGTCGTGTTGCATTATTTTTTAGTGTCTCTTTTTTATCATGGATTCTTATCCATCTGATAAAAAAATGATTTTATATGAAGTGTGTGGAATTTAGAATGATATAGTAATTTTTTTCAGAAAAAATATTGCTTAAGAAGTAAAAACGTTTTTTGCATTCCCTCATTCACAAAAAAATGAAATCATATACTCCTTACACCAAAAAACATTTCACTTACAACATCATCGTCACATTTTGGAATCTTATTCCCTTGCTCTAATTCAACTCACACTTACTTCTCCCATACCCACTAACCAAGTGTTTTGTTAGTTTCTAAGCCTACTTCTACTTCTGATGTTCTTAAGCCTATTCCATTTGGTTATTGCTTCTAGTTCTGATGTTTGACTTCTACGCATATATACCTACTATAGTAATGTACTTGGTGTATCCCACTTTTTTTCTTCTCATATGCACAGATGTTTTAAGAATCATACCACTAGATTTGGTTCTCGCATGCTCTGTGATATGCATTTCATTGGTGGAGGTATTAGAAAACATTTACAAGGTATTGCTTCTCCTATTCCACCTATTAAGTGACATTATCGGCATGACATTGGTTTTCAAGTAGATACATCAATTGGATCACACATTAACAAATATCCTATTGTTTTTCTCTCAACAATTTCCTAGGATCATGAGATATACATGAGTTTTGCACCTTCACTTAGGGTTAAGAAACCTAAAATTTCAGTTGTCAGACATGATCAACTTGAGATACATTCTGATGTTCCTTTACATGAACCCATTATGTATTTTTACTGAATTAGATGTAAGAATATTAGTCATCGATTTTTTTTTATTTTGGTTACATTTCTAATCACATAGTTTGGAGACATAGGAATTCATTTATAGGAATCTACAAGCACACGATTCCTCAACCATTCGACTTCTTGCTCCACTTTCCATATCATTTCCATTATAATGATCCTTGTTTTGAGTCTTTTTCTTTAGCACATGTAATGTATCTCTCTTATTTTTTTAGAGATTTTTTATTTATATTTTTGAAAATTATAGGTATGTTGATAGTATCTCTTTTGGGGGAGCTATTGTGGTGAATCCTAGTGTTATTTTTCAAATGTATGAGTATTTTTTCTGACAACTCATATAGATTTTGTAGTGTCACTCCACCCATTCATATAGATAGGAGGGTGTGGTGTTGATCCTGATGCTTTGGGTCTTGTTTCTTTATCATGTTTACTTTCATTTTTTTGGATCGTAACACTCTTATTTCTTTGGGTCTTGTGTCAATGCTTTATTTCCTTGGTTGTTGTTCTTGGATTGTGGCACACCTATTTTTATTAGTTGATCGATTTTTTTTTTACACTTTTGACATTAGCGGGCATTGATAGACTCTTTGTATGGATCTATTCTGATACAATCTAATGTTAGTTATTTATTAGTTTTGTGATCAAGTAGTGGATTAATAGCACACTACACACGTAAATTTCCCAATGTTGTATGAGTTTCTATTTGATTCAATATTCTCGGGATGTCTTGTTGTAGGTTTCTTCTTTGTAATTTGTTGTTACTATTTTTGGTTACCTTACGATGATTTTTTCATCCATGGTAACTCTCTTTTTCCTAGTTATTGTATATGGTTACCTCATCAAGCCTTGTTGTTAGGAGCCATAATTTTTTCTTCCGACCTAAGCTACACTTACAGAATGTGTTAGTGTAGGTTATTATTTATCCGTATATTTTTTTATTAAGATAATTAATGCACTTAGGTTATCGAGCTAAACTTGTTGACTTATCTTTTTTAGGTGTATTAGTTGTATGGAATTAGCTTGCTAGTTCTATGAAGTTAGCTTGCTTTTTTTGTGGATTTATCTTATCTACTAGTATCCAATAGTGGGAGTTCTTCACGACTGATCTAGGTAGTAGTTGCACTTCCCTCCAATATTTACATCCTTATTATTGAGTTAACTAATGAGATAATGAAATTATGATGGATTTTCATATATGATATTTGAGTTGTTTATTTTTAAATCCTTTTGTAAGGTTATTATGGAGAATTCCTTTTATCTTATCAATTGTGGTGTGTTATTATCATGTGAGATCTTTGTAGCTTAGAAGAATATTTTTTTCCTTTTAATAAAATGATTACAAATTAATATTTTTTAATAGAGTGGGGCTCATAAATATGATTGCATATTCCAAACCATGTTTAAGTGTTGAGATCTATCAAATTCTTGAAAACCTAAAACACTAGGCATTGACCAGAGTTTAGAGGATTGGACGCATATTGAAAAATGTGTCAGAGTGTCGGGATGTTCTGATGTCTCGAAAATATGAAACACTAGGTGTTGAAAGAGGGTCAAAGGTTTGACTTCATATTGGAAAATGTTTCAGAGTGATGAGATTCTCTAATGTCTCGAAAAATTGAAACAATAGGTTGGTATTTTTACTTCTTGAAAAACTATAAAAACCTTATAAAATGTGTCAGATTTTAGAACATGTTCAACACCATGTAAATCCTGAAATAAAAGAAAATGGTAGGAAAAATGTAGGAAACATCCCTAATCTAGAAAAAATTTAAATACCACCTAATTTTTTTCAAGGTTTTTGAATTTTTGTTTGAAACACCCCAAAAATTTCATAACCCCTCAATTAAAAACTTAGCAAAATATTCTTAAATGGATAAAATATCTATTTTGTTATCTTTTCATTTTAGAAAAACTTGTATAATTCCACAATTAATGAAAAGGAACAAGTTTTTTACTATCAAGGCTCTAATACCATATCATAGTTTTTACTAGAATCACTGATTAAGAATGATTTCACACATGTAGTTTCATGAATTCTAAGAACAATCTAAAAAGTAATTTAATAAAAAATTAACTCAAAAACACAAGAATGGTGCAAAAATATGTAACTTCACATTAGCTCAAGTGGTGTGTACAAGTAAGAGTGATGTTTAACTTCTCAATGAGAATATTCCCAAGGGAGTTATATTCTAAAATGTGAAGTTAAGTCCTATGATAGTCTGTGACACTTTATGACACACTATGGCATGTAACACATGTCATAGTAACTCCAATGAAAAAATGACACGTAAGAAAGATGAGTGACCATGTGTAGGAAATATTCAAATTAAATAACTAAATACAAGCAATATACTATCCTACTCTAACAAATTTAAATTTCCACATCACTTCATTGACATGTGTAATGTGGTTTTGGTAGAGAGATAAATATGTAAGAAGTTTTCTAGAGCTATTACTCTCTATACAATAGCATGATTGTTAATAATTATGAAATAGTTTATCAATTTCCTTTGGATATGTAGTTCTTTATTTTCTATTCTTTGTCATTTATATTACAATTTGGAATTCCAATAAAACTCAAATAATCCATTTCTATGTTTAACAGGTATACACCATAGGCTAGATCATATGTGAATGGAGAATAATATCATAAACATTAAGAAAAACTATATGGGAAGTAGAATTTATTGGTTGATAGATTTCCCAACCATTAGACAGAAAAATTTAAATCTTAGTATAAAGCTTCATTAGAAAAATATTTCAGATCTGACAATGTTTGGAAGTGAGGAATCAAAATCTTGGAATGTTAAAATAGTAGATACTACATTTGTGATTGGCTCACTACACCTTATCATTAGATTATTTTCCTTGACTCTAAAAATATAGCTAGATAATATTTAAAAAACACAAAAACATTTTAAATTTAAAAATTACATGTATATACACTACTATGTATTTCATAGCAAAAGTTGATGCTAGTTCTAGAAGAGGAGGAATAATGTTTTTGTACATATCCCATATTGCAGAGGCTGAGAGAATGCTAAATTTTTTTTGTCACCTTTA
The DNA here is from genome assembly GCA_019776745.2 of Taxus chinensis. Taxonomy (NCBI): domain Eukaryota; kingdom Viridiplantae; phylum Streptophyta; class Pinopsida; order Cupressales; family Taxaceae; genus Taxus; species Taxus chinensis. Next base: position 147,683,911 of record CM034149.1, read on the forward strand.
GTTTTACACCTAGCATGATGCTTGAACTAACACCTATGATTGATTAAAAAGGAGGGCTATCACCAGCTCATCCTCCTCAAATACTATGCCATAACCAAAAAACGTAGCTCCATTTTCTTCTCTTACAGGTAGCATGCTAAGAAAGGAGAGATAATCATATAAGAAACCTGTTGGAGTTACATTCATTTCATTAACATCACCTCTTTGGACTGATACAATGTATTTTGTTCACTACATGTGTATATTAAGAGAATATGTAAGTTATTTCATGTGATAAATGCAAAGGAAGAGATAGTAGGGTTTGGTGACAAGAAAATTCTAATATAAAACAATAAATGTAAACCCATTCAATCTAACCCATATATATCTAGCTTTCATTCCCAAAATTATCATGAAAAATTAAATATTTATACATAAACCTAATTAAAATAGGAAAATAAATAAGTGAAATTGTTCATGAATTGTAAGGCCCTTGGTCTCTTGGTGATGATATTAGCTCCCATGGATCCCACCAGGGATCAAGTCTTGCTGAATACAAGGCCTAGTGATACCCGACATGGAGAATCAAATGGTTAAGGCAAGGATCATGTCCTAGGTTAATTTGACGGCGTGGGTGCTCCTTACCCATAGTTGCTTGCCTAAAGGTGCTCACTGGTTTAGTTTCTTCACATACTTTATATTTCTTAATCTATATGTTGTCTCCGGAACTTAGGAAAATATTCCATTAAAATATGTAATCCAGTACCCAATCGGGATATTGTGCCATAAAAAAATTGTTCGTGATGTGAATTCTTCCATTCCATGAAACAATTGTTGGCATGAGATCATTTTCACCGAAATGGATATATGTATTTTAATTCCTATGTAATATATCTTATTGGATAATATTTCAATTTTAAGGGAGGAGATGGAAAGAAAAGAACATAAAAAAATCCATTGATCGCAATAATTATAATTTTTTATCCAAACATATATTTCTTTTTTTATGGGTTTAAATAATTCAAAGGTTTGAAAGGAGAAATTTTTTTCTATGATTATAATATTCCATTTTCAATGTCAAAATTTTATGGTATACACACAAATAAATTAAAATGGTAGTAATTAGCTTATTAAATATACTAACATATTTATCTTTATGATTATATGTTAGATCCATCACATATACCAACATCTTCATTAATATTTTTATTAAGGATAATTTTTTTTTTACTTGGATCCTACATAGGAATAAAAATTCCTAAATCCTAGATACATCAATGAGGATTGAAAGAGATGATAAAAACATATGCCAATTAATAGAAAAAGTGAATCACCTACGCAACACCCACAACAAAGAATTAAAATCAGCTAACAACCGAAGAACGAAATTTGAGTGTCATATGAGAAGGTGCTTATTGCAGTTTAGTAGAGACTCTTTTCTGACACTTCATTTTATGTTAAATCATCTACATAAACTGAAAATTCATTTTATTATTCTAAATAGTTCATTCAACATATCAAAAAATTTTAATATAAAAATTAAAAAAATAATTCCATAACAATCAACTACCTCATAGATAATTAAGACACAAATATACTAATACCATATAAATTATTCTATACTATTTTTTATTGATAGATAATAGTTGGAAATGCTCCAAGGACCATTGCAATAAAGATCTTATAATGAAGCTCAAAACATTTTGAAAAAAAAGGGCTAAATAAACTTGGCCCAAAAAAATAGAGAGAGTATAATAACTCTGTAGACATGAAGAAAAATTAGCCCAAAGTAGAGGAATGAGATATTAATATAATATGTGTTGGAGCTAAACTTTGCCTCATATAAAATATTTTCTTTTTCTGGACCAATGTCCATACTCCCTTATTGGACTTGTCATCATCTAGCTAGCATGTGAGGACAACATCAAGTGAAGAAATAGGTTGATACAAAAAATTGAGAGGAGAAGAAGGATCCCTCTCCTTAACCAACCCTTCTAAAACCTGTAAAATTTCCTTCAAAGAACCATGGTGAGGTTCCTTAGAGGATTTATCAACTAAAAGAGTAGATTCAACCCTCAAGATGGTCTTTTAAGAAAACAAATCTTCATCACAATCTAAAGGGGCTTCAATGATATGGTGACAAGGAAGAGAATCCTTCAACTAAGATGAGTTTTCTCTTTTTTTATGGAAGCGAAAGGAAAATATTTCATAATCCATCCTTTGAGTTCAAACCCTTTCTCCTATTTTTAGCTCAATCTTATGAGGGAGATCCAGGGGAACATCCATAGCTACAAAAATATGGGCATAATAAGGTTGCAACAATTGAGTGGATGCCTCGTCTATAGCTACATGACATCCCAAGGAATTACCAATAGCTTCAAGACATGATTCAAACCAAAATTTTAAGGGTAGACCCAAAAGACTTACCCAAACAAGCATCCAGTCAAATTAATCTCTCATTTGATAAAAATCTGGGTACAGGGTTTTGTCATAAGACCATAAACGCGTCATGCCCAATAGGGTTTATTGATAACATCCCTATCTTGACAATAAGTAACAAAAAATGCATTTCAAGAGGGATAAATTTAAACTTTACCCTTAATTTTGGAACTTCAATTTTTTGAAATCCATTCATGTAGCTAAGAAATATTTGGCTATAGATGGTTGAATCAGAAAATGAGGCTGTGTAGTGCTTGACTAAAAACAAAAACAAAATAATAAAAAAATGGGAAGTGAAGTTCTTGTGGGTGAGTGGTTGTTGGGGAGTAATGGGAGGCTTGGTGTGTTGAAGGAGAGCCATGTTTATTAGCATGCAGTAGGGCATGTGAGCACTGAAAAATCTTTACTAGCTCTCAGACCTGTCATTTTCCTTCCTTGAAAACAAAAGCACTCTATCTGAGATGCAACATAGTTAACCACTATAGAATGTAGGTCAATGTTGTAGAATTACCAATATGTGGATGGTTATAGAGAAGGTAATATGTTATAGGGAACTGTGATGATAAGGAGATCTCACCAAAAACCTTAGTGGAGTCCATTAATCAGTACCATTATGGGTAATACCACTCCTACACTTGGAGATAAATCAGTAACCCAGTATCCGTCATTTTACTATATCCAAATTTGTTTATCTAGATCTTTATTTGTTGCTAAAGTTGTTCCAATTTCCTTTGAGAAGAATTGAGAGTCCGTTCACCATTATTTTGGTAGTTGTAGTATGTAGAAGAATATTGGGGATATAGGGAGGTGAAATTTCAAGTTGTATTGATTTTTATTTTGTTTTGAAAAATTGTGCCATGTCTACCATTTCTTGTTCCTTGTGCTTTACCTATTACCTAGGTTAGTCGTTGTATCGATTTAGACATTGAAAGTGCACTTCTTTCTATCCCATGTATGCCTCTGCAGGATCCTGTCTCTTTCACTCTTCCTCTGCATGGAGTCCTCTGTTTGTCCATATTTAGCTCAATGTTGAAAGGATTTTTACCAGATGTTGTATTTGTATGTTCCCTGGTTAACATAAATGCAAATGTGGGAGCATATGAGACGTATGTGAACTATTTTTCAAAAATTCTTAATAAAATGTAGCAAAGTTGGTAACAATGAATCCTTAAGAAAATTGTTTTAAGAAAATATGGTTACTTAGCTCTGTTTAAAAACTTAGCTTACATCTGGATCTTATGCACGAGCAATTGATTAATGTTGGTCTCACACGATGCACCTCATTGTATTTTCAGGATATATTCATAGATTACTTTACATGGAATTGTAAATAATCTCTATAAGAACTTTACCTATTTTTGAAATGATGGAATTGATCTGCACCTCCCATAACAATTTTTCTTGCAATAATATAGGAGATAAAGTTGGTTGCATTGTGGTAGTAAACACATACATGGAGGTTCTTGACATCTCCAATAGTTGTCATAGGGGCATGATTTAACAATCTAAATGTAATGAATAGTGGTGTTTTTTTCCTCTAACCATACGTTGTAAAAAAAATTGGGGGCATGGAGTTATGCTCAGGGCAACGAATTGCTGGATGTAATTCTTCTTTGAAATTGTTCTTCCATAATTTATACCATCTCCTTCCAAATGGAAGAAAATGGCATGGGTATTATCTATTATATTTTTTGGACTGTTGAATGGAGGGGAGCCAAGAGTAGGCTTGCAGACTGTTGGCAAACGTTTTCTTTGGACGCAGAATCAAGCTTCACAACTTGGGCTGATTCGTTTTGGCTCAGGCATGGTTCATCTCAGCTCATCTGTCATAATTTCTATTATTTATTTTTTATTTTGAAATGGAATAAAATTTTAATCCAAATGGTTTTTGTACATTTGATTGTATTAAATAAATTTTTTTCAAAACAATAAAATGTCATAATGTAGCTTATAGGACATATCTTTCCTTCATAAACAATGAACTTAAACCCTCAATTATTATTTAGCAACGTCCCAACCAAACTAGATAGCTATAATACCTATTTTATTGATGAGTTGAAGTTGACTTTACAGTAAATATGTTGACCATCTCCTTGTTTAAATAGATAAATTTTTGATTTCTAGAGACTCGAAAAGTAACCTTTGGAACTTTACAAAGGGGATGTTAATATTCATTCATGTAAATTGTTATGTGAGGAGTCACCTCAATCTTTGGATCGGCACTGAATGATTATTTATGATATTTTTACGCTGTTCTACGAAAAATGTTTCACCATTTTGTAGTTGTAGGAAGCTACTAAAACATTAAAAGTTGGCTTTCATTTTGAACCACCATTTGAACCCTGTGCACCAAAATGCTTATCCACCTTTGCAAACCTCTAGTGTTTTTACTAGACAATTGTAAGGAACCTTTATTTTGGGGAAAAATCTCTTCCTATTAGTTTGGCAAAGGCTTTTTGTAGGCCTCTAGTCATAGTTTGGCTAGGTCAAACCAGACCAATTTTGATTGATGGCTCGAGAAAGCATGTCGCCATATGAAAACCGCTTTCTAATTCTAAATTTCATCGAATTTGATGAATTGTTCATATATGGGGGAAATTGTAAGAAAATTATCATGGCACATTCCTCCATCAAACGTTAGTTTTCGATGTGATTTTTTGAGTCCTTGAGCTAACTTTTAATCATTTTATACTAGGTCATTCATGACTAATGGTGTCAGAAACCTATCCACCAATCGTGAACCATTCGTCAGTATTGAAATCTGTCATTTCTTGTGAAGTCTTGGTGTATAGTAGGACACATAGAAACTTACATGTGGTATCCTTGCTCCCCAGAAAAAAACGTTTGAAAGTGGTTTCTTAGCCTCTGAGTCTAGATTGAACATTTTTGCAACTAGGAGGAAAACATAAAAAAGAAAGTTAAAGGACCCCTGTCGGGTTTCCAAAACACTGTGGAAACATTTTGACACATGTAAAAAACTATTTGAAACTCTATAGTGTAACTTGTTGTGTGAAATGGAACTTTTAACAAAATGGTGCTTTTCTCTCTTTCGTTTCTATTTATCTCTCCTTAGTTATGAAATGAAGTGAAATGAATTGAAATGAATACATGTTTCTAAACCTTTTCTTTTGCATGAAAATTATAATTATTATTATATGTAAATGGGAAAATAAAATACATTAATTATGTTAGATTAGAGTTGATTCCATGCCAGCGAATTATGAGTGATTTCATGCTCACATAGTTTTGCATGATGCAAGAAAGATGGCAAAAAGGCGATGTGTAATTCATTATTTATTATTATAATTTATATAGGTCATTGTAAAATGAATTTATGTATAATGTGGTCTCATGTTACAGAAAATTTATTCTTGAGATTTGCTAATATGTATTAGATGATAGTTATAGGGATATCTTAGGAAATGTGCATTTAATCATAGGTTCAATTTGATTCATAGTTACGTATGGTAAAAAGGTTTGATATATATATAAGGTAAATGAATTTGAACTTAATATCTTGTAGTGTATTTTTAGTGTTCAACAAATGATTAATTAATTACTGTTTTCTATTCTTACCTTGTAAATGTAATAAAGAGATTTAATTGAAATACTCAACCCTAGTATAAGATTCGTGCATAACATGTCTTCATGTGTGATCCTTCTTACCTTAGCAGAAATTGAAACTGTAGAATGAACTTAAAATTTGCACTCAATGGAACCTCCTACTTAATGTAAATAAAATCCCTATTTTCATTTTTCTGTCATAGTTGTTATGTTTAGTGGCATTGACGTGAAAACATTTTTTTGGAACAACATCATCCAATTTTTGTCCGGAGTATGTATTTTACTTCTAGGTTTTCTAACCGCGAGGATAATTTCTTCTCTTCATGTTCAACACCGTGTTGAGTGGTGAAGACCAGCTTGGAAGTCACCTTAAGATTCCTTGTTTGAAGCAACGACTATGCAGTGTAACCTTACCATTTATAGATTAAGTAGAAATATTAATCCTTTAGTATCCTACTAGACTAACAAGTCTTACAAAGTTAGATCTAGAATTTTTTTCTTATCATTGAATGAATTCCTTTTGGTACCAAAGATGACATGGATGAAAAGAGTGAAATAGTTATTCTATGACTTAAACTCTTATTAATGAACTCTTTAGTCCCTCTCATCTAGATGTGTTACCTCGGTTACTAACAACATAACACCTTGGTTGTTCACAAAGGTTGTTTATCATAAATATTTCCTCTCACCTTAAAATCATATATAGTTTAGGTGTAGATCCTTAGGTGCAATTGGAATCAATCTAAACCTCAGTTGATTAGGATATTAACTTGGGGTTCGTGTGTAGTTTTAGTGCTTCCAATCTTTTACTTCTTCAAGATGTTAGACAATTAATTTCATCACTCTTTATGTTAAAGAGTGACAACAAAAAGAGACCTAAGAAATAATGTAAATGAAATGAGATACAATATTATATATGATATTGGTTTAGGAAATTTTTTTTAAATTGAAGTCCTTATGGTTGATTTAAGCATTGACTTTTGTTAAGAATGGTTACAATTTGTTCTTGGTGGGACTAGGAATTTGAGCCAATATAGAGTCCACTAAAAATAAAATTAAATAAATTCATGTCACGTAAATGGTTAATTGAATCAAACTAAATTGGGAACTAAAACAACCATAGTACGAGAACAAATGTACTTCTAATGGAAGGATGTTTATACAAAAGGGAAACTGGAACCTTCACCTCCTATGAATCATATTAATTTGTTTTCCCTCGACAACTTATGGTTGATCCGCTTGCATAATGAGGGTAAAAATAATTGTCAACTAAACATATTTTGAGAAATAAACCTTTAGAATAAGAGTGAGAGAATTAGTAATATTTTATGCAATTTGAAATATGGAAAATAATTATGTAAGTTATGGAGATTGTCATAAGTGATAAAGAGAAAACTTAAATGGTCAAATTATAAGTTTAATGTGGAATGAACTTATGAATCTGTAGATGGAAAAGGGAGAAAATTATTCTTACATAATAATGTTATTGGAATATTAATCGTAATGAAGATGTAATCATGGTAATGATGTGTTGTGGGTTTTCCAATTCTTGAGTCCATTTTCTTGTGGTTGGGATTATTGCTTGTATTCATTCATTGGGAAAAGTGTGGCATAAAAATATATATGATTTTTTCATGTGTCTATGTGATTCGATGACTTGTGTAAGTGTTGTATGCATTGTAGAGTTCCTCAACTTGGAACCTTCTAGTGTTGTGTGGTGAGCAATTTAAGTAAAAAAAAATATCTTGGTATTTTACTATTGTATTTGTGTTTGTAAAATGTTGTATTTGTGTGTGTAAAATGTGTGTATGTGAGTCAATGAAGTATGTAAGTGTCGTACGAATTGTTGAGTTCCTCTACTTGGAACCTTGTGGTGTTGCATATTGAGCTATGTAAGTAAAAAAAATTATCCGAGTATTTTACTGTTGTATTTGTGTGTGTAAAATGTGGGCATTACATTTGGTATTAGATCAGAGGTTCATGCTCTCAAACCTCTAGGATAGATTGGAGTAGTGATGATTTTTCATGGTGATGATGAATACTGAAAGAGTAATGTGATATATGTTGTAATGTGAACAACATTGTAATTATGACCTTATGGAAGCACATGTGGTGCATGTCACTTAGTACGTATTTTTTATCATGTTGATGTGCTTGTAATGAGAGTATTCAATCTCCTTTTCATGGATTTTGTAACGGACACTAAAACAACCCAATTGAGACCCAAGAATAACCTAGGATTAGTTAGGAAAATTATGGAATAATTTTTATTTTAAAAGAGTCTACAACCAGGTTACAAGGCAACAACTGTAACTAACAAGTTCCAAAACACTTCTAATTCACTAGAACATACCTTTCTTGCATTAACAATTATTAGGGGTCATAAGGTCCAAAATCTTAGGTTAGAAGGTTAAAAAATGGTCAGAGTGTATTTCCTCACCATACCCACTCTCTAACAGAATTAAAGATTCAATAAGGTTTTTCCAAAATTTAACACATACAAAAATTCCCTAAATTATTCCCATTGGATAGGAAATTTCTTCACCTTTCCATTGATTTAAGGAAGTCATAACTCTTCATATTTTTCAAGTTATGGGCTAGCGGCCCTTGGGGTGAAAATTTTCCCAAGTGTGGGCCTGCGGGCCAAGGGGTGGAAATTTTCCCCAAGGGCAGGTCGGCAGGCCATGAGGAAATTTTGGAAAAAAAATTCCCACACACTCGCGGGTCCACGAGGGACACGTGGCACCTCCCAAGCTAGCGCGGGTAAAAACAAATGGTGGGAACATTTTAGAAAGTTTCCCGCGCGGGGTGAGAATTCCACTTTATGCCCATGCTCCTGTGAGTCATCAAGGGACACATGGCATCTCCTAAGCCAATGCAGGGAAGGTAGGGTGGTGGGGAGAAAATTAGGTCAATGCCTTGAAGGGCTAAGAGGGTAGGCCTCCACCCGCACCTCTGCCGGTGCCTCGTGATGCCACATGGCATCTCTTGATTGGCTATAGGGTGGAAGGGTGGCGAGGAAATGGAGGAAAAGTTTCCCAAAATTTTCTGAACGTAAATAGAAGAAAAGGGACCCGCTCCACCGCTGACACCTCGTGACGCCACGTGGCATCATTTGATTCGTTGTGGTCCGGTAGGGAAATTTTAGAAATTTTTCCCAAAATTTTCCTAGAACGCTAAGTCAAAAGGCCCCTCCGCCAATGCCTCATGGTGACACGTGGCAGCCTCTGATTGGTTGCGGGCTGGCGGGTCGGCGGGGAAACTTAGGAAAATTTTCCCCAAACATTTTCCTAAGCGCCAAACATTTTCCTAAGTGCCAAATCTAAAAAGTAATCCACCCTTCTACTGACACCTCATGGTCCCACATGGTAGCCTCTGATTGGATGTGGACTGGAGTGACAGCGGGGAAAATTAGAAAAAAATTCACAAAAAATTTCTGAAGTGCTTAAGGGAAAATTTTGGGCCTGCGGGCCTGCAAATAAAATTTTTGCCAAATTTTGATGCCAAGGTAGAAAACTTCAGAAGGCCATAACTTATTATAGAGGGCTTAGTTTTTGGAAAATGAGGACTTTCTAAAAATCTCTCAACATACTCTTTACTTAGGAATAATTAATTTTTAGTTTTGATAATGTTTACAGGGTCAATTTTAAGAAAATGATCTACATGATTTTATGATACGAACTGGTAAATTTTATTTTATAAGATTTGTTCAATTGATCTTCTTCATCTCTTAAATTTTCCAAATTGGCATGGGGAATTTTTCTTAGATGGATTTAAGAAGGATTTCGAGATTCAATTTGTCTGATTAATAAATGCGATTTGCACGTTTCCGTTTCTTTACAGAAAAATGACTCTAAGAGGGTTGAGCCCAATTTCGCAAGGTTTTGAAGGATTTATCCTTGAATGTTAACGTCCATTTGAATTCATTTAGGACACACTACTTCTATTTAATCGTTTATTCCATTATTTCATTGTTGTAGGTTTTAACTATGCATTTTGGATAAAACATTTGCCAGATTTGAAAATGCAAAACAAAGATCAAATTTTAAAGGATCTATTTGCCACTTTCATCTTCCAAGTATTAGAATTATTTCCAATTAAAATATAATATGTTTATTTGATTCAAATCAAAGTATTTAAAACCCAAATGAAACTCTAATTTCCAATTTTACACATTTCAAAAGACAGAGTTTTGTATTTTTTTTTCACATGCATTTATTCCTTTCAAACAGAGATTTCAAATACAGTTCAAAACAAATTTAAAACAATAGTAAATTATTTTGTTAAGGCAGAACAACATATATATTCAGTTAGAATGATTTCTTTCACAATTTCTTCATTTACAATTATTAAATACAACTTGTAAGGATATAATCTTTCTTTTCTTTCATTAAAAAACTGAGAACAGAGTTCATCACTTTCACACTTTGAATTACAACTTTTATAACCAATATAAACCATCTTTCCATCACAAATATATTACATTATCATCCACTTAAAGGGGGAAAAAGGATTTATAAAAATAACTCTCACAAGGGACTGTCAGAACTATCTTATTCCTTTGCTCCAAAACAGCAGCATGTAGATCCATCATACTCCAATTTTGATCACAAAAAAGGCAGGCGAAAAGGAAACACTCTCCACCCAACCAAGACATCTAATGAAGAGGAGAAGCCATCCTTCTTCATTGGTCCCCGAACCCCAACCACAATGCAATAAAAGATGTGATCCAACTTATGGCAACAATAGGATTCCACAAACACACAAGCAGCATAATCACAATAAAATATAGTCCAAAATAGAATGTAGTTTACTACTACATTAAAAAATGAAACACATTACTGAGGATTCATCTAGCAAGCCAAAGGAGTAAGAAACTATGGGGGTTGCTGCTTATGCCTCCCAAAGGGGAAATGGGTGACACCACCTGGAAATAAACCACCAAGATATGTATATATATATATATATATATATATATATATATATATATATATTATTTCAAATCTCTGACATGCCCCTTATGCCTCCCCCCAGTACCCCTCATTCCTCACATTTCCTTATGTCTCCCCAGCATGTTATGGCACCCCATAATGAGTAAAGAAATGCAAGTTATTTCTTTGTAAGGTGGAACCCAAATCCCAACTCCCTTCACCCTTATACCTCCCTGAACACACTTGTGTCTCCCAGAAATTGACCCCATAGTCTTCTCCTACACCATTCCTAGGACATCTACCCAACATTCCCCAAACGAGCCAAAAAATTCACACATAAACATCTTTATAAACAAAAGAGAAACATTTCAAGAGCCAAGCTCTTACCTCTCCATGATGGAGTTGCTCAAAGTTCCAAAATATTAGAGTTTCTCCCAATTCAAGCAATCTCCAACAACCAACCTCAAGTATGCAACAATCTTCCAAAAATCTCTTCCAAGTAAGAGCTCCAAAAAAACAAAAGAAGTCACCCAAGAATAAAGTCTCCAAAATCAAGCAACCCCTAAACAAGGCAAGCCATTCAAATGTTATAAAAGAGGGGAGAGGAGAGGATGAGGCAGATCAATGTAGGATGCCATATCACACATCCTCAACCTAAGCCAAAAATCAACTTCATTCTCTAATGCATAATGAAAAAGCCAGATTTGGCTCATCAAAAAAAAAGAAAAAAAAAGAGGTTGTTCATTCTTTCTGCTCTGCTCTCCCTTATTTTCTTCTCTAGGGTTGAAAATGGATTTCGAACCTCCTCCCTTGCTCTGTAATGGCGTTTTTTCCTTTTACTAATGGAATGATGTTCTGTGCAAACTTCTGGAGCAACAAAACATGTTTTGTGATGCATCTGTCCATCCTCTCTCGTTTTTGCTTGTTCTCTCCTTGCCTCTCTTCATTTGCAGGTATCTGTGCATGTCTAAATGTTCATTGCAGGTTTGGAGCTGTGTTCATGGAGTTTTGGGACATTTTCTGTGTGAAATCTATCCTTGGGCCTGTGATGCATCTGTCCATCCTTCCCATTGCTCACCTCTCTGTCCCATGGCAGTTTTGATAGATGTTCAACATCCTCCTCTGGTGTATCACCGTTTTAGTGTAGGCTTTTGCTGTTTTTCCCTTCTCTCTCTCTCTTTGTCTCCTTGGCATGGTTAGATTAGGATTAGATTAGCTTGCCTGCACTGAAATAGCTTGTGGCAAGTAGTTTAGGAGCAGGAACCAGCCTTCTCTGGAGATTCCTCTCTCAGTTTCACAAGTCCCCACGCTTGGAGAGAGGTTTCCATGTTGTGCAATCACACTGGATGCCTGAACATCAACCTAGAAGCCTGATGTGCGTCTAGGGGTGCTGTGATTTTGCACTAACATATACCATTATCAATATCTAAACTGCCTCAAATAATCATCATACATCACAACTAAATAAAGTCGACAATAATCCATGATGTACATATATCATCATACTATAATAAGGTCCATAATCATGTCTGTATTATAATCAACAGTATCATGATTAGTATCAAAAGGTGTCAAAGGGAAGTGGGCACTACATTCCCCTCCCCTTAGACTCAACTTCCTCCTTGAATTCATTGGAAAAAATGTGGAAACTGAACTCTTAGCGAAGTAGCATCCTCCCATGTAGCTGAAGCCTCACCATATCTGTCCCACTGCACCTAGACCTGGTAAACCTCTATGCTCCAAAGGTCCAGTGTCCTGTGATCTAGGATGCGAATGGGCTCTACGATCACCTGTACATGTAATGATGTCTAATCTAACACATGAGAAGGATCTACAACATATCTCCTAATAACTAAAACATGAAACACATCATGTATGCGAGACAAGCTAGGTGGCAATGCTAGACGGTAGGACAAAGGGCCGATACACTCCAAGATCTCAAAAGGACCAACAAATCTAGGAGCTAACTTAGAACCTTTTCCATAATGAACAGGGCTCTTGTGTGACCTGACATGAAGGAAAACCTTCATGGCCACATCAAAACTACGGTCGGTCCTATGTTGATCTATATACTTCTTCTACCTGTCGTGTGCCTCCTGCAGTCTCTGTCTGATCAACACCACCTGCTGCTACATGTCCTGCAACAAGGCTGGTCCAAGAGAAACCCTGTCCTCTAACTTGTCCCAACTGAGAGATGTCCTACACTCTCTACCATACAAAGCCTAAAAAGGAGCCATGCCTATAGAACTCTGAAAATAATTATTATAGGAAAACTCCACCAAGTATAGGTACTCCTCCCATCTTGATTGTTGACTCATCACATTCATCCTGAGCATGTCCTCCAAAATCTAATTCACCCACTCCATCTGTCCATCTGTCTCAGGGTGATATGCTTTGCTGAAATTGATCTTCGTCCCGAGGGCATGTTGCATGGTAGTCCAAAAATGAGAAGTGTACAAAGGATCGCGGTCACTAATGATCTTCCATGGAATCCTGTGTAACCTGAACATCTCATCCAAGTATACTCGTGCCACTGCACTAGATGTATAAGTGGTCTTCATAGGGGAAAAGTGAGCCACTTTTGTTCATTTATCAACCGTGACCATGATGGCGTTGTGGTGATATCTTGACATCGGTAGCCCAACAATGAAATCCATGTAAATGGTGTCCCACTTCCATTCCGATATAGCATGAGGAAAGAGAAGGCCAGATGGATGTTGATGCTCGAACTTTACTTTATGGAACTCTAAACATCGTGACATGAACTGAGCCATGTCTCTATAAAGTGCTCTCCAATCATACAACTGTCTCAAGGTGGCGTGCATCTTCTTCACCCCGGGATGGGCTGAATAGGGTGCATGATGTGCTGCTGCCAAGATGTCCTACCTTAAGCCTCCATATCTAGGAATATAAATCTGGCATTTTTTCCTGAGAAGGCCATATGTCTCTAGGTAAAAACCATCAAACTTCCCCTTGAGGGTTCTCTGATACTTGATCTTTGTTCGAACTGTAATGTTGGAGCTATCAAGAGGAAGCTGCTGAAGGATCCTATTTTGTAATTCCATGCTCAATGAGTTGGCCATAGCTACATGTCTCCATCTGCTAAGAGCATCTAGCACCACATTCTCCATTCCTTTCACATGTTCTATCTCCTGCAGATCTTTGAACTCATTTTAAGCATCATCAATATATTTACGTACTGCTTTTCAAAATTTTGAGAATGGGCTAGCTTTGCTGAGGTGGCATCAGAATCAAATGGTCCGTCTTAAGAAAGTGTCACCTCTTTTTCCTTAGATTGCAAGATTAGTGTCCATGCGAGCTCAATCTCCATCTCTATTATTTTGACTATCTCAAGATCAAGATTCTCTGATAATTAAGCTCAATGTTTCTCTTACAGGTCCTGAGATTCATTTGCCTCATACTCTGCCTTGACTTGAGATCACAACTTATTTTTATTTTTCTCAAGCCATAGATAAATAAGCATTAGTTTGCAACACATTAAACTCACCCTATCAATCCGGCACTGCAAACATAGGTCTTCTTTTTGAGAAATTACCTGCAGTATACTTTAGGCCTGCTCACAAGTTTCTGACCCAACAATACTTGGAGCCTTTTCATTTGTAGGGATGTCATGGCATGTGCTTTTTCATGAGACAAGACCTCATCACCTACATATTTCATAGTAACCTACTGATTCAGATTCAGAATCTAAAACACCTTAGTCACAACTACTGGGTTCTTTAGCCAATCCATACATAGCCTCTAATCCTTTGTGTAGAATCGACGGTCTTTCCCTTCTTCAAAAATTGTATGACCCAAATAATGCACCTACATTTGAAAGTTATTATGCACACTTCTACTAGTACTTGTGATTTTTCTTGCTCATGAAGGCACTGATTCATGAATCTGGTGAAGGTGCCACTTGTGCTTTTTCATGCTGTATGAGGAAACTTATTGTTTCACCATTTTCATCAAAAAAAATTAGATGAAACAAATGAAGGGTGATGGGCTAAGGAGGAATACCTATTATGATGGTCAGTTCATGAAGGTTGTTGTACACTGTGGCTGAATTATTGATCCAATGTTGACCGTGAGAGCATTCCTTTTGGCTAGGAGGAACTACCTGAAATGGCATAATAAGACTCACAATGGAAAGCAGTCTAAACAATATCCATGTTAGTGGGTTTCCTCAGCGTGACGCTACATCCAGAGAAGTTTGATGGCTTCCTCAGTGGCAGTTAACCCAATGATGTAATACAAATCATTAATGTAAGAAAGGGACATAACGATTCTGAATAAGGTTACTATTGTTCAGCTAGTGATATTTGATACATGACCATTAGGTATCTCATCCAAATACTTCATAAGTAAATCACTTGTACACCCCAATAGGCTAGGCTATGATCAGATCTGGAAATGAGGTCCAAATAGTCCCTAAGGTACTGGAACAAGTTAGAGGTCATAGAATTCTGGGTCACTTGCGTCACTCTGAAAAGGTTCTATTGGGATCTAGGCTCCCCTAGCAGGAACTGAAAAATATAGAGACCAACATCAGTCTGGTATGAACGATGATAGCCCTAGTAAGAACCGATGGAAAGTTACTATGGGCTAGTAACTAACTCAATAGATCATGGGTGATCATCTAGCGGTGGTTTATCTGAGACCTATCCTCAGAGATCGGTCAAGGAGTTGGTTTACAACTTAGGGAGTTGCTGGGAACCCTATCGCACACACCGTACTCAAGCTATATAGTACAGATGGTGTGATTAGAAACGGGTCTCCTGAGTGATGGGAATGGTCAGGTTCACAAGAAGGCAATCAGTGGTGGGGTACAAAATATAATCTGGTGGTTGATAAATAAAAGGTGAAGAACTCTGTATGCAAACTACCAATAGATAATGAAGATGGTGTGGGTTAGAGACACACTTACTATTGTGTAGGTTACGGAGATGGCTGAGGTGGTGGTGAAAGGTTGATCAGTTAATATGACCACATCAGTTCCTTAACGGAAGGATGTTTCCCGAAATGCTCCTATGAATGTAAAAACCTTCTGATCAAGGGTTATGCTGGTTATGACCCTACCTAGACATGTGAAAGACCGTCTGGTTGCATCGCTTGCATACTAGATATCCTTTGCAATCCCAAGAATGCAAGAATGTGTTTAACCAGAATCAAACAAAATGGACGTAGAAAAATGGTTATATGGTAACTGACAGTCTCAATTTAGGGTATACTGGCATTATGCTCTTCCTGGTGGTTCTCGACCAACATTGGTGTACATGGTAGGATATGCGCCCTAGGTATGCCTACCAATAAAAGATCTCTGAGCTATCCTCTTCCAGATTTTTCTCACTTGTGTCGAGTATAAATGGAACATTGTGCTTAGATCTCACAAGGAATGTCGAGTTAGAGGACCAGAACTAAGGCAAATACCTGATCTTTTAGGGTTATAATAAGTTTTAGTTCATTAAGGTAAGTAGGGCTAGAGGTCTTAGTTAGTTATGGATAACAATGTTATGGAATATGGTATATGGTGAGGTCCCTTCTAGGTGAGGTGGTGGGGTGAGGTGGAAATCTGGTTTTAACCTTGAGGTAATTAAATCATGACCCTGAAGTGAGGATGCCCCATTAATTCTAATTATAAATAATTAAATTAGTATTAATTTGGGGTATAAAGGGTCATGGTTAGGTGAATGTGTGTTAAGTTGAATACTTCAAAAGGGGACCAAAAGGAGTGTGACCCAATTTTGCTGTCTACCCTTATCCACCACGAAAAATGAGCTACTTGACCATAATTAAAACATTTAAAAGTTGAATATTGCACCTTCTATACTGTGGTTCTTGACTCGGTCTCTAGCATTCAATCTTTCCCCGAATCTCATATGCTATATAGAGCCTTATCGACGACCTCAGCTACATGTCTGTGGACAATGAAGAACACAATCTACTCCTTTAATGTCTAGGTTTAGGCCCTTAGTATTCATTTCATGGATTTGCAAATAAATCATCCTTCATGTAACTGGTTTACTGAAGTCAATCCATAACTCTCATTTCATCATACAGTCAAGGTTCACTGTACAGACTCATGCCTGTTGGAGGTCATAGACCTTCAAATTCATGGCTTCCTCATTTATAAAAAATACGTTGAGAATCATGAACCCTAGGAGTTAGATACAGTTAATACACTTTTGGTACCACAACTGTATTCATGTCATGTATCTTCATCCGTGAAAGTAATCTTTCATTGTATATGACAACCTATATATCATACTACTACAGACACACATGTGTAGCACATGGACTCTTTAGACACTCATATTTAGCCCTAAGACACTATGGTTAATTTGTCTGAATCACCTTTGTGGTAGCTTATTTAGTTATGTACTATGTTGTGAATCACCCTACACTAAATGACCTTGAAGGTAAATTCTCCCACAGGTTTATGTTTTTAGTGAGGCAATGCATAACCTTCACAAGTTTAGGTTCATATAGGCCACACATGATTGCATTCATAGCCCTGGATTTGTCACTACTCAATTTAATGCATGTAAAAATTGTTTGAGGAGTTTTACAAACAATATATCCATCCAAAATAGTTTTCAAAATATAAAAACCTAAAGAAATGATGTGTGTCCTCATCCTCATACTCTAAAATGTATCCCATCAAACAAGGGTTCCTTTCTAGAAGATATTGACCCTTGTTGAAGTGGTGGTGGGATGATTCTTATAGATATGATGATAGTTGTATTATTTGATATGTTATTTTACGTGTTGAGGCTTGATGTCTGAGTGCTAGTAATTCATTTATTACCCTTTTGGTGGTCATATAAGGCCACATAGGTATTGTGATGTGTTATTTCTGCATATCTATTTTATTTGTAAATTAAACATTTTTTTCTTACTGGAACCATCAGTTTTCTTGATTGAAGTGTTCTTATATTTTGGCAATTTTATTTGGTTTTCACTCTAACATGCATATTTTTGCACTAAATATGGCTATTTGGCCATTTGTTTTACATAGATTCAAATATTGTTTTTTAAGTTCAAAGAACAATTTATAGCCTAGCCCAATGCTTAGGATTGTTGCCACTTGGCATTTGAAATGGATTGTTATGCTAGTTCTAATGTCATAATGTGTTGGAATACGGTCATGGGATTCACCATGGAGTGGTGGAACCTATAGACCTGCTAGTGATCAAAGATTCACCTCATATACCTTCAAACTCATTTCAAATTCACCTTTTCCTACTTCACTCTATATTGCTCAAACATGGAATGATTTGAACAATAAATCTTATACACTAGATCTTCATCACTCTTCATAATTTCACACACTCTCCTAGATCTATCTTGATGCCCTTAAACCACTTTCACTCTCTCACCTGGATCATGTTGGTCGTCAAAAAGGACTTCAATAAGAGAAATAGTCAGGGGACAAGAAGTCCCTCCTCTTTAATGGGAGAGGTTCCCTTATTAAGGAACGAACCTATTTACACATATACAAAGCATGGTTTTACTATGGAACTTGGATATTATGAAAGTGTTTTCTAAAAGGATCATCAATCATAAAAGGACTGAGGAATGAAAATGCGAGAACGAGCAGAAAGACACCATTCAGAATTATAGATGACAGAGTAATTCCTTATTCATGTGAGGGTACAACGAATTGGAATAAGATCATTTGTATCACAATAATGAGATGAAATTTGAAAACACACAAAGTTCTATAAATAACATCTGCAAGAATACAAAGCTTCTTAGCATAATACAGACAAATGATCTAACAAGATTAAATGAATAGCTTGAGGAATAAAGGAAACTAGATAGATAAATAATGAAAAAATCCTTCTGTATTGATTTCTTTATGATTTATTTACACTTTCATAAATAAGCCAAGTTCTTCCTCTTTCAAAATGGCAAGGAGAGGCCATTATATAGTTTACAAATTAGTTACTCTCGGTAACTACTTCTTTTAACTAATGTTTAGTTAAAGGGATGCTAATCGCAATACCCCAACTAATTACAAAAAATCCGAGAGGAAAGAGGGGGAAGAGAAGAGAAGAATTAGGAGAAGAAGATAAGTGCTCATGACTTGGAGGGGACCCACTGACTTTAAGATCCGCTGTCTAAATCTCTTCAACACGTCTGCTATGTCTCTCCCTCATGGGACTGATGTGTTGGCAGTTATACTGAGTCTGAAATCCGAGGCACTTCTCCATTTCCTTGTCGAACTCAACATGAGGATGATAATCTTTATTTTCTTCTTCTATGGCAGATTGAAGAGAGTAGATCTTCTTCATTTTTTCCTTAGAAATGGATCTTTCCTTGAATAGATCACCTTTGACAAAAGCTCTGAATTGAGCTTTGATTTCTTGTAAAGTGAGAGGCACACCAGAAGTTTCGTCATGAAGATGGCAATGTATATCTTTGAAGGTAGATATAACTAGTGTTTTGAAGGCCACACCCTTCTTCCAGCTATTCTTTAACTCTCTCAAAGCCTCCTCCAACACCTTGATTTTCCATTCCACACTATAGACCCAGGACTTTGACAAATTATCCTTGGCATCCTCGAAGACCTTTCTTGCTGTCAAAATATTTTCATCTGTTTGTCCCATTAGACAGAGGTCTACTATGCAACTCCCCCAAATTTTAAGTTCTTTATCAATGCTCCCAATAGTGGAGGAGAGCTTTTGTTGCAAATTACTCACCTTCTCATGGATTTTGAAGGCTTCATCAATGAATTTTAATCCTGCAACCAGAATATCATCCACCATGGCCTCCATAGCCCATCTATAGACAGAATACTTGTGCATGTATTTGATACTTTGCACTTCATCCTGGCTCAGAATTACAGGTGGTGGAAGAGTAGTCAATGGGGTAGGATCTAAAACTTTATCCTTGGACAACAGGGGACTTGATGAAACTCGTAAGAATCTAGGATTTATTCTTCCAACTGTTTAATGGTTTGCTACACTTTCTCTACCCTCCCAATGACTCTGGTAACTTTTTCCTAAAGATTGTGGATCTCACCTTCAGGGGTAGACTCTCTCATGGGAATTCTTGAGAGTTCCAGGTTGGATGCCTGTAAATCTTACTCAGGTTTGTCTACCTTAGGCTTGGCTATCTCTAGGAATTGTTAGCCCTGAGCATCAGACACTATCCTAGAGGTAGTTCTAGAGTTTCTGGCGTGAGAAGGAGGAGTAGTGCCTAACAAGGCTGTCACAACATCAAAATTTGGTCCTGAGATCTGGGAGGAAGACTTTCTCTTCCTACTGTCGACAAGAGGCTGCACCCATGTGAAAGAGGAGGAAGAATTAGGTGCGGCAAGAGGACCAAGAGATAGAGAACTCATGGTGCCCAAGGTTTGCACTGCTATTGCCTTGAGTTGAGATATGAGTGGAGCGCTTGGGACTCCTGGTGCAGAGGAATCAACAGTGCTTGGAAATTCAGTGCTCTGGACTTCTTTATCCTTATCCATTGGGGCTTTAGGGGTGCTTGAAGGAGTTGGCACTTCACTCTCTTCACTTTCACTGAGAACAATAATGTTATTTTGTCCCGAAGGTAATTCTGCATGCTTCCTCAGGGGATCTTCTTCCACAGGCTCCTTTTTAACTTCTTTGAATTTCTTCTGATACACCTGGGTGGATGAGGAAGGAGTAGAGACTACAGGTCCTTGAGTTGATGAGGCAGGAGGGGTTTGCATAGGTGCTTCTGATCTGGGTGTTGATGCTTCTCTCCTTGGTGTTGAAGCATCCTTGGAGGAGGATTCCCCTAAGTGCCTCCTGTGCTCATGAACTTTCCTATCAAACCAAATCTTGGTCCTGACTAAGACTGGAGCTAGGATTTCAGCCAAATCATCCTTCTCCTTTTTGAACCAATCCAAGTCCTCCAAGGGAGTGTGTTTGACCACATTGTCATACTCATATGAGTATAGGTCAGAATTTTCATCTTGGAGCCCTTCAGGAACTTGGTACAAGCCAAGTTCTTGAATTAACTGTAGGGAAAACCTGCCATAATGCCTCCTTCTGGCTTCAAAATCATCAGCACAGTCAGCCCAATAGTCCTATGTGTCTGCCCTATGATGATAGGTTATCTTGATGTTCTGCTCAATAAAAATTTTCAAGTCAAAGCAAGTTCTGGGCCTGAAGAAATGGAAAGTAATGGGAGCTAGCGCCTTTTCTATATTTTGTGCATCCAGGGCTGTTTTGTAGGTGTAATTTCCCAAAGAGATGGGGAAGTGCAAACCAGTAATTTTCTTGTCTCTGCAGGTTCTATGCAATTTGTCAAATTACCTGCACACTTCTATCAAGGCCATTTTGTCATTGCAAAACATAGGGAGCTTGAGAGGAGTGCTCTCATAGCCAGCAAGCCTGATATAGGAAAATTTTCTAAATTGGATAAAATAAGCACCGTAGTGCGATATCAAACTCATGGCTTCATAAGAAAATATTCTCGTTGTGTCACTCTCAAGAATATGGACAATGTACATGGTGAAAGTGTCATTCACCCTTCAGAAATTGCGATTGGTAGTTTCTATGGTGAACTGCGGGCAGTAGGCATACACGGGGTCATCCTTGTGAGCATCGATGTATGAAAAACTAAACCATTGCCTCAATGCTGCTAGAGTATACATCAGGTATGAAGTCATAGAGAATTTCTTTTTTTGTTGTACATTAGACAACTGCTCCGCTAGACCTTCATACTGATGATCTCTGCCCAGTTGATATTCTGAGTTCCCTCGCACACCATATTAATAAGCGGGCACATCCAGAAATGGAACTCATTAGTAGGGGGTAAGCCCATAACCCGAGCCAGTAGGATTCGCGTCTATCATGAATCATCTGTGCCATCGGTGAAGGATTCGCGTTTGGCATCCTTGCCCAAAAATCCCCAAATTCAAGGTGGCGAACTTCACTGTCCCCTATATCGGGAACGAAGGACTCGAGAGGTGAAATTTGTTCCTGCCCCTGGAATTTGATCTTCATGTTCATAATAACTCGGAGAGAAAAGCTACAAGCTAGACTTGGGATGGAATTGCAGGGGGAATGGATACGCGTGCAGGAATTTTGGTTGCAAGGGTTCGAGCAATAGATAACATGAAAGCAGTGTGCAAAAACGCATAGGGGGCAATTTCATTATATAGACATTTAGGAGAGAGAAAGGTAATAAATGCACATTAAATACATATCTACCAAATTGAAAAGCAAGATATTCGGGTAGAGCAGGAAATATTAGCACGAATGGCACTTGGTTCATTTGGGACACGAGGGTCGCGAAAGTGCAAAGTACACGGTTCGACCGATTTGGGCGATGCAGGGAAAAGATGCACAAATGCTTTTGGGACATGCGGGAAGAAAGTACGTGGAATACATGATTTGGATGAATCAGACAAAAAGGGAACAACGGTTCTGGGTGAACTTGGGACATTTGGGACAAGAAGTTCTGACGGGCCTGAAAAGAACAGACTTCGGGTAAACCGACCAATTGGGGAACAGAGAGCCCAAATGAACTTGGGACACTCAGGACAAAAATGTCTGATAGGCCCAAAAAACACACAAACTGACCCAAAAAATGTAGTTTTTTCCAATTTCTCGACTTTTCACATTATCAGAACAACAGAAAAGACACTTAACCTCAAAATTTTAATTTTCAACTTCTTAAAAGTAGGGGAATTTTGAGTGGACAACAAGCATAAAAGACTTGAGGGAGCCATAAGAGACTTGAGGGAGGCTTAAGAAATTTGTGTGGGTGTGATTGATGCTTTGGGAGGTATATGGAGGTTTTTTGTGATGTTCTTGGAGGTGCATGGTATTGTTATTATGGTTTATGTGTACTCTTGTGAATCTGGGCTATGTCTTGTGATGTTGCTTCCATCTGGACACTATGTAGCTATACAAATTGTCTAGAATTTTGTGAAACCTTTGTATGTGTATGTATTATGAAGTTCATGTTGTTGCAGTCTTCTTATGTCACAAGTAATTTTGTGTGAGGAGCATGTATGTGACAAGTACTATGTTTTGAGATCTATGTATGTTCCTTCCATGGTTTGGTTGAGTTTTTGTGATGTGATACAGTCATCAAAGTATGTAGAGATATGTCTTGTGGACCATTAGTATTGTGTTTGGCCCTGATGTGATATTGTGGTGCCAGTTCTATTGGGCACCCATGAACATAAACCGACTAAAATATTAAACAATGAAATACCGAGAGTTGAGATTAATAAATACTTTAATGGAAAATTATAACTAATAAAGAAAAATAGAACTGCTAATCTTCACAGAATATTAAAATTTAAGATATTGCCAAAATTAGTTTTCTTCTTTGTGGTCGCATTGTATATATAAGTTGTTTTGTTAAATGACATATGTAATTATTGACTTTCTTTCTTATGTACCAACTAATCTTCAGTGTTTTGTCACATTGAGAAAAATGCTCTTATAAGTGGGGTGAAATGTAGTGCTCCACTAAAAACAAAAATAAAATAATAAAAAAATGGGAAGTGAAGTTCTGGTGGTTGAGTAGTTGTTGGGGAGTGATGGGAGGCTTGGCATATTCAAGAAGAGCCACATTTGTTACTGTGCAATAGGGCATGTGAGCACTGAAAAATCTTGACCAGCTCTCAGCCCTGTCATCTTCCTTCTTTGACAACACAAGCACTCTATCCAAGATGTAGTAGATTTAACCATGGTAGAATGCAGGTTAATGTTGTAGAATTACCAATATGTGGATGGTTAGAGAGAAGGTAATGCATTACATGTAACCATGATGATCAGGAGCTCTCACAAAAAACCTTAGAATTGTCTATTAATCAGTACCATTATGGGTAAGACCACTCCTACACATGGAGATAAATCTATAACCCAATATCCCTCGTTTTACTATTTACAAATTTGTTTATCTGGATCTTTATTTGTTCTTGAAGCCATTCCAATTTACTTTGACAAGAAAGGAGAGTCCGTTCACCATTTTCTTGGTAGTTGTAGTATGAAAAAGATGATTGGGGATACAGGGAGGTGAAATTTCCAGCTGCATTGATTTTGATTCTTCTATTTTGACAACTTGTGTTGCGTCTACCATTTCTTGTTCTTTGTGATTTACCTCTTACTTGGGTTATTCATTGTATCAATTTAGACATTGAAAGTGCACTTCTTGCTATCCCACGTATGCCTCTACAGGATCCTATCTCTTTCACTCTTCCTCTGCATGGATCCCTCTTTTTGTCCATATTTAGCTCAATGTTGAAAGGGGGATTTTGCCAGATGTTGTATTTGCAAGTTTCCTGGTTAACATAAATGCAAATATGGGAGCATATGAGAGGTATGTGAACTATTTGTCAAAATGTCTCAATAAAATGTAGGAATGTTGGTAACAATGAATCCTTCAAAAAAATTGTTTTAATAAAATACAACTGCTTAGCTCAGTTGAAAAACTTAGGTTACATCTAGATCTTATGCACAAGTAGTTGATTATTATTGATCTGACACATTGCACCTCATTGTATTGTTAGGATATATTCACAGATTGCTTTACATTGCATTGTACATAATCTCTATAAGAACTTTACCTATTTTTGAAATGATGGAATTGATCTACACCTCGCAAAAAAAAAAATTGCAATAATATTGGTGATAAAGTTGGTTGCAGTGTCATAGTCAACACATACACGAAGGTTCTTAACATCTCCAATAGTTGTCACAGGGGCATGATTTAACAATTGAAATGCAATGAATTATGGGTTTTTTTCCTCTTACCGTATATTGTAAAAAAAAGGCGGGGGGGGGGGGGGGTATGGAGTTATGATCAGGGCAGCAAACTGCTAGATGTAATGCTTCTCGGAAATGTTGAGTTCATAAATTGCACCATATCTTTCCAACTGGTAGAAAACATCATGTTTGTTATCTATTATCTTTTTTAGACCATCCAATGGAGGGGAGCCAAGAGTAGGTTCGCAGACTGCTGGAAAATGTTTGGTTTGGATGCAGAGTCAAGCTCCATAGCTTGGGGTGATTTGTTTTCACTTAGGTATGGTTCATCTCCCCTCATCTCTCATAATTTATATTATTTAGTTTTTATTTTGCAGCGGAATAAAATTATAATCCAAATTTTTTTCGTACATTTGATTGTACTAAATAATTGGTTTCAAAACAATGAAATGTCATAACGTAACTTACATGACCTATTTTTCCTTGGTAAACAACAAACTTAAACCCCCACTTCGAGATTATCTAGAAGCATCCCAACCAAACTAGATAGCTATAGTACCCCTTTTATTGACGAGTTGAATTTGACTTCTAGGTAAATATGTTGACCATCTCCTTGTTTAAATAAATAAATTTGTGATTTTTGGAGACTTGAAAGTAACCTTCGTAACTTCAGAAAGGGGATGTTAATCTTAATTTTTGTACCTTTTTATCTGAGGAGTCATCTTAGTCTTTGGATCGACACCGAATGATCATTGATGATATTTTGATGACCTTCTAGGACCAATGTTTCACCATTTTACAGTTGTAGGAAGCTACTAAAACATAAAAGTTGGCTATCATTTTCAACTACCATTTAAAACTTGAGCACCAAAATGCTTACCCACTTTCACAAACCTCTAGTTTTTTTACTATACAATTGTAAGGAACCTTCAGTTTGGGGAAAAATACTCTTCTTATTAGTTTGGAAAAGGATTTTTGTAGGCCTCCAGTTATAGTATGACTAGGTCAAACTAGACCAATTTTGACCGGTGGCTCGAGAAAGCATGTCACCATTTGAAAACTGCTTTCTAATTCTCAATTTCATCGACTCTGATGAATTCTCCATATAAGGGGAAACTTGTAGGAAAATTATCATCGCATGTTCCTCCATAAAATGTTAGTTTTGGATGTGCTTTTCTAATCCCTTGAGCTAACTTTTAATCATTTGTAACTAGGGCATTCACAACTAATGGCATCAAAAAACTATCCGTCAATAATGAATCGTTCGTCATTTTTGAAATCTATTAATAACTGTGAATTCTTGGTATATAGGAGGACACGTAGAAACTTACCCATGGTATTCTTGCTCCACAGAAGATAACGTTTTAAAGTGGTTTCGTAGCTTCCGAGTCTAAATTGAACATTTTTGTAACAAGGAGGAAAACATAAAAAAGAAAGTTAAAGGACCCCTGTCAGGTTTCCAAACCACCATGGAAACATTTTGACACATGTAAATAACTAATTGAACCTCTCTGGTGTAACTTTTTGTGTGAAATGGAGCTTTTGACAAAATGGTGCTTCTCTCTCTTTCCTTTCTCTTTCTCTATCCTTAGTTACAAATGAAGTGAAATGAATACATGTTTCTAAACCTTGTCTTTTGAATGCCAATTATAATTATTATTTTATGTAAATGGGAAACTAAAGACATTAATTGTGTTAGATTAGGGTGGATTCCATGCCAGCGATTTATCGTTGATTTCATGCTCACATGGTTTTGCATGATGCAAGAAAGATGGCAAAAAGGTGATGTGTAATTCATTATTTATTATTGTAATTTATATAGGTAATTTTAAAATGAATTTATGTATAATGTAGTCTCGTGTGATAGAAAACTTATATTTGAGATTTGCTAATATATATGAGATGTTAGTTTTAGGGATATCTTAGGAAATGTACATTTAATCATAGGTTATATTTGATTCATAGTTACATATGGTAAACAAGTTTGATATATATGTGGTAAACGAATTTGAAGTTAATATCTTGTAATGCATTTTCAATGTTCAATAAATGATTAATTAATTAGTGTGTTCTATTCTTACCTTGTAAATGTAATAAATAGATTTAATTGAAACACTTAACCCTAGAATAAGATTCATGCATAACATATCTTAATGTGTGATCCTTCTTACCTTACAAGAAATTGACACTGTAGATTGAAATTAAACTTTTCAATTGATGAAACCTCCTACTTTAGGTAAATAAAACCTCTAGTTTGATTTTTCCATCATAGTCGTTATGTTAAGTGACATTGTCGTGAGCCCATCTTTTTGGAACGACATGGTCCAAATTTTTTCCGGAGTATGTGGTCTCCTTATAGGTTTGGTAACCACGAGGAGAATGCCTTCTCTTCAGGTCTGACACCATGTTGAGTGGTGAATAACACCTTGGAATTCACCTTAAGAGTCCTTGTTTGAAGCAACGACTATGCAGTGTAACCTTACCATTTATGGAGTAAGTAGAACTATTAATCCCTTAGTATCCTAGTGGACTAATAAGTCTTACAAATTTAGATCTAGGATTTGTTTTCTTGTCATCAAATGAATTCCTTGTGGGACCCTAGACGACACAGATGGAGAGAGTGAAATAGTTATTCTATGACTTAAACTCTTGATAATGAACTCTTTAGTCCCTATCATCTAGAAGTGTTACCTTGCTTACTAACAATATAACACATTGGTATTTCATGAAGGTTTTTTAGCATAAATATGTCCTTATGTGCAATTGGAATCAATCTAAACCTCAGTTGATTAAGAGGTTAACTTGGGGTTCATGTGTAGTTTTAGTGCTTCCAATAGTTTACTTCTTCAAGATGTTAGAAAAGTACTTTCGTAACTCTTTATGTTAAAGAGTGACGCCAAAAAGAGACCTAAGAAACAATGGAAATGAAATGAGAAACATGAGTATATTTGATATTGGTTTAGAAACAATTTTTTCAATTGAAGTCTTTATGGTTGATTTAAGCATTGAATTTTGTTAAGAATGGTTACAATTTGTTCTTGGTGGGACTAGGCATTTGAGCCAATATAGAGTCCACTAAGAATAAAATAAAATAAAATCGTGTCATGTAAATGCTTAATTTAATCAAACTAAATTGGGAACTAAAACAACCATATTACAAGAACAAATGTGCTTCTAATTGAAGGAAGTTTATAGGAAAGGGAAACTGGAACCTTCACCTCCTTTGAATCATCTTAATTTTTTCCCTCAAAAACTTATGGTTGATCCCCTTGCATCATGAGGGTAAAATTAAACGTCAATTAAACATATTTTGAGAAACAAACCTTTAGCATAAGATTGACATAATTAGGAACTTTATATGCAATTTGAAATATGGAAAATAATTATGTAAGTTATGGAGATTTTCATAAGTGATAAAGAGAAAACTTAAATGGTTGAACTATAAATTGAATATGGAATGAACTTATGAATATGTAGATGGAAAAGGGAGAAAATTATTCTTACATAATAATGTTATTGGAATATTAATCGTAACGAAGATGTAATCATGGTAATGATGGGTTATGGGTTTTCCAATTCTTGAGTCCATTTTCTTGTGGTTGGTATTATTGCTTGTATTCATTCATTTAGAAAAGCGTGGCTTCGAAATGTATATGGTGTTTTCATGTGTCTATGTGATTCAATGACTTGTGCAAGTGTCGTATGCATTGTTGAGTTCCTCTACTTGGAACCTTGTGGTGTTGCATGGTGAGCAATTTAAGTTAAAAAAATTATCTTGGTATTTTATTGTTGTATTTTTACGTGTAAAATGTGGGCATTACAGGTCACGTTTACAATATTCCTCCCCCGTCTCAGAGCATGAAGAAGAAGGTCATTTTCAATCTTAAGAATGGGGATTTTGGTAGAGGGTTTGAGAGATTTCCTCTCTCCTCTATCTCCTTTAACAGACACTGTAACAACAATCGAAAAGGATTTTCCTATCCTAGCCCCGTTGTTTTTTCCCTCAAGTTTGCTGCAATTTACCTTAGCCCCCACAACATGGGTAGAGTCGTTGTTGGAAGGAAAGGACCCTTCCTTGCCGATCTGTAGACCACCACTGCCATTCAGACCTTTCAACGTGCTGCCTCCTCCATCTATGCTAGATACCATGCCTTCATCGCCATGGCCAAGGCTTGTTTTAGGGCTTGAGGTAGGGCTCATTTTAAGGCACATGTTGGGTCGTTCCATTGCGTCGGTTCGTTAGCATTCTATACTATTTTTAGAACTAATTTTTTTATTAAAATAAAACCTCTAAATAGGAAAAGAAAGTAGAATATGGCCACAAGGGCTACCTGAAAAATAATAAATCTTAAATATAGATTACTACTCAATCGTAGATAATACACACAACATTAAAATGAACTCCAAACGCAAACACCATGGCCAAAGATTTTTAATTTTCCTCAATCTTCTTCTCAGGCACTTCTGCGGTATGAATTTCTTAGATGTGATATAATATAAATAAGCACAAAACTAGTTTTACTAGTGTGGGAATATAAAAAAATATGCAATTTGCGTTGAATGGCTTGTCACATAATGATAGATGTATAAGCAATAAATACCTAAAGGTGGTATGCTTCATGTGGGTTATTATAATCAATATGAATAAAATAACTAAATAGGGTTTACTATATATGAATTGGTTTCCTTTATTAGAGCGGGGCCTCTTTTCAAATCCCACTTCTTATTGAATTACTTTTTTTAGGCGAGGATCTAAACAAAAGATATCCTAGTAAGAGATATAATTAATGTTTATTTAATACACATATATATTAGTCCCTTTCAGGAAAATTTGTAAGCAATGTAGGTATATAAATATGTTGTCTGTAATATGAGAAAGAAATAATTAGCTTAATCACATGAATAATATACACCAATATGGGAATATTAAAATCCATATGGCATGTGATGCAGTATGCCTCTAAATGGGAAAAATACATAATTTGTAAGGAATAAACATAAAATATTTCTTGAAATATATGCATGAAAGATTACATCAAGCAAATTAGAAGAATAACAATGATATATACATATATATATACATACATATACACACACACACACACACACACACACACATACACACACACACACACACACACACATATATATACATATATATATACACACACATATACATATATACATACATATATATATATATATATATATACATAGATATATATACATATACATATACATATATACATATAGACATATACATATACATATATACATATACATATATACATATATATATATATATATACATATATATATATATATACATATATATATATATATATATATATATATATATATATATATATATATATATATAAGAAAAGTAGTAGAATATATCAAGCATGAAGAAGTATTATTTCAAACATGACTAAGAGCAATAAACAATGAAATAACACCTACAAACATGGAGTTAAGAATGTAAACACATATTAACATAAGAAACATGTGCACAAGCACTCAAAAATGCAAACACACTCTCACGCATATATATATATATATATATATATATATATATATATATATATATATATATATATATATATATATATATATATATATATATATATATACGGATAAACTTACTCACGTACATATCGTGCATCTTATTATATAGTTAAATAAATACTAAGAAAATAATGTATAAGATATAATTGAGAAGTTTTAAGTTTTTTTTTTACAAAGAAATAAATCGATCAATAAAAACATGGAATGAATAAGAAGTTAAAGAAAAGACATTAGTGCAGTGATTAGTTTCCTGTTACTTCAATTAAAAGTATACATTCTTTGATAAATAGTGATTATATAATTGTGGTCTTCCTATGAAAAATAATATAGAATTTTAAAAAGAGACAAAATATTAAATCAAGGACAGTATTGAAAAAGAATTGACGAGAAGAAGTAAAACAATAGACCCCACTCCCCTAAGGAGAGGAAAAAGAAGAAAGAAACACAAAAACGCTACGGGGTGGAGAAACATGAATTTCTTATAAGACGGGTCATTAAATCTATAAGGAAAAAGGCGGCCTCTTCACCCCAACATACAGTAATTTACAACTTTAGAGACGTATTTGTTAAATGGCACATTAGTTTGGAAATATAATTCTTAAGAAGCCTGTTAATCTTAAGCATGCTCACTTATTCCCCTCAAAGACTCGAGAGTTTTTAAAGAAATTTTAGAATGACTTACACGAAAGCCTATGCGGGGAAAACGATGCACAAAACCCCACTTTTAACTAACACAGCCTCCATCAAGTTTATATACTCATTGACTGTTCGAATTTCTCTAAAACGATTCGACAGCGACATTACATAACTACCTGCGAAGCCTGCCCTTCCCCACTCCCATTTCACGCTTTCCCCATTTTTTATGCGCACAACTTTAAACTTGAAAATATGTTAATTTCCCTCCCTAATAAAGACACGTATCATTTTCACGTCACATACAGACAAAAGAAACTGAGCTGTCTGTCTATTACAGCAGACCAACATTATCCTCTCCCTCCACATATCTATAAATATAAACACATACAGACATCATCTTCCCCATTCCAACTCTACTGCAGACCTTGGCAATCATTTGAACTGTTGCGTGAAAGGCTTTTGTGTGTCATATGGCAAAAACAGTAGAGCTTCGCTATATGTGGTTGATACTGTTGGTGTCTATGGCAGCGGCTTCTTGTGATGATATGAATTCAACATCTCACGAATCTCCGTCGTCTGATCAGAGTGATGCATTGATAAACCCCCTCTTCTTGCTTCTCGTCTTTATCATCCTCTTCAACGTGCTCCTCCTCCGCCTGCCGGATATCTGCGCAGCTTCCGCCTCGCTTCACCTCCTGCGCAAGATGTAACGCTTTCCCCACCAGGTGAGGGATTGAAATCACCTCCTCCGCCTTCCAATGCCTCAGTGAATCCCTCCCACGTCTCTACTCCAACCTGCTCATGTAAGCCAAGATTCGTCTTATTTTTACAAAAGTTGTAAACATTACATACTATCTTATTCATTGTGTTCACTTTCCTTTTTCCGCAGGTACTGAAGTTCGAGGAGGGTGGGACGTGGTTCTTTCTTACAATGAAATACCCTAAACGTTGTTGCACTCGACTCTGCTCTGACTATTTTGACATCCATCCATAGATCTGCCCACCTTTTGCAGTTACAATGTTATGATGTAATTGATCGGCCCTTATGTCGATCTTAGTTTTGTCCTTGGTAGTATTTTCATGGTATTTTAAAATAGGCTGGACAGTAGTCTATTCACTATTTTGTTCTTAGTTTCAGTGTCTTCAGCGCTTTAATATAGGCTGGACATTAGTCTATATACTGTTCTCCTTTCGTAATGAAAAGAATCTTGTCTAATGTTTAATATGTTTCTGCTACATATTCTACTGGTTAATGTGTGTCTACTTTTTACTGTGCTTATCCTAAATATTCTGCCGATTTCACTTCTTATGGGTGTGTAATGATTTTATTCAATAATATACGCACTACTCCTTGCACTGCAAAACTATCAGGTCTGTTCCTAATTTTCATTCATTGTTTACGATAGGTTTTCAGTACTCGACCCAGTTTTCCTTGGACATTTAAATTTACATTAAAGCTGTTTGATACCGATACATATACTAATTAAATTTTGATCATGTGGCCTTTTCGATGTCGATTTGGCTGCGGTATATTCTATTTGTCATTGTCCGTACAATTGATTCTCTCGCTATCGTGCAATTACGACGACTCTTTTCTAATAATAGACACTGCGATTTATTTGAGATTTTTTCTCTGTCTTCTTTTAAAACTATTTTCGGCATTGATGTTTTCCAATCCATTAAAAAAAAGAGTATCAGAAATGACTTTATACGACAAGTGATATTTCATTATTTCAGTTAGTTTTGGGTAAGCCAGATTTAAACTAAATATAAATTCTAATAATAATCATTACAATAAGCTAATGCTCTAAAATTCTTCGGCCTATTTTTCTTAATATTACAAATTTCTCTGGCCTGTTATTGTTAATGACTAATCCCTTGGGTGTAGGTTTTTCGTGCCGTTAGTATTTAAAATAATAGCCTTCCATCCGAATCTTAATTATGCTAACATTACAATGTGCTTGCTTTTTTTTCAACGGCATCAAAGGACCAAAGAAAATACAATGTTATTGCTTTGCCATTTTCATTGTCTATTTACTCCTTCAATATGATATACACGAAAAAGACTTGCCAACATTTGTTGTCACAAATATTTTTGATCTGAAATATTTTTCTAAGGCTTTGAGTATAATGTTTAATATTATATATCTTGATAATATAATGATAGAGTTTTGTTGTCCTTTTTCTCTAGAATATTATAGTGTCTCAGAGTTTGTTATTTCTTATATTATTTTAAAAGGCTTTTACTGATTAATAAGTGACATAAAACACAGTCATAGAGTTGCTTATGTCTCTTTGACATCTAATTTATATTTTATAGTTGAAGGTAGCATCCCTTGCTTGGCAAAAATTCATTCCACACCACTCTAAAAGGATTTTAAGATTTTAAATATTTTTTTTCACTACTCTCAAGTAGCTGTTGATGTATGTTTAGCAGGAGAAAAAATAATGTTAAAATTTTAGAAACCAGAATATAACCGGAAATATTCGACCATTGAATTCATCATAACGGAAGTATTTATTTCGAGGTGCAAACACATTTTATTAAAAGAACAATTGAGGAGTCAGAGCACATGTAATCTATAATATATATTGATTATCTTTTTCAAATTCTAGTGTTATTCAATTTCAAAAAGGAAATGTATCTTAAATAATAAATAAAAATCTATTAAAAATAGTTTAGCTTAATTCAATTAATTTCAAATAATTATTATTATTCTAATTCAACTTTAATTCATAGAAAATATTTGTCTAAAATGTTATATATATCATTTATTTCAGTTATTTATATTTTGTTATCTTATATGAATTATATATTTTGGATACTTAAATGTAATTTCACATTTATTTAGTATGTTTTTCAATTTTTTTGAGTACATGTTTTTTTTACTTAGCATTTATATGATTATTAAAAAAATATCTTATACATATTTTAAATAAAATAAAAAAACATTCAATTAAAATTAATTTAATAATTTGTCTATAAATATTTATTTATTAATTATTAATTTATATATATGTATGTATTTGTATGTATATATGTACATTTATATGTATATGTGTGTATGTAAATATGTGTGTGTCTAAGACATTTCTTTATATCTTGGTGATAGGTCTAAATTAACAATTGTTTAATTATTGTGTTCATCATTATAATATGAATTCTTATTTAACATATTACTATAAACTCTTATTGACGATATTGAGAAATTCATTAATCATAATTTTTCATTAATTTAAGTAATTATATATTCGTCAATTCATCTTAATTTAACTTTTATTAACATGTTCCTTCATTATTTTTGATTCCCCTCTTTTTAACTTTCATACAATTCTTCTCTAGTCTTTTTTCTTGATTTCCTTAAATGTTTTGTTATTCTCCCAAAACTATATACTTTTAAATTGTACATGTATTTTTTTATGTTTTTGATAACCATAGTTATATAGTTCTTGAATATAATTTTATACTCGACCTTTCTATTATTTAGTTCCCCAAAATTTTATCACATAAATATTATATTTCTCACCAATTATTTGTAAGGAAGATGGTATTCATGACCAGAAGGGCAAAAATGTTAGCTAACACATGGCAATACAAAATATTAAAGAAATTTCTCCAAAACAAAAACTAAATTAAATTTGTTTCAAAAAGATAAGAAATGTTTATACCTACCAAAATAAGGAGCTTTAGGAATTTTGATACCAAAGATAATAAAGTTATTTTAACAAGAGCTCCCATTAATACAATAACATGTTTAACTTAAGTCGTAGCAACAATCTCCTTCCATTTCTCTTAATATTCCAATCTTTCTATTTCCTACACGTCATGGAATTTCAAATCAAAATATAATTGGGACTAAGATCTATCAATAGAATGATGGTCCTTATTTCCTTTTAAATTTTATCTTTTCCTTTAGAGTGACATTTACGTTTTTTTTTCCTTTGTAGTTCCATTAAACTATAATTCCTTCTTATCACTCTCTTTTTTAGCAACTACAAGCCTCTTTTTTATTAATATAGTAAAATCTAAGGATAGTTCTAATATGAATGCTTGTGATCGTGGCACAATGGACACTAAAAAGGGATGCTTTTCTAGTTGAGGAGTTGATTAAAGAAATATTTCATAGTGTATTTATAGAATATTATGCTTGGAATATGATTTGGTTTACATTTATTAGACTATAGATTTTGGCATAAGTAATATTTATTTTTTACTATTTTTATAAGAAATGAAAATCATCTATTGAAGTAAGTTTCCAATTCTTGAAAAATAGCTTCCTCCCACAAACATAGTGTTATCACCAAATCACAGAACCCCTGGATGTTGATCAGATTTCTAGTTTGATCACTCTAAGCATCCAGTGTGATTGGATAACATGGGTAATATCTCCAAGTTGTGGGACTTGCTACTTGAGATAGACCTCCAGAGAAAGCTGGTTCTTGCTCCTATACTCCCTGCCACAATCTACTCTAATGCAGGAGAAATTAGCTATTCTAACCTAAAATTCCAAGGGACCAGAGAGAGAGAATGCATAAAATGAAAGCCTACACTAAAGCGGTGATACACCAGAAAAGGAGGGTGGGAGAGTAGTCTCCAAATGTGTGAAATACAGAGGCAAAGTGCACACTAGAAGAGGTGATGACAGTTCACCATAATCCAGCAAAAATGCATCTACAACAATATTCCAAGCACACACAATGATCATGAATTCCTGCAAGAACATAATAAATAGACACAATATACTTGTAGAAAGATTAAAGGGGCAAGAAGAATGCAAGGAAACACAGCAGGGGAAGATATATCCACAAACTGATATTTTATTGCTTCATGATATGCACAGTTCAATCTATTACAAGATAAGGGCCTGGATCACCATGCAAGGAGTCCACTACAAGGGCCTGCAACAAACTAGCTTCACAAAGCAATTTTGACAGAGCTTTGTTACCCAAAAACTCCCCCTTTACAATGAGCCCAACACTCCAATTTATAGAAAAAGAGAAGGAAAAGAGAAGGAAGAAATGGAGATCCCGAAATCTGTCCTTCAACCACCTGTAAGAGGCATTAAATTGAGTGCAATGGGTATACATTACTTGCAAAAGGCTCCCCATACTGTCCCATGTACTGCAGCAGAGAAAGAATGATGGCCATGCCTCTTAATTGCACTCCCAGCTACCAAATAAACACTGTTCTGAACCCGGCCACGTTTCCTTAAAAATCTCAATCAATTTCTGATCAAATCCAGAATTTCTTGATTTC
Source organism: Taxus chinensis (assembly GCA_019776745.2). Classification (NCBI taxonomy): domain Eukaryota; kingdom Viridiplantae; phylum Streptophyta; class Pinopsida; order Cupressales; family Taxaceae; genus Taxus; species Taxus chinensis. The sequence goes on from CM034149.1 coordinate 147,719,988, forward strand.
TGTGCATCGGGCTCGGAACCACGATTCCAACGGTACCAATTTTGTGTGATTTCGTTGAGAAATGCAGAAGTTATGGCCTTCTGAGTGCGGGCAGCTGTTTTGGGCCTGGCAGGCGTTTTCTGTCATCTGACGGGAAAGAGCATTCACTGACTGGAGCCGAACACGTTTCCTTAATTTAAATATATCTACCCTCATTAAAATTAAGAAATCCAGTTTTTGTGGCGTAGAGGACGTCGTGCTCGTTCCAGAAAGTCCAATTTTATCAAAATCGGAGCTCGGAGTCAAAAGTTATGGCCGTTTGAAGTTTCCAGACCAAACGCTGACTTTTCTTCCTGTGACACGTGTCATGATTTGATTGGCTCTCGGCTCCTTCGGATTTTCGCGTCCCGGATGTCCCTTTGTCCCATTTGGCATAGTGCTCCTTGTGCTGATTTCGGGCGAACCGGCCGGTTCGCGTCCATTTGTCCCATGCGTCCCTTTTGCCTTCCAGGCTGCCTCGACTCTTTTCGCCCGGTTCGGCCGGTTCGCACATTTTTGGCCCAAATGTCCCATTTACTTTTGGACCATTTGTTCCCATTTCGGCCGAACCGGCTGGTTCGGGTATTTTTTTTCCACTTGGCCCACTTTGTTTTGGACTGCCTGGACTGATTTCGGCTGAACCGGCCGGTTCGGGTATTTTTGACCCAAACGTCCCAGACTGTCCCTCTCAGCAGTTAGTCGATTTTTTCTCTGTTGAACCGGCATTTCGCGCCTGCCGCGTACTTTTGTCCCATTTGTCCCTGCTGCGTTTCGGACTGTTTGTGCTGATTTCGCCCGGTTCGGCCGGTTCGCGCTTTTTTGTCCCATGCGTCCCAGAGGCGACCTTGAGCAGGACTTAGCCAATTTTCATGATTTTTCCTGGATCGACCTATTTGCCTTCTTGAACCCTTTTTTTCGAATTTTCTCAGAACTTACTCTCTTCCTCTTGGACAGGGGAGTTAGACAAATATGAGGGGACCCTAGAACCATGACTTTTTGCCCTGAATCAATATAATTGCTTGCATGTTATCAAAATTACCTTGGGGGCGAATTTTGGATAACACATAGAGGAAGGTCATTTTTTTTCCTTAATTGGAAAAACCATTTCATCTTCTTATTTGAAATAAATCTTGGGTTCCATGTCATCATCAATAAACTTAATATGCTAAAAATCATTTCTTTGTTCAATAAACATTGTCATTTTCCTTCTTTGAAAAAATATTAAACAATGCATGTAAGCCTCATAAGAACATTGTATTCATTTTCCATTTATGTGTTCCCCATGTTCCTATCTCATTTTCCAAATTCCCTTGACTTTGTTGAAATTCCATTTGTGAGGAAACCATGTTTCATGCTCGAGCTGATTATGTTCAAAAGAGATAATTGGATATCCTTACCAAAGTTTATGCATTGTAACTTCATCTAGAGTCATGTGTTCCTCTCAAAGTTGGCATGGGACCAAAGCATTGCTAAAATCTATATTTTTTAAGGCAATTTTTCAAAGCAACACATAAAATTAGAGAGTAGTAAATTGAAGAAATGATTATTGCAGACATGTATTTTTTTAAAGTAGGTAGGGTATATTATTCGTTGTGGTAAATAGGTTTTGTGGGTAGGATTTACATCACATGGGTAAAAACTCATTAAATTTATATGCATTTCATAACATAATTTTAATGTGTGCATGTGATTAAAAAGGGCCTCATTTTGAATTCCAAGTATTTAGAGTAAGCTGAAATCTAAAGCATTCATTTATTTATTCAACATTCATTAAAAGTGTGAAAATTCATAAAGTAAACAATGCACTAAATTAGACTACTTGAGTGAACTATTGCATTTATACTTGGTGTTATTTCTATGACATACACCATTATGTTATGTATGATTATATTGTTTCTTTGCAATATACATAATTAGATATATTTGAGTTCTTTATTTAAAACCACCTTCCAAAAAATATATTGGTCAAAATGCATTGCATTGCATTATTTATAGTATTATGTGGTTAGATCTTACATCTTTGATGATATATCTACTTTTTCTAAATATGCCCTGTATTTTTCAATGTAAGATTCCTCTAACACAAAATATTGTATGCTTGATTTTGATAAATAAGGGATAATTTTTACATTAAAACCACATCTCATTTATATTGTACATTTTAATATATTTCAATTCAGCTTAATTTTTTATTGCTTACTTTTTATTAAATTTTAAATTAATATTATAAAACTTACCATTTATTAATTAAAAATATTAAAACATTTATACTTTATTATTCCATCATAGTTTCTTTTTCAGATTTTTCATTTCTATAATATCATCTCCACCATATTTATGTTATTGGGTACTTATGTCAACCATGAATTGTCATTTACAAAATGGCCAACAATTCCTGCCTTATAAACACGTTATCAAACACATTAATCCAAAAAATCTAATTTAGATAAGGCTCCTTGTAGAACATGTCAGTGTCATTCAACTACTTTTCTCTTCGTTAAAAAACATCGCTAAATAAACTATTGAGCCAACTCACCACGACTCCCATTTAACGGTTTTCACAATTTATGTATAAAATCGTCACATTGTCCAGTATGTAACGACAAAATAGAGTGCTCTTTAATTTGTTGCATCCGTCATGTCATTCCCACTTGTAGGTTACCGCCTATCAATTGCTATCATGTTTTTCCACTTTCTTCTATGCACCATTTTTCGTCAATGGGAATGATGGGAAGCACTTTTACTTTATCATACAACTTATTCGCTTGAAACAGAAGTTTTTTGTTTTTAAATTGCCATATCTCACTGTAATATATTTTTCAAATTTGAAGTTCCAAACATTTGGGCTACATCACCAATCGAACTAAAATCCATTTTCACATGTATATTATTGTAACACAGAGGTGGTATTTGTTTTTTTGAATAATTGTTCTCAGGTATGTTGAGGAGTCACCTGGTGAAGGAAGACTGCGCAGCCTCTGTTGCAGGAGGAGCAGCCGGACGAGGAGAAGGTCCGGCACAATAAAGATGAGGACCAGAAAAATGCAAACAATCAAGAACTCTGCTAACTGCGATGAGGCATCTGCAGATTTGAGAGTTGGAGGTTTCTGTGCCAGAGCATCTCCTCTTGAATTTATGATCTTGTCAGAAATGACGGCAACGGCATTCATCATGAGCAGTACACAGAAGAAGAAGATAGAAAGTACATATTTGGCCATGGCGAACAGTCAATGTCGATCCATGTAACAAAGGGACAGATTGGTTTTGTGGGAGTCACAATGCAACAAACGTTCGGCTTGATTTTTATTTTGTCATTTAGTGGCGTGAAACGAGGAGACGTGTGTAGTGTGTGAGACGGGTGTATTGCTAATCTCGTGCTACTCATCTATGGTTTCGAGTATTGTTTCTGCCACGCGGATTCTGAAAACGACGTGACTGTGTAATGGTTTAATGCAGAATCGGTAGGCTGTCTCGTAAGTCGCTGTCAACGACGCTGACGGGACTCCATTTCCTACGGTGAAAAAAAGCAGGCGCATCCGCTGCCAATGTTGTTGTGGATACATTTTACGAGTGGTGGCCAAACCAGGAGCCAGGCCTGGAATTTGATGGTCTAGAGACCGTTTTTTTGGTATTTTAACAGTAAATTACAATTTAATAAAAAAACAAACCTGTCAATCTAGTCTGGTAATTTTTTAATAAAACTGTATTTCAGGAAGTTTATATTATTTAAAAACCTTAAAATTTCATAATAGTCAAATATAATATATAAGGTATATATATATATATGAAATCAGATTGGATTTTATTCATTTTACAAATATTCTATAAATCATATTGATAATGATTTTTAATAATTCCCAATTTAAATTTAGAAACTAAAATAAGTTTATGTGAATAATAAATTTATTAAACTTAGAGTTCACACGTTGTCTTTGTTTTTTTCTAAAAACATATAAGTTTCTAATTTCAATGATATTGTGACTGTATTTATTTTCATTTTGTCATTACCAATTGCAATCTACAAGTTTTAATTTAACTTTTGTGCAAGTTTCAATTCAAATTTTTATTGCTGTAGGAAAATATAAGGAATCTTGTTACAGACGTCCAAGAAGAAGTTTGAGATACAGACATCAATACAGGTACGTGATTATTATTTTGAATAACATAGAATTATTACATATTACAGTTTCATTTTTCTGGAAGCAAGGACTGTAAACTAGAGGAAAAATGTGCCTTCAGTAGAGTAGACAAAGATATTTCAGTTGGGTTTTACAAAATATATAAATATATTTATGTGACATATTCATCTCATCATCTACTCTTGAAGGCAACTTTTTTACCTCTAAACAAGAACATGAACCAATATTTCTAAATACCTGATATCTTTACCATTATCATTTTTGCCACCATGGAAGAATTGGTTGATTAAGCCTTGCAGACATACATGTTTATCGACAAATCACAGATTTAGATTGCATATGTCCTTTCTTTTCAACAGCTTCGAAGCTGGACTGAAATCAAGGGTATTTCCTTCGAAACTTGTCGTGGTAAAAAATGGCTTGGGTTTTTAGATATATTTTTGAAAAATGCCCTCCTTGAAATCAATATTTTTTATTATTCAAAAATATAAAATTACAATTCATTAGTTGCTGTTAATGGCAACAATGATAAGAGGTTTATCCTTGGCATTGAGTGCTTCATTGTTGGGAATCATGATAGATTATAGGCCTTGCTACCACGATTGTTTCTGCTCTCATAATTTACTATTCTTCTTCTTTACTAACCTATTGTTACAGGATTATTCATCTAGTCAGATTCGCCGCTCAATAATAAAATACCGAAAAATTAGAGAAGGAAAATCTTTAAGCTGGTAAACTTCCCTTCTCATTTTAACCTCTGAAATTCTATTTTACAATACCCACAAGAAAAATTGGATCTATCACGTATCATTTAATGAGTTCATAATTTAATTACTAAATTTAATTTATAAATATATTTATCATCCTAAAATTATTTAAAAATGATATATATCAATGAAATTTTTTTGACAATTTAAAATTTTACTAAAAACGTAAATTGAAAGGTAACTATATCACGAAACTGTCATGAAATTTCCTTTTGACAGGCAGGGGTGATCGTCAAATTCTAGGCCTGGCCCGGAGTAAAAGAGGGGGAAGTAATGCATAAATAGAGTGGAGTGAAAAGAGACAACACAATGTTTACGACGGCCACAACTGTAATAGTGGGAACATTTTCCTCGGAATTCTCCATTTACGAGTTAACAACATCCAACAGAACACCTTTGGAGAAATAGATAGTTAAATATATCATTTTGTATTCTATTTTATTTCTCAGAATTTGGATATACACACAGTTTAAACTCTAAAGTTTCCGGTGTAAATTGAAATACATTAAAATTTCAAACATATCACATTAATGGTAGTAATTGTAATTTTTTTATGAATAAGATTTTATATTATATTAACAAGTAAATTGATATGAGATAATTCAATAAAAAAATAGGTGGTATGAGAGCACACCCCAAAGCCATGAACAAATTACGCCAATTCTAGGATGAAAGAACTAATACATAGTCAGAGCAAAAAAGACACTAAGCAGTTGCTGCAAAGAGTTGACCAATTGTAGATGGATCATGGTCATTAAGCTAGCGTGAGCCATATGTTATATGAAGAAATATTCCAATGCTAATCACTCTTATCTTTATCTTTAATATCATATGTTAGATTCATCATATCAACCAACAACATTTTTTCAAATATATAAAAATTTCACTCAATATGTCAAAACATTACAGTATAAAAATACAAATAAATTAATACCATAACAATCAACTACTCTCACATATAATTGATACACAAATATACTAATGCCATAGAAATTATTTCATGGTAATAATTTTTTTTTATAATTACTTTTTTATTGCATTAAAAAACATTTGAACAGGAGTTAAAGCTAAAACAGGACCAACTACAAAAAACAAACCTCCAAATATTGATTTCCACTCAAACACAAAACAATTAAAACAACATTAAGGGAAAAAATGAGCTTTGGGTAGACATTTAAAAATGAAGCAACTTTCATCATCGATTATGTACCCCATCCCGAATAGAGAGTTGTATGTGGTAGCAATACAAATAATAGTCTTGGATCATGGAGAAGTAATTGAGTGTTATGAAGAATGGGAAAGATTATAAGGACGATTGGTGGTTGGAAAGAAAGGATTCGTTGGAGTTACAGTTCCAGATAAAACTTTAGGGAAAGAAAATGAGAATATAAGGACACTTAAAAGCTCTCTAAGCGAGTCCCTTTGGAGGCCCAAATCCTTTGTAGAGGCAATTTCTTACTCTAGCCATGATGGTTTTTGAAATTTGATGGAAGTTCCTTTAACATCCACATTTATTTTTTCATAGAGGAGGTGCTCGAGTACGTGATTGAAAAATTTGATTGGTTCATGTCACAAGCTAGAATCTAACGATTCAATGGTTATTGGCTGAAACTACTTGGTCTTCCTTCCTAGATCATAAATTTGCGGCGAACACTGATTAAAAGTTATGGTCAACATTTAACTCTATTCTAAAGGTTTTTATTACTATGGATTTTTAATTCTAAGAGGACATGAAGATGAATTTTCAAGATCATTTATCGGTGTGGGATCATCAACTTTTGTTGATGAAACTTTTGTATCCAACATATAATCCCCTCATTATGTCTTTCAATATTAGACTTGTAATTTTATGACTGCAACATCTTCCATTTTATCTTTTACTTTTAATCATGATTTATGATAATATGCAATACATGTTCATAGACCCATCTACCTTGATCTTTTCTCATACTACTTATGTCGAGATCCTTTTAATTATAGATCTCTTTAAGGTCCTAATGATTTAAATTAACCTAAAAGTGAAGGATCTATATTATGCTAGTCAATGTATTCACTTCTTCTCTGCCACATGTGTTGTGTAACTCCCACAAAATTGATGCACCAATTACCATATTTGTCTTCATAAGTATTTAAAAAAATTACATGATTTTTTTAAAGGATTGCAACTTTATTAAACCACATTAGTCCTTCATTAACTCCTACACAACCAATGGTTATTTTGTAACAAAATCAATAATTAATATTATTAATCTATTCCTAAAGTTATTTCAGGATATAATTTTCTGATAAAGTCTTAATTCATTTCTATTATTATTATTGACTAAATCAATTTCAGTAATATACTCGATTAGTTCCATTTAAGGTGGATCAATAATTAATATTATTAATCTATTCCTAAAATTATTTTGGGATATAATTTTCTGGTAAAGTCTTCATTCATTTACGTTATTACTGTTGACTAAATAAATTTCATTAATATATTCGATTAGTTCCATTTAAGGTTATCAAATATTAATTCCTAAGTTTGGTTTAGATTTATTTCCCTTAAACAGTTAACAACCATACCCCACATTTGTTAATATTTTGCCTTAGTATTAATCCCCTAGGTCATTCTCTATATGGACTTAAAAGGATCTCAATAAAATCCTATAGTCCAATACTCCAAACATATTAATTAAACCATAACTCCCATAAACTGAGGCACAATTAAAAACAGAATGTAGCAATGATTATCGACCCATTAGATATTGATTCTTGTTGGGCCATTGATATAGTATTCAAGTATAACCCGTGCTGCCTCTTCTATGGATGACTTTAATTCCACGACCTTTTCCCTAATCCGCCAATCTCATTTTTGTTCTGCAGGTCGGGTTGGAGAAAGATGAAGCAATTAATGCTATAGGCAAGTCCATATAGAAGCAGGCTTGGGAGGGTTTTCAGCACAAAATCTAGGGGTTGGTTTGTATATATTGTATTTTGTGCTACATTATATAATCTAAAAAAGAACGCAATTCTCATTGTGGGTAGTGTTGGTTTGCCCTATTGTTCAGTTTTTTATACAACAAGATATATTACACAGGTTTTTCTGAGCATCAATTCTATATCCTCTCTCCTTTTATTTGTGTGTTTTTTTGGTCGCTTAAAAAACCAAACATTTTTAGGGGACTATTTTTAGTTTTATATGTTACAAGAATCACATATGAAGAGTGGTTATGGATGATTTTATACTAGTGTGGACTGGTTCATTAGATTTATTTCTTACATTTTAAAAGTAAGAAACACAACACCAATTATTTAATCATCAATTACACACAGTAATTTCACTATAATCTGTTAAGAAATAGTCAGGCGTGTAAATAACGTTTAACAACAAATATCCCAACTTCTACAAATACCAACTGCGGGAATCACATAACCCACCCATATTTATATGTGTTAGCAAGCGATAATATTACAGTAGTTCACCGTTGTTATAGCCAGTGTAAGGTGAAGTTGTTCATGCAACAACGTGACATGAATTGACGCGATCTTGAATGTTTGCTATTTTACGTGCTTTTACAAAACACCAACCAACACTATTCGGTGCGAAAATCCTATGAAAAATCTTGGTCGTAGTTATACCTATGAACTCCTCTTAGTAAGTAGCCTAGAGTCTTGTGTATGCCCAACGGGGCACCGTATTCTTCTGTTTTCCCATCCAAAATGCTCAAGGGAAAACCAAAAAGAGAAAAAATAGAGCCTCCCACCCCAAACCACCCCAGCTGCCAACTTTTAGAAATGCGTGATGCAAATTGTCTTCGCTACCAAAACCCTCGCTTGAGAAGGGTGGCACTCCCCTTTTTCTTTGCTTGACTCTCCTTTTGATCCTCTCTTCAATGCGTATAGTGGGTGTTTAGTTTGGCGCCTTCCTTCTTGGCGGCATATACTCACGTGCTGGAGTGGGTGAGAGGCCCATAAAACCTACTCTGGTCCACGTGTTGTTTTTGCAACGATTTCCTCCCCTGCTGGGCGGCTCTTGTTCCGAAGGGGTGCTGAATTTGTTTTTAAATAATAATAATATTCTTTGCAATGGATGCAAAGCCCGCCCTGTTCCGTCCTCCCCTCCCCTACTCATGGAAGTCCAGAGATAGAAACAGTATCGACAGCTTCTGCTGCAAAGGCGAAAAAAGTCCCAAGAAACGATGGTGTTTTGATCCGGTTGTGCGTGTTGCAAGCAACGCGACCACATGGAGATCAGTTTGTTGCCAAATATTGCCGCTGTAGTAGGAAGCCGTATGAGTGCTTCCAACGAACAGGTTTCCACTATGTGTTATCTGTTCATTTCGACTGCACCCTCAAAATTCGGGATTTTCCTTCACGATGTTTTCACACAAACATCGATTAAGTGACATTGAGAGTGTTTTTGTTTACCGAGGAGACCCGATGATTTTTATTAGCAGAAAATATCATAGGCCGTGGATCTTGTTCTTCAGTATAGTCCTGAAGCGCATTTTCTTGCTATTATGTGAGTTTCCTCACAAGTCACTACTGGCAAGGCTAAGGTGGTTTCTGTATTGAATTTTTTCACACAACTAACAAGCTACACAGCGTGTAAGTTTCAAGCGCGGAGGGAGAGTTGGATGTTTGTCAAAACCGAAATCGAGAAGATAGAAGAATTAAAAAAGAACCACTTGAAAGGTGTAGTTAGTTTTAAAGGCAATTAAAATGGTGCATGCTTTTGTGTAAGGGACAGATCACACCACGGTTAGGATATCTATGCAATGTTGGAGAAACGTCCTTGGGAGTGAAGGGTAGCAGTATAATTTGTCAGATCCCCCCCTCAGAACATGTGCTTAGTGAACCGGGCTTCTCGGAATGCAGGTCTCCAATGGTTGAAGAATGTAAAGTGTTTACCAGGGAGTTGTGTGGTGTAAGGACATAACAAAAATGTGTAACCCCTCAACCCCCCTCCTCTCGACAATTAAAAAAACAAAAATGGGTGAGACTTAAAGATTTAAGAGATTGGCACCGGATGGCATGGCATGTCGGATTGTAATTGAAGTGTTTGGAAATGTGTTTTTTTTTATTCAATCTACCATTTTATCCCAAAAAAGGATGATAAATTTCTGTACGGCGTATTTATTGGTGCTGTAAGTGACAGCGGCCCCAGGCTGTAATCTCGTGCTGCACATTATCGCACTATAACAGGCTAAAAGCCATCATAATGGGCACTTGCAGCACCATAACAGAAGGATCAGACTCTCTATCTCTCCATTTCACTTTCAAAACCGCTATTCTTTTCTGAGTGTTAAGCAAAGACACTGGACTTTTGCTACTTACCTTAACTTCACATCAAATCTGAATGTATGGTAATGCATCTCTGGGATGAAAAGCAAGAAGAAGAGTAAGACATGGAATTGGGAAAAGCCGGGAGTACTGCTGTGTAAAGGAAATGTGAAAGCTACTTGGTCATAGAACTAAATGTGATAAAAACCATGCAGTAAATCCAATGCTAGAGAACTACGAAGAAGAGCGTCTCTTGATATTTTCTTTTCTCCAACTTTGTCATCTGTATGTGTCTTGTTTCTTTTTTCTCTGCCTGGATTATTTGGGTTGTCTTGTGGCCAGGGCATCGTGCTTTTAATTCATCAAGACTTTTTCAAGGAATACTTGTTTGATAACTTCTGATGACCTCATAGGACTGCTGAAGCGAGGAAGTGGAAGACAATCTCCTCGAGTTGTGTTCCAAGTGCCCTAAGCGTACTACGAGGCAGTTTGAGGTGTTTTGTGAAAGGCTCAATTGTTGTGAATTTGTCTGCCTCTCTGCTATCCAGTTAATCACTTTGGCCCTTGACATCGCCAGCAGCAGTATCACATCCTTGTCTCATGGCTATTGCTTTATGCTGGCTCGGTGGAGTCCCGTGTACGACCTGTTGAATGCGGGAGAAACAGGCAATATATTTCTACACTTTTCTACGTTATTTATTTAGAAACATTGTGCAAATCGAACCACTTTTCCTTGCATTGTTTTTGTTCATTGGATTCATGATGGGAGATTTCGCCCCTTTCGTGCTTGTGTCTTCTTCTTTGTTTTAAGCTTTATATCGTTGATGAGAATGTGGTCAAACGATGGCGGGTTGCCCTCTCCTTTTAATGTTATGTTTTCTCTTAACACTCGAAGTGGGATAGAACTTTGTTTTGTTTGTTTATGTGTTATTCTTCTCTGCGATATGAGTTGCAAGTATAATGTATCAAGTTACATTGTCGTTATCATGGAATAAGTGTTACGTAACTATTCAAGGCGGCCCCCTTCATACTACACCCAAGTTTTGTCCTTGACATTCTTTTGTTACGCACCCTTCGCAGTCCCTTCGATAACCTATTAGCATCGAGCAAGAAAGGTTGTATGATTGTGGCGAGCAATGCGTGGGCCCACGCCCAACTTAGAGTTTCGGTAATTAAAACTGGTGATAATAATGTGGGTCCGTGTGTAACATGTTTTGCATCTCACGGGTTTTAGACTCTTTATCTATCCTTCATCTTGTTTCTTAGGCCTTTAAGGCCCATCCCTCAAGAATACCTTCGTAACCCATCGCTATCACTTGAATCATACACTAGCTGTTTCGGATCAACCTAGCTGGAGGTTTCATATTGTGCGAATCCAATACCTCGTTGGCACTAGATTTATTTGTCCTAATCCCCCTCTCAGTAATTGGTTCGCGATGGCGGCTCTTCTATCTTTCCTAACTTACAATTATCTCTCCCCCCTCTGTAAGTTAAGCTAGTTAACTTAATATTGGTCAATCTTCTATGCACGTAATTACTGTTAGTTTTTTGATGGAGATTAATCCTTAATGTGATTGACACTTCGGGAAAAACTCAGCTTTCGTGTGATAATCTGTTATGAATTCATAGCGAAGGTTTTTTTTTGATAAAGTAACTTAGCAATTAATTGTTGTAAATCTTTTTGTGCAACGGTTGAATGCGTTACCAAGGGTTGCGTAAAATTTTGGTTGTTTTGGGATTGGAGGAATTTTGATTTTAAATTAACCAATCATTAGTACTGAGGAGTGGCGGTTTTGCAAACCTTATTGTTATATTAAAAAAAAAAAAAAAATTGTCTGACGACCATTATTTGTCCTACTCTTGTTGGCAAACCACCCCCCCCCTTCTTCTCACTCTTCTCTGGTTTGCTACTAGCCCGTGTGAGACTTTGACCCTTCCTGGATGATTGGTATAAAATATCTCTTTGTAGTTAGTTGTCACAACTAGTAGCTATGCCTTCGCTTCGAAACCTTGTGTTGTGTGTAATACCCTAATTGATTTCCGGTTTTGAAACCTTTACTCCATGCTTTTTGGCTGTCTAACTTCTTCTAAACCCCCGTTTCCCCTTCTTCGGCCCGATCCACTCTTGTTCTCTTGGAAAAATATTATTCAATTTCCCAGCCTATGCGTGGTTCCTTTGATAAAACTTCTAGATGACTGGTAACATAGATCAATTCTCAATCTTCTGTACTTATGTTTAATTCTTATTGATGGGATACTGTCTGCCTGTGCTAGATGTTTGCTTTTTCCCCCCTCCTTTAACCCCCAGGGCACGGTGCGCCATTCTCAAGATTGTTCATCTCACTCTTTTTTCTCTTTTTACCCCTCTATACCCCCCTTTTAACTTTAAACTTTTTTACCCTTTACTGATTTACCCACACGTTTCACTACCCCACTACCTTATTTTTTTTACATTGTTTACACATACACCCCCCTTTTCGTGCATTTGCCCTAACGAAGTACACGGTCTTCTCTTCCTCTTTGATTGACAATGTTATAGAATGTTTATAACTTGAATGTGCTCAGAGTGTTTAGAGGTTTGACCCAATTTCTGTAATTAATGTGCTTCTTTTCATGATATTGTTAGATAATAGTTATGGTGGGTGTTTTTGGTAGCCCTTATCTTGTCTCAGTTCTCGTGAACTGACTCTTGTAGAAAATTTTTTTGCCAGATGGCTTACGTGGTTAGATATGGAAAGACTTGTAGATATTGCATCAAGTCTTTCGTTAGATTTGTTCCTTTGTATGAATGTGTACTATTTTATAAATTTGGAAAAGGGCCTTTTGGACATTTTGAAGAAGGGTCGTGCCTAGTAAATGTATGTAGAGTATTGGGTTGTTGTAACTGTTTGAACTTTTGCTGTTTGGTTATCAATGTTAAAGATGAAATTTTGATTACCGCTGGGTTTATGGGATGTCTAGTGAATTTTTTAAATCCTTAGAATAGTACGGGCAATGTCCCCATGTTATTACTCTCTTTGCTCCCTAGTCTTTGTTCAAGTAGAGATAGTCTGTCCCGTTGATTGGTGCATCATGTTGGAATGAATTGAATCTAACCTTTGTTTTGTGTTTTCCGTGTTCCTCCTCCGTCCCAAACGAGTACTGTAAAACCTTTTGCTCTTAGTTACAATGTTAGTTGTAAATCCTCCTAAGGCTTAATAGCAGATAAGTTTTTGTAAGCACTATGAAGATAGTCTGGATAGTCCGTATAAAATTAAACTAATAAACATTATCCTTTCATGGTGAACCCTTAAATTTCTCATGGTGAAATCACATGGTGTTAGATTTTAGAAGATGACTAAAGATTTAAATAATAAGTAGGCATGAAATCTGATCTATCTTACCCACCTTTAAATCTCTCTCTATCGTTTGGAAATGTATCCGCGTCTCTCCTTTGCTCACTAACTTAATGCAGTTAAAGTCTCGAATGGAACACTTAACGCATCTTGATAAGAAACTCCTTCAACCACTCGATAAACCGACTGATCGTAAACCATGCGTCGACCCTGAGCTACATTCTGCTCTGCTCCTCATTCTGTTAACCCTTGGCCTCCTCCATTCTGGTGATATTTCTTAAGCACAGGTCAAAATTTAATCCTTAAACAAAGGCTATTGTTATGAACCCTAAGCGGTACTTGTCTCTCCATCGGAGTTATGCCATTCATCACCTGGCAATAGAGTTGTGGAACTGTGTTAGTGGCCCTGAGTAAGATTAATTAACCTTGCAAGCCTGGAAAATGTTCTCAAATCAAATGAATAAGAAAGCTTTGACATTCATAATTGACTGACTAGTTTATAAAAAACGCTTGGCCTCAAGCTATTTGTCAACCGTTTGAAAATAAAGAAGTTCTCCCTTGTGAAAGAATTTGTCTAGAATCTTACATGAAACTTTTATAAGCACGTAAGTTCAGAATTAATAGACACTTATAGATACCAACAAGAATTTTAACAATAATTCCTCTAGGGAGGCCTAGCTATGAGGTGTCATGTGGATGTACTTCCATGTGTGTCTTGTCAAAAGAAGAGTACATTGTCCTTAGATAGGTTGGGAACTTTTCCGTGCTACCTTTGTGGTCTCGGCCCCCCCCGTAACAAGTGGGTTTCCTAGTGTTGGTTGCTAACCTTGTGACGACATGCTTGTGTCGGTGTTGTCGCTCAAAAGCAAGTAAAAACAACAAAGTTAATCTTGTATTTCCGTTGTTGGTATTTTTGGCGTGTGTTACAGTTTTGCATATTCATTTGCCACCATGGAAGAATGGTTGATAAGCCTTGCAGACATAAGTTTATCGACACATCACAGATTAGATTGCATATGTCCTTTCTTTTTCAACAGCTTCGAAGCTGGACTGAAAATCAAGGGTATTCCTTCGAAACTTGTCGTGGTAAAAAATGGCTTGGGTTTTTAGATATATTTTTGAAAAATGCCCTCCTTGAAATCAATATTTTTTATTATTCAAAAATATAAATTACAATTCATTAGTTGCTGTTAATGGCAACAATGAAAGAGGTTTATCCTTGGCATGAGGCTCATGTTGGGAATCATGATAGATTATAGGCCTTGCTACCACGATTGTTTCTGCTCTCATAATTTACTATTCTTCTTCTTTACTAACCCTATTGTTACAGGATTATTCATCTAGTCAGATTCGCCGCTAATAATAAATACCGAAAAATTAGAGAAGAAATCTTTAAGTGGTAAACTCCCTTCTCATTTTAACCTCTGAAATTCTATTTTACAATACCCACAAGAAAAATTGGATCTATCAGTATCATTTAATGAGTTCATAATTTAATTACTAAATTTAATTTATAAATATATTTATCATCCTAAAATTATTTAAAAATGATATATATCAATGAAATTTTTTTGACAATTTAAAATTTTACTAAAAACGTAAATTGAAAGGTAACTATATCACGAAACTGTCATGAAATTTCCTTTTGACAGGCAGGGGTGATCGTCAAATTCTAGGCCTGGCCCGGAGTTAAAAGAGGGGAAGTAATGCATAAATAGAGTGGAGTGAAAAGAGACAACACAATGTTTACGACGGCCACAACTGTAATAGTGGGAACATTTTCCTCGGAATTCTCCATTTACGAGTTAACAACATCCAACAGAACCACCTTTGGAGAATAGATAGTTAAATATATCATTTTGTATTCTATTTTATTTCTCAGAATTTGGATATACACACAGTTTAAACTCTAAAGTTTCCGGTGTGTAAATTGAAATACATTAAAATTTCAAACATATCACATTAATGGTAGTAATTGTAATTTTTTTTATGAATAAGATTTTTATATTATATTAACAAGTAAATTGATATGAGATAATTCAATAAAAAATAGGTGGTATGAGAGCACACCCCAAAGCCATGAACAAATTACGCCAATTCTAGGATGAAAGAACTAATACATAGTCAGAGCAAAAAAGACACTAAGCAGTTGCCTTTGCAAAGAGTTGACCAATTGTAGATGGATCATGGTCATTAAGCTAGCGTGAGCCATATGTTATATGAAGAAATACTCCAATGCTAATCACTCTTATCTTTATCTTTAATATCATATGTTAGATTCATTCATATCAACCAACAACATTTTTTCAAATATATAAAAATTTCACTCAATATGTCAAAACATTTACAGTATAAAAATACAAATAAATTAATACCATAACAATCAACTACTCTCACATATAATTGATACACAAATATACTAATGCCATAGAAATTATTTCATGGTAATAATTTTTTTTTATAATTACTTTTTTATTGCATTAAAAAACATTTGAACAGGAGTTAAAGCTATAAAACAGGACCAACTACAAAAACAAACCTCCAAATATTGATTTCCACTCAAACACAAAACAATTAAAACAACATTAAGGGAAAAAATGAGCTTTGGGTAGACATTTAAAAATGAAGCAACTTTCATCATCGATTATGTACCCCATCCCGAATAGAGAGTTGTATGTGGTAGCAATACAAATAATAGTCTTGGATCATGGAGAAGTAATTGAGTGTTATGAAGAATGGGAAAGATTATAAGGAGATTGGTGGTTGGAAAGAAGGATTCGTTGGAGTTACAGTTCCAGATAAAACTTTAGGGAAAGAAAATGAGAATATAAGGACACTTAAAAGCTCTCTAAGCGAGTCCCTTTGGAGGCCCAAATCCTTTGTAGAGGCAATTTCTTACTCTAGCCATGATGGTTTTTGAAATTGATGGAAGTTCCTTTAACATCCACATTTATTTTTTCATAGAGGAGGTGCTCGAGTACGTGATTGAAAAATTTGATTGGTTCATGTCACAAGCTAGAATCTAACGATTCAATGGTTATTGGCTGAAACTACTTGGTCTTCCTTCCTAGATCATAAATTTGCGGCGAACACTGATTAAAGTTATGGTCAACATTTTAACTCTATTCTAAAGGTTTTTATTACTATGGATTTTTAATTCTAAGAGGACATGAAGATGAATTTTCAAGATCATTTATCGGGTGTGGGATCATCAACTTTTGTTGATGAAACCTTTTGTATCCAACATATAATCCCCTCATTATGTCTTTCAATATTAGACTTGTAATTTTATGACTGCAACATCTTCCATTTTATCTTTTACTTTTAATCATGATTTATGATAATATGCAATACATGTTCATAGACCCATCTACCTTGATCTTTTCTCATACTACTTATGTCGAGATCCTTTTAATTATAGATCTCTTTAAGGTCCTAATGATTTAAATTAACCTAAAAGTGAAGGATCTATATTATGCTAGTCAATGTATTCACTTCTTCTCTGCCACATGTGTTGTGTAACTCCCACAAAATTGATGCCACCAATTACCATATTTGTCTTCATAAGTATTTAAAAAAATTACATGATTTTTTTAAAGGATTGCAACTTTATTAAACCACATTAGTCCTTCATTAACTCCTACACAACCAATGGTTATTTTGTAACAAAATCAATAATTAATATTATTAATCTATTCCTAAAGTTATTTCAGGATATAATTTTCTGATAAAGTCTTAATTCATTTCTATTATTATATTGACTAAATCAATTTCAGTTAATATACTCGATTAGTCCATTTAAGGTGGATCAATAATTAATATTATTAATCTATTCCTAAAATTATTTTGGGATATAATTTTCTGGTAAAGTCTTCATTATTTACGTTATTATGTTGACTAAATAAATTTCATTAATATATTCGATTAGTTCCATTTAAGGTTATCAAATATTAATTCCTAAGTTTGGTTTAGATTTATTTCCCTTAAACAGTTAACAACCATACCCCACATTTGTTAATATTTTGCCTTTAGTTAAATTAATCCCCTAGGTCATTCTCTATAATGACTGTAAAATTATCTAATTCCTATAGTCCAATACTCCAAAACATATTAATTAAACCATACTCCCATAAAATGGCACAATTACAAATTGTAGCAATGATTATCGACCATTAGGTTGATTCTTTTTGGGCCCTTAGATATTATGTATTCAGTATAACCCTAAATGTCTTTATGTTGACTTTTATTCACACCTTTTCCCTAATCCATCTCATTTTTGTTTCTGCAGGTTTGGAGAAAGAGAAGGAATGAATGCTATGGAAGCCATTGAAGCTTGGGAGGGTTTTCACAAATCTATTTTTGTAGTATTTTGTGCTAAATGAGAGATCTACCATATTCTCATTGTGGGTATTGTTTGCCCTATTTTTCATTTTTTTTTATACAACAAGATATATACACAGGTTTTTCTGAGCATCAATTCTATATCCTCTCTCCTTTTATTTGTGTGTTTTTTTGGTCGCTTAAAAACCAAACATTTTTAGGGGACTATTTTTAGTTTTATATGTTACAAGAATCACATATGAAGAGTGGTTATGGATGAATTTTATACTAGTGTGGACTGGTTCATTAGATTTATTTCTTACATTTTAAAAGTAAGAAACACAACACCAATTATTTAATCATCAATTACACACAGTAATTTCACTATAATCTGTTAAGTTCAATTTCGTTTAACACAATATCCAACTTCTACAATACCAAACTGGGAATCAAATAACACCCATATTTATATGTGTTAGCAAATCTTTATTAGTGTTCACGTTGTTATAAGTGGTAATGTGAAGTTGTTTCAACAACTTGACATATTTAGTTTGATGTTTGTATTTCGGGTTAAACAACCACATGATTCTCTCCTAGAATCTTGGGTTCTTGACTCCCTATTAGTAAGCTATAGTTTGTGTAATGCCCAACTGGGCATCGGATTCTTCTTTTTCCACCTGCCACCTTGGCCTCCCCCCCAACCACCTAGCTGCCAACTTTTATGGCTGTCTTGTCTGTCCTTGCGTGAGGAAAGGGGTGGAGTCCCGTTTTTCTTTGCTTTGATCTCCTTTGATCCTCTTTCAATGCGTATAGGTGGTGTGTTTGGGCGCATTCTTCTTGGGCTACGTGTGGGTGGGTGGGTGAGAGGCCAGTAAAACCTACTCTGTCCAGGTTGTTTTTGCAACGAATTTCCTGCTGGCGGGTCTTGTTCAGAAGGGGGCTGAATATTTTGTTGTTTAATTCTTTCAATGGATGCAGCCGCCTGTTCCTCCCTCCCTACTCATGAAGTCCAGAGAGAGAAAGTATGACAGCTGCTGCAGGGCGAGCCCAAGGAAACGATGGTGTTGATCCTGTTGTTCTGGTTGCACGCGACCACAGTGGAGATCAGTTGTTGCAAAATATTGCAGCTGTAGTAGAAGCCGTATTGAGTGCTTCCAACGAACAGGTTGTCCACTATGTTGTTATCTGTTCAGTTCGACTGCACCCTCAAATTCGGGATTCTCCTTCAAGATGTTTTCATCAAAATCGATTAAGTGACAGTGAGAGTGTTACCAGGAGACCCGATGAATTTTTATTACAGAAAATATCATAGGCGTGGATCTGTTCATTTCAGTATATTCCTGAAGCGCGATTTTCTTTGCTATTATGTGAGTTTCCTCAACAAGTCACTAAGCTGGCAGGCATAAGGGTTTCTGTTGGATTTTTCACACCTTACAAGCTACAGCTGTAATGTTTGCACCGAGAGTTGGATGTTGTCCCCAAATCGATGAAGGATAGAAGAATTAAAAAGAAACTGGATGTAGTTAGTTTAAAGGCAATAAAATGGTGCATGCTTTTGTGTAAGGGACAGATCACACCCACGGGTAGGATATCTATGCAATGTTGGAGAGAACGTCTTGGGAGATGAAGGTAGCAGGATATTTGTCAGATTCAGAACATGTGCTGAGTGAACAGGGCTTTCTCGGAAATGAAGGTCTCCAATGGTTGAAGATATGTAAAGTGTTTACAAGGGAGTTGTGTGTAGTAAGGAGAATGTGTAACACCTTCAACCCACCCTCTCTACATGATGCTGTGAGATTAAGATTAAGATTGGCACCGGATGGCATTGGCATTGTATGATTGTAATTGAAGTGTTGGAAATGTGTTTTTTTTTTATTCAATCTACTTTTATCCCAATGATAATGTTCTTATGGAGATTATTGGTGCTGCTAAGTGAAGCAGGCTGTAAGCAATGGGCTGCACATTTGCACTATAACAAGGTGCATCATATGGAACTTGCAGCAATAAGAAGGAATCAGACTTTATTTTTCACTTTCAAAAAAGTATTCTTTTCTGAGTGTTAAGAAGACTGGATTGTGCTATTTACTTCATCAAATCTGATGTATGGTATGCATCTCTGGGATGAAAAGCAAGAAGAAGAGTAGATGGAGATTGGGAAAAGCAGGAGAGTACTGCTTGAAGGAAATGGAAAGCTACTTGGGTAGAGCAAGAAATGTGAGAAAAACCCTGCAGTAAATCCAATGCTAGGAGACTACGAGGAGAGCGTCTCTTGATATTTCTTTTCTCCAACTTTGTCATTCTGTATGGTCTTTTTCTCTGGATTAATTGGGTTGTCTTGTGGCCAAGGGCATCGTGCTTTTTTTCATCACAGACTTTTTCAAGGAATACTTGGTTAATAACAGTCTTGATGACCTCATAGGAATACTGAAGCGAGGGAAGATGAAAGACAATCTCCTCGAGTTGTTTCCAGTGCAGAAGCGTACTACGATGCGGTGTGAGGTGGTTTTGTGAAAGGACTCAACTGTTAAATTTTCTGCCCCATCTGTCTATCCAGTTATCACTTTTGGCCCTTTGACATCGCCAGCAGTAGTACTCACATCCTTGTCTCATGCTATTGTTTTATGCTGGCTCGTGTGGAGTCTGTACGACCTGTTGAAGCTGGAGAAATAGGCAAGATATTTCTACACTTTTCTACTGTTATTTTATTTAAAAATATTGTGAAATCGAACCACTTTTCCTTGCATTGTTTTGTCAGTTGGATGTCATGATGGGAGATTTCCCTTTCTGCTTGTGTCTTCTTGTTTTAGCTTTTATCATTGACAGAATGTGGGTCGAAAGGATGCATGTGCCCTCTCCTTTGAATGTTATGTTTTCTCTTACTCGAATGATAGAACTTGTCTGTTTGTTTATGTGTTAATTCTTCTCTGCGAATGAGTTGCAAGTTATTATGTTGATCAAGTTAGCATTTTCGTTATCATGGAAGTAAGTTTACGTTAACTATGAAACCCCCGTTCTAGCACCCAAGTTTGTCCTTGACATTTTTTTGTTAGCCCCTTTGCAATTCCCTTCGATAACCTATTGGCATCGAGAAAGAAAGGTCGTAGGATTTTGCGAGCAATGCGTGGGCAAGCCAGCTTAGAGTTTCGGTATTAAAACTGGTAGAATAAATGGGTTCGTGTGTAACATGTTTTGCCATCTCACGTGTTTAGACTCTTATACTATCCTTCATCTTGTTTCTAGGCTTTTAAGGCCATCCTCAAGAAGTACCTTGACCATGCCTATCAACTTGAATCATAACTAGCTTTTCGGATCAACTAAGCTGGAGGTTTCATTGTGCGAATCCAATACCTCGTTGGCACTAGATTAGTTTGGTCTAATCCCCCTCTCAGAATTATTTCTGATGGCGCTCTTCTATCTTTCCTAACTTACATTATTCTCCCCCTTGTAATGTTAACGCTATTAATTAATATTGGTCAATATTTATGCACGTAATTACTGTAATAGTTTGTGATGGAGATTTCCTTAGATGTGATTGACCTTCGGGAAAAACTCAGCTTTCGTGTGATAATCTTATGAATTCATAGCGGAAGGTTTTGTTTTGATAAAGTAACTTAGAAATTATGTTTGTATCTTTTTGTGCAACGGTTGAATGCGTTACCAAGGGTTGCCGTAAAATTTGGTTGTTTTGGGATATGGGTAATTTTATTTTAAATTAACCAATCATTAGTACTGTAGTGGAGGTTGCAAACCTTTAGTGTTATTAAAAAAAAAAAATTGTTGACGACATTATTGTATACTCTTGTTGGACGAAACCCCCCCCCCCTTCTTCTCTCGTGTGGTTTGCTACTAGCCTGTGAGACTTTGACCCTTCCTGGATGATTGGTAGATCTCTTTGTAGTTATGGTCAAAACTAGTATGCTATGCCTTCGCTTCGAAACTTGTGTTGTGTGTATACTCTAATTGATTTCCGGTTTGAAACTCTTTTATCCATGGCTTTTTGTGTTAATTTCTGAAACCCGCGTTTCCCCCTTCTTGGGCCGATCCACTCTTGTTCTCTTGGAAAAATATTATTTCAGCCTATGCGTTGGTTCCTTTGATAAAATTCTAGATGACTGGTATATAGATCAATTCTCAATCTTGTAATTATTGTTTAATTACTTACTTGATGGGGATACTGTCTTTGCTAGATTGGTTGTTTTCTCCTTATAGGGCCAAGGGCCATTCTCATATGATTGTTACTTTCGTTGCATTTGCTCCTAACTGAAGTACAAGGTCTTCTCCTTCTTTGATTGACATGTTATAGAATTTATTATAACTTGATGTGCTCATAGTGTTTAGAGGTTTGACCCAATTTCTTGTAATAAGGTGCTTCTTTTCATGATATTGTTAGATAATAGTTATGGTGGTTTTGTGTAGCCTTATCTTGCTCAGTTCTCGTGAACTGACTCTTGTAGAAAATTTGTTGCAGATGGCTTACGTGGTTAGATGATGGAAAGACTTGTAGATTATTGCATCAATCTTCGTTATGATGTTCCTTTGTATGAATGTGTACTATGTTATAAAATTTGGAAAGGGCCTTTGGACATTTTAGAAGAAGGGTCAGTGCCTAGTAAATGTATTGTAGAGTATTGTTGTTGTAACTGTTGAAACTTTGGCTTGTTTGGTTATCATGTGAAAGATGAAATTTTGATTACCGCTTGGTTATGGGATATTCTAGTGAATTTTAATCCTTAGAATAGTAACGGGGCATGTCCCATGTTATTACTCTCTTGCTCCCTAGTCTTGGTTCAATAGAGATAGTATGTCCCTTTGATTGGTGCATCATGTTGGAATGAATTGATATAACCTTGTTTTGTTTCCGCAAACGAGTACTGTAAAACTTTGCTCTTGAGTTAAAATGTTGAGTTGTAAATCCTCCTAAGGCTTAATAGCAATAAGTTTGTAAGCACTATGAAGTGAGCTGGATAGTCCTTATTAAAATTAAACTAATAAACATTATCCTTTTATGGTGAAACCTTAAATGATCTCATGGTGAAATCAATGGTTAGATTTTAGAAGATGATAAGATTTAATAAGTAGGAGAGAAATTGATTATTTAAACCTTAAATCTCTCTCTATCGTTTGAAATGTTCTCCTTTGTCAAACTTAATGAAGTAAAGTCTAGATGGAACACTTAACCAATCTTGATAAACTCTTAACCTCGATAAAAGACTGATAGTAAACAATGTGACCCTGAAGCTAAATTCTGTTGTCCTATTCTGTTAACCCTTGCCTTCATTCATGGTGATATTTCTTAAGCAAGGTCAAAATTTAATCCTTAAACAAGAAGGCTATTGTTATGAACCCTAAGCGGTACTTTTCTCTCAATCGGAGCTTATGCCTTCACCTGTGCAATAGAGTTGTGGAACATGTGTTAGTGGCCTGAGTAAGATTAATTAACCTTGCAAGAAATGGAAAATGTTCTAAAATCAAATGAATAAGAAAGATTTGGACATCAAATTGATGATCCTAGTTTAGAAAGCTTGGCCTCAAGCTATTTAGTCAACCGTTGAAAATAAAGAAGTTCTCCCTTGTGAAAAGAATTGTGAGAATCATTACATGAAATTTTATAAGAACGTAAGTTAAGAATTAAGAGACACTTTAGTAAACAAGAAAATTTAACAAGAAATTCCTCATGGGATGCCCTAGCTATGAGTGTGTCATGTGGATTGGACTTCCATGTTGTCTTGTCAAAAGAAGAGTACATTGTCCTTGATAGGTGTGAACGTTTCCGTGCTGACCTTGTGGTCTCCCCCGTAACAAGTGGTTCCTAGTGTTGGTTGTAACCTTGTGACGACATGTTGTGTCGTGTTGTGTCAAAGCAAGTAAAAAAAAAGTTATCTTGTATTTCACTGTGTTGGTATTTTTGGTGTGTTACAGTTTGCCTATTTATTTGCATTTTTGATATTGAATAATCACTTTGAATCATTATTATTATTTTGTTGTACGAAACTAAGACCAAATTATTATTTGGTATCAGAGTGTTCTTGGCATGGGTACCTCTGCATAGTAGTGAGCTAAAGGAGACTAATCTGACAACATACAATTGATAGTCATATACTAGTGCATGAAAGGATGTCGGTTACTCTAAAGGTGGACAGATATGGTGGACAGATATGGTGGACAAATATGTTTAAAATTTCACATATCATGCTCCAATCAAACAATCAAGCAAGATGTGAAGTCAACAAATGAGTAAATTATGACCTTGTCCATATTATTAATGCTTCACAAGCTTGATCAACATGTAGCACTCGAAGAGGAGAAGACTAGCTTTATGCAAGAGGTTGCATTCACGAAGGCCATTATGTTGATTTCTGTGTATTTTCATTAGATTTGTTGTCTCCATCAAAATTTTCCTTTCAGGATAATGGTGTTCTCACACCTATAACTACATTCACATCTAGTATGTGATTTTTATAACTAGAGCTACTTCTATCTTATAAACTCAGAAATTTGCATTGTTTGGTTTGGAAAACGTGATCACCTTCAACTTGAACTAAAAATCAGAATGAAGTCCATCTTTGTGGAAGGAAAGAGTGAATATAAAATGTGATATACAATCTCTCTGATTTGAGGAGAATAAGATTTTATTTATGTATACGGCAGATTAAATAGCATCAAATTAATGATGATGGCACTGAGTTTCACTTGTCTCCAAGATGTTGTATAATTTACAAACTGAGAAGTGTGATGTTGAAGAGTATGAAACTTAAAATATTTCCTCCAACCTTCCACGTTTTTCATTCAACCTCCATACACATATTTTTCCACGGGTTGCATACTTCCCTCTTGCCATTAGGTTGCATGTGCACATACATATGTCATTACCAGGTGGCGTGAATCATATCTGTTATATTGAGTCGAGTATGTGATTAGAATACAATCTTCCCACAAATTTATATCCTAATTGAAATTTTAATGTTAAGGTTTTATTTATTCTAGAGTCTTCTTTGTCACGTCGTTAATCGTTAACAATGTGGTATTAAAAAGTAATATTTTAATTACTTAGGGTCAATTTGTTTTAAAGTCTATTATTATATTTTTGTAAATGGTCTTGTCCTTGTTAAAAAATAAAGTGTTAATAGAGTTGCAAACATTTTTCGTGTAATGCCCGTTGGGCATCGGCTTCTTCTTTTTGCTGACTGCCCTCCACTACTGCCTTGCCTCCTCCCAACCACCCCAACCTACCAACGTTTATGTCTGTCCTTGCGGGAGGAGTGGGCGGAGTCCCGTTTTTCCTTGCCGTGATCTCTTTTTGATCCTCTATTCAATGCACATGGGTCTGACATGATGGTTAGATGAAGCTACAAGCTAGTGTAGCAGGCTGTCCAACTCTGTTGTTGTCTGTTCAGTATTGAACGCATCCTCAAAATCGTGCTGTACAGGAAGCTACAGTGGAGCGCGGAACTGAAATTCTCCTAGGAAAGTGTCGTGAGGAAGTTGCGAGGAAACCTCCTTCCCACTTGTTCAAACGCCACGTATTTCTTATCCTTTCCCTGAGACTCAGTCTTTCTTATCTTTGCTATGTGTTTTACAGTTCACGCATTCATTCCTCTGTCTGCCCTCTGCATCCGATGCCTCCGAAGCATCAGAAGGCTTCTACATTAGTGTCCAAGCATTGTCCAGCCAGATATCGGTGTACACTGGACAAAAGAGGGGACGACCATAAGTGTGTTGAATGCCATTGGAAATGTTCACTGGGTTCTTGTTGGTGGCTGCAGTTATACAGTGGATGGACACAGTGAAAAGTAACAAAGAAAAGTGTGTCGACCTTTTGAAGTGCATGATGAAGCTGGCGAAGATGATCATGATTTCCAAGGGTCTTCCTCGTTTGGAGAGAGAAACTAAGTTGTACACGACCATTAAAGAATGTATCCAGTTAATCTTCCAAGGTGCAATCTCGTGTTGTTCTCGGAAGGCAAGAATTTTTTTTTTTTGGAGCATGCGCTTGGTGTGGTTTTCCAGTCACACGAAGAACTGAAAAAAAAAAAGGGGAGGCAAGGAAGTGGCGTTAGTGTCTGTGGCGGCTGATAGGGACGAGGAGGTCATCCACACCCACAGGCATAGGAGATCTATGCAATGTTGGAGAAAATGTCTTGGGAGATGAAGGTAGCAGGATATTTTTCAGATCCAGATAAGTATTGAGTTTGTTCTCCAAAATCATTTTTGTGACAGTGAGAATGTTACCAGGAGATTTGCGTTTAAATATTGCTGCAACAGGGAAAATAACTACGAGGATTTTCAAGTTTCTAGGAAGCATTGAGGCTGCTCTCGTGTGGAGTGTTTTGGCTGCAACAGAAACAAGGGTTTAAAGAAAAAAGGAGTGGTCTCTATCCCAGGCATTTAGCCATGTCTTCCATTTCAAAAGGGCTACTGCTTGAGCTTGCTAGCAACAACAGAAATATTTATCGAGAGTGCCTTAGAAGAGCTAAGTTCATTGGTCACAAGCAAGGTAACACAGAGCTAGTCGTTGATATGGTTTGACAACAGTTCAAGAAAAATATGCATGAAAAAGATCCGGAAAAGATCCAAAAGATGAAGGACGATGCTACAAGAGGCCTTATCAATCACATGCTTTTTGAAACTAAAAAATTGACTGGAAAGAATTTGTTTCAATCGTCATGGGGCTTTATCCTGCTTGTCATGGAATTATCAACAACAAATTTAAGGATGCCAAAACAAACGAGACATTCATTATGGAAAACCATGAACCCAAATGGTGGCTTGGGGATCCGTTGTGGAAGACCGTGACCAACAATGGTATGCAGGCTGCTACTTACTTTGGCCCGGTTCTGAGGTTATAAAGGGCCACTGGAATTGCCCCAAGCGTTATTGCCAACAATATAATGAATCTGTACCCTTAGAGGGAAGAGGCTACTGGAGCAACATCATATGGTAAATTCGGCACTAGCAGAACAACTAAAAGAAATCCACGCACTTTCATTAAAGAAGGCAGTAACTCCACAGCAGTGGCAAGAGCAACCCGCTCAATAAAAGCGTCTAGCTATGTACTGCAATGGGAAATGTTCCATTTATCATAGCTTGTTGTACGATGTAACTCATGGAAGAGAATCTCATAGGGGCGGATCTGTTTCATATCAGAGTATTTATGAAGCACTTTTTACTTTGCAATTTTATGAGCTGCTTCAACGAGTCACTGAGTTGGCAGGCATAAAGGTCTCTGTTGGAATTATCATACCTTACAAGCTCCAGCTGAAATGTTTGCACCGAGTGTTTGATGTTGTCCTCAATTCTGATGAAGGAAAAGGTTTAATTACCATTGCGGTAGATGCCTTTCAGAGCCAGGAGCGATGTTGAATCAGGAGGAACAGGCATGAGCTGCTTTTTCCCTTTTCTCCAGCTATTTTCTTTTTAATTAAATGCATGATTATTGCTTGTTCTCCTGGTAATTGTGTGCTGTGTTGGTTTGAGATAAGCTCTGCGTGAGATTTTTTTTTTATCATTTGAAATGATGTGTGGCTTTTGCACGCCTTTCCCCGCCAAGAGTGTATTTTCTTGCTTTTGCTAGATGTGTGAGGGGTCTTATTAGATACGTCTGTGTTATGCCTGTAGGAGTAGTTTTCTTCCTTCTGTGACCTGGTATGGACCTTCCTCAGCATGGCAATGAGGAGTTGTTTGTTTAAGTGTTGTCCTCTTTAGAAAACAAAAAAAATGTGATTTGCTTTTTACCTCCGTTATGTATCCCTATGGTTATAGAGGAGAGCAGGTGATAAATGAATAAAACTATTTACCTCTGGTGAAGAAGTGTATTTATTGCCCTTTTGATGTTATCACGGTCTAATATTAATTCGTATTGGAAATGATACTAGAGAGACCCTTGCTCATCCTTTTTTTTTTAGCAATCTAATTTGGTATAATCTCATCCCAATTTCATCCCTGGGAGGTCGACTACAAGGTTGGAACATTGTAAATTTCTTTTTCCTTTTAGAAGCTTTAACGAACTGTGTATTATGCTTGTCGGATGTGACTGGCTATGACTAAATAGTGGGTTTTCGACAACGTCTTATCCAAACATGTTTTTTGGCCAAATCTAACTTGCTTACCTAGCTTATGCCGACCTTAAAAGTTTTAGTACCCTGGCCAAGGGATATCTTCGTCAGTCCTACATTTTTATTATCTCCCTAACTGGTCTTATGAAAGGTCCACCGACTTCTTTGTGACGGAAAATTTGAGGGTTTGTTATAAGGAAAACCTCATTTGAACCTTTGAAGAAAATACTTAAAAGTATTCAAGGGGCTCTCGTTTTGTACATAGGATATCCTATGCGCCCGACGTAACTGTGTAAGTTTGCTTAATTCTTTTTATTATTATAAGAAAATCCCTTCCTTGTCGGACGCCCCCATGGTAGTGAGTGCATGAACAGTGTTTTACCCCTTCCGAGCAACAAACAATGAAGTATATGTCGGATGTGGTGAACATGGAACTAAGTCTGAGGCTTGAGATGCTTTTGGGGACCTATGAGAGGTAAATTACATTTACCCCAAGCAACAATGTTTTTTTTTGAGACCTTTCTTCGATATATCAGTAAGTAAGTTAATAGTGTATAACATTGAGATATTTTATTATGTTGGGAATGAAGGGTTTTTCGTTGAGGGATGTGCGGAGTTGGCACTTGCGGCTTAAGAGTGCTTTCAAAGTTTCAACTTATCATACGTGGACGTTGTCTAACCTTGAATTTATATAAATAAATATTGGGTATAACAATCAAAAACGAAAGCTACATTTTTTTTAAGGTGTACGCACGTGCAATGCATTCCTTTTTACACGATCTTTGAATTGGGTCCTTGAGTGGCCATAACCCCCCCCCCCCCCCTCATAGGCTGTATGAGTTTTAGTGGACTTGTGTGGCATTCTTTCTCTGAGTAGGGATGTTCGGAATAATAAATCTTGTTACTTTTTTTTGACATTATCAGGAGAATTTACTATTTCTATATCGGGTGGTTGTAGTACGATTCCTTTATTCTGTTTTGTGAATGTGAAGCTGCTATCGCTATCTTACTTAAGGAAAATAAAAAGGTGTATTATGTGGGAAATTTGTTATAATTTAGAATGTAGGGTGTAAGGGTAACCTTGGATAGAAAATGCACAATTTTGGCTTTCATATGTTCTGCAGTGTGCCTTTTGTTAACTAGATATCTATCTTGTTTACCTTCATACAAATCACTTTTGCTTATGCCTTGGAATGGAAATCATGCACTAGTCATTCAATTAATTTTGATGAAATATCTAGGAAAAGGGAATGCATGCTCATGCCAGTTCTTTTGAACTGACAAAAGCTAACATGTTTTTGCAGGTTGTTTTCCGAGCTCAAGTATGAAAGAAGTGGCTGTTGTAGTTGCATAGATGATATCCACTTTGGTGCTTGTACGTTGTCTTTTATGGTTAAACTATTGATAACATCTAGTGGAAAAATTTTAGAAGAAGGGTCAGTGCCTTAGTAAATGTATTGTAGAATATTGTTGTTGTAACTGTCAAACTTTGCTCTTGAGTTAAAATGTTGAGTTGTAAATCCTTCTAAGACATAGTAGTAATGAGTTAGTAAGCACTATAAAGTGAGCTGGATAATCCTTATAAAAGTTAAACTAAAAATTTATATATATGAATATATTAATGTAGATGTGATCTACTTGATAACCTTTGAGACCTGGAACAATCAAGAGGAATCTATCTTTTGTAACAAAATATGATTAACTTATTATTATTTTTTATTCGAGCTAAACTAATAAACATTATCCTTTTATGGTGAAACCTTAAATGATCTCATGGTGAAAGCAATGGTTAGATTTTAGAAGATGATAGGATTTAATAAGTAGGAGGGAAATTGATTAATTAAACCTTAAATCTCTCTCTATCATTTGGAATGTTTTCCTTTGTCAAACTTAATTAAGTAAAGTCTAGATGGAACATTTAACCAATCTTGATAAACTCTTAACCTCAATAAAAGACGGATAGTGAACAATGTGACCTTGAAGCTGATTTTCTGTTGTCCTGTTCCGTTAACCCTTACCATAATTCATGGTGATATTTCCTAAGCAAGGTCAAAATTTGATCCTTAAACAAGAAGGTTATTGTTATGAACCCTAAGCGGTACTTTTCCCTCAATCGGAACTTATGCCTTCACCTGTGTACAACAGAGGTGTGGAACATGTGTTAGTGGCTTGAATAAGATTAATTAACCTTGTAAGAAATGGAAAATGTTCTAAAATCAAATGAATAAGAAAGCCTTGGACATAAAATTGATGATCCTAGTTTAGAAAGCTTGGCCTTAAGCTATTTAGTCAATAGTTGAAAAGAAAGAAGTTCTCCCTTGTGAAAAGAATTGTGTGAATCATTACATGAAATTTTATAAGAACGTAAGTTAAGAATTAAGAGACACTTTAGTAAACAAGAAAATTTAACAAGAAATTTCCTCATGGGATGCCCTAGCTGTGAGTGTGTCATGTAGATTGGACTTCCATGTTGTCTTGTCAAAAGAATAGTAAATTGTCCTTGATAGGTGTGAACGTTTCCGTGCTGACCTTGTGGTCTCCCCCATAACAAGTGGTTCCTAGTGTTGGTTGTAACCTTGTGACGACATGTTGTGTCATGTTGAGTCAAAGAAAGTCAAAAAAAAAGTTATCCTGTATTTCACTGTGTTGTCCTTGTGTTGGTATTTTTGGTGTGTTACATTTCGTCTCTTTTTAAGGTCGTCAAAAGAAACTTAACCAGTCTATTGTTGAACATTAAAATGCAAGAGTCAAAAATTGTCGAATTAACAAAATAAGAAAACTTAATTAGAGGCAATTTCGGTGTTACCCAAGAAAATAATGTATTTCAAAAGATAAAAGCTTTACCAACTAGAACCCAATGTGGTAAACTATGGGAGTGTAGTCAAATTATTAAGCTAGCAACATACATCTGATTGGAAGATGGAGGAAACAGCTGGCCCAGGACCAATCCCAATTGGGAGCTTCCTCGATGTTCATCAACTACCTCAGAGGTATCAACTTGATTTAGAAATCATTTTTGAAGTGTGTGATACAAAGTCAACAAATAATCTTGAATAGACCTAGTGTGAGTTAAGTGCTAATGTTTCATCGCCATGATACTTAATTGATGTGGAAATGTTATACTCATAAAATAACTAAAAGGAAGTATTCTTAATCAAATTCTCGACTTGATGGATTATGTGAATTTTATTGAATGGTAGATATCCATGTGACTTGCATTTAATAGGTTGACATGGTCGCTGGATGATTAAATTTTACATAGAATAATAATAGTTGAGGATTGATACCATATGCAAGTATTAATCAACACTATGCTGCTTAGATTGAATAGACGGTGTATCCTATGGAAATTTTATTACATATGCACCTTGTTCAAAATGTAAGTCCATCGTAGAAAATGACCTACAAATACTAATAAAGGTAATATGAGTTAATCAGTAAACTTGACATTTAAAGATGCAAGAGATAAGTGAACGAACCAAAATTCAGAAAATGCTTCAAATAGTCCAATTTCCTCGTTGTGCCCACAAATTTTCCATAATTTTTCGACAGGCTTTCAACTCATAAGGTTCATCTTCATCTAAAATCAATAGTGAAAATGGGTCTTCAATAGTTGACACTTTGGCAATCATCAACATGTACCTTGTATATTTCACCTTCTATCTTTCAGACATTTCTCAAATTTCTTAGATTTATGCACATCAACTATTTGTATTTTGTCAAAGTCCTCTGAGATGGAGCTCTGCATACAAAAGTGAAGCCTTATTTCTATCCTCTTACATAGTAAATTGCATGTTAACTGATTCTGGAGTGAGTTTCTCTCGACTGGGGCGTTGAATTATTGAATCTTAATTTTTCAATAAAAAGCTATTGAAGACAATTGCCAAGGAAAAAGATGGATATAATTTCCGCCAAAACAATGAACAAAACCGCTCAATGGCCAGAGTACTATAACTAAAGCATATTACAAATAGATCTTGGCCCTCAACTATAGCTGCAAAAAATGAAATAATGATAATTCACAATAATGAAATTTATAAAGCATGAAGGAAAAACTATTTTGGTTATTAACCTGTGTAGTTTCCTAGAGAGGCTCTGAGAGAGATAACTTTCTTCATACAGTGAATGGAGTAGGGAGGATATTACTCATGCTACAGAGGCTTCCAAACAATATGAAATTGTGGTCCTTGTTGTAGTCGTTGACACCATGGCCAACAGAAGAATGAAAACCAACTGTAATGATACAGATATGTTATTTTGTATTCTCTAGATGCATCACCCTCCATGCAAGTCTCATGCAAGAAGGAACCTTTCTTGAGCCACAACCACCTCCCTCAACCAAGGACCCCTTAGAACAAATCCATGTCATTGTTTTTAACAAGTCCCAATAAAATTTAACAAAATAGATGTTATCTGTGGCAATATACTCCCCATTCTATTCTGACAATAAAGCTCATCCAATGATTACCAATCAAATCGATCTTTATAATAGGATTTTTCCAATGTTTGAAACCATAGATCTAAAGGACATTTTTTTGAAATATTTTTTCCAAACATTAGTGGCATTGCACCCCGAGAAAAGTAATTGCGAGAAGCGAAAACAATAGTATCATGTCGGCAGAGCGACAGGTAGTAATAATGTAGGTTAATCAACTATAAATGATTTGAAAATAGCATTATATATCGTAAGTTAGGTCAATGGGGGATTTAAAATAGTATTTTCATTAATGGGGATCAAATGGGCTGTTATGTAGTGAGTGTGATGAATTTAGTTATAATTTCAAATTTGACATTCATTTTATTGTGAATTAAGAATGTAAATGGAAATATCTTAATATCTTGATGAAATATTAGGTTTGGGTGCATTTTTAAGCTTGTTTTTATAGTTATATATATTTAAGATATTTTACTAGTTCAATTAATTGTATAAGATATAATATTAATGTGTTATAATGTAATCCCCATATATACTGTTTTGGAAGGGTATATTCCTAATGTTTTTTTATTACCCCATAAAGTGACCCCTTAAAAAGGGATTCAACCCTATGTATTTGAAATTAAAACATTTAAATTTTAGGTATTTCCCACTCACCCACTCTCCACCTACTTTTTGTAGGGATGAATAGTCATCCCTTGGATGGATTCAATTTGCCAAGATTGATGCCTGGAAAAAGGTAATCCAACCCTAGAAAACATCCTTATAGACAAGTCTCCTTTCTCATTTCATTTGTCACATTGTTTCTCTATAGTTTTGTAGATGAATCCAGGAGGAGAGGACCCATTAAGACAACTCATTCCTTGTCCAATACAATAGAAGGAGTTTATATTTAGTATATCTTTTATTTTTCTTGTCTATTATCTTACATTCCTCATTTCTAGGGTCTTCCACTAAGATTGGAAGAAAAACTTCAATTGACTTGATAGGGATGTGACCCTCAAGAAGGGGCGTCGATTTTCTCCATCTATCATTGAATCAACACCTTGAGCTAGAGTTGATTTTATAGGCTTTCAACTCTTCCGTGATGGGTGATTAAGTTTACTTTGTGTTCCACAATCAGTAAATCTGAATGGGGGATTATTGTCAACTCTTAAACACACACACACACACACACACACACACACACACACACACACACACACACACACGCGCGCGCGCGTGTGTAGAGAATCCTTCCCCCAACCAGGCCTTTCCTTGCATTTGGAATGTGTCAAATTCATCTAAAATATGTCCCATGTTGGAAGCAGTCTTCACCATCTAAAAGCTAATCCCTCATAGTCTATCCTTTCCACCCACTTTCTATCACATATTTATAGGTGAATTTATGTTGACAGGGTATGAGAGGTATCAATATCTACCAAAATTCTAGGTATAAGTTGTATGTGTTTGATGAGAGGTTTTATAATCAAATTTCACAAAATATGTTAGGGTATCTCCTATGGAAATGAGGCAAGATTTGTTCCAGAGCTGTAATGGAAGTCCTGACAAATAGATCCATACAGTGAAGGTTTCAAAGGAGTCTTTCAGTGGGTTAAAAGATAGATACCATGGCTTGAACATGAGTCCATGTTCATCCCATAACCCAATATTTATTAAATATTAAATCTTTGTCTTCACGGGTTTCAAAAACAACAATAGAATATGCTTTGGCATAGAGTAGAGTTCAATCTTACCCGTAATATTTTCTTGCCATCTTTGTGTAATCCAATAATGTAGCTAAGAGAGCTTGGGCCTAAACATATGAAACCTTC
The DNA here is from genome assembly GCA_019776745.2 of Taxus chinensis. Lineage (NCBI taxonomy): Eukaryota > Viridiplantae > Streptophyta > Pinopsida > Cupressales > Taxaceae > Taxus > Taxus chinensis. The sequence goes on from CM034149.1 coordinate 147,754,133, forward strand.
AAATTAGACCATGTTTGGATAGGTTTTCCTCTTCCTTTAGGACCGTATGTAGTAGATCATCTTCTATCTTTAGCACAAGAGTCATCTGTATGGTGTTAAAGCATTGTCAGTATTTCTGGCATTATCCTTCTATTTGGAGACCACGATAGTGTAGGATTTGCCTCTGCTGCCCAAATTGTAGTGCCCACTTCCCATCAACAATTTTTGTTATTGACTATGATACTTTCGACTATATTTATGGATGTTATTATAGCATTTGATATGGCGTGATGTTGGATGTTAGAGATCATAGACTATTGTTGATTTCAATTCATATATGATGCATGTGGATTATTGGAGACATTTTATATTGATGTTGATATGCTAATTTACATGGTTATATATATCTCTGGCCATTGAAGAGCATTCCAAGCTTTAAGAGGAGCTTACAAGTTGTATTAATTTTCTCATTTTGCTTACACCTATATTATATATATATATATATATATATATATATATATATATATTATATATATATATATATATATATTATATATATATATATATATATATATCTCTGTCTCTATCTATATATATATATATATATATATATATATATTATATATATATATATATATATTATATATATATATATATATATATATATATATATATATATATATATATATATATATATATATATATATATATATATATATATATATATATTATATATATATATATATATATATATCTCTGTCTCTATCTATATATATATATATATATATATATATATATATATATATATATATATATATATATTATATATATATATATATTATATATATGTTGTAGTATTGTAGTTTTAAACAGAAGAATATTAATTTAACTAGATTTTTCAAGTATAATATGTGTTATTTATCCATTTTGTTGGGTTTTCCCAAATGGGTTGTAGGTCTTTTCCCCAATTTGTTTGTTTTAAGCTATTTTTATCTTTTTTATTATTACACACACACACACACACACACACACACACACACACACACACACACACACACACACACACACACACACACACACACACACACACACACGCGCGCGCGCGTGTGTATATTAAAGAATTTCAGCTGCGGACAAATGAAAGAGACAGTCTGAAATATTGAAAATGTGTAGGGTTTGATGACAGTGAAGGCCGCATGTAAATGTGTGTTATTTAGTTTGGGGGGTGGGGAGGGGTCGGCGACCCCAACCCCCACCCCATTTTAATATAAGATGGGGTGGGGGTTTGGGGTCACCGACCCCTCCCCACCCCAAATCCCCTAACTCTATGCAATAAGGGCCGCACCCTTTTGGGCCTCTAAAAACTTATTTCAATATACCTTTTTTTATTAAAGTACCTAACAGTTTTATTGTGTGTGTGTGTGTGTACACACACACACACACACACACACACACACACACACACACACACACCAACACACACACATCTATATATGTTGTAGTATTGTAGTTTAAAACAAGAAGAATATTAATTTAATAGATTTTTCAATATAATATGAGTTAATATAATTAACATCTAAGATATTAATGCACTTAGCAAAAGTGGTGATAAATCCATTGATAAAAAAAAGAATTAGTAAGTTAAAGTTTACACAAAATTTTCTCCCAAACAATTTTAAAAAATATGGTAAAGAGTGTAAAATGAGGTAGATTCCACTTCTTTTAACAACTAATAGAAGATTTGCAATGAGTTTTAATTGAGGATCACCCACTAGAATTAGCAGTAGAGTATTACATTGATTCAAATGAGAAACAATTTTAATAAGAACTCTTTCCATCAACAATACAAGAACAAGTATATATAGTCTAACCTTTACAATACATGTCCTTGAAATAACAAAATGAAATGTAATATTTCTTAATACATGTTTCCAACATTCTCCAAGGAGGGTTTACAACAATATTCCCAAGAGTATGTTTAGAATAAGAACAACCTATTTTTGGTGGAAATAAAGCAACTTCAATACAATGAAACAATTCCTTTTTACAAATACCTTTTTGATATACAAAACAGCTTGAAATTAAATAATCAAATACAACAATGAAGGAAACATTACTTTCCTACATTACAACTTTCAAACAAGCACAATAAAATTTCTTTCCCATTTCACAAAACTAACTTTACAACACAAATCTTTCTTCTTCTTTTTCAATATATAATACAAATTTCATAACCAACAATGGAATGCAATTTTCCATCACAAGTTCAATACAATGTCCCCCACTTAAAGTGGTAAATCATACAATAATGTAGACTAAACGTAAAATACAATATTACAAGTCCCTCCACTCTAAGTTGGAATAACACAAAGGAAGTCTTGTTACAAGAAGGATCTTTTTAGGGACTCCACCAAAATCTCCAAGCTTCACAACACCAATAAGATATATCTTGCAAATTTTTTTTGATTCAAAAAAAAATGGGGGGAGATGCAACACTCTTCACCCAACCAAGATATCCAATGAAGAGGAGAAGCCATCCTCTCCATTGGACCCTGAGCCCCAACCACATTACAATGGGAAATGATTCCAACACATGGCAACAACAAGCTTCCACAAAAAAAAAAAATATTTCACAACCATCTCCACCACATTCAAATAAAAAACAACACAAGAAATAAAAACAACCAAACAACAAAAACAAGGCTTAAAATGAAAGCCAAAGGAGCAAGACCTATGGGGAGGCCACTTATGCCTCCCAATGGGAATGGATGCCCACCTTAAAGCCTCCAATGCATATCTCAAATCCCCTACATAATCTTATGCCTCCATCAAGTACATCTTATACCTCCCACATACTCTTATGCCTCCCCCAATCTCTTATGCCTCCCTCATAAAAGAAACAAGAAATAAAATGCAAGCATTCCTTGTATAAGATGGGGCATCCAACCCAAAATCCCTCAAACAAAAAGGTAAAATCTTATTCCTCCTTACAATAAATCTCCCCATAGTCTCCTCCTACCCCAAACTTAGGCAATCTACCCACACCCAACAAGTATTCCAAAGAAAACAATACTCAACACAAGCATATAAAAATAACTTGAAGCATAACATAAGTAAGGTAAAACTCCAACCTTTCCATAGTATAGCTTGTTCCAAGAGTAAATATCCTATCTCCTCAAAACCAAGAAAACATCCACAAGCTCCAACAATCCACAAGCACTCCCAAAAATCCTCTAACTCTCCAAAAATGAAAGAGCACAAAATATTGAAGTAACCCCCAAACAAACAAAAGAACTTTTATAAATAGAAAAGGGAGAGATGAGGATGAGGTGGCTCAATGTAGGATGCCACATCACTCATCCTCAACTCCACATAAGAAGTAAAACCTCAACCCCAATACACCATAAATTGGTGTGTGAGAGGAATGACAAATTACTTAGAAACTCAAACAAGCCCGCACCCCCTTAGGGAAAAAATTAATTTCTTGAAAAAAAGTGCAATAAATATTTTACCTTTTTATTTTCCCAAAACACCTTATGGGGTCTAATTTTGACCCTACAACCCATAGGTAGGGTTGGTATGGAAATTTAAGAGGTGTGGGATATGTTTAACCTGTCCCACAAGCCTTCAAAATTGTCCTTTAAGGCTAAATTCGAGTTTCCCATGAAGGGTAGAGTGTACAACACTCAAGATCTCAAGCATTCAACACACAACACAAAATCTAAGAGCAAATCAAATCTAATAAATTAACTTCTTTTCGTCACATATCTAATTAGTTTAGGACAAGATGTATTAACTTTAATAATATAGTTAGACCCGCTATGACAAAGGGGGAAAACATACATAAAATCTAAATAAATAAAACGAGTAAATTACATCACTCAAAAGAAACACATACTAACATAAATAAAAGGGAACTAAAACCAAATACAAGTCATGTCCCCTTGGTCACACTTTCCCCCTCGCTAAATAATTCTAACACACACAAAATTACATGCTGCCATGGTGACCCTTGTTGAATTCATCTAGAATTCTAATGTGGTTGGTCTCTAATCCCCCCGATGTTTGTTGTGAATAAATTTATCTGCAAAACACAAAAATACCTCCTTCACCCTCATGGCCACATTACAACATCTATGCCAAAATATGCAATATAAATCTAAGATCATCTATATATATATATGAATTAATATCATCTAGGCAAATACAATATCATTTACAAGTTTCTAGCAAAATTTCTATCCAACGTTTCATCTATGTCAAAATGATCACAACATTAATTCAATTATCAAAGCCTACACAATGTGGTGATGGATGTCGCATGTCACAAATATTATATATATATATATATATATATATATATATATATATATATAACCATGTCCACAGTATATCAAAATTAATATAACATGTCTCTAATAATCCACATGCATCATATATGAATTGAAATCAACAACAGTCCATGATCTCTAACATCTAACATCATGTCAAATAAAAAAACTACAATAATATCCCTAAGTATAGTTGACAGTATCATAATCAATAAAAAAAGGTGTCGAAGGAAAGTGAGCACTACATCCCCCTCCCCTTAGACTCGATTTCCTCCTAGAAGTCATTGGAACAGGTGTGGAAATTGAACTCATAGCAATGTAGCATCCTCCCATGTAGCCACAGTCTCATCATACCTATCCCACTACACTCGGACCTAGTCAATCTCTCTGCCTCGAAGGCCCAAGGTCCTGTGCTCTAAATTGTGGATGGGCTCAACCACCACCTGCCTCTGATGCTGCACCTGCAATGAGGTCCAATCCAGCACATGAGAAGGATCCACAACATATCTCCTAAGTATTGAAAAATGAAACACATCATGGATGCGAGACAAGCTAGCTAGAAATGCTAGATCGTAGGCCAAAGGGTTGGTACACTCCAACATCTCAAAGGGATCCACAAATCTATGAGCTAACTTAGAACCTTTTCCGTAACGGATAGGGCTCGTATGTGGCCTTGTTAGTACCCAAATTGATTCTCCTTCAGAAGTTAAGAAACATCACATGTTTCGCAAGCACCTTAGAGACAAATAGATTATGATGGGTCATTTTGTAGCTGAGGACGGGATCTAACTTGCCCCTAATCACTCAAATGTGGAGAAATGGATAGCACCCTCAAGAGGATTTGATCTATCCTCACTATTTTAGGTTGTGCCTTTCAACCAAGGTAATAGAACCATTTTGTAGCCTATTGTTTATGGAGGAGATGGAGATATCCTTCCTAATGAAGTTGTTAAGGAGACCTTGAAGAAAACATGATCAATGTAAAAAAATATAACTCTCACAAGTTGTCACTCTAGATAGTGGAGATATTCTCAAGGCAAGATTCAGGCTACTAAAGACATTTGGAATCTTGATTATTTTTGCATGTCTTGGTAGTAAACTTTGTGCATTTGTATACACACATGAAAAACAGAGGTAGTATGGGTAGGATTAGTTTTTTTGAGTGAATTTGGTGGGAGGTGAAGTAGGATAAAGTTGATTATACCTAATCTTTGAGAAATTTTGGAAAATAAAAAATGAAACCAACAGAATGCCACAGAGTAGCTAAAATGTTTCTTTAACAAGAATATGTGCTTTAGTGGAGGCACACATTAGCACTTTTTCATACAACCTATGATATTGTAACACAAAGGCTCGAGTTGGAAGATCCAACAAAACATTAAGATCTTATCCCAATCACGCCTGAGGTACACCTAGAGGCTTACAAAAAATCTCTATCAATAGAAGAGAGAAAAGTTATTTTAAATCATTTATTTCACTCCCAGATGAAATCTCTTTTGAGAAATGAAATTGCAGATGCCACTAAACTATCACAAGGATTGAGACCTGTGTGATTGAGACAGATTTTTACACAAGATTGCAATAGGAACAAGAACAACTATTTGAGACATTCAAAAGTAAAGATACACATTTTGTATAAGATCCACATAGATCAACATGAGTTTTATTAAATTTATTAGCAAGGGAAATTTTCTAGAACAATCTCAAAGCTTGTGAATGGTTGTACACTAGCAACTACCTTGACATTATCAAATTTAATAAAAAAGAGATATACAAGCTTCTCAATCAACTTCTCAAAAAGGATGGCCTTTATCAATCCTTTTTTCTATTAGGAAAATCAGTCTTGACCCCTGAGACTCCAACCATTTGCACGATAAAGTTGTGCCATTTATAACATTTACAGCAGAGCCTTTTACCACCAAAAACCCATACATTGAGTGCCACCAGTGCTTGTCATGATCACGATCATGATTCCTAGAATCAGATCTGTAAAAATTCACCAGGTGCTCATGGGGGTAGATCTCTTTGAAAATATATCACATTCAAATCCTTCCTTGAAGATATTTCAAAGCCAACCTTGGGCTACCTTTCGTTCAGCCTGCGTGCTATTTTGAGATTTTAATCCTTTTGATGACAAGAGGCAACAAAATCCAATTTTCCTCCGATGGTAAACTTCCCTGCCACTTTGAATTTTCAAACTGCCACGTGTCACAATGGCACATCTTTATATGATCCCCAAAAGTTGAGACCTTGAATGAGCGCAGGCTTGCCACGTGTCATTATGACACAACTTCAAAAAACCTGAAGGCTTTAAAATGATTTGGCAGGGGTGCACTTCCATTTTAAAATTTTACTCCATTTTTCCAAAAGGGAAAAACATTCAACTTACCTCCAAAGGCCCACACCTCCGCCATTAGATTTTCCACGTGTCCTCTTGCGGGGTAAAATTAAGACTTTTTCCCTACCACTTAAAATTTACTTAAATCAAAGCCTGGCAGGGCCACAGGGCAGGTTCAAACTTTTTTCCAAAGTAGCCAAAAGAAAAAGTTGAAAAAAAACCCACCATGCCCCATCGAATTAGAAGAAGCCACATAAGCATCAAAAGAACAAATTAGAATTGAGCAGAGTTACGGGACATAATTTCCCTTTTTTCCAAAATACCAAAAAGTGATAAGTTAAAGCATTTTCCCGTCATCCCCTGACCAACCAAAAGAATCTTCATGACTATGGAATGCTGAGGAATAATTTTGATAGGAAAAATACATCCGTTAAACTATTTCATGCCCGGAACCTGTTTTTTTCGCTAAGGATGAGAATTTTTCAAAATAGAACCAAGTGAATCATGGTTCCGAGCATCTTTCAACCATGGGTTTGGATTTTCAAAGGCATACAAATGTAAATTGATCATTCTCAATATTCCATGGTTAGCGAAAGATAGGGAAAATGGAAAAGCCCATGGATTTTGAAGAAATTAGGGCAAAAACAAGGAAAACTCAGAGACTCCTTCAAGAAGGTACATGACAATGGATTCTGTAAACAATTTGAATCATTTCAAATGAAGGTAGAATCTTTCAGAACACCCACATCGAGAGATAAAAAATTTCAGAACACGTAGATAAGAGGAAAGTAATGGAAAATGGGGCAAAACAAAGATGAGCACCAACATCAGCTCCAACTTGGGGATGGGCATTCCCTGCAAGTGCCACAAGAACAAAGGTAGACCAAGTGCCAAAATATCCATTGGGAAAATGATTCAGCTTGCACAACACAAAACAAGGACTGTCCCCAAAAAATGAATAGAGAAACTAGCAAAAACAGGCCACTGGGGGCCAGAACAAACATGAACACGAAAGAAAGAAAAAAATCCAAAAAACTATACACTGTACAAATGATGTTCACCTTAGTTCTGGGGAATCAATTCAAGAACTACTTCAAATGCCTGTCATTAATACAAAATTCAAGTAATTCTCCATCCAAATCCTTCAAGAAGAAGGTATGCTCACCAATCTGAATATCTATGGAGTAAGGGCCCATCCACAGTGCATCAAATTTACCATGATTTCCCTTATCTTCATGCTTGTTATCCCATAGCAACACGAGATCTCCAACATTGAAAGCTCTTGGGGTGACCTTCTTATCTAACAATGTCTTTATCTTCTCTCTGAAATTTACATCGCTTTGGTGGGATGCCCTCCTTTCTTCATCAAGCTCAACATTCTGGTTAATGCGGGCATCATATGGACTTACCTCATGATCTTCCAGTTGTTGCATGAACCTATATGAGGATAATTTCATATGCAGGGGCAGTAGGGCCTATGTTACATACACCAAATCAAATGGGCTCTCTCCATTGGCTCTTTGAACAGTAATTCAGTCTGCACAGACCACAAAATTCAACTACTCATCCCATTTTCTCTTGTTCAAATCCAAGGTTCATTTGATAATCTTCATTAAATTCTTATTACTGGACTCAGCTTGTCAATTTCCTTGGGGGTTGTAATTAGAGGCATATGTCAAGTTGATTCCATATTCTTTACACATTATAACCAATGGTTTAACTCTAAAGCTCATGTCATTGTCAGCAACAATCTTGACTGGCACCCCAAACCTACAGATGATGTGGTTTAGCACAAAGTCCATGACAATTTAGTGTGTTGCCTTCTTGGTGGGGATTGCCTCCACTTATTTATTAAAGTAATCAGTGGCTACAAGAATCCACTTATGGCCAACAATTGAAGGGTCTGAAATCTCACCAATGAAATCCATTCCCCATTGCTTGAATGGAGCTTCAATTGATACAGGCTATAAACAAAGTGAGCCTGAAGCTTTCATTCTTCTAAAGAAGCGCTTACAACTCTCACATCTTCTAAACAATAATATTTTATCCTTGAAGAGATTTGGCGACCAATAACCATCCCTCAAGATCTTGTGTGTTGTGAATCTTGTAGCAAAATGACCCTCACAAACTCATCCATAGATATCAACAATTATCTTGGGGGCTTCTTCTTTACTAATGCACCTTAAGAGGACTCCCTCTGGGTTCTTCTAAGCTAACCCATAATCAGTAATGACATATTTCTTGGAATCTAGCTTAAGGGATATTTTCTAGTTCTTACTTAAATACATAGGGTAGTTCAGATGTTTGAGATAAAAAATTACATCTTTGTACCACTCAGAATGGTGCGAGTAAGGTGTTGGTACCCAAATTGATTCTCCTTCAGAAGTTGAGCAACATCACAGGTTTAGCTAGAAGCTTAGAGAAAGGTAGATCATGATGAGTCATTTTATAGCTAGGGATGGGATCTATCTAGCCCCTAATCACTCAAATGTGGAGAAATGGATGGCACCCTCAAGAGGATTTGATCTATCCTCACTATTTTAGGTTGTGCCTTTCAACTAAGGTAATAGAACCCTTTTGTAGCCTGTTGTTTATGGAAGAGATGGATATATCCTTCCTAATGAAGTTGTTAAGGAGGCCTTCAAGAAAATATGATCAATGCAACAAAATCTAACTCTCATGAGTTATCACTCTAGATAGTGGAGATATTTTCTAGGCAAGGTTTAGGATACTAAAGAGATTTGGAATCCTGATTATTTCTACATATTTTGGCATTATAATTTGTGCATTTGTATACACACATGAAAAACAGGGGTAGTATGGGTAGGAGTAGTTGTTTTGAGTGAATTTGGTGGGAGGTGAAGTAGGATAAAGTTGATTATACCTAATCTTTGAGAAATTTTGCAAAATGGAAAACTAAACCAATAGAATGCCACAGAGCAGCTAAAATGTTTCTTTAATAAGAATATGTGCTTCAATGGAGTCCCAGATTATCACTTTTTCATACAAACTATGAAATTCTAATGCAAAGGCTTGAGTTGGAAGACCCAACAAAACATCAATATCTGAGCCCAATCACACCTGAGGTACACCTAGAGGCTTACATACAATCTCTGTTAATAGATGAGAGAAAAGTGATTTTAAATCATTTATTTAACTCCTAGATGAAATATCTTCTGAGAAATGGAATTGTAGATGCCACTAAACTATCACAAGGATTGAGACCTGTGTGATTGAGACAGATTTTGACACAAGATTGCAACAGGAACAAGAACAACTATTTACAGACATTCAAAAGTAAAGCCACACATTTTTTTATAAGATCCGCATAGAATAAATTGAGTTCGGTTAAATTTATTAGCAGGGGAAAGTTTCTAGAACAATCCCAGAGCTTGTCAATGGCTATACACTCGCAACCACCTTGACATGATGAAATTCAATACAAAAGAGATATACAGGCTTCTCAATCAGCTTCTCAAAAAGGATGGGCTCTATCAAGCCTTTTTTCTATTAGGAAAATCAGTCCTGACCCTTGACACTCCAACCATTTGCATGATAAATTTGTGCCATTTATAACATTTACAACAGAGCCTTTCCCCACCCAAAAACCCAGACATTGAGTCCCACCGGTGGTTGTCATGATCACGATCGTGATTCCCAGAATCAGATATGTAAAAAGTCACTAGGTACTCAGGGGGCATATCTCTTCAAAAATATCCCACATTCAACTCCTTCCTCTAACAAATCACTCTTCCATCTATTCGCTAGCCACTTCTGCCCCTAATATGTCAAATATGGTTCCTTGTGTGCTGGTGAGAAGAAAAATGGAAAATCAGATCGAGTCTAATAGTCAGACCATTTTAATGGCAAAAGACGTCTCCTGATCTCCCTCACCAAACTTAGATATAAAAATTTAGTCCCCTCTCTACTTGGTGTGTAGGAAATACCAATAAATCATGAAGACTCACACTTCTAGGAGTGTTTCATTAAAAATGGGGGGAAAATCAGATTCAGACTCACAGTTGTCGTTGATCTCTACTTTGAATTTGGGTCGTCCACGTGGAAGATTCAACTTTAAAAAAAACTCAGGGGGTTCCTTCGACTTTTTACAACCTTTTGAAAAAATGGAAAAAATTTCCATTTTTCTCTGCACCCCTACCCTTGAGAAATGAGCCTGACACGTATCCTGAGGTGGGTGCCAAAGGAACCATGGCCAAATTTTGATATTTCACCTCCCTTTTTAAAAAGGGAAATTTTTCCAAGTTTCCCCTGCTGTTACACCCTTCCACTTCTAGTCTTTAATGTGCGTCCTAGTGGAAACACGCTTCCTTCTTTGATTTTAACTCCTTTCTCCACAAAAAGGAAAATTTTTCAAATTTCCCTCGGGAGTCCACACCACCGCTGTTGACTAGGGAAAAACTTTGACTATTCTTTGTCGGGTCTGCGGGCCATTTTTATGTTTTAATCCTTCTGGTAGCAAGGGGCAAAAAATCCAATTTTCCTTCAATGGTTCTCTTCCCCAGCCTTTGAATTTTCAAAGCCAGCCTTGGTCTCCCTTTTGTCGGGCCTATGAGCCATTTTGAGATTTTAATCCTTTTGATGACAAGAGGCAAAAAAATAATTTTCTCCAATGGTTTGCTTCCTCGCCCCTTTGACTTTTCAAACTGCCATGTGTCATAATGGCGCATCTTGAGATGATCCCTAAAAGTTGAGACCTTGAATGAGCGTGGGCTTGCCACGTGTCGTTATGGCGTAACTTCAAAAAACCTTAAGGCTTCAAATTGATATGGCAGGGGCATGCTTCCATATAATAATTTTACTCCATTTTTCCATAAGGGAAAAACATTCAACTTACCTCTAAAGGCCCGCACCTCTGCCATTAGCTATGCCACGTGTCCTCCAATGGGGTCAAAGAAAGATGTTTTCCCTACCACTTAAAATTTACTTAAATTAAATCCTGGTGGGGTTACGGGGTAGGTTCAAACTTTTTTCCAAAGTGGTAAAAATAACAGGTTGAAAAAAACAAACCTGCCGCACCCCATCAAATTATAAGAAGCCACGTAAGCTTCAAAAGAGCCAATCAGAATTGAGCAGAGTTACGGGACCAAATTTTCCTTTTTGCCAAAAAAGCAAAAAGTGATAAGTTAAAGCATTTGCTCATCATCCCCTAACCAACCAAAATAAGTTGTGTGACTGCTAAACGCTAAGGAATAATTTTGACATGAAAAAGACACCTGTTAGATCGTCAAAAAGTCAGAAAAATCACCATTCATGCCCAGAACCTGATTTTTTCAGTAAGCACAAGAATTTTTTGAAACAGAACCAAGTGAATAATTTTTCTGAGCATCTTTCAACCATGGGTTTGGATTTTCAAAGGCATATAAATGTAAATTGATCATTCTCGGCTTCCATGGTCAGGGAAAGATAGGGAAAACGGAAAATCCTGGAGATTTTGAAGAAATTAGGGTAAAAATAGGGCAAACTTGGAAAATCCTTCAAGGAGGGACATGACAATGGATTCTGCAAAAATTCAAAGCATTTCAAATGAAGGTAGAAGCTTTCAGAACACACAGATCTGAGGAAAATAATGGCAAATGGGGTGAAACAAATTTGAGAACCAACATCGACTCTGACTCGAGGATGGGCACTCCCTACGAGTGCCACAAGAACAAAGGTAGACCAGGTGCCAAAATATCCATTGGGTAAAGGATTCAGCTTGTAAAGCACCAAACCAGGACCGCCCCCCAAAAATGAATAGAGAAACCAGTAAACACAGGCCACTAGGGTCCAGAACGAACAAGAACACAAAAGACAAAAAATAAAACAACAAACTATACACTATACAAATGATGTTCACCTTGGTTCTGGGGAATCAATACAATAAATGCTTCAAATGCATACCATTAATAGGAAATTTAAGCAATTATCCATCCAAATCCATCAAGAAGAAGGTATGCTCACAAGTCTGAATATTTATGGAGTAAGGACCCATCCACAGTGCACCAAATATACTATGCTTGTCCTTATCTTCATGCCTATTATCCCATAGCAACACGAGATCTCCAACATTGAAAGCTCTTGGGGTGACGTTCTTGTCAAAGAAATTGTTTATCTTCTCTATGAACTTTACATTCCTTTGGTGGGATGCCCTCCTTTATTCATCAAGTTCAATAGTCTAGTTAACGCAGGCATCATTTCGACTCACCTCTTGATCTTCCAGTTGTTGCATGAACTGATATGAGGATAATTACATATGCAAGTGAAGCAAGGCCTGGGTTATGTTGTATATATCTCCCTCCCCAGGTTAGAGGCACAGAGAAGAAGATGTCGGCATGGAAACAATTGCGCCCTGGCGCAGGCTGGAGGCGCAGAGCAGAAGATGTTGACATGGAAAAAGTCGCGCCCTGACGTAGGTTGGAGGCGCAGAGCAGAAGATGTCGACATGGAAAAATTCGTGCACCCTGGTGCAGGTTAAAGGCATAGAGTCAGAACATGTCAACATGGAAAAAGTTGTGCCCTAGCGCAGGTTGGAGGCATAGACCAGAAGATGTCAACATGGAAAAATTTACGCATGCTGGTGCAGGTTGGAGGCACAGATTAGAAGATGTCGACATGGAAAAATTTACACCATGGCGTCAAGTTGGAGGTGATAGAGTCAGAAGATGTCGACATGGAAAAATTTGTGCCTTGGACACAGGTTGGAGATGCATAGATCACCAAGATGTCAACATGGAAAAAGTTCGTGCACTTAGCATAGGTTGGAGGCACATATCAGAAGATGTCTACATGGAAAAATTTCACGCCCTAGCGTAGGTTGGAGGCGCAGATCAGAACATGTCGACATGGAAAAATTTAGCACCCTAGCGCAGGTTGGAAGCGTAGATCAGAAGTATGTCGACATGGAAAAAGTTACGCCTTGGCATAGGTTCAGGAGGCATAACATTCAGAAGATGTTGACACCCCCGACATTTTCAGCAAACCTATGGTGCACTTAAGAGTATGTTGACATGAGGATGGGTGCGCCACAACGGCACCTTCACGGAGGTGCAACAGATTCATGCAAGCGTTAGACTTTTCCGAACCTGACATAAAACAAGGTCCTCTGATCACAGATATTCAAATGGCCATAGCTATTTCATTAGGTGAGCTCAGATTTCTTCAAAAACGCAAGGTATAGTTCACCATTTTTTGGGTTTGCTAGGGTTCTCACCTACAACCATAATGAGATGAATTAAATACAATATGGAGGTGATTGGGGTAGATTTGGAATTCCTCTCTCTATTCCCTCTCTCATTCTTCCTATAAATTGTTAAGAGAGAAGGCTTCTTTCTAAAGGTTGGACATTCTTGTTTTTCCCCTCCCTTCTTCTCATTGGCAGGCAAATTTGTGGAGTTCAAACCTCCCTTCTAAAACTGTAATGCAAATTTGCCTCTTAGCGTTTTGTAAGTGTATTGTATCAATCTTTGGAGCAAATAATGCATATCTGTGGATGATTATCAACCTCTCTCTGTGTTAATTTGTATCCTCCTCATCTTTCACTACAAATTTGGTTATCTATGCATGATCCTACATTACATTTTAATGGTTTGTGTTTATTGGCAAGACAGTTGTTCTTCATTCCTCGATGCATCACCTTTATTAGTCAAGGTTTATTTCTATGCATCTTCTTCCCCTGTCTCCTTGGCGAGTTAGATTAGGTTTTTTAGTAAAACCTCTACATTTTTATGTGTGCATCTGAACAGAGGAATAGGAACCGGCCTTCATCTCGGAGAGCTTTCTCGATTCTTAAGGTCCCACACTTGGGAAAAGCTCCATGTTATGCAATCGCACTGAGAGTCTCAACCCATCGAGTTGTAGACATTCAGGGGTACTATGATTCACCATCAACAGTTTTGGCATGCTCTGGTGGGACCAGGAGGTCATTCCACAAGATTTGAAGGCATTTTCAAGAAATTTGGACTTAGAAATTGTAAGTTTTACATTTTTGGTTTTTTTTTTCACCTTCCAGGCTGAACTCTAAAATCTATTTTCAAGGGCTTAACTTGCTCAAAACAAGTAAAAATTTCACTAGTTGATAGATTGGGGAATAATATTCAAAATGGTGTTCTTATATTTTTGATATTTTGACTTTTAAAATTTCATATTTTTTAGTATTTCATGTTTTCCCAGGTGTTGAGCATGTCCCAAGTTCCGACACGGTGGTATTTCATGTTTTGTAAGTTGCCACTGCATGACCCAAGTTTCTGCCTGTACCTTTTGGGGGATTAGTAGCTACACAAAAAGACCCAATATTTTGAATTGAAGAACTGTATCTTCCGAGTCCTTCAAAGTTTTAAATTCTATTCTTAATATTGTCAGGTTTGGTGTGTAACTTGGCAGAATCCATCCTTTTGAGGCTCATTCTCTAACACATCTGGAAACTCTAAAGGGATAGAATTTAGTGGTGTAGGAACAAAATTTTCCCAGGCATATGAGAAGAATTTGAACCAGGTCTGATACTCGAGAAGAGGGGCTATTTGCCTACTTGCAACTATCACCAAGCAGAGGAAGGAGAGGAAGAGGACCACAAAGATCACCATGTCCACCTAACTGGAATTTTTCTACACCTCCACCTGAGTAGACCTTTTCTCCTGCATCAACCAGAGTTCTTAGGCCAATCATAATGACACATCTACAACCAAATTACTTTTTCAATTTCACAGGTAGTAGTCCACTTGCCCTAAATGCTCAGAATCAAGATTTTGGTTGCAGCGCTGAAGAATATCCCCTATTTCAAAAGAGAAAATCATACTACACTTATTAACCACATCCAGGATATTGCCAATGTATGTGCAATCCATGAAATAAATGAAATGGATGTTTCAGTCAAGTTGTTGGCTTCATCTTTTAAAGGTAAATACTTACAGTGGTTTAGGAGACTAGCAATAGGGTCTATTATGAATTGGAACCAACTTTGTTTAGCTCTTTGCAACCAATTCGGGGAGAGGGTAGACAATTTGTCTTTATTGGAACAACTAACGACAATAAAAAAAGCTCCTAATGAAAAAATGACAAATTTAAACTTCTGATTCCAATGGACATGGGACAAGATTCCATTAGATGTTAGACAAACTGTTGAAGGCGCATTCCTTTATTTCTTAAAGGCTATAAATTTAGACATAGCCATGATGATCCAATCAATGGGAGGAACAACGCTGCTAGGGGCCTATGACACAACTATCAGAGTAGAAAACTATTTGATCCAAGCTGGGAAAGCTTTCACCAAGGCCACCAATTCCTCTCTATCCAGATATGGGAAATCCTATGACCAGTCAAGCACCAGAGTTAAATCCCATTGCAGCTCCTAGAAATCAAAGTAATAATGAGGAATCAACTTCTTCAAATACTTCAAAGGAATTGCAGGAGGTTATGAAATAGTTGCAGAACATTGGAAATGAGATGGTGACTATCAAAAGATAGCAAGCTCAAATTGCTAGATCTGTATCAGCCTTAAGCGCAGTACAAGGTTACGTCCCCATGCCAACAAAATAGACCACCAACTCAGGCTTGTAAATCGAAACCAAAACTAGGGACAACCTCAACCTGCTAAGCCATTTCAACCGTATGATCCAAATGTAATGACATCCTTAAGAGCCTTGGTTCCAACACAAAACAACATAGCACAGGATTACGACTGGTGTTACCCTTACAATCTACCACACAATCAGTCAGCATGTGTTTCAATGGTGCACTAAATCAAGCCTTGATGGTGCAAACCATTGGTGTGTCTCAAGAACCAAGCCAAGTATGGAATCAACAATAAGAAACACAATGAGAAGCACCTTGAATAGAAACCACGTTGGCCAATTGGAAAACAGAAGACTTCTGTGGAGTTAACCAACATTCCTTTTCAAGGCGTGGTTGTCAACACATGGTCAAAGAAGAGAAGCATAGAAGAGGGGAAAACCATCTAATCCAGTTGTTTCTCTATCCCGACTCCTACATAACAAGGGATCAGTAGACCAAATGCAGTTCCAAATGTGTAAAATCAGCCTAAAGTATTTGTTGTAGCAACACATGCGCATGTTCGAGCTCCAGAAAAGGTTGTGCCAAGTAAGGGACAACCAAAAGGACACTTCAACCCCTTTCAACATCATCGATCAAATGAAGAAGACACATGTGAACATTTCCATGTGGGAATCACTGGTGATCCCAGGCCAAAGAAATATTCTACAAGCTTCCATGAAGAATTGGTCAACTTCACACTAGTAGGTACATATGCAAGAGAAGGTCCTCAAAAATGTTGCTCAGCCTAGAGGGATTCATGGAGGATAGCAAGGTAAAGTTTTGAAACCCCCTCCATTCTATGTTTCATTAGTCATTGGGGATAAATTACTACATAATTTTATGATTGATTCTGGGGCAAGTAGTTTTGTGATGCCGAAGTAAATAGCAGATCAACTGGGTCTAAAGTATGAACTAGCGTTGAAAGGAGTAGTACAGTTGGATGGAACAGTAGTTTGAATAGTTGGGGTCATAAAAGGGTTAAGCCTAACACTACATGCCTGTCCTAATGTTATAGTTCTACAAGATGTGTCTGTGATTGACCTTCTGCCACTCTTTGTGTTGTGTCTATCAAGAGACTTCACTACAAAAATCAGTGGATATTTATCTACAGATTGGTCACACATGATTTTTAGGATGAGGTATGGGGCCAAAGCAACAATCAGGTCAGAACCAATTACCAATTTCCATATTGAACCTCATGTGCCAAGTCCTATCAATGCAAATTGCTCAGATTTTGATAAGGAGGAGTGTTTAGCTGATCTAGAAATAGGTACTAAGGTCGAGGGAATTCCTGATTTGACTTTAGATGAATGGGAAAACAAGAGTCATGAATTTGACCCATACAAGGAAATTGAAGAGTCTGAATTGGGCATGTATTGTGTACATGAAGAAAATTCATCCATTTCTGACATCATTCAGCCTGAACAAAAGGATGACAATGAAGTTCGGAAACTATTTTTCAATGGTTCGAAAAGCAGACAAGGTGTTGGAGTTGGTGTAATGTTGATTTCACCACAAGACATCAAATATTTTTCAGCTTTTCGTTTCTAGTTTTCCTATTCAAAAAACATGGCTGAATACTAGGCATTGATTCATGGACTTCATTGGGCTAGGAAAAAGGGCATAAAGAACTTGCAGGTGTTTGGGGATAGCGAGCTAATCATCAACCAAGTCAGGGGACAACATGCTACAAAGTATGACTTGCTGAAGAACTACAAGAACAGGGTATGGGACCTCATTGAGGATTTTGGAGCTTTAAACATCGTGTCCATACTTAGGAAGAAAAATGAAGCCACGGATAGGCTCACACCAGTCTGGAGCAACATGTTTGATGTGGTTGAAAACATCATAAGGGAAAAAACACAACCACATATCCATGTGATTGTGAGGCCAACAGTTCCAGATAATAACACAAGCTGGCAAGTGTTTGAGAACGATCAACAGATCATCAATTTTTTACAAGAAGAGGCTGAATTCTCAGCTAGGAATCAGGACAGACTAGAGTAGTAGTACGGGGATCAAGTAGTGCAGCTGCAGAAAAACAAGCTTCCCAAGGGTTTAGTAACATTAGAGTCTATCTTCAACCCTAACGACCAATTCTGTAAGGAAAAGGCTAACATATAGGTCAAGAGAGAAGATTCAGAGCCAATTCTGGTTAGGGAAGGTAAAACACTTCAAATTGGCAAAGTGGCCATTGAGCAGGAGAAATCATATTTCATACAACTTTGCCAAGAATTTCCAGATGTCTTCACTTGGAGATATGAAGAACTTGAGAGGATTCAATCCGAAGTTGGCACAACATACCATAGAATTGCATCTAGATGCTAAGCCCATCAAGCAGAAGTAGAGACTAGTCAACCCTCACATTGAGCCTCTAATGAAGAAAGAGCTAAACAAGCTAATATAGGCAAGCATTATATTCCTGATCAAGCACTCAAGTTGGGTTGCAAACCTGGTTCCTATCAAGAAGAAGAGCGGAGAAATTAGGTTGTGTGTAGACTTCCGAGACCTTAATAGGGCATCTCTCAAAGACCATTACCCACTTCCTTCAATGGAACAAATATTGCAAGTGGTATCCGGTTCGGAGAGATTCTCTCTCCTAGATGGCTACTCAGGGTATAATCAGATAATGTTGAAAGAGGATGACCAGTTCAAGATGGATTTCACCACCAAATGGGGCACCTATGCCTACAAGAAGATGTCATTTGGGCTATCAAATGCTGGAGCCACTTTCCAAAGGTCAATGGATATGGCATTCAAGGGATAAAATAGTTCTGATATATCTTGATGACATCACTATGTTATCCAAAAATGCAGCAGATCACCTCTTTCATCTAAGACAGGTATTTCAGAGGTATAGGAGATTTGG
The DNA here is from genome assembly GCA_019776745.2 of Taxus chinensis. NCBI lineage: Eukaryota > Viridiplantae > Streptophyta > Pinopsida > Cupressales > Taxaceae > Taxus > Taxus chinensis. The sequence goes on from CM034149.1 coordinate 147,773,196, forward strand.
GGTATCATTGAATCCCAAAAAATGCATATTCTTGGGTCACGAAGGAAAACTTATAGGCCATATTGTTTTAAAGGAGGGGTTGCCATGATTGATCCAGAAAGAGTTGAAGCAATTCGAGCATTGTTTCCATTGCCAAGGTCACAAGAAGGCTCTCCAAAGCTTCTTAGGAAGGATCAATTTTATCCACAGGTTTGTTCCAAACTTTTATTCTCTCATAAAGCTGATAACGCTAATGTTAAAGAAGAGCATGGCATTTAAGTGGACATTTGAAGGCAAAGCAAGTTTTGAGGCGATAAAAGATGGCTATATCTCAAGCTCTGACTCTCGTCAATCCAGACTTCTCCAAGGACTTCATGTTATATGCCTTCAGTGGTGGAGACACAATTTCTGCAATCCTGGTATAGCGAAACAAAGAGGGATTAAAACAACCAGTTGCTTTCTTTAGTCAAGGCTTGGAGGAATACGAAACTAGGTCCTCTTTCATCGAAAAGCATGTCCTTGGAGTGATCAGGAGCTTAAAGAAATTCAAGCACCTAGTCTCAAACAACAAGATCAAATTATTGGTCTCTCATGCGGGAGTCAAGGAATTCCTTCTAAACAAGGATCTGAATGAGAAATGTCTAGGATGGATCAATCGTGTCATGGAATATGACATCAAAATTAAGGTCACTAAGCTGGTCCATGGAAAGGGATTATGTGTACAACTAGCCTCGAGTCATCAAGTTGAAGCAGGTGATGAAAAAGAGACTGTCTTGGTATTACAAGATGGTTAAGAAAAGGAAAATGATGATGTTCCCGCTCCTTGTTGGACTCAGAATATGATACACTTCCTACAGGAAGGCCTATGCCCTTCTAGAAATGATCAAAGCAAAGAGGAGATACTTTAGATTACAAGCCATTCCATATGTGCTTGTTGATGATGTTTTGTTTAAGAAAGACGTCAATGGAGTTCTATTGAGGTGCATTAGGAAAGGTCAAATTGAGAGGGTGTTACGAGAATTTCATGATGGAGATTCCAGAGGAAATTTTTCCCCAAGGATAACAAGCTCTCAAGATAATGAAGGTAGACTATTATTGGCCCACAGTGTTCAGCGACTAGCTATACATGGATAATAAAGTGTAAGAAATGTGCACTCTTCACAGGCAAAGAAAGACTAGCAGCATTTCCATTGCACCCAATTTTGGTTGACCGACCATTTATGCAATGGGGATTGGACTTCATCAGGGTCATCAATCCAAACTCAAGCCAAGGCCACAAGTGGATTCTCACATAAACAGACTATTTCACCAAGTTGACCATGAAGCAGTAGCTTTCAAAGAAGTAAATGAGTCTAACATACTAGACTTTTATGAAGGAATAGTGATCGGGTTCGGTGTGGCAGCCACTATCATATCAGATAATGGCATTAGCATTCATAGGTTCCAAGATTATAGAATGGGATTTTCAAGAATGGAATCTATTTGAGAACCTCTTCAAATTATTACCAGCAGGGTAATGGACAGGTAGAGTCCTACATGAACAAGAATTTTCTAAGAATCATTAGAAGAACTCTAGATGAAAACCAAAGGACATGGCATACCAAGGCTAAAATCAGCGTTATGGGCTGATATGGATAACACTAAAGAGGTCTATAGGTAATTCTCCCTACAAGTTGGTTTATGGGAAAGAAGGCAGTATTGCCTATATCATTAGAATTGCTAACATGGGAGCTCATGAAGCAGTTGGAGTTGTCTGAGTTTGAACCAATGAAGGCCAGATATGCAGTGTTGATGGAATTGGAAGAAATCAGAGAACATGCAGTTTAGATGATTGAGACAGGATCAGAGCCTTACTAAAAAGATGGTTTTGATAAGAAGGCAAGAGCAAGGACCTTCCAGGAAGCAAACCTAGTTCTGAAATGGGATGCAGATCGGGACAAAACCAGGAAGGCATTCCAAGTTTGATGCCATTTTGGAGTGGCCCCAACATGGTCATGTGATGTAAAAGTAGTAATGTCTTCCAATTGTCTAAAATGGATGGAGAATAACTCCCTGATTCTGGTTAACGGAATCTATCTTAAACATTGCTACTAAAAGGAAAAGGTAAACCCTTGTAAATATTAGCCTGGTTTTCAATTTCTCTAAGTGCGGATGCACATTGTCTCGTTGTAGTTAGGTTTTCAATTTCCCTAATTGATTTGGCACATGTTTTTTTCCTCTCATGGTTGAGTTTCTACAGTTTAGCATGCTCTTTGAGAAGGAGTTGTGGTATCAAGCTTGGGATCAGATATCAAGTTGGTTTCAGGTTATTGCTTATAAGTCCATACCCAATGGATTGCTAAAAGGCCACTGATCTTCTACCTAGCAGGTAGGCTATCCCATTAAGTCACCAAATAGTTGTATGTCTCCCCTCGGGGTAAATATAGACAAATAGAATAATATGGGAATCAAAGAAACTCGAACCCAACATTATTTATGTCAAGGTGCATCTCTAAGAGGCATAGATTAGAAGATGTCGACATGGAAAAACTTGCGTCCTGGCGCAGGTTGGAGGCCCAGATCAGAACATGTCAACATGAAAAAAGTCACGCCCTTACATAGGTTAGAGGTGTAGATCACAAGGTGTCGACATGGAAAAATTTGTGCCCTAGTGCTGGTTGGAGGCACAAATCAGGAGAAGTTGACATGGAAAAAGTTACGCCTTCGTGTAGGTTGGAGGCATAGATCAGAAGATGTCGAAATGGAAAAATTCATGCCCTGGTGCAAGTTGGAGGCATAGACCACAAGGTGTCGACATGGAAAAATTAGTGCCCTCACGTAGGTTGTAGGTGCAGATAAGAAGATGTCGACATGGAAAAAGTTACACCCTGGCACAGGTTGGAGGCTCAGATCAAAAGATGTCGACATGGAAAAAGTCGCACCCTAGCATAGGTTAGAGGCATAGAGCAGAAGATGTTGACATGAAACAATTCGTGCCCTGGCATAGGTTGGAGGCGCAGAGTAGAAGATGTTGACATGGAAAAAGTCACACCCTGGCATAGGTTGGAGGCGCAGAGAAGAAGATGTCAACATGGAATTTTTAGCACCTATGGCACACATAAGATTATGTTGACATGACTATGGAGGCGCATCTTCATGAGGTGCATCTTCACGAGGCGCATCTTCATGAGGTGCATCTTTAGGAGGAGCAACATTTTGAGCGTTGACACCCCGACAGGAAGTAAACCGTGACCCAGATATTCAAATGGCCATAATGTTTCACAAGGAGCTCAGATTCACACAAGGTTGGACTTTTCAGAAAGCTTACAAGGTCCTCTGTCCATCTAATACTAGATATATTTAATTGGGTGAGAAATTTTTTTTCAAAAATGCAAAACATAGTTTTCCATTTTTTAGGTTTGCTAGGGTTTTCACCTACCACCATAATGAGATGAATTAAATACAATCTGGAGGTGGTTGGGGTAGATTTGGAATTCCTCTCTCTTCCCTCTCTCATTCTTCCTATAAATTGTAAAGAGGGGCTTCTTTCTAAAGGTTGGACATTCTTGTTTTTCCCCTCCCTTCTTCTCTTGGGCATTGCTTGAATAGAGCTTCAATTGATACAGGCTGAAAAGGAAGGGAGGTTGAAGCTTACAGTCTTCCAGAGAATTGTTGACAACTCTCACATCTTCTAACCAACAAGGTTGTATCCTTGAATAGAGTTTTCCACCAATAACCAGCCCTCCAGATCTTGTGTGTTGTGACTCATGCAACAAAATTCCCCCTATAAACTCCTACATAGATATCAACAATTATCTTGGGGGCTTCTTATTTGAGAATTCACCTTAAGATGACTCCCTCTGGGTTCTTCCAAGCTATCCCATAATCAATAATGACATATTTCTTGGAAGCCAACTTAAGGGCTCTTTTCTGGTTCTTACTTAAATACTCAGGGTAGTTCAGATGTCTAAGATAAAAAAATTACATCTTTATACCACTCAGAACTCATCAATTTTTGAAAAAAATCTACCCTACCTTCTTTTACCTCATTTACCTCAATAGTTTACAAGTTTCTCTCATCCATAAGCTTAGCCAGGTCCAAACCTGTCACCAGCTTCGTGGTTTGGATACACTGGGGGTTCATTAGCTAGGCAATATCCTAGCATGTGGGTTCATATTGAGGTAATTAAAATTAACAAAAGTAAAGTCAATATATCAATAGAAATTAGGGGGTGAAAGGTTTTAATTTATTCATATTTTGAATCAGGTATTGGGGGTGGGTTAGATAAGTGGGCCAAAGGAAAGCGATATTTAATTTTAATATAAAACTAAAATATTTGAACCCTAGTTTTTAGAACTAAATAACTTAACATTGCAATTTAATGAGTGTGGTGTAGTCAATTTTACTCCCACTATAAGAGGAAGGAATCCCGTGCGCACTGGCCTATCACCCAACAAAATCTAAGTGCTCACCCGAGGCACGCACGGGTGCCGAGTCTCTCTTTTATGTGAGTTTTTAGTGGGAAGAATTCATCAATGATTAGTATAAGAGTATTCAGGAAAGAATTTTAGACATTCAAGGATTACATGGCTCAGGACAACCTCCAAATCCTTGTAGCTTCTTCAGACCGTGTGTTTTAAAAGACTCCATAACATATAATAGAACAGAAAAAAAGCTACAACCATTCATTCATAGCATGGAAGGAAAGAGAACTTCTATGAATGAAATATACATGAAACCCAATGATATTCATATCTAATTGCAATAGGTAACCTCATTGTATTCATCGTTTCATTACAAAGAGCCATAGAAGGTAGACCAAAGTCATGCACATCACTAGGCTTGTATAACTCTGTCAAAAAGAAAAGAAATTACAATGCTAAGCTTAGTACATTCCTTTCTGCATCAGAGCTCCACTCGTAATAATCCTACAGAGCTTCACCCATGTTATCTCTCTCTCTGTGTATCTCTCCTATCTTCTCCTCTTATGTCTATATTCCCATCCCTTTTTTGGTCTACAAGAACTTGTATTTATCACCTTTCCGCGGTACCAACTCACCTTGTTGTGCCCTCAAATCCATCACTAAGTGTCGAATGTGGTCCTTCAGAGCATGTTTTCTCAAGCCTGAGCTCTCCACTCCATCTCATGATGGTCTTCTAGAAGATCCCGTTGCTAGCATGCTCTACCTTGGGCCACCTATTGTCAGGCTGGCATCTTATTTGTGCACAACCGATCACACTTTTCATGTGTTCTTCCTTTGTTTCTTAAATCAGCTAAGTCTTGAATCTCCTTTTATGTGCCGCGCGAACCATATGCCTCCTTAACTCTTCCTCCTGTGCACTTTTTCTTTGCGTGCCCTTCTATAACTAGGGCCCCATGTGCCCACATGCCTTCACACTTAGTCAATATTTTAGGGGCCCAACATCACCCCACACCATGCTTTTTCTCTGCCCTCAGAAACATTCTACTTAACCAAGGTGTAAGTTGGTTCAATGGAGCCAAGATGTAGAAAAATATTACAAAAATGAATAAGGAATGAAAGAATAGGGGAAAGAATGAAGAATGGGGGGGAACATTAAATCAAAAGGCTAGGGAAGTTCTTCTATAAGTCTTCCTCCAACTTACTCCATGTATCGACCTCATTATGGACCTTCTAAAAGAGGTCACCAACCAGCAGGTTTACCTCATCAAAACTTAGGCCAGCTCCCTGGGCACACATAGTGTCCACATTTTTTTCCATATCCTTACCGAGGTCTGTGATCTTGCCCATTCTTCTGGTAATTTGAGGATATAGTTCCTTCAGTCATGTCTTGGTTGAGCCCCTTAGTGCCTCAATCTCCTCAAATCTTCTTTCTACTTTCGCCAGGACTTTATCCCACTCCGCCATGTTTCCTTTCTTCTTCTCCTAGAACTCTTTCAGCTTTGCTTTGAGTGTGGTAACCAAGGAGCTCACCACCTTATCTCTATCTGTGCATGTGTCATATGTGGCCTCAGCAGATTGGGAAGTAACCTGTACATATGTGAGCACCTTGCTATACTTGGCAACAAGTTCTATCACCTTTAACCGGTCTTCCTCCTTCATACACGTGGTTACTTCCTTTGTATATTCTAATGCCAAGGGTTGCCTCTCCATGGTGAGGACACGCGTTAAGTATTCTAGGAATTCCAGGGTTGATGCATACCTCTGGGGGATAGGTGTTAGATCTGGGTGTTTCAAAATAATGGTGCTTTTTATTAAGTCTACTTTCTTCTAGACCTCCTGCACCTTTTCCTTTTCCTCCTTGAGCTCACGCCTTAGCTGTACGCTAATTAATTCATCCTGTTTTAAGCTTCTGGCCACCTTAGCCAACTCTTCCTCCTTCTTGGCCAGCTTTCCCTCTAAAGCACTTATGTTTTCATTCTGCGTGAATAGCCTCACCTCTGTTTCCATCGCGACCTTGTTTAGAGCATTATACACTTACTCGTGTAAGAACTCCTGGGCATTCACTAAGGGGTTGTCTCCTGTAGACTCTGACAACGTGATAAGTGCCTTTTGGTAGACTTCAAAGTCTAGATAGTTGACATGGGATTCAAATTCCCAAGAAAGCACCATCTTAGTCTTAGGGTATGCACCCTATTTTTCAAATGATCCCATAGCGATAAGTCTCTTGGTGGGTATTGTGCTCTGGAATCGTGCGCGTAGCACCTTCCTTGAATCATTCACATAGCCCATTATCTACCTTTGTTCTACATCTAGAGTTCTTCTACCCAAGCACGCACCTTTTGGGAAGTTGACTGTCAGAGTGAAGCCTCCTACGCTGTCATGTCCCTTTTAATCACTCTCTTCCCTCCCTTCCTTTAGCACTATGTTTGCGCTCTGCTCTAACTCCTAGTCTATAAGGATCTCAAGCATCTCTTTCACTTCTCGCTCTGCCACTTTGATTATCTGCTCCTTTGTAAAATCTATGGCTCTCTATCCCTCAGCATCCCTCTTGTTGGCTAGATTTTCTGCATAGCACAAAACCTAGGCAGTCATGAGATAAATCTCCCTCATTTAACCGGTGAGGCTCCCGTGTCAGATTTTTTAAAAATATGTTATTATCTATCAGGGGTTTCACTTTAACCACTTAGTTCATGAACCATAACTAAGAAGTTCTACAACAAGTAAGCAGCTGTTCAAGAAAGAAAGTATTTTATAGAAGAAGGAAGTAAAGGAAATACAGAGAAGAAATGGGGAAGATGTGCATCCCAATTAGTAGATAACAAAGAAAATTGCATGCACATAGAAGAAACTTAATAGATATGAAAACACAGAGTTATAAAACAAAGGAAGCTCTAGATATATATTTGAAATAACAAAAAGTTTATCGAGATATCTAAGATTAAAAGCAAGAAACATAGTACAACGTGACACAAAGTTATCTGAAAACCTACTCCTTTGTATTCCTTTGCTCCAAGTGGCTCTCAGGGGTTCAACACAAAGTATAGAACACAAGATTGCTGCTTATAAATTATGATCGATCATTAACTTAGAGGTTCTTCTCCTACTTATAGAATGTAGGAGAGAAAGTACAAATGGAAAACTCAAACTGAACTAAAACATAAACAACAAGTAAAGATGACATTTGACAATTATCCTCAACTAACTTATCCTTAAGTGACACATGTATCACTTAACTAATAGAATGGTTCCACATGACTCTAAGTAATGGTTGCAAAACCAATAACGTAGAAGTTTTACAATTTCATCTGGGAACATAGAAAATAAAGAAGAAAGAATAGAAGAAGTCATGCAAGCTGTAATGTTTATGTCTTTTTCTTGTTCTGATATCAGATATACTTTTTGAACATGTAATTCAACATCCTTCCATCTATTTTAGCCACTTCTTCTTTCTCTATCCTGAACTATAGCAACCCTTCATTCAACACTTTGATGCACGCTTCCACATCTTTCAAACTCAGCCCAAGCCTTGAAATGTCTGCTTGCAGCGCCACCAGTCTACTAATAGAATTCATCGTGAAAGGCTTGGTAGCTTTATCAATTCTCTTTTTTATCATCAGAAGAGACCCTTATAAGGAATTAGGCACCTTAGTTGAGACAATCCGCACGTATAAAGTGACATTCCCATCCACTCTCTCCTCAATGAAAGAAATGACACTATCTGGTAAGTCTGATGTCCTACTCTCAAGTGCCTGCACCCTCTTCAGTAAAACTCTGCAGATTTCCAAACAGAAAGATACTACAAACTCTAGCTGCTTCCCCTTCTTGACTGATCCGTCTTGTATGATCTATTCCGCAATCAATACATCTCTCGGTAGTTTGTTGATCTCGGCCAAAATACTCAGGTTACTCTCTACAACTATATTCATGTCTTCTATGTTTGCTATTAGCTGCTTTAGTTGATTTTTTGCATCATCCATAACCTTTAGGTGGGCTGACACTTCTCCAAGTTATACAAAAGCTTGACGAATGATCAAATCCTTCCATTCATCAATAGCCTTTACTTGATTTCTTGTGTCCTCCATTTCCTACATAAGATGATCACTCACCTGCTCTGAAATGGGCTGAATGGAAGGTTTAGCAACCTTGGCTATGATCTCACAGAATTGAGATACTTGCTTCTGTAGCTCTTCTTTCTCCGCCTTTTCACTGTCAAACCTAAGTAATAAAGCATCCATCAATGTCTGCATGTCCTGCTCCAATCCTTCAGTGGTAGCTTGACCGAGGGGTACTTTGGTTACTGTCACATCCTCTGTCGTGAGCTCCTCTATCTTTCCTTCTGCCGGAATTGATATCTCAACAAACTTCTCTCCCGAATCTTCAATGATCAACCTAGAAGTTTCTTTGGAAACTTTAGGCCTTCTGTCTCTTCTGCTCAGATTCTAGAGTAGCTGCAAGTTGTTCTCCTCTAAATTCATCTCCATTCTCACTTCTGGAACCAACTACGAAGCCAACCATTCCAAGAAATTACTTCTTGGAGAATGAGAAGTTGCTGAAGTCGCTGAGTGCACTACCATCTTCTGATCTACATCCTCTCCATCAGAAAGTGCCACAGTGTTGTGGCTGCCATCTTCTGAGTCATCTAAGGACAAAGCCCTTTCAAATTCCGCCATTTGTAGCTTCAACGTATCCTCTTGAACAGGCGCTAAACGAAGTGGTTGAGGGGAGAAGATGAATGTCACTGGATTTAGTGGAGGCATGGAAATGTCCTGATTCTGCTGTGTAATAGTTGGTGAAGTACTGGGTACTGGAGAAACTGGAGTTAAAGTCATGGTCGTAGAAGTGATCCTCTCCTTGGATTGAGATCTTCTATGCACTTTCAACTTCTCGACTTTCCTGCTACTTTCTCCTTTGTGCTTTCTCTTGAGGTAATCTCCTGCGCCGAAGTTTCCTATGACTTGATTCATCAATGCTTCATCAAGGCAATAACCGTTCATCAGCAACCAGTTTGAAGTATTCACCAACAAAACACCCAACCTTTCTTCAATTGTGTTGCAGCCTCCTATGTTATTCTGTAGTATGGCTTTATCTCCTCCCATTTGATGGTAAGTGTCAAGTACTACATTCCCAACATCTTTAAGATCTGAAGGTATCTGCGCTAGTCTAAATTCGAACACTTGCTTTGTTGATAGCCTACTAAAATCTCTCTTTCTAACCTCGTACTCAATTTTGCACTTCATCCAAAAATATTCTAATGAAGCCACATGTGCATACTCTTGGGAGATTGTCTTCCTGGCTACTCTAAATGGATCGAAGTTCATCCATGTAGGGAAGAAATCTTGCTCATACTCAGATAACATTTGTGCCTCCATTCCCCAAGCTTTATGAAAGCTAATGCAGCTGTAATATCCCACAGTGATTGGGAAGAAACCCGTAGACTTGTGCTGCTTTGACTAAAGGTCGTGTAACTCCACAAGTTGCCTGGTCAACTCCATGGTGATCAATCTATCATTTGGATACCTGGGCATCTTTATTGGTTCTCCAGAAAAGGCCGTAACCCTGAGGTATGTGAAATATGAAAATTGAATGAATAGACTACCAATCTTGGACACAGTTACCCACGCTTCCTTGCTTTCCCTGTTGGCCTTCAAGTCTTTGTCTAGCTTATAGATGAAATCATAGAAGAATTCATCGTTGACCACTTTGAAATATTTCTCGCATGTAGGTACAGTAAGATGTGGGTAGAACTCGAAAATGGGGTCCTTAGAAAGAACACCACATCTATCCAACTTAGAAAAGACGCCTTGTGAAGCTGCAACATACACCAAGTATGAAGTCATCTTGAAGCTAAAAGTACGCTTCATGTACCAGAGTTGCTCACCAATGTTGTTGCTAATAATTTCTGACCAATTGATTATAGAATCAACCTTGTTGATTTCAATGGTCTTGATGAAAGCATACATCCATGTATGGAAAGTGTAGGCATTCGCTTCGCCATTCATCCTACATAGCAATTTGACGACATCATCTACCTCCTGCACCAAACTGGATCGTGGAAGAGTTCTTGAGAACTTTGAAGGAGATCTAGGCTTCTTCATGTATCGGCTATTCATTATGCTCACGCAATCAGCTCTATGCTTCTCCCATCTAATGTCAGCATCTTGAATGCTAATAGAAGTCACCACCTTTCTCAATGGAATCTTTAAACAATAATTGATGAAATCTACATCCAAACGAATTATTGTCTTTCCCGTAGCATCATGCACTGGTCTAGATGAAGGATGATAAGATCTAGCAAACTCCATCACAAACTTTGGCAATTGGGCTACACATGGAAAAGCTGCAGCTCAGATAATTCCACTGCTTTTAACCGCACGCATGACTGAAGTCTTTCCCACTCTAGATCTATCAATCAAATCGGCACGAGGTTCTGGGCCTAGATCTGTGTCTCCTATGTCTGCAAGTTTGGAAGCAATGCATGACTCCATCGTGCTTTCTTTTTCATCTCTCTTCGCCATAGCTTTGTCTATCTTCATCTGAATAATTATTTTTCTTCTTACTTGGTCGGATTTCTTCAATACTAGTGCAGATCTGGACAATTCTTCAGGTTCAGAGGATATACGCAATGTATTGGACATTGATAAAAGCTCATTTTCCTTTGTAAAGCGCCTGTAATGAATTCCTGTAATTTATTCAGAAAAAAATGGCCACCGAAGCATGAATAGTGAATTTTAATTGTAAAAATCTGCACTTTTCAAGCCCGCTGCCCCAAAAATTGGTGTTTAATTTACACATAAAGAGAGCATGAATCCTTTCAACAACACCTAATCTCATGTAACACCTATGCAAACAATTATGCAGACAAAGATCAACTTCCTTCAAAGCATGCGCCAAATCTGGAAGCTTTTAGCCTTGTTGCCACCTTGCCTGAGCAAAATCCTTCTTCAAATGGGGGGCACACTTTTCCTCTTGGCTGCAATTCTTTACCTATGAATCAAATAATTCACCCATATGGCTGCCCATGTTTATATAACCTTCATAATTCTATAATTAATAATTTCCCTAACAATTAAAGGCAATTAATTAATTAAAAATCATGCTCTTCTCTTTTAAAAATAGCATGTTTAAGGAAGTCCATCCAATAAATTAAATTAATCCAATTTAATCCTTCACACATCACTTCACTCAAGCTTCACAGTGTGCTTTGACCATAGCCACTGAAAATAGGAATTAATATAATCATTTAATACTTTAAAAAGTATTAATTCCTTCTCAAAAGGGGTTGTATTAAATAAATTAAATTTATTTAATTTTGGAATTCTATTTTTAAATTCCTTATGTCCACTTCCCTTTCTTGACTTTTCCACAAGCCTGGGTGCCAAAATTGGGTGAATAAATATTAACAAATATTTATTTAATGCATTATTATTCACCCAAGGTGGGTCACACTTTTTTGCATAATAGAATTCTATTTTTAAGAATTTCTGACAATGGGATTTTTTACCCTGCAAGGCAGCCCCGAAAAACCCATGATCCAATTAAGTGATTTGACTTGACAATGAGATTTTTTTACCCTGCAAAGAAGGCAATAAAATCCTGTGATTTCACTTAAGCCACTTGCCTTTTATTTTATCATGGGAATTTTTACCCTGCAAGGCAGGCAATAAATTCCCGCCTACTTGCAGCGTCTAACTTTCCCACTGCAACTTAAGTGAATTTTATATCACGGAAAAAGTACCCTGCTAAGTAGGTACAAAATTCCCATCATTCCTGGGGCTTCTATTTTTCCCATTGCTGCTTAAATCCTTTGTTTTCTAAAAATGCGCCCATCCTCGCAGGGACTTTTTTGTGCATGACTTCACTTTTGCCCAGTGATCCAGACCTCTGATGGTGACTTCCTCCAGGCATAATGTGCGTATATGTTTTCCAGCTACTCCAGGACAAAAATCAGGCTTACCGAACAAAGGAATTGTTCTAGAGAAATTTCAAAGAAAATGAAACGGGAAAACACTAAAACACGAAAAATTGCCAAAAGTTACAAATAAAGCCCAAAACTTATTCCTAGTTAAAATCCTTCTGGTACAAGGAAATAATGATATGTTCAATCATAACAAAGTTAAAATGGAGCGTAAATAGCCTCAAACGGGGCTTAAAATAATTAAATACAAATTTCCCGTAGACAAATCCCGATGACAGAATATAACAATTTTGGGCATTTGGGTATTTGGCGTAAAAGGATAATATGGCTCTTTGTGATTATCTTGACGCAATACAAGAACTTTCAGGAAATAAAAACACAAAATGACCCATTATTTTAAAAGTAAATTTTTTTTTTGGATAGGGTAGTCACAAATTTCAGGGTGAAATCTGGGTGACACCAGTCGACTCTGTCTGTGGACATATTTTTCTCTGTCAAAATGACAAAGGGAAAAGATGAGATCCTAGCATCTCTGGTTTCGTATCTTGTTCTTTGGGTGCGGGGTCAGGAAAACAAACACAACACAAAAACAAAAACAAGACAAGGAAAGACAAACAAAGTTTTATTTATGTACATAAAGGTTTTACCCTGCTTCTCATGTCCAGAACAGCTTCAAGTGTTGTCCATTGAAAGGCAACAGAAATTCAACTCCATCCTGATGAGCAAGAATGAAGCTATCCACTCCGATGATTCTCTTAATCACAAAAGGCCCTTTCCATAGTGAATCAAACTTTCCATGCATGCCTTTTGTTTCTCTTCTTTTGTCCCATAGAAGGACCCAGTCATTGACTTCAAAATTTCTTTCCATGGCCTTTTTGTTGAAGATTACTTTCACCTTCCTTTGATGCTCTATCAATCTATCTACAACTTGAGTTTGTACTTCCCTCAATTCAGTCAGGTACATAATTCTTTTATCAAGAGCATCCGTGAAAGTGGAATCTTTCAGGGCCTTAGAAATTTGCAGGGCAGGCAGTTCCAAGGTAAGAGGCAGCTCCGTGTCTCTACCATACAACAGCTGAAATGGGGACATGCCTATTGCCCTCTTTGGTGTGATTCTATTAGCCCATAATGCATCAAACAAATTTTTATGCCAAGTCCTCTAATTTTCCGTTACTAGCTTGTGCACGATAGTTACCAAGTTTTTATTACTAGATTCAGCTTGACCATTCCCTTGTGGATAGTAGTTTGAGGAATGAACTAGCTAGATCCCATAAGTGTAACAGAATTCCACCAGCTCCTCAGAAGAAATATTCGGAGCGTTGTCTGCTACAATTTTGCTAGGCACGCCAAACATGACAATAATGTTTTCTTTTATAAAACTACAGACCTCGGTGGAAGTGGCATTCTTCACAAGAATAGCTTCTACCCACTTACTGAAATAATTAGTAGCGGTTAGAATATAATGGTGAACGGCACTGGAAGCTGGGTTAATCATTCCAATAAAATCCATTCCCCATTATTGGAAAGGTTCTTCAATCACAATGGGTTTTAGAGGTAATGCAAACAATTTCACACACCCAACAAAATGTTGGCATGCTTGATAATATCTCTCCAAGCTGTCAGTCACCTCTGAGTCAGCTTCTTCATCTACCTTCTACTTCTTCCTGACAGGTTTCTTCTGGTCAGAAGATTGTACCTTTTCTTCTTCCTCTTGTGACTCCTCCAAGGTGGTGGGTTGTTCAGGCGCCTCTACTTTGGGCGTCTTCTCCTTTACTAGAGACTTCTTCCTCCGGACATAGGTGCTTGGCTTTGTGCTCGTAGAAGGGATGCTCACTGTATGAGCAATTGGTACACTTGGTTCTCCTTCCTCCCCTCTACCCCTCTTCTTAAATACTAACTTCTTCTTTCCCAAGGGGTCTTTAGGTATGGAGATCTCATCCACCAAGTATGTGCCATTTTTGAATTTCGGCCTTATGCAGACGTATACGCTCGTCGCAGATCCTCCAGCAATAGGAAGTGTTATTGGTCTAGTCATGTGGATCTCGTGTGATACGTACTTCTCCATGAACGTGAACTCTGGGATAGTTCAGTTTCTTCATCATATCCCTGTGCTCCCGGTCCAACTTTCCTAGCTCTAGCCTTACCTTTTTCGATTCTTTCAATTTTTTCACTCCTGCTTGGAAGTAATGGGTAGTGAACGTGAAAGGAAGCTTGCACCAAGGGCTCCATGATTCATCAACAAGTTTGAACCTGTCCAAGCAGTAGTGCTCATACACCGTGAACTCAGATTCTCCTTGTGTCGCTGTTGGGAGTTGTTTGGGGATCCTCCACTCCACCCCAAATGCATTTCTCAAGCATGTATACCATTTTTCGAGCTGCCACTTTGTGGAGAGCCATCATTGTATCACATGCATACTTTTCAAACCTCTTTACAGACAAAGGGTCTTCAGCTGGGTACTCCCACACAAACTTATCTGGTGCATCCCACACTCAAATTTCTATAAATACTATGGTGAGCAATACATTTCCAAAGAGGAATATGTCCCCTTTGCACACTTTATAATTTCCTCGGAAATGTATGTGGACAAGTTGTAAATAGTCCCCTCTGCAATCTTCCTGTAGACATGTAGCCATGGCTTGTTAACTTGCATCTAACTTTCTTGGCCATTCAGCTTCATTACTAGGTGCGTGGCCATCTTCATAACTGGGTCCTTGATGTCTGAGATGTCATAATACCATGACCCTTTCTTGTAGGCATACTCTGTGATGGTCTCCTGAATATCTTCCTTATCACCAAGGTCATCTTCCAGGCTATCTCCCTCGCATATCAGGCCTGTAAACTATGCAATCAACTGGGGAGTTACGCGCATCTTGTGCCAAAAAAAGTGGAAGTAGTCCTTGTGCACCCGAGACATTAACCACTAGTACAAGCGATTCGGCTTCCCAAAATAAGGGAACTCGTAGAGTTACAACAACCCTACCTTTTCCAGCTTGACCTTCACATTTTTATTATAGATAGGCAACCCTTCAGGGGTTCGCTTGTTGGTTGGGTGTACCAATTCTTATGTCATTTCTTTCTCTATAGTGCTGGTGTGTTGATTATAGTCACTAACTGGTATGCTTCTCAAATGGGATTCCCATTCCTTCCCCATCATCACTCCATCAGGGTACTACATTTCTGCATACCTTTCTTCGTTTGTATCTACCTCGGGTTTCAGTTGTTTAGCCTTTGCTTTTCCCTTCCCTTTCTTCGGTGCCATGGTCGAGGTAATTGTATTACTCAAGTCCTCTCCTTATTACTCTACTTTCCTTCTCCCAACCTTCGATCTCAGATCCGTGATACAAATCTCCTAAACCCATGCCCTAGTTTGCTGAACACTAACTTTGATAAATTCTTCACAAGATAGCGTCTTCTCACTTTGTTCCATGCCCATGTAATTCCTTCCTTCTAGTTTGCAATCTCAAACTATCTCTTTACATTTTTAATCACATAGATCTTCTCCTTGATCGAATCTGAAAAATCCCTATCTTATATCTTTCGCTTATATCTCCAACTCTTCATTTTTGCAAAGTAAAATGAGAGCGCCCCGACCCTCTATTTATAGTTTTTCCTTTTTCTGGTCATTAAATGCTACTTTACCTACCCCATACTTTGTTCATTTAATGTGGCTTCTTAAAACAAATCCCGTCTTCAGTGCCTACACTCATGTGCGCTTCCTGTGTGTAAACTCCTCCAACCTTCTGGCACACAACCAAACCAACCTGATAGGAGACTCTTACGCGCGCTCAACCTGCACCGAAGGCACTTCCTCTATCTAGATTCTTGATTTCACCTACCTCATGTTGCTTTAAATGCACTTATTTTTCCTTTGTACGTGGGATCTATAAGTAGCTTTACCTTGGCACCAACCATTTCATCTCTCTTTTAACTAGGCTACTCAACAAGGCTCTTCAACACAACTTCCTTGGTACTTTTAATCACACGATTCTTCACTTTTCTCCACCCCACACTTAAACGATGCGCGGTCCTCTGCGCACTCATAAATTCTCCAAAAATAGCAATAAGGTTACCGACACCCAAGGCACAAAACAAAACAACAACGTGAAAGTGAAACTCAAGGAAAGGAAAATACATAAAGAAAAATTCTAAACTAACTGGCAAAACTGCCTTATTTAAAAACACCAAGAATACTTATTTATAGTAGGGCTTCAGCCTACTACCATTGAAGTGTCCAAGCAACTTCGTTCCATCTAGTGCTTGTAACTGGCACGTGCCCAAATCAAGGATGTACGAGATTGTGTAGGAACCTAACCAATGGACTTTCAACTTCCCAAGATGGCGTAGAAATTTAGAATCATACAGTAACACCATTTGCCCAGCCTCAAACTTCTTGTTTCTAATATGGCGATCATGCCAAGCCTTTTACTTTGCCTTTTCCACTATTTGGCTCCAATGAGCAAGTGATCGTCTCTCATCCAGTTTCATTAGTACATCAATTCTTTCTTCCAATGCTTGTTTTAAGTATTTATGAAAGCCAGATTAAGGCAGACTTTATTCAGGTTGAATAAATGTATTGTGACATTGATTTCTGAAACTATTTAATATGGAGGTAGTCACATTGTTTGTGTACTAATAAATTGATTGACCTGAAGGTTAATTTAATATGAAATTCATCGGGACGATGAATCTTTTTAGGAGGGAAGCATGTAACACCCCGAACTGTTGTTACTTTCTCCTAAGCATACAAGTGTTGATATGTGATTTCTTGTAAAAGGATGTGTTCCTCGATTCAGAAATCATGCTTGATATGTATTGAATTTATTGCAGATTGCAGATCTTGACTGAGTCAAAATATGAATAGACTCTTTTATTTATTTCATTTTGTGTCTGAATATTAATCTGATCACGGAATGAACTATAGAGATATTCATCTATAATATCTAGACTTGGATCAGTGGAATTGATCCAAGTAATGCTTTAAATCTATTTGTGATGAATTAGATCACAGACCTTGAACAGGTTGCAAGGTATTGAAGCATTGATTAAGCAGGTCAGGAGTATGACTCAGGCTGATCTTGGGAAAATGAAATGGTTCCCGATATCAAAGTATATCTGGAAGGTCTCGATTGTAGACCAGGTAATAATTCGTTGACATACAATTCTGCAAATAAGAACAGGAGCTAACTCTGT
Organism: Taxus chinensis; assembly: GCA_019776745.2. Classification (NCBI taxonomy): domain Eukaryota; kingdom Viridiplantae; phylum Streptophyta; class Pinopsida; order Cupressales; family Taxaceae; genus Taxus; species Taxus chinensis. The sequence goes on from CM034149.1 coordinate 147,790,685, forward strand.
TCTAGAAGGTATGATACAGGTCTTTTCAAGTTTTCAGGACAAGGACCAAACTGAATTATTAAGGGTTAGTAACCTAAAACTAAAACCTAACCTAGGGGTTAGATTATTGTTAGTCTAACCTAGACCTAGGCTATTTGTTAATATCCTAAGTTAGTATCTTTGTGTAAATTTGTTAGTGTGGGTATTACCCTAAACTCTAACCTAAGATACTAACCTAACTAATGAAGAGATTATGAAGGGGCCTATGAAGGGTGGCGAACCATGGGCGGTGTTTTTCTATGGCAATAAATGTAAGGGATAAGGATGAAGGACAGGTCATGGCGGAGGCTTAGGCGACGGGCTAACCGGTGAGGACGTGGTAGGTCGCTAAGTTTGGAAATGAACATGAGTTTTAGATGGACTGTCACCAAATCTGGCGGTCGGTGGAAGTTGAGTTTAAGCGGGAAAATTGGTTTAATGGCATTTAATTTTCTCGGAAAACGAGCTCGGAACTCGCGAGAGGGCATGCAAACGGGAAGTTTTTGGGTTTGTTTGGCTTATCGCGATTTTCGGTTTTTGCTCTGCTTGTTTACTGGTTCTTCGCACCAGTTCTCTTTGAGTTGCATGGCAAGAATGAATTTCTCTGGCTCTTTTCTCTGTCATGGAGGATATATATGTGATGGAGACAGCGAAATTTTGTTGGTCGCTTTATCGTGGAAAAAGAAAAGGAAGTTTGAGCTCTTCCTGTGGTCTACTTCGGAAATTTGATCAAAATACAGGCATGCTAGGCCCTAACCTTTAAATATCTTGCTGTCTTTCAAGTGCTTTCATTAAAACAACTCTGTTCAAATGTTTTGTGAAAATTAGATGAATCTTCTATGGAGATCTTGTTTGATTTTTTGGCACTGTATCTCTTCTGGTTCGATTTTTCAATTTCCTCTTGATGGGTGTTTATTGAAATCGAATTTCGGCCCTATTTTCTTTGAGTATTAATTCTGGCTTAAACATGTGAGGTATTTATTTATGAAAGTTTGAGTGTTCGGCCTGTTTGGCATGAGCCCTTAGAATATACCTGTGTGTAGTATAAGACCACTATATGTTTTTGATTAGTGGTCGTTGTTTCTTGTTATGGAAACTGTATGGAATGATTTGATGAATACTGAAAGATTGATCAGTATTATCTCGCTTCTTTGGAAACTCTGTCGTGGGTTTTGTTGACAGTGTTTAATGATACTTTTTGGGTTTTCATTGTCTTCCTAATTTTGTTAGGAACAGGTAACTGTTGTGTTACCGTAGTTTATACGACCTAGCGGAAGTTGTTTTTCTTGTTATTGTGGAAACGAGATTATTTGTTGGCTATGAATGATATTGAAACATCTATACTTTATTTTATCGACTCTGTGGAGTCCATGGTTGAATCGTATATTACTATCTACTGCTGTGGATGTAAATTCATCCTGGTGTTTTGTTATTTGATTTTCGTGGGAAGCTTTGTAGAGAAAGGAACAGGTCTTTCTGACCTACTGGTTATTTGAAATAAATAAAGGAGTATAGATTTCTTGGGTATGCATTGCATTTCTTTTTGAAAGTTGTTTGAAAGTTTTAAAGCGACTCAGTCGATTTCCTTGCTCGAAAAGGGTATTTGATTTTCTTCACTTGTTTCATTCGGAATGTTTGCCATGAAGGGTATAGAAGAATTTATTAATTAATTCCATCTTATACTGTTGCTGTAGGGTTCAGTGCGATTATGGGCGTACAAACCCATTTTCTACATGTAATCAGGGTGAATATATAGATTTATAATGTTGATATATTCTGAAGGACTCAGAGGAGACGATTCAATGATTTATATTTCTATTTGGGCTGCTGTTCAATTTGAATATGTTTAAATAGTTGGTGATTTGATGAACCAGTGCGACTTGGAATGGAATGACGCGTACTAAGACCTCCTGTTATTTCGATTGGAATTACCCTTCGTGTTGCATGGGATTTTGAGGGTACAGTATTCTTAGGATGGATATTTTTATGTTCGTTCAACTTGTACAATCTTGTACGTAAAAGGTTGGCAAGACTTCAGTCGGGTTCTTGATTTGAAATCAGTAAATTAAAAAGTTCTGCCTGAGTCTATTTATGCCTCGTTGACGAACTATTTACTATGAATCCAAAGGGAAACAGCTTGACAATTGTTTACCATTTCACTGTAGAATTAGGTTTAGAGGAATTGAGGAAAGTTAACTTGTATCTTCTATTGTCTTCTGTTGAAACTTGACCTTGATATACTGTCTGTTGATCACTGTAGACATCCTTGAATCATGAATGAATGTTTCGTGTTCTGATCTTTTTAGGGTAAGTCGCGAATACCACTGTACTAAGACTTGCATGCGCCAAGGTAAGTATCGATTGGTGGCTATTCCCTTCTGATTAGTACAGTATGTATTTTGACTGAGCAAGAATAAGTATGCTATGTTCCTTTCTGATTTAATCTATAGGAGGCGACTAGTGTATGATCATGGAAATACTGTGTAAGGAGAAATCATCTGTATGGTCTTGTAGGAAACATCAAATCGCTTGATTGTAAATAAGGTCTGTTGTTGACAACGATACGCTTAGTAGGTTTCTTGATTTCGGACTTGATGTCTAAAGCCTTGCTGTGTTTTAAATGAAGTAGCTTTGGGCTTAGGGTTGATATATGAATTGTTGATGTGTTAGTTGCTGTACAGGAATGTTGCTGTGTTTCTATTTCTTGATTTAGTACAGCGATCTTGCTTGCGGCTTGTCTAACTTGTTCATTTATATACTGGTTGAATGTTTTCATATGTGAAGGACGGTACAGTGATGAACATAGGTGAAAGGAAGTATGATTGGATTCGTTCTTTCTCTTCCTTTATTTCATATTTGTTGATATTTGTCAAACAGTGGGAAATTGTTTTGTAACATTTTGGGTTGAAGTCCCGAATTGTTATGTTATTCTTTTTTTTGGAAGAATGAAACAATCTGACCAATGTTGTGATTTTGGATTCGACGATTGTTGTGTACATTCGTTCCTTGATCCTTTTAATATTTGATGAAATATTAGAAAGTGAGATTATGACTATTTTGTAACAATGATAGAGTTACATAATTGTAATCATTTTGTATTACAAGGTCATAGTCTGAATGTGTTTACTTATTTGGATATTTGATCTCATTTAAACAGGTTGTTTAATAAAAACAATTGATGGATTGCAATTGTTTTAAAAGTTAGTGCTTATCATGCTCAGTTCATTGAACTGACTCATGTTGACTATTTTTGCAGATGGTTACTGTAAGAGGTAAAAGTAATGCAAATCTGACAAGCTGATCAGATTGTTTATTTGATTTGTAATGAATTACAGCTTGATTTTATAGATGTACTAAATGGGAAAAGATGTTTCTTTTCCGATAGCATTGTATCAAGTGTGCTGTTGCATAAAATGTAATTGTATAGTTTTGAAAGAAATGGAAATAAGTGTTTGATACTTATGTGTTGTATTCTATTTCTGAAAGATGACCTTCTACGGTTTATGTAACGAAGGGGCATTGTTATCATTGTATAATATGGATGCTTTTGTGATTGACAATGAAAGCTTGTAAGTAAATGAGATTAAATTCTTATGAGTGTTTAGTAGTTCTAATTTGTTTTAGTGAAAGCAATATTGGAATTAAATAATTGTCTTTCTAGAAGATAGGTTAAAAAAAAAACGAGCCTAAAGAGAACGCTAAACAAACTGGATTAAATTACTAATCCCTAGTCCTAAGTATGAAAGGACAGCAGTAAATTGGATTCTTAATCACTTATATCTTTAAACTAAAAAGTATGATATAAATTCAGTTAAGAGAACTGATAGGCAATCAAATGGAGTTTAGATGGCAATCTCAAGCAAAGGTTATGAGATATTGTCCAATTCTGTTGCTTTAGAATCAGGTGTATTCTAATGACTCCTTGATGGGAACTTGACCGTAATATCTCTACCATGTAATGGGTTTTAATAGAGGAGGGTCGTCTTAAGACAAAGAATCTAGGGATTTGGAAAGGCTAACCTTAGGGAAAAGTCTTTAAAAGTAATTTAAACTCAAGTGCGTAACGCTTGTTATTGGGTAGATCTTTTCGAGGCGGATTTAAAGGCTGCGACGACATAAGTCGACTGCAGGGCTGTACCTCCGAGGAGATTAGGATCTTCTCGAAGTTACAACAATGCAGATGACTTATGGCGACACCCTTTGCATTGATCACTAAGATTTACACTTGATTTCGCACGAGTTACCCTGGGACCGATTAAGAATGTGGTCATGTTATAAGACTGCCTCAGAGATTTGGGGTATCATGACACACTGGTTAAACTGCAAGGTTGAACCAGTATGTCATCATATCCCTAATCCTCGTGGGCAACCATATAACATTATCACCTTGTTAATCTGCCTCCGAGTGATTCAGTTGTGAAAGGAAGGACTGACAGTAGTCAGTATAAGACATTCTATATAACATATGAATGGGGTGAAGGACGTATTCCAGATTGACGAGTATGCCGTTAAGGAATACGAGACATGAACAGTATGTTTCAAATCTTTGGCCAAAGTATCGCAAGCTGCTGATTGCGTTGTCCTAATTCACCTAGTCTAAGGGATGAGATGCCGATGAATAATGGTAACAGTTATTCAGTTAGATTCCTTGGACAGAGCATTCTGAATCCTAGATTAGGGAAGAGAACCGCAAGAGTGTTGTGTTAAATAAAAACACTAACTCTTTTTACTCATGAATAGATCGGTAGATTACCGAGTCATGGAATGAATAGATCGGAGGTATTCCGAGTCATTACAGCTGCATATGGTTGTCTGTTATATAAATGGTTATTTGAATTTGTGAGTTCTAAATTATGTATTTAGAACCAGTATGCAATTAAAAATAAAAATAAATAAATAAATAAATAAAAATTGACTTGTTCTATTGTCTAAAATGAGGATGTTACATAGTGTGCATCTTCTTCACCCCAGGATGGGCTAAATAGGGTACACGATGAGCCTCTATCAAAATGTCATGTCTCAAACCTCCATCCCTAGGAACATATATCCAACCTTTGTTCCTGAGAATGCCATCTATCTCTAGGGAGAACCCATCAAACTTCCCCTCAAGGGGTCTTTAAGACTCAATCTCTCCTCTAGCTACAAGGTAGAAGTTGTCGTGAGGAAGCTTTTATAATATCTTGCTCCACAAATCTGTGCCCACTGAAGTGGCCATAACAAAATGTCTCCATCTAATAAGAGCTTCTGCAACCACATTCTCCTTCCCCTGCACATGCTCTATCTCCATGTCATACTCACAAATCAACTCCATCCAATACCAATGACGAGCATTGAGATTGGGCTACGTGAAGTGGTGAAGAAGACTCAAGTGATCAGTCTTGAGTGTAAATTTCTGGCCAAGAAGGAATTACCTCCATCATACTAAGGCGTGAACAATTACAACAAGCTCAAGATCATAAGTCAGATATTTGAGCTCTTAATCCTTGAGTTTGTGAGACTCAAAAGCCACTACTCTACCATCCTCCTTCAACACACCTCCAAGTCTTTCCAAAGAAGCATTTGTGCATACAAAGAACTCACCCTAAGGATCTGGTACTACAAGAATAAGCATTTTCATGAGGCATTCCTTCAGTGTCCTAAAGGTTTTCTCACATCTATCTAACCATACAAACTTCTTCCCTTTTTGCTGAACGTAAGTGATGGGGTGTGCAACCTGAGAGAAATCTTATACAAATCTCCTGTAATATCCTGCTAAACCCATGAAGCTACACACCTCTGTCACACTAGTGGGTGTTGACTAATCCATAACAGCTCAAATATTAGAAGGATTGACTGTGATACCTTCCCTAGAAATGATGTGCCCCAAATATAACACCTCTATTTTAGAGAAGGCACACTTCTCCAAGTTCCCATAAAGATGTTGCTCACAAAGACACTGAAGAACCTGACAAAGGTTCTCCTCACACGTACGTGAGTAAATAAAAATGTCATCAAGGAAAATGAGCATGAAGCAATCCAAGAATTTTGTGAACACCCCATTCATCAAGCTCATAAACACTGTGGGGGAATTTTTCAAACCAAAAGGCAGTACGGTGAACTCGTAGTGGCCATATCTTGTATGAAAGGTGGTCTTATGAATATCTTCCTCTGTGATACTCAGCTAATGATAACCTAACTTAAGATCTATCTTTGATAAAATTTTGGCCCCCTTCATCTGATCAAATAAATCATCAATGTGCGGAAGGGGGTAATGATTCTTGATCGTTACTTTGTTCAGCTGGTGATAATCAATTCACAACTGCAGAGATCCGTCCTTCTTTACAAAAATCACTGGTGCACCCCAAGGGGATACACTAGGATGGATCAAGCCTTTCTCCAAATGGCCCTCAAGTTGCAACTTGAGCTCGCAGAGCTCAGGAGTAGTCATATGATACAATACTCATGAGATAGGCGTTGTGCCCGGAACCAAATCTATGTGAAAATATATCTCATGTGGGGGTGGTAACCCCAGTAGTTCCCCTAGAAATACATCCAAAAAATCTCTCAAGATAGGATGGTCATCAAGGGACAGTCCACTAGACTCATCCTTAGATCTGTCACTAACCGTAATAGCATACATCTGACAACCCCATCGCACACACCACTTAAGCTACATAGCGGAGATGGTGTGAATGGAAATGGGCATCCTAAATCCTATTATCACTGACTCAACCCCTAGATCATCTGTACAAGAAATAGTCTTATGGTAACATTCCACTCTAGCTCTGTGTGTAGACAACCAATCCATGCCCAAGATTACTCCAAAAGAACCCAGAGGAAGGATGCGAAGATCCGAGGTAGTGGTGAAGGGTCCCAAATCCACTACACACTCCTTTACTAAGGATTCTATAGAATTTTTTACCCCAGAAGCAATTTTGACATCCTAACTAAGACCCTGCCTAACCACCACCGACCTATAATGATCTACTAAAGATGGTGCAATAAAGGAATCTGATGAACCAAAATAAAAAAAATAGAGGTACGAATACCACTAATGCATCTTGTCATCTCTATGATGGTACTCTGTTGCTCAGCCTGGAGATTATCGACCGTTGCATAGATTTGATGGTTGTACCCCATGTCACCAATGGTAGGCTCAAAAAACTACATCTTACCCTTGTTACTAGGGTTCTGAGGGCACTCCCTCTAATGATGTCCAGAAACACCGTAACCATAACAGTTGTCTTGTCCTCTCCAATGGGATGCAGCTCAAGTTGATACTCTAGAGGTCTGTACTATGGATCTTGATGATATAGCTATGGATTATTGAGGTATCTACTGGTGAAATCCTACTAACTATGCTCTCAGCATACCTTTTGTCCTAATGGGACCCATAGGAGGAGGCCCCATACTCCTTCCTCTCTATACATCAAACCTCTGAGTAGGTCTGAATGGTGGTCCGGTCTGCAACTTCTTCGGTGGCTGTTGTGTGGCCTGAAAGATGATTTTGTTGAACCTTGTCCACCACGAGGATGAGGAACTGACCCCCTCGATCTGCTATCCCGCATTTACTAGATGCGGCTACAAACTCTATCCTTATCTTGTTGTGTCTTTCCTCGTGTCTCCTATACAATATAGGCCTTCTCTACAACCTCTCCTAAGGTCTATGGGAACTGAATGCCCACCACACCACCTAAATCCAAATTCAGGTCCCTAATGAACCTGTGAATCCATTCCTACTCATCCTTCATATAGTCAACATACTGGAGTAGGTCCAAAAATTAACTCTCATACTCATCTACAGTCATAGATGTTTGACAGAGGTGGAGAAAATTGTATATACGCTGTTTAATAAACCTTTGAGATAAGTACCTTCTTCAGAACAACTCCTCAAAGAGCTCCTGAGTAACCGTCTCTAAATCAACATGGAGCTTCTACTCCTTGTTCCTCCACCAGACACTAGTTCCATCCCTTAGATGATGGATCACAACATGAGCTTTTGTGTTGCTAGTACAAGGGTAGAGCTTGAAGCATCCAATCAATCTCACCAACCAGGCATCTACCTCAAATCCACATATATCTCCAGAATAGTGATATGGTGGCAGCTTTAGGATCTCCCTAATATGGTCTACAGTTGTCAACTGGTGACTCCTAGGCCTCTCTATATGCTCACTCTATATGCTCATCTCTAGGTCTAGGGCTCTGAGACCTATCCCTGTGTCCTAAAATCCTATCTCCATGTCCCCTCTATGGTGAATTTTCTGTGGCTCACTCCATGTGGGAGTTCTTTTCCCTATGCTCCTCCCTATGTCATAAAGATGCACGAGCCTTGATGGATGGCTACCTATCCTGAAGCTTTTGTAAAATCTGGGGTAGAATGGCCGCTACAACTTGCTTTGGAGGTGGTATATCTAGGTCTATGTGAAAGGACCCCTTGTCTGATCCGCACCTCCTACACAGACCAAGGTGAGATTTATTTCATCATTCTAGGTTTTATTCCATTTTTCTATGTTTACTAAAATATAGAATCTTTCAGACAAGTTACTTTTCTAGGTTTAGTATTGTGCTAGGTTTAATATTGTACTAGGTTCATGTATCACATTTTCTTGTGTACCCAAGGATTCAAGATTTGAACCCATGGCTCTGATACCAAGTGTAACGCCCACTAAAAATGCTCACACGAGACCCAAGAACAACCTAGGTTTAGTTAGAAAAATTAAAGAATAATTTATTTTTTAAAAGTGTGCCCACAAAAGTTTTCAAAAATTATAGTTGTCACATTAATTTCTCTAAGGCAATGACTCAAATAAAACTAATGTTCCGTGATAACACAATATTTAAAATATACATTAAACTTTAATATATTGATTTGATTAGGCAAGTTTAATCTCCCTAAGCATTATTTAAATAATAAATTAATTCCTACTAAGTTGAATAATTCCCCCCATGGGGTGTCAAGGGTAAAAGTGGCCAGTGAAATTAAATACCAAGGTTATTTAATTTCTATAATATTGAAACAACTAGCAAGGTCCCATATTAAAAGTTGGGTTTGGAATAATAGACCCTTCACTACCCCATAAAGTGACCCCTTAAAAAGTCAACCCATATTTTGAAATTATAACATTTAAATTAAAAGGTAATTTCCCACTCACCCACTCTCCACCTATTTTTTGTAGGGATGAATCTCATCCCTCGGATGGATTCAATTTGGGCCCTTGACATGGAAAAAGGATAACCAACCCTAAAACATCCTTATGAATTATCCTTTCTCATTTCATTTGTCTCATTGTTTCTTTTTTGTTTTGCAGGATATTGGAGGAGGAAAGGAAGCCATTGAAGACCATTCCAAGCTTTAGGAGGATCTTACAAGTTGTATTAATTTTCTCATTTTGTTTACACCCTCTCCTAGGGTTTCAATTGATTCAAATATTTTATTTAGCCCATTTTGTTGGGTTAGCCCAAATGGGTTGTGGGTATTTTCCCCATTTTGTTGTTTTAGCTAGATTGACTTATACATTCACCTGGGTGTATGAGAATGTGCATTGTTGTCGGGGATTCTTTGAATTATTTTACAAATGTACTACATGTAGACCCTGGTAATACTTCTTACATTTGTTGTGTGCTAATACATTACTTAAACATCATTATCTATTCAGATCTGCAAAAATTGTTCAAAGTTGTAAGTTTTGAGTGCAATATTTCTAGCTTATACAATTATTGCGCTAAAGTTTGTATCATCATTGAAAAATTTGGGTAGAATAAGACCAAATCTTGTAATATTTTCTTGAATTTGGTATTGATAGACATTTGATAGGTATTTCATAGAGCATTTGCACAAACTAATGTGAAAATACTTAGTGGAGACTCTCTACTTTTTAAATTCTTAATAAATACCATTGTCTTAATATATATCAAGTTATATTTTTCATTAATCTCTACAAAGCTGGAAGGAAGAAGATATTTCTTTACCAAGGACCCTAGTAGAATGTTTTTTCCAGAGTTAGGAAAGTCTAATTCAGAAAGAAAAATAATTTGGAAGGTTTTTGGAGATCAAGCATCAAGAAAAGAGATCTCCATTGGTGAAACTGATCAGCCTGTGATTGAGGATTTCAATACTTCCTCAAGTGCTTCTGAATCAGGTAGTAATTTTGTAAATCTAAATTCTCCAACTGGATAGGGTCCTTCTTTTGTATTTGAAATATTTACATCTCATTATATCCTTGCAATTTCCAAATCTGATAGAGTTTTCCAAGAAATGGAGTCTTTAGAGGGCATTCATTTTGAGAATTACATCCCTGTACCACAAAGACTTCTCACTCCTCATCATTTTGCGTCTCCTCTAAGGTCACCTCCTTAAAACAATATGACTCAGCCTACACCTAGACCTCCATTTGTTGTTAATACTTTTTGTTCCATCAATTTTAGAGGTATGGCTGGCTATCCAAATGTTGTGCCAAAAGATGTAAGAAATAGATTGCCTCAGTTTCAAAGAAATAATCCAATCACTAGTGATTAGTAGTTGAAGCTCTTTGTCAATATGATGGAGGACTTTGAAATAGAATTTGAGGATTTGTACATTAAATTATTTATCCATACTCTAGAAGAAGATGCAAGGGACTAGTATAAATCTTTGCCAGATAATTTCATTGATTCTTGGATAGAAATTAATATTGCTTTTAGACTACAGTATGGTGATAAAACACACCCTAGATTTCTTTTATCATAGTTTGAAAATATTAAGAAGAATCCTAATGAATCAGTGCATGATTTAAATACAATATTTAACAAAACATTGAGAAGATTTCCTGTTAATTTGAGGCCATGTGATGAATCATGTCTGATAAAGTATTTAGATGCATTTGATAAGAAAGTTGCTTACTATTGGAGGGATAAGAATCCTAGAACTTCAAGGCAGGCCTTTACCATGGCTCTGTAAATTTAGAACAAAATTAAAGCAGTTGGAAAACCTCCTAAGAGGAAGGGTGTTAAAATAATCAATCTAGAGAAGCCTCATTAAAGTAAAGTTTTGGATCTAGAGGAAGTTGTGAAAAATTTGGCCAGACCTATTACAGAAATATCCTATAAACTAGCTAGAGAAGAGAAGGGGATTGGACAAGGTTCCCAAGGTCATCATAGGCCACAAGGTTAAGTAATATTTTCCAATCATCCTAGGGGTGATCAAATATTTGATGATTGAGGCAAGGGACTCGTGTGATTGGGGAATAGATATCCCTAACCCTGGGAAAACAAATTGGTGTCTGATCCTTTAGCTGCCGGAGTTGTTGTTGTTGATGAATCTCATGAAATTGAGTGGTGTGATAACTGTTTCTTGCCACATTATCCATGTGTTGTTGAAAGTGGAGTTGACAAAGAAACTAATGATGATAACATTGATGATGATGCATTCATGGTGGATGGCTCTACAAGCTCACAACAAGTAGCAACTTCAACTGAAGTAATAAGTGCAAGAACTACTGCAAGGTTTTGGGATTGCATTCACAAGGTACCTCTTCTTCCTCCCTCCCATTCTTAAGAAATAGATATGGTACAAGATTTTGAACTTCCTAATAATGATTTTGAGTACCTAAGAGCTCTAATGATTAATAAGTATGATGGAAATCCCATCAGAAGAGGATAGATAGTTGTTAATGAATGTTTTTGTTGCCTAAGATAAAAAGTATAACATAAGAAATAAATCTGTCAAAGGTGTAGGGCGTCAAGCCAAACCAAAAATGATCATCTGGAAAAGGATTGGTCACACCAAATAAAATTTGTGTCCCTCCCCATGCTAATACTGTAAAAAATCATGTGCCATCAGATGAATTCGTAAACACTGCATTGCCCATATATGTTCCTTATAACATAGCCCAAATCTTGATTCAGATCAAGATTTCTGTTCCATTTGTTGATCTTCTTAGAATCCCTTAGCATAGGAATGGAGCATTCCAATATTTGTGGTTTAGAGAAGAAAAGGTCACCCAAGGCAAAAATGTTGAGATTCCTCCTATAATTACAGAGTTGGAAAAACCCTGAGTGCTGGAAGAACTAGGCGAGCCACCTAAATTATATATGGGAACATCCTTGGTTGAGTCTCAGCTGAAGGTGGATCCAATTTTCACTGCTTTGATTATTAAAGATAAGTTGTTACACAACTGTATGTTTGATTCTGGAGCATCATACAATGTTATGCCTCTTGAGGTCTAGAATGAGTTGGATCTCAAAGTGACAGGAGCTTATTGGAAGTGCACTACCATATATTCCAGGGAGGTTCCAGTGGTTGGATGTGTCAAGGGTCTAATAGTACAACTTGCAGCCTACCCATGCAATAAATTAAAGCTAGATGTTGTTATTGTTGATTGCCTGGCAAATGGGGAATGCTGTTATCAATATAATACATTGCTAGTGTGGGTGGAAGTGTGCAAATGGACATATATTATGCCACCATACCAATTAAGGGCAGCCTTGTGAAGTTACCTGGTGAAAAGAAAATTTTATATCTTATTGAGGACCCCAACAATGCTTCTTATGAAGTATTGCATGTTGATATTGATATTGATAAATCTGTGAGCTATGTTGCTTTCAAGGAATATGAAATTGATCAATGCAAGTAACATGAGAAGGATTATTTTCTTGAGACTTTGATGTTTTATGCAGTTTAAAAGATGTTAAAAAACTTAACCCAAGCACGAATGATAAGCCTAAAAAAATGTGGTCAGATAGCGACTTGGATTGAAAAGAGAGACAATCATATGACCATCTATTAAAGACATATCATAACTGTTTAGCATGGCCATATACAGAATGGTAGACACTTGAATATTTTCCTTGATTGTTTTGTTTGAATCAAGATGCTCGCCATTATACAATGTATAGTCTTTTGGTTTCATTTTTCTTTCATGTTTTCCTATTTTGGTTCGTCCTGGTCCTTGGTGGCTATTTTTGTTGGTTTCTCAGTTCATCCTTGGGGGAGTTGGTTATTGTTGTTCTTCTCTGCAAACTTGTTCTTTGACTCCATTTCCTAATGGTTTATTTTTGGCTCTTGGTTTGTTATTTATTCTTGCCCAAACTTAGAAAAAAATTTCATGTTGTCAGTGTAGGATTGGCAGACCATGGACATGTGGGTACTCACTGGGGAGACAGGGAGTGCCCATCTCCGATTCAGAGCCGATGTTGGTGCTCAATTTGATCTCGCCTCATTTTTCCTTGAAATTATTCAATTTGCGGGCTATATTTTCTTTTAAATCTTCCTGTATTGACGCGTGAAAAATCTATCCTCCATTTGGTTTCCATGATCAGTCCCTTCCTTTGGTCGAGGATCACTTTAAGTCTAGAATTTTTTTTTTGATTCCTCTGTCCATGTGACAAGATTTGTAACTTTGGCATAAAATCGAGTTTTTTTTCACTTTCTTCTATTTTTCCACAGTCACGTTTTGTTTTCCCTGTCAAATTTTGTCCCAATATCTATGGAAATCCTTGTGATGGTTTAGTGGCATTTGCAATTTCATTTATCATAAGAGCTTTCACCTGGTAATAAAATAAACAATTTCAAATCACTTTAAATTCATTTTTTGATAGAGATTGTTAGGAAGTCTTTGGGTGTACCTTAGGCGTGATTGATCAAAGATTTTTTTGTTTAATTGAGTGTTTTAACTCAAGCCTTTGTGCTAGATTCTCAAATATTGTTTGAAAACGTGTAAATCTGGGCCTCCATTGATGCACACCTTCTGGTTGAAGGAATTTATTAACTATTCAAAAGCTTTATGTTGTTGAGTTTTCCATTTTTGTGAATTTTCTCAAAGATCTGGTAAACTCCAATTCATCTATCTTAATCTCCCACTAAAAAAGTATTCAAATGACTAATCCTAGTCTGTACTACCCCTGTTTTTCCCTGGATATCCACAAAGGAACAAAATCTATTTGCTAAAATATGCAGAACAATCAGGAATTCATAATGTCTTCAGTAACCTTAGCCTTGTTTTGAAAGTATTTCAATCTTTTAGAAGGGACAACTATTGAGAGTTAAATTATGGAGTATTGACCATACTTTCCCAAGGTTTTTTTCATAAAATTTGTGCAAAAGTTGCAGACATTCAAGGGTTCTATGATTATGCATCAACAAGTGTTGATTGTAGTTTAGTAGAGACTCTTTTCTGACACATAATTTTATGTTAAATCAACTACACTAACTGACACTTAATTTTATTTTTTTTAATATTTCATTCAACATATCAGAACTTTATAATAAAAAAATAAAATAAAATTATTACCATAACAATAAACTACCTCATAGATAATTAATACAAAAATATACTAATACCATATAAATTATTCTACTCTATTTTTCTTAATGGATAATAGTTGGAAAGGATCCAAGGACCATTGTAATAAACATATTACAATGAATCTCACAATGTTTATAAAAACAAACAACAAAACTTGACCTAAATAAAAAACATAAAGAGGATAACAACCCTCCAGACACAAACAAAACTTACCCAAAAGTAGAGGAATGAGATCTTAATATCATATGTGTTGGATGTAAGCTCTACTTCAAAGAAATTATTTTCTTATTCTAGACCGATGTACATTCTCCCTTTTTGGATTCATCATCATCTGGCCCACATGTGAGGACAACGTCGAGTGAAGAAATAGGATGATACAAAAATTTGTGAGAGAAGAACGAACCCTCTCCTTAACCAACCCTTCCGAAACCAACAAAATTTCGTTCAAAGAACCATGTTGAGGTTCCTAATAAGATTTCTCAACTACAGGAGTAGATTCGACCCTTGAGATGCTCTTTTTAGAAGAAAAATCTTCCTCACAATCTTAAGGGGCTTCGATGATACGGTGAGAAGAAAGAGAATCCTTCCACCAAGATGATTTTTCTCTTTTTTTATGTTTGGGTTACCCACACTCATCTATCAAATGTCCTGCTTGGAAACATCTATGGCAACGAAAGGACAATATTTCATAATCCAACCTTTGAGTGCAAACCCTTTCTTCTATTTGTAGCTCAATCATATGAGGGAGATTAAGGGGAACATCCATATCTACTAAAATATGGGCATAATAAGTTTGCACCAATTGAGTGGATGCCTCGTTCATAGCTACATGACTTCCCAAGGCATTACCAATAGCATCAAGACATGATTCAGAAAATTTTTATAAGGGTAAACCCGGAAGCCTTACCCAAAAAAGCATCCAATCAAATAAATCTCTCATTGGATAAAAATCTAGGTACGAGGGTTTTGTCATAAGATCATAATCACCCCATACCCACTAAGTTTTATTGATAGCATCCCTATCTTGACAAGATTCAAAAATAGCAATAAAAATTTCTTTTGAACAAGGATAAAGTTCAACTTTACCCTTAATTTTGGGACTCTAATTTTCTAAAATCCATTCATATAGCTGAGAAAGCTTCAGCCATAGATGGTTGAATAAAAAAATGAGGTTGTGTTTGCAATATTCCTCCTCCCATCCCAGAACACAAAGAAGAAATTCCTCTTAAATCTTAAGAACAGGGGTTTTGGTAGAGGATTTGAGATATTTCCTCTCTCCTATATCTCCTTTAACATGCCCTGTAACAACATCCACAAAGGATTTTCTTGTCCTAGCATCATTGCCTTCCCCCATAGGTCCTCTTCCATTCACCTTACCGTCCACAACATGGGCAGAACCATTGCTATTTAGAATTGAAGGAAAGGACCCTATCTTGTCGATCTACTGACCACCACTGCCATGTAGACCTTTCAATGCATTGCGTCATCCATTTGCATAGGAAACCATACCTCCATCACCATGGCTAGGGATCATTTAAGGTCTTGAGATGGGGATCATTTCAGGTCATGCGTTGGGTTGTTCCACTATGTTGGGTCGTTAGCATTCTATACTATTTTTATAGCTAATTTTTTATTATAATAAAACCTATAAATAGGAAAAGAAAGTATAATACGGCCATAAGGGATAGCTGAAAACAATAAATCATAAATATTTATTACTACTCAAATATTATATAATAAACAAAACATTAAGGTGAACTCCAAATAAAAACACCTTGGCAAAAGATCTTCAATTCTTCTAAATCTTTTTCTCAGGCACTTCTGTGGTATGAATTTCTTAGATGTGATATAATATAAGCACAAGACTAATTTTACCAATGTGGGAATATAAAAAAATACATAAATTGTGTTGAATGGCATGTCACATAATGATAGATGTATAAACAATAAATACCTAATGGTGGTATGCTTCAAGTGGGTTATTATAATTGGTATGAATAAAAGAACTAAATAGGAGTTACTACGTATGAATTGGTTCATTATATTAGGGTGGGGCCTCTTTTAAAACCCTACTTATTGAATTACTTTCTTATTTTAGGCGAGGACCTAAAAAAGGATATCTCAGTAAGAAATAAAATTAATGTTTATTTTATACACATATGCATTAGTCCCTTTCAAGGAAATATGTAAGCAATGTAGGTATATGAATATGTTGTCAGTGGTATGAAAAAGAAATAATCAATTTAATCACATGATTAGCATACACCAATACGGGAATACTAAAATCCATATGGCATGTGATGTATTATGCCTCTAAATGGGAAAAGTACATAATTTGTATATTTCTTGAAATACATGCATAAAGGATTATATCAAGCATGAATAAGTATATAACAATACATCAAGTAAAATAGGAGAATAAAAATGATACATATAAAAAAAGTAGTAGAATACATCAAGCACGAAGAAGTATTATTTCATACATGACTAAGAGCTATAACAATGAAATAATACCTACAAATATGGAGTTAATAATGTAAACACATATTGACATATGAACACGTGTGCACGCACTCACATACACAAACACACTCTCGTGCACATATATATAGATAAACTCACTCATGTACATATTTTTCATCTTATTATATAGTTAAATAAATGTTAAAAAATGTATAAAATATAATTCACAAGTTTTAAGTTTTTTTTTGGAAAATAAATAGATCAATCAACAAAAACACGCAATTAATGAGAATACAAAGAAAATAAATTAGTGCAGCGATTAGTTTCCTATTACTTCAATTAAAAGTCTACATTATTTGATTAAAAAATGATTATATAATTGTTGTCTTTCTATGAAAAATAATATAGAATTTAAAAAAAAGACAAAATATTAAATCAAAGACGTCATTGAAATGGAATTGAGGAGATGAAGTAAAACAATGGGGCCTCTTTTAAAACCCCACTTCTTATTGAATTAATTTTTTTATTTTAGGCGTGGACCTAAAAAGAGATATCCATGTAAGAAATATAATTAATGTTTATTAAATACACATATGTATTAGTCCCTTTCAGGGAAATATGTAAGCAATGTAGGTATACGAATATGTTGTCAGTGATATGAAAAATAATTAGCCAATTTAACCACATGATTAACATACACGAATATGGGAATATTAAAATCCATATGGCATGTGATGTACTATGCCTCTAAATGGGAAAAATACATAAATTTTAAGGTGTAGTTCCCGACAAAAGAATAAAAAATAAATTAAAAAAAAAAGAATTGACATTTATTCCACTAACCTCTCATTCCTTATGGAAATTTATTTTTTCTTGGAATGGGATATTGGATTCTTTTTTTTCCTTGTTTTGTGGAAAGTGCATATGTGGGGGTGTTTTGGGAAATGGGACGCATACCCTCCTTTTTGGTTTCTATCTAGCCATTAGTCAACATACTGGCATGGATTGTGGGATCCATTATTGTTTTCAGTTGGAGCCTCTTGTAAAAGCTGAAGAACATTAATTATGCCATACTTTGGCTCATGAGTGGTGGGTAGGAAGCACCCAAAAAAAGAAGTTTGACCACATGAATAATTTGGTGGAGAAAAATGTAGACTAGAGGATTGGGAAACAATGCGTTGAAACTTCAAGAAACTACATTCCTTTAGCTAGAGATCTCTCCTACGATTTACTCCTTTCCTATACAAAAACGTTGAGCTCTATTTACCTTACTACTTCTGTTATTTGCATTATCTATTTTTCTTTCTTTTCCAAATGGCATTTATAGGTTGAGAGTTGTGATTTTCAACTTCTTTTTTCTTTCGAATTTCGGAGAGTACATTTTATGTAGAGGTTTGCAAACCCGACATTGGTCTGGATCTGTATTTGCACTGAAGTGGGTTCAATATTTTTGTGAGGAAATGAAACTCATGTTTGTAAAATAATGTTGAAGATCTAGGTATGAAAGTGTTGTTCTTTCTTTTCCACTAGTGGGTGTGCAAGATTTATCTCTTTTACCATTTCTCCACATGGAGCAGCATACATGTCCTTTGCCAACATCCTTCAAGCTTGTGTCAAAAGCTAAGAACTGAAATAAAGTGTAGATGTCCAGCAAGAATATGTTAGGGGAAATTCCTTAGATGTTGTGGCTGAAAGGGCTCTGGCAGATAGTCATGAAAAATGTGGAATATGCACAAAATGATGGCGTAATATGGACAAAATGAGTTTTTTTAAAAGGCTTATAAACTTCAAATAAAATGCAATTTTAGGTGTAAAGCCAAAAATCGTAACCATAGCCAACGTCCTCCTTTTGTATTAAAATGAGGACTCTTCCAATCGATCTATTGCGGCTGTGTCTGCAGAACTATGCCCTATTGCACTAGTGTCATTGGTGGAAGATCTATGTGAATGCCAAAAACATTATGTGGTGTAGTTGGTTTTCAGCCTAATTATGGACATATACCCCAGTTAGGAATGCTTCCTTTAAATTAGGCAGCTGGAATGATTTGTGTGCTAGTCAGAAAAGTGGAATATGCACTCTTTACTTATGCAAAAATCCTTAGAAATCTTCAAACTAATTGGTTGGTTTCATTACCAATTATGGATGAATCTCTTTCAGGAAAAGATAAGCTTGATGATGTGTTGGATTCTTATTATGAGATAAAATAACTGAGTTAATATTATTTGTAGTGGTCAACACCCTGATAAAAATGGTTGTCAATGGGATAAAACTAAATGGGAGGATTTTTTGATTTGCACGTAAACCATTTGATAGAATTCTTGATACAAAGATGAATCTTATTGGAGTTCAAGTGAAACTTCTTAGACTATCTCACATACTGCGGACACAAATATCTCCCATGCATGGTTCATCTCCCCTCATCTTTCATAGTTTATATTATCTCATTTTTTCTTTCGCAACGGGTTAAAATTTTAAACCAATTTCTTTGTACATTTGATTGTATTAAATGAACTAATTTTAAAACAATAAAACGTTATAACGTAACTTATATGACATATTATTCCTTAAGAAACAACAAACTTAAACCCTCACTTCGAGATGATCTAGCAATGTCCCAACCAAACTAGATAGTTACAATACCTCTTTTTTGACGAGTTGAAGTTGAATTCCCAATAAATATGTTGGCCATCTCCTTGTTTAAATAGATAAATTTGCAATTTATGGAGACTCTCAAAGTAACCTTCATAACTTCGGAAAGGGGATGTTAATTTTCTCATGTGTACCTTGTTATGTAAGGAGTCACCTCAATCTTTGGATCAACCCTGAATGAGCATTTGTGATCTTTTGGAACCCTTCAAGGAAAAAGGTTTTCACCATTTTGTAGTTGGAGGAAGCTACTAAAATTTAAAAGTTTGATTTGATTTTGAACCGTCATCTCAACCCTGAGCAATAAAATGTATATCCGCCTTTGTAAACCTCCAATGTTTTTACTAGACAATGCATGGAACATTCAGTTTAGGGAAAAACATTTTTCTGTATAGATTGGAAAATCCATTTTATAGGACTCTGGTCACAGTTTGACTAGGTCAAACTAGACCAATTAGGACCGGTGGCTTCAGAAAATGTATCGCCATTTGAAAATAGTTTTTTAGTTCTGAGTTTCGTCGTCGACTTTGATGAATTATCCATATATGGTGGAACATGTAGGAATTTTTCATGTCACTTACATACATCAAAATTTAGTTTTGGGTGTGGTTTACTGAGCCCTTGAGCTACCTTTGAATCATTGCAACTAGGCCAATTACGACGCATGACCCTAGAAAACTAGCCATCAATCGTAAACCGTTCACTAGTTCCGAAATCTATTAGTTCCTATTAACTCTTGGTATATAAGTGGACACATAAAAATTTAACCATGGTGTGTTTTCTCACCAAAATACAACGTTTGAAAGTGGTTTTTTAGCCACCGAGTCTAAATTGAGCATTTTTGCAACTAGGAGGAAAACGTAAAAAAAAAGTTATAGGACCCCTATCGGGTTACCAATCCACCATGGAATTTTTTTGACACATGTGAATAATTTTTTGAAACTCTATAGTGTGACTTGTTGTGTGAAATGGAACTTTTGAAAAAATGGTATTTCTCTCTATTTCCTTTCTCTTTCTCTCTCCATGGTTATGAAATGAAACAAAATGATATAAATACATATTGCTAAACCTTTTATTTTGAATGAAAATTATGATTATTATTACATGTAAATGGGAAACTAAAGACATTAATTATGTTAGATTAAGGTGGATTCCATAGCAGTGATTTATTGTTGATTTCATGCTCACATAGTTTGGCATGATGCAAGAATGATGGCGAAAAGGCGATGTGTAATTCATTATTTATTATTGTAATTCATATAGTTCAATGTAAAGTGAATATATGTATAATGTAGTCCCATGTTACAAAAAATTTATATTTGAAATTTGCTAATATGTATGAGATTATAGTTGTAGGGATATCTTAGGAAATGTGCATTTAATCATGTTCAATTTTAATCATAGTTACATATGGGAAAAAGGTTTGATGTATATATGGTAAACGAATTTGAAGTAAATATCTTGTAGTGCATTTTCAGTGTTTAATAAATGATTAATCAATTAGTGTGTTGTATTTTTACCTTGTAAATGTAATAAAGAGATTTAGTCAAAACATTGAACCCTAGTATAAGATTCGTGCATAACATGTCTTCATGTGTGATCCTTCTTACCATATAAGAGTTGAAACCATAGAATGAACTTAAACTTTTCTCTCAATGTAACCTCCTGGTTTAGATAAATAAAACCCCGGCTTGAGTTTACCATCATATTTGATGTGTTTAGTGCAAATTTCATAAACCCAATGGTTAGTAATGACTTGGTCAAACTATTTCTAGTGTAAGAAGCAATGATTATTTGGTGTAAACTTACCATTTATAGAGTAAGTAGAACTATTAATCCCTTAGTATCCTAGTGGAATAATAAGTCTTACAAAGTTATATCTAGAATTTTTTTGGTCATCGAATGAATTCCTTGTGGGACCCCCCCGGAGGACATAAATGGAGAGAGTGAAATAGTTGTTCTATGACTTATACTCTTGTTAAAAAAACTCTTTATTTCCTCTCATCTACATGTGTTACCTTGGTTTCTATCAACATAACAGATTGGTCTTCTCTTGAAGGTTGTTTAGCATAAATATGTCCTCTCGCCATTAAAAAAATCATATATAGTTAGGGTGTAGATCCTTATGTGAAGTTGGAGTCAAGCCAAACCTTGGCTAATTAAGGGGTTTACTCGTGGGTAGAAAATGGTAAGTAACTCCTTGCAAACAAAATTGATTTCAAATATGTTGATTTTTTTGAAATAAAGAACCGAAAAAAATGACTTGTAATCCCTTGTTATGCCTTTTATGACATTAAGCATAAAAGAAATTTCACATGCAGAATCGTGAAATGTAGAATATTGGGATATTACCTCGAACAAATATCACTTGTGGTTCATGTGTAGTTTATAATGCTTCCAATCATGTACTTCTTCAAGAAGTCACACAAGTACTTTCATGACTCAATTATTTTAAAACAATGCTAATAATGAGACCATAGTGTGATGTAAGAGGAAATCATATTAGAAAAAAATGATATTTGAGGTTAGGAATAATGTCACTTTTGGAATTCTTATAACTCAATTAAACATTTTCATGTCTTACAAAGAATATGAATTGTCTTGGTGAGACCAAACTTTGAGAAAACAAAAGATATATATAATGTAAACAAATTTTCTCGATGTGGAAATGTCGAATGGATTCAAAAATTTATCGAACTATTTTAACTATGGTAGGGAAATAAAGATAATGTGATCAAATAATATTTATGGGAGAAATGTATCTTGAATCTAAGTATCCCTTAGTTCCTAATTTTTCTTTCTAACATCACACCAAATTTCCTTGTGTAGCAAGGGTGAATTTTAAAATTTGAATAAACATTAGAGGAGCATATTCTTAACATAAGAACACGAGAATTAAGAAATTTGTATGCAATTTGAAATATGCAAAATTATTATGTAAGTTATGGAGATTGTCATAAGAGAAAAAGAGAAAACTTAAATGGTTGAACAATAAGTTGAACGTGAAACAAATTTAAGAACTTGTAGGTGGAAAAAGGACATAATTATCCTTGCATAATAATGTACAAGGAATGCTAATCGTAATTAAGATGTAATAATGGTAATGATGTATTTGGGCTTGCCAATCCTTGGGTCCCTTTTCTTGTTGTTGGGTCATTGCTAGCATTTTTTCATTGGGGAAAGTGTGGCATCAACATGTATATGGTGTAGTCATGTGTATATGTGAGTCGATGACTTATCTAAGTGTCATATGCATTGTGGAGTTTCTATATTTGGAGCCCTTGTGGTGTTGGGTAGTGAGCTATATAAGTCAAAAAAAAAATTATCCTAGTATTTTACTATTATTTTTTTGTGTGTAAAATGTGGACGTTACATAAGGAGGAAGAATAAAATATTTCTTGAAATACATGGATGAAGGATTACATCAAGCATGAAGAAGTATATAACAATACATCAAGTAAAATATGAGATTAAAAAATGATACATATAAGAAAGTTAGTAGAATACATCAAGCATGAAGAATTGTTATTGCTTACATGACTAAGAGCAATAATAATGAAATAATACCTACAAACATGGAGTTAAGAATGTAAACACATACTAACACATGAACACATCTACACACACTAACAAACACAAACACACTCTCATGCACAAATATATGGATAAACTCACTCATGTACATCTTATTTTATAGTTAATTAAATGCTAAAAAAATGTATGAAATATAATTCACAAGTTTTAAATTTTTTTGGAAAAGAAATAGATCAACCAATAAAAACACACAATGAATGAGAAGATAAAGAAAGACATTAGTGCAGTGATTAGTTTACTATTACTTCAATTAAAATTCTACATTATTTGATAAAAATTGATTATCTAATTGTGGTCTTTCTATGGAAAATAATATTGAATTTTAAAAAGAGACAAAATATTAAATCAAGGACAGTATTGAAAAGGAATTGAGGAGATGAAGTAAAACTATGGGGCCTCTTTTAAAACCCCACTTCTTATTGAATTAATTTTTTTTATTTTAGATGAAGACCTAAAAAGAGATATCCAAGTAAGAAATATAATTAATTAATTTTTTAATACACATATGTATTAGTCTCTTTCAGGGAAATATTTAAGCAATGTAGGTATATGAATATGTTGTCTATGATATGAAAAAGAAAAAATCAATTTAATCACATGAATAACATACACCAATATGGGAATATTAAAATCCATATGTTATGTGATGTATTATGCCTCTAAATGGGAAAAATACATAATTTGTAAGGTGTAGTTCCCGACAAAAGAATCAAAAATAAATTATAAAAAAAAACAAAGAATTGAAATTTATTCCACTAACCTGTCATTCCTTATGGAAATTTATTTTGGCTTGGCATGGGATATTGGATTCTTTTTTTTTATTTTCCTTGTTTAGTGGCAAGTGGAAACATGGGGGTGTTTTGGGAAATGGGACGCCTACCTTCTGTCTTGCCATTAGTCAACATACTACAATGGATTATGGGATCCATTATTGTTTTTAGTTGGAGCCTCTTGTAAAAGTTGAAGAACATTAATTATGCCATACTTTGGCTCATGAGTGGTGGGTAGGAAGCACCAAAAACAAGAATTTTGACCACGTGGATAATTTGGTTGAGATAAATGCAGACTGGAGGATTGGGAAGCAATAAGTTGAAACTTCAAGAAACTGCATTCCTATGGCTACAGATCTCTCCTGTGATTTACTCCTTTCCTGTATAAAAAACATGAGCTCTATTTACCTTAGTGCTTTTGGTATTTGCATTATCTAGTTTTCTTTCTGTTTGAAATGGTATTTTTAGGTTAAGAGATGTACTTTTCCACTTCGTTTTTCTTTGGACTTCCAGTGAATATATTTTATGTAGTGGTTTGCAAACCTGACATTGGTTTGAATCTATATTTGCATTGAAGTGGTTTCAATATTTTCGTGAGGAAATGAAACTCCTACTTGAAAAATAATGTTGAAGATCGAGGTGTGAAAGTTCTATTCTTTCTTTTCCACTGGTGGGTGTGCACAATTTGTCTCTTTCACCATTTCTCCACATGGAGCAGCATACGTGTCCTTTTCCAACATCCTTCCCACCTGTGTCAAAAGCTCAGAGTTGGAACAAAGTGTAGATGTCTAGCGAGAATATGTTAGGGGAGATTCCTCAGATTTTATGGCTAGAAGCACTCTGGAAGATAGTCATGAAAAATGTGGAAGCATCCACTTGACATGTGGACTGTTCGACTAAATGCCTAAAAATGCGGTCTCAGGGACTGTAATGATTTCATATTATGCACAAAATGGGTCTTTTTGAAAGGCTTAGAAACTTCAAAGAAAATGCAATTTCAGGTTTGAATACAAAACTCATGACCGTAGCCAATGTCCTCCTTCTGTATTAAAATGGGGGCTCTTCAAATGGATATGTTGCGGCTGTATCTTGAGGACTATGCCCTATTGCACTGGTGTCGTTGGTGGAATATTTGTGTGAATGCCAAAACATTATGTGGTGTAGTTAGTTTTAAGCCCACTTATGGATGCATACCCCAGTGAGGAGTGCTTCCGTTAAATTGGGCAGTTGGAATGTTTTGTGTGCTAGTCAGAACAGTGGAATATGCACTCTTTACTTATGCAACAATCCTTAGAAATATTCCAAATAATTGGTGGTTTTATTAGCAGTTATGGATGAATCTCTTTCAGGAAAAGAAAAAGTTGATGACATGTTGGATTCTTTTTATGAGATTAAAAAAATTATTCTTTGTAGTGGTCAACACCTTGATAAAAATGGTTGTAAATGGGATAAAAGTAAATGGAAGGAGTTTTTGATTTGCATGCAAACCATTTGATAGAATTCCTGATAGATGGATGAATCTTATTGGAGTGCGAGTGAAACTAATTCGACTATCTCACATACTGCGGAAAAAAACATCTCCCAGGGATGGTTCATTTCCCCTCATCTCTCATAATTTCTATTATTTATTTTTTTCTTTTGCAACGAATGAAAATTTTAAACCAAAGTTTTTTTTTGTATATTTGATTGTATTAAATAAACTGGTTTGAAAACAATAAGATGTTATAACGTAACTTACATGACATATTATTCCATGGTAAACAACGAACTTCAACCCTCACTTCGAGATGATCTAGCAATGTCCCAACCAAACTAGATAGCTAAAGTACCTATTTTATTGACAAGTTGAAGTTGACTTCCCAGTAAATATGTTGGCCATCTCCTTGTTTAAATAGATAAATTTTTGATTTCTGGACACTCTCAAAGTATCCTTTGTAACTTTGGAAAGGGGATGTTAATATTCTCTTGTTTACCTTGTTATATGAGGAGTCACCTCAATCTTTGGATTGACCCCGAATGATCATTTGTGATGTTTTGACACCCTTCTAGGAACAAGGTTCTCATTGTTTTGAAGTTGTAGGAAGCTACTAAAACTGAAAATTTGGATTTCATTTTGAACCACCATTTGAACCTTGAGCAATAAAATGCTTATCCACCTTCACAAACCTCTAATGTTTTTACTAGAAAATTGCATGGAACATTCAGTTTAGGGAAAAAAACTTTTCTATATAGTTTGGCTAAGCCATTTTATAGGACTCTGGTCATATTTTGACTAGAGCAAACTAGACCAATTACAATCAACGGCTTCAGAAAACATGCCATCGTTTGAAAATAATTTTCTAGTTCTGAGTTCCATTGACTTTGATGAACTATCCATATATGGGGGAACTTGTAGGAATTTTATCATGGTGCGTACATCCATCAAACGTTATTTTTGAGTGAGGATTACTGAGCCCTTGAGCTACCTATTAATCACTGCAACTAGGCCAATTATGACAGATGACCCCAGAAAACTAGTCGTCAACCGTAAATCATTTGCTAGTTCCGAAATCTGTTAGTTCCTATGAACTTTTGGTATGTAAGTGGAAACGTATAAGTTTAACCATGGTGTGTTTGCTCACTGAAAGACAACATTTGAAATTGGTTTCTTAGCCTCCAAGTCTAAATTGAGCATTTTTTCAAGTAGGAGGAAAACATAAATAGAAATTTCTAGGACCCCTGTTAGGTTACCAAACCACTGTGGAAACTTTTTGACACATGTAAATAACTGTTTGAAACTATATAGTGTGACTTGTTGTGTGAAATGGAACATTTGAAAAAATGGTGTTTCTCTCTCTTTCCTTTCTCTTTCTCTCTTGGTTATGAAATGAAATGAATACATGTTTCTAAACCTTTTGTTTTGAATGCAAATTATTATTATTATTACATGTAAATTGGAAACTAAAGACATTAATTATGTTATATTAGGTTGGATTCCATGCTATTGATTTCTTGTTGATTTCATGCTCACATGGTATTGCAGGATGTAAGAATGATGGTGAAAAGGTGTTGTCCACTCAAAATTCCCTGCTCTTAAGAAAGTGAATTTTCAAAATTTTGAGTTTAAGTGTCTTCTCTGTTACTGAAAATGTTAAAAGTCGTGAAATTGAGAAAATCTACATTTTTGGGTCATTTTGTGTGTTTTTTGGGCCTGTCGGACATTTTTGTCCCGCGTGTCTCAAGTTCAAAAGTGTGCTCTATTCCCCGATTAGCTGATTTCCCCGAAGTTTGTCTTTTTCGAGCCCATCGGAACTTTTTGTCCCAAATGTCCCAAGTCAAATTGTGCAAGTTGTTCCATTTTCGGCCGAAACAACTGAACCGCATACTTCGCACTTTCTTGTCCCAAGTGTCCCAGGTTCAATCAGGCAAGTTGTTCCATTTTCGGCCGATTCGCCCGAACCGCGTACTTCGCGCTTTCGCGTCCCAAATGTCCCAAACTCTTCCGGACCCATTGTCACCTTTTCATCCGATCCGGTCGAGTCGCGTGTTTCGTGTCCTTTCATCCCGCATGTCCCAAAAGGCATTTGTGCGTCTTTTCCACGCTTCGCCCGAATCGGCCGAGCCGCGTGTTTCGCGCATTCACGTCTCACATGTCCCAAATGAACCAAGTGCCATTCGTGCTTATTTTTCCCGCTCTACCCGAATATCATGCTTATTCAAATTGGTAGGTATGTATTAAATGCGCATTCATTGTCTTTCTCTCTCCTAATCGGCTATATAATGAGCGAACCCCCTATGCATTTTTCACACTGCTTCCATGCTATCCTTTGCTCGAACCCTTGCAATATAATTTCCTGTGCGTGTATCCCTTCCCTCTGTAATTCTTTCCCGAAGTCTAGCTCGCGTCTCTGTCCTCCGAATTACTATCAATATGAAGATCAAATTTCAGGGACAGGAGCAAATCTCGCCACTAGAATCTGCCGTTTCCAATGTTGGGGACAGTGAAGCTCGTCATCTTGATTTCAGTGATTTTTGGGCAAGGATGGCAGATGCAAGCCCTACACCAATGGCGCAGATGATTCACGATAGCGGTTTGGCTTTCGCTGGAGGTTTCCTGATCTCGGTACAGTGTGCTGATATAGTGCTTTCATGCGGAGCTCACTTCGACCCTGATTCAAGCGAATTAACCAATGTACACGGGGAACTCATCGCCAAGCTGGATGCTGCCACCATTAGCACTGCTCTGAGGATCCCAGAGATGGATAATGCCATAGTTGTTTCCCGGGATCAAGCACAGGCCCTGTTTAATCAAGACAGCGACAAATACAAGGCGCAGGTGGCAAAGTCATGGCTTAAAAACCCTAAGAAGGGAGCATCTCGTCTATCCAAGACTCTCTTCCGAGCAGATTTCAATGAAGAGTTGTCAGATTTCATAATCCTACTGGCTCAGGTGATGGGCTTACCTTCTACTAACGAGTTCCATTTCTGGATGTGCCCACTCATCTCCATGGTGTGCAAGGGAACTCAAAATATCAACTGGGCGGAGATCATCAGCATGAATTTGGCGGAGCAGCTGTCCAATGTACAGCAAACGAAGAAGTTCTACATGACTTCGTACCTGATGTATACTCTGGTGGCATCAAGACAATGGTTTGGTTTTTCTTACATTGATGCCCACAAGGATGATCCTATATATGCCTACTGCCCGCAGTTCACCCTAGAGACCAGCAATCACAATTTCAGAAGAGTAAATGATGCTTTCAGCATGTACATGGTTAAGATGCTCGAGGGTGACACTGCTAGAAGGTTTTCAGATGAAGCCATGAACCTGATATCGCACTACGGTGCCTATTTTATTCAATTCAGAAAATTCTCCTATATCAGGCTTGCTGGCTATGAGAGCACCCCTCTGAGGCTTCCCATGTTCTGCAGTGATAAGATGGCCTTGATAGAAGTATGCAGGCAGTTAGACAAATTGCACAGAACCTGCAGAGACAAGAAGATTTCTGGTTTGCACTTTCCCATCTCTTTGGGAAATTACACTTGTAAAACAGCCCTGGATGCACAGAACATAGAAAGAGCCCTGGTTCCTATCACTGTTCATTTCTTTAAACCAAGAACTTGCTTCGACTTGAAGAAGTTCATTGAGCAGAACATCAAGATAATCTATCATCATAGGGCAGATACAGAAGACTATTGGGCTGACTGTGCAGATGATTTTGAAGCTAGAAGGAGGCACTGTGGCAGGTTCTCTCTGCAATTGATCCAAGAACTCGGCTTGTACCAAGTTCCTGAAGGACTCCAGGATGACAATTCTGATCTATACTCATATGAGTATGACAATGTGATTAAGCACACTCCCTTGGAGGACTTGGATTGGAACAGGAAAGAAAAAGATGATCTGGCTGAGATCCTTGCTCCAGTCTTAGTCAGGACTAAGGTCTGGTTTGACAGGAAAGTTCGAGAGCTCAGAAGGCACTCAGGAGAATCCTCTTCCAAGGATGTTTCAACACCAAGGAGGGAAGCATCGACTCCCATATCAGACACACCTGTGCAAACCCCTCCTGCCTCATCAACGCAAGGACCTGCAGCTTCCACTCCTTCTTCATCCACTCAAGTGTACCAGAAGAAACTCAAAGAGGTTAAGAAGGAGCCTGTGGAAAAAGATCCTCAAAGTAAACAGGTAGAAGTGCCTTTGGGACCAGAGAACATCATTGTTCTCAGTGAAAGTGAAGAGAGTGAAATGCCAGCCCCTGCAAATGCTCCTGAAGATCCAACAGA
Source organism: Taxus chinensis (assembly GCA_019776745.2). Lineage (NCBI taxonomy): Eukaryota > Viridiplantae > Streptophyta > Pinopsida > Cupressales > Taxaceae > Taxus > Taxus chinensis. The sequence continues at coordinate 147,820,198 of CM034149.1, forward strand.
TAAAGATAAGGAAGTCCAGAGCACTGAACTTCCAAGTGCTATTGATTCTTCTGCCGCAATTGTCTCAAGCGCCCCACTCACATCTCAACTTGAGACCACAGCTGTGCAAACCTTGAGCGTCATGAGCTCTATGTCTCTTGGTCCTCTTGCCCCTCCTGCTGCTTCCTCTTCCTCTTTTGCGTGGGTTCAACCTTTTGTTGACAGTAGGAAGAGGAAATCTTCCTCTCGGAGCTCAGGGCCAAATTTTGATGCTGTGGCAGCCATGTTGGGCACTACTCCTTCTCGTGCCAAGAAAGCCAAAATCACCTCCAGAATAGTGTCTGATGCTCAAGGTCAGCAATTCCTGGAGATTGCTAAGCCTACAGTGGACAAATCAGAGCAGGACTTGCAGGCATCTGACTTAGAACTCTCAAGAATTCCAATGGGAGAGTCTACTCCTGAAGGTGAGATCCACAACCTCCAGGAAACAGTCACAAGAGTCATTGGGAGGGTAGAGAAAGGGCAGAAAACTATTGAACAGTTGGAGGAACAAGCCCAGATTCTCACAGGTTTCATCAAATCTCTTTTGTCTAAGGACAAAGTTTTGGACCCTACCCCATTGACTACTCTTCCACCACCTGTAATTTTGAGCCAAGATGAAGTACAGAGTATCAAAGACATGCACAAGTATTCTGTTTATGGCAGAGCTATGGAGGCCATGGTGGAAGATATGCTTGTTGCAGGATTGAACTTCATCGATGAAGCTTTCAAACTCCATGGAAAGGTGAACAATTTGCAACAGAAGCTCTCCTCCACTATCGGGGTCATAGATAAAGAGCTCAAACTCTGGAGCAGTTGCATAGTAGACCTCCGTCTCATGGGATAGACAGATGAGAACATTTTATTGGCAAATAAGGTTTTTGATGATGCAAAGGATAATCTGTCAAAGTCCTGGGTTTACAGCGTGGAGTGGAAGATCAAAGTCTTGGAGGAGGCTTTGGGAGAGCTGAAGAATAGCTGGCAGAAGGGTGAAGCTTTCAAGACACTGGTTGTATCAGCTTTCAAAGATATACATTGTCATCTTCAGGATGAAACTTCTGGTGTGCCCCTTTCCTTGCAAGAAATCAAAGCTCAATTCAGAGCTTTTGTCAAAGATAATCTATTCAAGGAAAGCTCCATCTCCAAAGAGAAAATGAAGGAGATCTGCTCTCTTCAATCTGCCATTGAAGAAGCAAATAAAGATTATCATACTCATGTCGAGTTTGATAAAGAAATGGAGAAGTGTCTCAGATTTTGGGGTCAGTCTACAGCCAACACGTCAGTCCCTCATGGCAGAGACATAGCCGAGGCATTGAAGAGATTCAGGCAGTGAATTTTGAAGTCAGTGGGTCCCTCCCAGTCTTAACCACCTGTCTTCTTCTCCGTTTTCTTCTCTTCTTTTCTAATTCTTTTTCTCGAATTCATTGTAATTAGTTGAGGTATTGCGATTGGCAATCCTTAACTAATCTTTAGTTAAAAGAAGTAGTTACAAAGAGTAACTGATTTGTAAGCTATATAATGGCCTCTCCACGCCATTTTGAAAGGAGGAAGAACTTGGTTTATTTTCTGAAAGTGTAAATAGATCATAAAGAAATCAATACAGAAGGGCTTTCCATTCTTTGTCTATCTGATCTCTGTTATCCCTAAGCTTTCATTTAATTTTTGTGAAGATCATTTGTCTCTAGTTTGTTAGTCTTGCCGATTGCATACTCTCCAACTTTGCAAGCATGGTGATCTTGTATAACCAAGAAGGAACTTTGTGTCCTTGATTAATGAATCTGTGTTATGTTAAGAAACTTTGTGTTCTGGCAGATGTTATTTACAGAACTTTGTGTCTTTAAATTCCATCTTATTTATACGATACAAATGATCTTGTTTCAATTCACTGTAACTTCGCATACATAAAGAATTACTCTGTTATCTATAATTCTGCATGTTGCCTTTCTGCTCATTCTCATATTCTCATTCCTCAGTCCTTTTGTAATTGATGATCTTTATAGAAAACACTTTCGTAATATCCAAGTTTAACCAGAAAATCATGTTTTGTATATTTGTAAATAGGTTCGTTTCTGAATAAGGGAACCTCTCCCATTAAAGAGGAGGGACTTCTTGTCCCCTGACTGTTGCTCTTCGTAAAGTCCTATTTGACGACCAACAGTTTTTGGCGACTCCGCTGGGGAAAATCATATTCCAGTTCTGTAATTTTTGATCATCCTTTGATCTGGCGACTCCGCGTTTTACTCGAGGGAGAAGGGCCCTTGGTATTGAAGATTCTCAGTTTCAGCTTTTGGAGCAGCAGGGTTTTCCTTTCCCTTCAACAAGAAATAGAAGGACTCGTTCGACAAGCACTCCACCTGTTCAAGATAGAATTCCTACGGGTGGTATTCCTTCAGAGCCAGCTAGTCCTAATCTTTGAGCTTTGATTCTTGCTGGTGTTGCAGTTCCTCTCCAAGCCGTTTTTCCAAGAATGGCGGTACCATTGCCCTGGGGTCATCGTGTCGGGCCCCTTGCTCTTCCTCAGCCTTTGCATGAGTTACCCAGAGGTAACCAGAAGAACTTCCCTAAATTCAAAGGCGATGGCAAAGTGCATCCTGATGAACACATCGCAGCCTTCATAGTTGCATGTGGAGTTCTGGGAGTTGAACACGAAGACGTCTCCGTGAGACTGTTCGTTGAGACTTTACAAGATAATGCTGCTGATTGGTTCTATCACCTTCCGGCTGGTACTATCACTAGCTGGGACACCATGAGAACTAGGTTTGAAAACCGTTTCAAACCAGCAGAAGATGTGCATGCCTTGCTAGCCCAAATCTCTCAGATAAAGAAAGATTCACCAGAGCCCATGAGAGAATTTGTGGCCCGATTCAACAGATTGATCAATAAAATTCCGGTAAATACTCGACCTGTTGATCAAATCCAAAAATGTTTCTTCCTAAATGCCCAATCGCCTGAAGTTAGTTATGCACTGAGAAGGGCTAATCTCGCAACATTGGTTGAGGATCAAACTCTTGCTGTTAGTGTCGAGGATGATTTGATCATGTCAGGGAAGTTGAGGAGAGACCCTTCCAAATCTAAGTCTGCTGCTTCCTCCTCTTCCACCCCTGGACCTAATACTGATCCATTAGTTCAAAAACTTGCGAATGATCTCATTGCTATAAAGAAACAATTGGCTCAGCATGCTCCTTATGCAGACGTTCCAAGGAGGAATTTTCAGCCCAGAAATCATTTGCCTGCTTCTCAAACAAGATTAGCACTTGAAGGACCTCCTGTTAAAGTTCCTGTCAATGCAACCTGTGAAGTTGAGGAACCAGAGGATGATGAGGATAATGAAGCTTGCGAGGAATTTGTGGAAGAAGTTGATGATGAAGCAGATGAACTTGAGGGATCTCGAGTTAATTTCTTCACCACTGAGGGCATTGATGATGGAGATGATTATGATGAAGTGGTAGCAGACATGAATAGCGAATCATTTGCTGTCATGACTCGAGAGCAGACAAATCAGAGGGAGAAAGTGACGCAGCCCCCCAAGAAATCTAAGGAGCAGCCGACAACTATCCCTGTAATTGCAAAAAGAGGATCTCCTATCCCCACTTCATCTACACCAAAGGTGAGTCCTGTCAATCCTGCTATTAAAGTTACTTCTTTTTCCCCTAAAGTTGATAAACCTAGGATCTCAAATGATGATGGCCCGTCCACTTCTGGGTCTTTTGATATTATTGATCATCTGAAAAAGACTAAGGTTCAAATCTCAGAGGCTGAGTATTATCAAACCCATCCCAAAGCTTTTGCCAAAATGATTCAATTTGTTAATTCCCATTCTAAAACCACCTCTAAAGGCCTTTTACCTACTCCTCCTTCTGCACCACAGCCTAGTCTGGTAGCTGCTGTCACCTCACCTAATGACAAAATTAAACCATTTTATGTAACACTTCTTATAGCTGGTCATAGGCTCAGTAATTGTGTCATTGACTCAGGAGCCTCAGATAATGTGATGCCTGCTAAAGTAGCTCATGCTTTAGGCTTGACCCTCACACGCACTTATGGATCTTGTTACTCCATGGAGAGTAAGGAAGTGCCCCTGGTCGGAAGAATTAAAGATGCACAAGTGGCTTTTGCTGCTTTGCCTGAAAAGAGAGTTTTGGCTACCATCTTAGTAGCAGATATTCCTCCTTCATACGGGATGTTGCTAAGTAGGAACTTCTGTAAGGATGTGGGTGGAGAAATTCAAATGGATTGGTCACATGCACTCGTACCTGTTAATGGACAAATGAAGAAGTTGATGCCTGAGAAGCAATCTGAGTATATTGTACAAAAAACGGATGATCCTAAAGCACAAATACTCTATGAGGATATGGGTCATGGTAACTATATGATTATGTCCCCTGATGAAATCCAACTTCCCAAAGTGTCACCTAAAGATCCTAATGGTGTTTGGATTTTAGAGTTTGATGGAAGTTGTTCCTCAGCTGGTTCTGGAGCTGGTGTCCTACTGGTGTCACCTGAAGGAAGCCTTCATCCTTTTTCATTTAAGTTGCAGTTCGAAAATACTAATAATACAGCAGAGTATGAGGCTCTCATTCTTGGACTGCAAGTGGCCAAAGAACAAGGTGTAAAGAATCTTCTGGCTCGTGGTGATGCAGAATTGATTGTAAAGCAAGTGAGAAGCCTTTTTCAGGTAAAAAATGGAAGGTTGAAACATTACCGGAATCAGGTTTGGGATTCCATTGAATTTCTTGATGCTTTCTCCATCGAAGCAATACCTAGGGAGAAGAACAGCAGGGCTGATTCGCTAGCAGTATCAGGGTCACTACTGATTCCTCATCCTGACTTCTCTCAGGATAAGTTCACCATTGAGATGGTCCATCGGCCTAGTGTACCTGATAATACCAATAACTGGCAAGTTTTCAATGATGATCAACACTTGCTTTCTTTCCTTGAACTCAAGGGTAATTTCGAACAGCTGTATTTTGAAGGAAGTGACAACCTACCTCGTGAAAGTGTGCCCTTTGACAAAGCAGTCACTCGAGGAGAAGAAACGGATCAGGATGGATGCATCAATCTCAAAGGAAACAAGATTCCTAAAGGATTGGTGAGTTTGGAGGAACTATTTGATAAACATGACAGGTATGTGAAGTCTAGAGCTTCCACTGGACCTCAACAATCAGCTGAGTATGACAAGATTGATATTGGGAGTTCTACTGATCCTAAGCTCGTGAACATTGGAAAATGTTGCACAGCAGATGAAAGGAAGAAAGCAATTGATCTTTTAAAGAGGTATAAGGATGTTCTTGCTTACTCTTATGAAGATTTGAAAGCTTTCAAACCAAAAGATATGCAGCATTTTATTCCACTCAAGCCTGGAATCAAGCCTTTTAAGCAGAAACAGAGGCAATACAACCCCAAAATAGCTGACACCATCTTTCAGGAAATTCAGAAGTTGTTGAAGGCCAAAATCATTTTTCCCATTCACCATTCAACATGGATTGCAAATATTGTGCCTGTTAGGAAGAAAAATGGTGAGATCCGCATCTGTGTTGATTTCAGGAACCTAAATCAGGCTTCCTTGAAAGATAATTATCCTTTGCCCATGATGGATCAGGTCTTGCAAGCAGTAACAGGATCTGAAATGTTATCTATGCTTGATGGATTCTCGGGATATAATCAGGTAGAGGTTGATACTGCAGATCAACACAAAACAGCTTTCACTACTCCTTGGGGTACCTTTGCTTACAAGAGAATGCCTTTTGGGCTCATTAATGCTGGTGCCACTTTTCAGAGAGCTATGGATCTGGCTTTTGGAAGTTTGAAAGGGAAGTGTATTGTCATATACCTTGACGACCTGACCGTGTTTTCTAAAACAAGGGCGGATCATTTTGACCACCTGGAAACAGTTCTGCTAAGATGCAGAGAGCATGGGATTTCTTTGAATCCTAAAAAATCTGTCTTTTGTGTCACCGAGGGAAAATTATTAGGGCACATCATTTCCAAAGATGGTATTAAGATTGATCCTGAACGAGTACAAGCTATCCAGCAAATTCCTCTCCCAACCAGCAAAAAGGGCGTGCACTCTTTCTTTGGTAAGATCAATTTTTTAAGAAGGTTCATCCCTGATTTTGCAGAGTTAACTTTGAATATTTCTCAGATGATGAAAGGGAAACAAACGTTTGGTTGGTCTTCTGAAGGAAAGGAATCCTTTGAAGGTATCAAGAGAGCTATCGCTAAAACTCCTGTTTTAGCCTGTCCTGATTTCAGCAAAGATTTTATTATCTATTGCTATGCCACAGATAATACCTTAGATGTTGTTTTGACTCAAGAAGAATCTAATGAGCATGAACTCCCAATTGCATTCATGAGCTATATTCTGAAAGATCATGAGTTAAAATACACCATGATGGAGAAACATGCTTTTGCAGTGGTCAAAGCTGTTAAGCAGTTTCACTTTTACATCCTCAACTCTCATTCCATGGTGTTGGTTCCAGATACAACTGTTAAGTCAATTCTCACACAACAAGAATTTGGATCCAAGAGAGGGAACTGGGTTGCTAAGGTCCAAGAATATGACATTGACATCAAACCGACCAAGCTGGTTCGTGGAAAAGGTCTTTGTGAGCTCATTGCTAAAGGAGCTAAGCATGAATTACTGGAGAACAAAGTTGGCCTTCCTACCGTTCTGTTCCTTAGCTCAGTTGATGAATGGTATGCTGACATCACCCATTTTCTCACCTATGGGGAATGCCCCTCTCATTTAACTACCAAAGAAAAGAGGACTGTTAAATTGAGGTCAGTGCAATATGTGTTGTGGGAAAACGCCTTGTTCAAACGTGGGTTAGATGGGAGATTTTTGAAATGTGTGGACAAGGAACAGTAGAGAAAGTTTCTCTCAGCTTTTCATGATCAGGCATGTGGAGGGCACTATTCATCAACGGTCACTGCTCACAAGATTCTTCGTGGAGGATATTACTGGCCTTCCTTGTTTAGAGATGCATCCAAGTGGGTTGATAAATGTGAGGCTTGTCAGACCTTCGTGGGAAGACCCAAATTGGCCTCTTTGCCTCTTAAGCTAGTTGTAATTGAAGAACCTTTTCAACAGTGGGGTTTGGACTTCATTGGAACACTTAATCCTGCTTCTAGTGCTGGTCATACTCATGTGTTAACTGCCATGGACTATTTCACCAAATGGGTGGAAGCTATTCCAGTTAAGAGTACTACTTCTGAAGTGGTGTGCAGCTTCATCAAAGAGAACATCTTGGTAAGGTATGGTGTACCTAACAAGATTGTAACAGATAATGCTTCAAATTTCTCTTCAACTGAGATAATGGATTTTTGCTATGGGTATGGCATTTCTTTGGCTCACTCCTTGGATTACTATCCTCAGGGAAATGGGCAAGCAGAATCCACTAATAAAAATTTGGTGACTATTATAAGGAAATTAGTCAATGAGTCTCAACGAAACTGGCACAAGAAGCTCTATGATGCTCTTTGGGCAGACAGGATTACACCAAAGAGAGCTATTGGAATGTTCCCTTTTCAAGTGGTATATGGAGTAGAAGCTCAACTGCCAGTAACAGTGGAACTGCCAGCCTTGCACCTAATGAAGGCCATTGAAGATACTAGTTTCAGTGATGCTTTGGATAAGAGAATTATGTACCTTCACAAACTAAATGAGGACAGATTGGAGGTTGCTGATAGGATATCTGTTCACCAGCAGAAGGTAAAGGTCCTGTTTGACAAGAAAGCCAGGTTCAGAGATTTCCAAGTTGGAGACACTGTGTTGTTATGGGATAAAAGGCATGAACCTCGTGGCAGCCATGGCAAGTTCGATTCCCTTTGGCTCGGACCTTTCAAGATCAGACACTTTGCTGGTAAGAATTCCTTTTATCTTGATTACATGGATGGTTCTCCTCTCCCACTTCCTTATAGTGGGCAGTACCTTAAGTTGTTCAAGTCTTAGGTGATTAGGGAGTCCTTTGTATATTCTGTACAGCGTTTTTGTTTTTCTTTCCTTTTTGTTTTGGTGTGTTGTCCTCTGTATTGGTTTACTTTTTGACTCCGTGGCCCAATGGATAAGGTACTGGTCTGCTTCCCCGATTTTGTCTAAGTTCTTACCTTGTCCCATTCCTTGAATTTATGCCAAGTCATCCCCAGAAGGAGCCAGCTGTTGTCCACTCAAAATTCCCTGCTCTTAAGAAAGTGAATTTTCAAAATTTTGAGTTTAAGTGTCTTCTCTGTTGTACTGAAAATGTTAAAAGTCGTGAAATTGAGAAAATCTACGTTTTTGGGTCATTTTGTGTGTTTTTCGGGCCTGTCGGACATTTTTGTCCCGCGTGTCCCAAGTTCAAAAGTGTGCTCTGTTCCCCGATCAGCTGATTTCCCCGAAGTTTGTCTTTTTCGGGCCCGTCGGAACTTTTTGTCCCAAATGTCCCAAGTCAAATTGTGCAAGTTGTTCCATTTTCGGCCGAAACACCCGAACCACGTACTTCACACTTTCTTGTCCCAAGTGTCCCAGTTCAATTGTGCAAGTTGTTCCATTTTCGGCCGATTCACCCGAACCGCGTACTTCGATGCTTTCACGTCCCAAATGTCCCAAACTCTTCCGGACCTATTGTGACCTTTTCGTCTGATCCGGCCGAGTCGCATGTTTCGTGTCCTTTCGTCCCGCATGTCCCAAAAGGAATTTGTGCATCTTTTCCCCGCTTCGCCCGAATCGGCCGAGCCGCGTGTTTCGCGCATTCACGTCTCACATGTCCCAAATGAACCAAGTGCCATTCGTGCTTATTTTTCCCACTCTACCCGAATATCATGCTTATTCAAATTGGTAGGTATGTATTAAATGCGCATTCATTGTATTTCTCTCTCCTAATCGGCTATATAATGAGCGAACCCCCTATGCATTTTTCACACTGCTTCCATGCTATCCTTTGCTCGAACCCTTACAATATAATTTCCTGCACGTGTATCCCTTCCCTCTGTAATTCTTTCCCGAAGTCTAGCTCGTGTCTCTGTCCTCCGAATTACTATCAATATGAAGATCAAATTTCAGGGACAGGAGCAAATCTCGCCACTAGAATCTGCCGTTTCCAATGTTGGGGACAGTGAAGCTCGTCATCTTGATTTCGGTGATTTTTGGGCAAGGATGGCAGATGCAAGCCCTACACCAATGGCGCAGATGATTCACGACAGCGGTTTGGCTTTCGCTGGAGGTTTCCCGATCTCGGTACAGTGTGCTGATACAGTGCTTTCATGCGGAGCTCACTTCGACCCTGATTCGAGTGAATTAACCAATGTACACGGGGAACTCATCGCCAAGCTGGATGCTACCGCCATTAGCACTGCTTTGAGGATCCCAGAGATGGATAATGCCATAGTTGTTTCCCGGGATCAAGCACAGGCCCTGTTTAATCAAGACAGCGACAAATACAAGGCGCGGGTGGTGAAGTCATGGCTTAAAAACCCTAAGAAGGGAGCGTCTCGCCTATCCAAGACTCTCTTCCGAGCAGATTTCAATGAAGAGTTGTCAGATTTCATAATCCTACTGGCTCGGGTGATGGGCTTACCTTCTACTAACGAGTTCCATTTCTGGATGTGCCCGCTCATCTCCATGGTGTGCGAGGGAACTCAAAATATCAACTGGGCGGAAATCATCAACATGAATTTGGCGGAGCAGCTGTCCAATGTACAACAAACGAAGAAGTTCTACATGACTTCGTACCTGATGTATACTCTGGCGGCATCAAGACAATGGTTTGGTTTTTCTTACATTGATGCCCACAAGGATGATCCTATATATGCCTACTGCCCGCAGTTCACCCTAGAGACCAGCAATCGCAATTTCAGAAGAGTAAATGATGCTTTCACCATGTACGTGGTCAGGCTGCTCGAGGGTGACACTGCTAGAAGGTTTTCAGATGAAGCCATGAACCTGATATCGCACTACGGTGCCTATTTTATTCAATTCAGAAAATTCTCCTATATCAGGCTTGCTGGCTATGAGAGCACCCCTCTGAGGCTTCCCATGTTCTGCAAGTGATAAGATGGCCTTGATAGAAGTATGCAGGCAGTTAGATAAATTGCACAGAACCTGCAGAGACAAGAAGATTTCTGGTTTGCACTTTCCCATCTCTTTGGGAAATTACACTTGTAAAACAGCCCTGGACGCACAGAACATAGAAAGAGCCCTGGTTCCTATCACCGTTCATTTCTTTAAACCAAGAACTTGCTTCGACTTGAAGAAGTTCATTGAGCAGTAACATCAAGATAATCTATCATCATAGGGTAGATACAGAAGACTATTGGGCTGACTGTGCAGATGATTTTGAAGCTAGAAGGAGGCACTATGGCAGGTTCTCTCTGCAATTGATCCAAGAACTCGGCTTGTACCAAGTTCCTGAAGGACTCCAGGATGACAATTCTGATCTATACTCATATGAGTATGACAATGTGATTAAGCACACTCCCTTGGAGGACTTGGATTGGAACAGGAAAGAAAAAGATGATCTGGCTGAGATCCTTGCTCCAGTCTTAGTCAGGACTAAGGTCTGGTTTGACAGGAAAGTTCGAGAGCTCAGAAGGCACTCAGGAGAATCCTCTTCCAAGGATGTTTCAACACCAAGGAGGGAAGCATCGACTCCCATATCAGACACACCTGTGCAAACCCCTCCTGCCTCATCAACGCAAGGACCTGCAGCTTCCACTCCTTCTTCATCCACTCAAGTGTACCAGAAGAAACTCAAAAAGGTTAAGAAGGAGCCTGTGGAAAAAGATCCTCAAAGAAATCAGGTAGAAGTGCCTTTGGGACCAGAGAACATCATTGTTCTCAGTGAAAGTGAAGAGAGTGAAATGCCAACCCCTGCAAATGCTCCTGAAGATCCAACAGATAAAGATAAGGAAGTCCAGAGCACTGAACTTCCAAGTGCTATTGATTCTTCTTGCAGCAATTGTCTCCAGCGCCCCACTCACATCTCAACTTGAGACCACAGCTGTGCAAACCTTGAGCGTCATGAGCTCTATGTCTCTTGGTCCTCTTGCCCCTCCTGTTGCTTCCTCTTCCTCTTTTGCATGGGTTCAACCTTTTGTTGACAGTAGAAAGAGGAAATCTTCCTCTCGGAGCTCAGGGCCAAATTTTGATGTTGTGGCAGCCATGTTGGGCACTACTCCTTCTCGCGCCAAGAAAGCCAGAACCACCTCCAGGATCAGTGTCTGATGCTCAAGGTCAGCAATTCCTGGAGATTGCTAAGCCTACAGTGGACAAATCAGAGCAAGACTTGCAGGCATCTGACTTAGAGCTCTCAAGAATTCCAATGGGAGAGTCTACTCCTGAAGGTGAGATCCACAACCTCCAGGAAACAGTCACAAGAGTCATTGGGAGGGTAGAGAAAGGGCAGCAAACTATTGAACAGTTGGAGGAACAAGCCCAGATTCTCACTAGGCTTTCATCAAATCTCTTTTGTCTAAGGACAAAGTTTTGGACCCTACCCCATTGACTACTCTTCCACCACCTGTAATTTTGAGCCAAGATGAAGTACAGAGTATCAAAGACATGCACAAGTATTCTGTCTATGGCAGAGCTATGGAGGCCATGGTGGAAGATATGCTTGTTGCAGGATTGAACTTCATCGATGAAGCTTTCAAACTCCACGGAAAGGTGAACAATTTGCAACAGAAGTTCTCCTCCACTATCGGGGTCATAGATAAAGAGCTCAAACTCTGGAGCAGTTGCATAGTAGACCTCCGTCTCATGGGACAGATAGATGAGAACATTTTATTGGCAAATAAGGTTTTTGATGATGCAAAGGATAATCTGTCAAAGTCCTGGGTTTACAGCGTGGAGTGGAAGATCAAAGTCTTGGAGGAGGCTTTGGGAGAGCTGAAGAATAGCTGGCAGAAGGGTGAAGCTTTCAAGACACTGGTTGTATCAGCTTTCAAAGATATACATTGTCATCTTCAGGATGAAACTTTTGGTGTGCCCCTTTCCTTGCAAGAAATCAAAGCTCAATTCAGAGCTTTTGTCAAAGATAATCTATTCAAGGAAAGCTCCATCTCCAAAGAGAAAATGAAGGAGATCTACTCTCTTCAATCTGCCATTGAAGAAGCAAATAAAGATTATCATACTCATGTCGAGTTTGATAAAGAAATGGAGAAGTGTCTCGGATTTTGGGGTCAGTCTACAGCCAACACGTCAGTCCCTCGTGGCAGAGACATAGCCGAGGCATTGAAGAGATTCAGGCAGCGAATTTTGAAGTCAGTGGGTCCCTCCCAGTCATAACCACCTGTCTTCTTCTCCGTTTTCTTCTCTTCTTTTCTAATTCTTTTTCTCGAATTCATTGTAATTAGTTGAGGTATTGCGATTGGCAATCCTTAACTAATCTTTAGTTAAAAGAAGTAGTTACAAAGAGTAACTGATTTGTAAGCTATATAATGGACTCTCCGCGCCATTTTGAAGGAGGAAGAACTTGGTTTATTTTCTGAAAGTGTAAATAGATCATAAAGAAATCAATACAGAAGGGCTTTCCATTCTTTGTCTATCTGATCTCTGTTATCCCTAAGCTTTCATTTTAATTTTTGTGAAGATCATTTGTCTCTAGTTTGTTAGTCTTGCCGATTGCATACTCTCCAACTTTGCAAGCATGGTGATCTTGTATAACCAAGAAGGAACTTTGTGTCCTTGATTAATGAATCTGTGTTATGTTAAGAAACTTTGTGTTCTGGCAGATGTTATTTACAGAACTTTGTGTCTTTAAATTCCATCTTATTTATACGATACAAGTGATCTTGTTTCAATTCACTGTAACTTCGCATACATAAAGAATTACTCTGTTATCTATAATTCTGCATGTTGCCTTTCTGCTCATTCTCATATTCTCATTCCTCAGTCCTTTTGTAATTGATGATCTTTATAGAAAACACTTTCATAATATCCAAGTTTAACCAGAAAATCATGTTTTGTATATTTGTAAATAGGTTCGTTTTTGAATAAGGGAACCTCTCCCATTAAAGAGGAGGGACTTCTTGTCCCCTGACTGTTGCTCTTCGTAAAGTCCTATTTGATGACCAACAAAAGGCAATGTGTAAATCATTATTTATTATTGTAATTTATATAGTTCAATGTAAATTGAATATATGTATAATGTAGTCTCATGTTACAAAAAGGTTATGTTTGAAATTTGCTAATATGTATGAGATGCTAGTTGTAGGGATATCTTAGGAAATGTGCATTTAATCATAGGTTCAATTTGACTCATATTTATGTATGGGAAAAAGGTTTGATATATATATATGGTAAGTGAATTTGAAGTAAATATCTTGTATTGCATTTTCAATGTTCAATAAATGATTAATCAATTAGTGTGTTGTATTCTTAACTTGTAAATGTAAGACAAAGATTTAATCATAACACTCAACACTAGTATAAGATTCATGCATAACATGTCTTCATGTGTGATCCTTCTTACCATAGAACAGATTGAAACCATAAAATGAACTTAAACTTTTCTCTCGATGTAACCTCCTGGTTTAGGTAAATAAAACCCCTAGCTTGAGTTTACCATCATATTTGGTGTGCTTAACACCAATTTCATAAACCCGATGGTTAGTAATGACTTGGTCAAACTATATCTAGTGTAAGAAGCAACGACTATTTGGTGTAAACTTACCGTTTATGGATTAAGTAGAACTATTAATCCCTTAATATCCTAGTGGACTAATAAGTCTTACAAATTTATATCTAGAATTGTTTTGGTCATCGAATGAATTCCTTGTGGGACCCCCCCAGACGACACAAATGGAGAGAGTGAAATAGTTGTTCTATGACTTATACTCTTGTTAAAAAAACTCTTTATTTCCTCTCATCTAGATGTGTTACCTTGGTTTCTATCAACATAACAGCTTAGTCTTCTCTTGAAGGTGGTTTAGCATAAATATGTCCTCTCACCACAAAAAAATCATGTATAGTTCCGGTGTATATCCTTATGTGAAGTTGGAGTCAAGCCAAACCTTGGCTAATTAAGGGGTTTACTCGTGGGTAGAAAATGGTAAGTAACTCCTTGCAAAAAAAAAATGATTTCAAATATGTTGATTTTTTTGAAATAAGGAACAGAAAAAAATGTCCCCTAATCCCTTGTTATGCCTTTTATGACATTAAGTATAAAAGAAATTTCACATGCAGAATCGTGAAATGTAAAATAATGGGATCTTACCTCGAACAAAAATCACTTGTGGTTCATGTGTAGTTTATTATGCTTCCAATCATGTACTTCTTCAAGAAGTCACACAAGTACTTTCATGACTCAATTATTTTGAAACAATGCTAATAATGAGACCATAGTGTGATGTAAGAGGAAATCATATTAGAAAAAAATGATATTTGAGGTTAGAAATAATGTCACTTTTGGAATCCTTATAACTCAATTAAACATTTTCATGTCTTACAAAGAATATGAATTGTCTTGGTGAGACCAAACTTCGAGAAAACAAAAGATATATATAATGTAAAAAAAAATTCTCGATGTGGAAATGTCGAATGGATTCAAAAATTTATCGAACTATTTTAACTATGGTAGGGAAATAAAGATACTGTGATAAAATAATATTTATGGGAGAAATGTATCTTGAATCTAAATATCCCTTAATTCCTAATTTTTCTTTCTAACATCACACCAAATTTCCTTGTGTAGAAAGGGTGAATTTTAAAATTTTAATAAACATTAGAGGAGCATATTCTTAACATAAGAACATGAGAATTAAGAAATTTGTATGCAATTTGAAATATGCCAAATAATTATGTAAGTTATGGAGATTGTCATAAGAGAAAAAGAGAAAACTTAAATGCTTGAACAATAAGTTGAATGTGAAACAAATTTAAGAACTTGTAGGTGGAAAAAGGACATAATTATCATTGCATAATAATGTACATGGAATGCTAATCATAATTAAGATGTAATAATGGTAATGATGTATTTGGGCTTGCCAATCCTTGGGTCCCTTTTCTTGTTGTTGGGTCATTGCTAGTATTTTTTCATTGGGGAAAGTGTGGCATCAACATGTATATGGTGTAGTCATGTGTCTATGTGAGTCGATGACTTATCTATGTGTCGTATGCATTGTCGAGTTTCTATATTTGGAGCCCTTGCGGTGTTGGATAGTGAGCTATATAAGTCAAAAAAAAAAATTATCCTGGTATTTTACTATTATTTTTCTGTGTGTAAAATGTGGACATTACATAAGGAAGAAGAATAAAATATTTCTTGAAATACATGGATGAACGATTACATCAAGCATGAAGAAGTATATAACAATACATCAAGTAAAATAGGAGATTAAAAAATTATACATATAAGAAAGTTAGTAGAATACATCAAGCATGAAGAATTGTTATTGCTTACATGACTAAGAGCAATAATAATGAAATAATACCTACAAACATGGAGTTAAGAATGTAAACACATACTGACACATCAACACGTCTACACACACTCACAAACACAAACACACTCTCATGCACAAATATATGGATAAACTCACTCATGTACATATTGTGCATCTTATTTTATAGTTAATTTAATGCTAAAAAAATGCATGAAATATAATTCACAAGTTTTAATTTTTTTTGGCAAAGAAATAGATCAACCAATAAAAACACACAATGAATGAGAAGATAAAGAAAAGACATTAGTGCAGTGATTAGTTTCCTGCTAATTCAATTAAAATTCTGCATTATTTGATAAAAAATGATTGTATAATTGTGGTCTTTCCATGGAAAATAATATTGAATTTTAAAAAGAGAAAATATTAAATCAAGGACAGTATTGAAAAGGAATTGAGGAGATGAAGTAAAACTATGGGGCCTCTTTTAAAACCCCACTTCTTATTGCACTAATTTTTTTATTTTAGATGAGGACCTAAGAAGAGATATCCAAGTAAGAAATATAATTAACGTTTATTTAATACAGATATGTATTAGTCCCTTTCAGGGAAATACGTAAGCAATGTAGGTATATGAATATGTGGTCTATGATATGAAAAAGAAAAAAATCAATTTAATCACATGAATAACATACACCAATATGGGAATATTAAAATCCATATGTTATGTGATGTATTATGCCTCTAAATGGGAAAAATACATAATTTGTAAGGTGTAGTACCTGACAAAAGAATCAAAAATAAATTTTTAAAAAAAACAAAGAATTGAAATTTATTCCACTAACCTGTCATTCCTTATGGAAATTTATTTTGGCTTGGCATGGGATATTGGATTCTTTTTTTTTGGTTTTCCTTTTTTAGTGGCATGTGGAGACATGGGGGTGTTTTGGGAAATGGGACGCCTACCTTCTGTCTGGCCATTAGTCAACATACTACAATGGATTATGGGATCCATTATTGTTTTTAGTTGGAGCCTCTTTTAAAAGCTGAAGAACACTAAATACTCCATACTTTGGCTCATGAGTGGTGGATAAGAAGCACCAAAAACAATAATTCTAACCATGTGAATAATTTGGTTGAGATAAATGCAGACTAGAGGATTAGGAAGCAATGCGTTGAAACTTCAAGAAACTACATTCTTATGGCTACAGATCTCTCCTGTGATTTATTTCCTTTCCTGTATAAAAAACATGAGCTCTATTTACCTTAGTGCTTTTGGTATTTGCATTATCTAGTTTTCTTTCTTTTCGAAATGGCATTTGTAGGTTAAGAGTTGTACTTTTCCACTTCGTTTTTCTTTGGACTTCCATAGAATACATTTTATGTAGAGGTTTTCAAACAAGACATTGGTCTGAATCTATATTTCTACTGAAGTGGTTTCAATATTTTCGTGAGGAAATGAAACTCCTGCTTGAAAAATAATGTTGAAGATCAAGGCATGAAGGTTATGTTCTTTCTTTTCCACTATTGGGTGTGCACGATTTGTCTCTTTAACCATTTCTCCACATGGAGCAGCATACGTGTCCTTTTCCAAGATCCTTCCTTCCTGTGTTGAAAGCTCACAGTTGGAACAGAGTGTAGATGTCCAGCGAGAATATGTTAGGTGAGATTCCTCAGATGTTGTGGCTAGAAGCACTCTGGAAGATAGTCATGAAAAATGTGGAAGCATCCACCTGACACGTGGACTGTTCGACTAGATTCTTGAAAATGTGGTCTCAGGGATTGTAATGATGGCATATTATGCACAAAATGGGTCTTTATGAAAGGCTTAGAAACTTCAAAGAAAATGCAATTTCAGGTTTGAATACAAACCTAGTAACCATAGCCAATGTCCTCCTTCTGTATTAAAATGGGGGCTCTTCAAATGGATCTGTTGCGGTTGTATCTGTAGCACTGTGCCCTATTGCACTGGTGTCATTGGTGGAATATTTGTGTGAATTCCAACAACATTATGTGGTGTAGTTGGTTTTAGGCCCACTTATGGATGCATACCCCAGTTAGGAGTGCTTCTTTTAAATTGGGAAGTTGGAATGATTTGTGTGCTAGTCAGAATAGTGGAATATGCAGTCTTTACTTATGCAACAATCCTTAGAAATCTTCCAACTAATTAGTTACTTTCATTAGCAGTTATGGATGAATCTCTGTCAGCCAAAGACAAACTTAATGACTTGTTGGATTCTTATTATGATATTAAGAAACTTAGGCAATATTCTTTGTAGTGGTCAACACCTTGATAAAAATGGTTGTAAATGGGATAAAAGTAAATGGGAGGAGTTTTCGATTTACACGCAAACCATTTGATAGAATTCCTGATAGACGAATGAATCTTATTAGTGCGAGTGAAACTACTTGGACTATCTCACATACTATGGTTAAAACTATCTCCCAGGCATGGTTCATCTCACCTCATCTCTCATAATTTCTAATATTTATTTATTTCTTTTGCAACGGATTAAAATTTTAAACCAAAGGTTTTTTGTATATTTGATTGTATTAAATAAACTGGTTTTAAAACAATAAGATGTTATAATGTAACTTACATGACCTATTATTCCTTTGTAAAAAATGAACTCCAACCCTCACTTCGAGATGATCTAGCAATGTCCCAAAAAAACTAGATAGCTACAGTACCTATTTTATTGACAAGTTGAAGTTGACTTCCCAGTAAATATGTTGGCCATCTGCTTGTTTAAATAGCTAAATTTTGAATTTCTAGAGACTCTCAAAGTATCCTTTGTAACTTCAGAAAGGGGATGATAATCTTCTCTCATGTACCTTGTTATATGAGGAGTCACCTCAGTCTTTGGATCGATCCCAAATGATCATTTTTGATATTTTGACACCCTTCTAGGAATAAGGTTCTCATTGTTTTGAAGTTGTAGGAAGCTGCTAAAACTGAAAAGTTAGCTTTCATTTTGAACTGCCATTTGAACCCTAATCAATAAAATGCTTATCCACCTTCACAAACCTCTAATGTTTTTACTAGAAAATTTCATGGAACATTTAGTTTAGCGAAAAAAACTTTTCTATATAGTTTGGCGAAGCCATTTTATAGGACTTTGGTCATAGTTTGACTAGGTCAAACTATACCAATTAGGATCAATGGCTTCAGAAAACATGCTGTCTTTTGAAAATAATTTTCTAGTTCTGAGTTCCATTGACTCTGATGAACTATCCATATATGGGGGAACTTGTAGGAATTTTATCATGGTGCGTACATCCATCAAACGTTATTTTTGAGTGTGGATTACTGAGCCCTTGAGCTACCTATTAATCACTGCAACTAGGCCAATTACGACCGATGACCCCATAAAACTAGTCGTCAACCGTAAATCATTTGCTCGTCCTGAAATCTGTTAGTTCCTATGAAATTTTGGTAAATAAGTGGACACGTATAAGTTTAACCGTGGTGTGTTTGCTCACCGAAAGACAACATTTGAAAGTGGTTTCTTAGCCTCCAAGTCTAAATTGTGTGTTTTTGCAAGTAGGAGGAAAACGTAAATAGAAATTTCTAGGATCCCTGTCAGGTTGCCAAACCACCGTGGAAACTTTTTGACACATGTAAATAAATTTTTGAAACTATATAATGTGACTTGTTGTGTGAAATGGAACGTTTGAAAAAATGGTGTTTTTCTCTCTTTCCTTTCTCTTTCTGTCTCGGTTATGAAATGAAATGAATACATGTTTCTAAACCTTTTGTTTTGAATGTAAATTATTATTATTATTAAATGTAAATTAAAAACTAAAGACATTAATTATGTTAGATTAGGGTGGATTCCATGGCAACAATTTGTTGTTGATTTCATGCTCACATGGTTTTGCAAGATGCAAGAATGATGGCAAAAAGTCGATGTGTAATTCATTATTTATTATTGTAATTTATATAGTTCATTGTAAAATGAATACAAGTATAATGTAGTCTCATTTTACAGAAAATTTATATTTGAAATTTGCTAATATGTATGAGATGCTATTTTAAGGGATGTCTTAGGATAAGTGCATTTAATCATAGGTTCATCTTGACTCATAGTTGCATATGGTAAAAAGGTTTGATATATATATGGTAAATGAATTTGTAGTTAATATCTTGTAGTGCATTTTAAGTGTTCAATAAAAAAATAATTAATTCATGTGTTGTATTTGTACCTTGTAAATGTAATACAAAGATTTAATCAGAACACTCAACACTAGTATAATATTCGTGCATAACATGTCTTCACGTGTGATCCTTCTTACCATAGAACATATTGAAACCGTAGAATGAACTTAAACTTTTCTCTTGATGGAACCTCCTGGTTTACGTAAATAAAACCCCTAGGTTGAGTTTACTATCATGGTCAGTGTCTTTAGCACCATTTTCATAAACCCGATGGTTAGTAATGACTTAGTCAAACTATTTCTAGTGTAAGAATAAATGACTATTCAGTGTAAACTTACCATTTATGGAGTAAGTAGAACTATTAATCCCTTAGTATCCTAGTGGAGTAATAAGTCTTACAAAGTTAGATATAGAATTTTTTTGTTCATCAAATGATTTCTGTGTGGGACTTCCCCCAGACAACACAAATGAAGAGAGTGAAATAGTTGTTTTATGACTTATACTATTTTTAATAAATTCTTTAGTTCCTCTCATCTAGATGTGTTACCTTGGTTTCTATCAACATAATACCTTGGTATTCTCTTGAAGGTGGTTTAGCATAAATATGTCATCTCACCCTAAAAAAACTCATATATAGTTAGGGTGTAGATCTGTAGGTGAAGTTGGAATCAAGCCAAACCTTGGCTAATTAAGGGGTTATCTCGTGGGTAGAAAATGATAAGTAACTCCTTGCAAACAAAATTGATTTCAAATATGTTGACTTTTTTGAACCAGGGAACCAAAAACTTTGTCCCGTAATCCCTTGTTATGTCTTTTATGACATTAAGTATAAAAGAAATTTCACATGTAGAATTGTGAAATGTAGAATCATGGGATCTTACATCGAACGAAAAATCACTTGTGGTTCATGTGTAGTTTACAATGCTTGCAATCATGTACTTCTTCAAGAAGTTACATAAGTACTTTCGTGACTCAATTGTTTTTTAACAAAGCTATTAATGAGACCATAGTGCGATGTAAGAGGAAAGCATATTAGAGAAAAATGAGATTTGAGGTTACGAATAATGCCACTCTTGGAATCCTTGTAACTCAATTAAACATTTTCATGTCTTACAAACAATATGAATTGTCTTGGTAAGACCAAACTTTGAGAAAACAAAAGATGTATATAATGTACATAAAAATTCTAGATGTGGAAATGTTGAATGGCTTCAAAAAGTTATCAAACTATTTTAACTATGGTAGGGAAATAAAGATACCATGATCAAAGAATATTTATGGGAGAAATGTATCTTGAATCTAAATATCCCTTAATTCCTAATTTTTCTTTCTGACATCACACCAAATTTCCTTGTGTAGCAAGAGTGAATTTTAAAATTTGAATAAATGTTAGAGAAGCATATTCTTAACATAAGAACAAGAGAATTAAGAAATTTGTATGCAATTTGAAATATGCCAAATAATTATGTAAGTTATGGAGATTGTCATAAGAGATAAAGAGAAAACTTAAATGGTTGAACAAAAAGTTGAATGTGAAAAAAATTTAAGAACTTGTAGGTGGAAAAAGGAAAAAATTATCCTTGCATAATAATGTACATGGAATGCTAATCGTAATTAAGATGTAATCATGGTAATGATGTATTTGGGCTTGACAATCCTTGGGTCCCTTTTCTTGATGTTGGGTCATTGCTAGCATTTTTTCATCGGGGAAAGTGTGGCATCAACATGTATATGATGTAGTCATGTGTCTATGTGATTCGATGACTTATCTAAGTGTCGTATGCGTTGTCAGGTTTTTATATTTGGAGCCCTTGCGATGTTGGGTAATGAGCTATATAAGTCCAAAAAAAAAATTATCTTGGTATTTTACTGTTATTTTTTTGTGTGTAAAATGTGGACGTTACATAAGGAAGAAGAATAAAATATTTCTTGAAATACATGGATGAACGATTACATCAAGCATGAAGAAGTATATAACAATACATCAAGTAAAATAGGAGAATAAAAATGATACATATAATAAAGTTAGTAGAAAACATCAAGCATGAAGAATTATTTTTCCATACATGACTAAGAGAAATAACAATGAAATAATACCTACAAACATGGAGTTAAGAATGTAAACACATACTGACACATGAACACGTCTACACACACTCACAAACACAAACACACTCTTGTGCACAAATATATGGATAAACTCATGCATGTAAATTTTGTGCATCTTATCATATAGTTAAATAAATGCTAACAAAATGTATGAAATATAATTCACAAGTTTTAAGTTTTTTTTTGCAAAGAAATAGATCAATCAATAAAAACACGCAATAAATGAGAAGATAAAGAAAAGACATTAGTGCAGTGATTAGTTTACTATTACTTCAATAAAAAGTCTGCATTCTTTGATAAAAAAAGATTATATAATTATGGTATTTCTATGAAAAATAATATAGAATTTTAAAAAGAGTCAAAATAGTAAATCAAGGACAATATTGAAAAGGAATTGAGCAGATGAAGTAAAATAATGGGAAAATCCCCTCCCCCCCAAAATGTTTAAAACCCCTGCATTTAAAAATGAGAATACTTAAAAATGAAGGAGAGGAAAAACAAGAAAGAAACACAATAACACTATCGGTGGAGAAAGATGAATTTCTTATTTGAAATTGAAATTGAAATATTATAATTACGTCCACGAGACTGGCAGGTCTATGGGACCACATAATTGCACCAACTTGTCTTAGACCATAGAGTGCTTCCTGACCTCTTTTAAAAGGTTGTTCCTCTTCTGGATGATCTAAGATATTATTTCCCCCAATCCTTTTATTTTTTTTTCCTCAAATATCTCTACCATGGACCCACTGTTTAGGATTCCTTCATATCTGGAACGGATATTCGTGTACTTAGGACATTGGAAGATAAAGTGTTCTTCCATCTCAACTGCCCCTTTATTACATAATACCAAAGTTTTGTCTTCTCACTGCTCTTTTGGTATTGTCCACCTCCTTGTTTCACACCTAATCTTGTGAGAGTCAGTCCTTAGTTGAACAACGAGGATATTCTCTTTCCATTTTATTTTGGCCCCTATATAAGCTTTTTCACCGTGGTCACAAATTGGATTGAACTCAATAATGTAATGCTGACGCTTCCTACTTATTTTCTTCCACATTGACAATATGAACTTTTCATTTACATAGTTTTTATGTCTTTGTTAAGATTTGGGCATTCATTTAACTAGATATATTGTTGGTATCCAAATTCGTTCTTCTTTTCAAGCTGAGAAATATCACAGATTTGACAGGGAGCTTAGATACAGATAGATAATAATGTGTGTCATTTTGTAGCCAGGGATGAGATCTAACTGGCCCTTTTTCACTTAGATTTGTGGAGAGATGGATATCACCTTCAAGAGGATTTGACCTATCCTCACTACTTTAGGTTGTTCCTTTTTGACCAGGGTGAGAGGACCCATAGTGTAACCTCTATTTGATGAAGGAGATGGATATATCCTTCTTTTACATAAATTTTATGAAGAAAGCCTTACGAAAATATGGTCAATACTCCATAATTTAACTCTCAAGGGTTGTCACTTCTAAAAGATGGAGATACTTTCAAAACAAGGCTAAGGTTACTGAAGACATTATGAAATCCTAATTGTTCTACATATTTTAGTAAATATATTTTGTTCCTTTGTGGATATACAGGGAAAACACGGGTAGGTTAGGATGGATTCATGGTTTTTTTAATGATTTTGGTGGGAGATCAAGCAGGATAAAGTTGATTATACCAGATCTCTAAGAAACTTCTCAACAATGGACAACTCAACAACAAAAAACTTTAGAATAGTTAAGACATTCCTTCAAATAGAAGGTGTGTTTTGATGGAGGATCAGATCATCACATTTTCACACAATCTTTGAAAATATAGCACAAAGGATCAAGTTAAAAGACAAAAGTAAACACCAAAATCTCTTATCAATCATGCCTAAGGTACACCCAAAGACTTACAGACAACATTTATCAACAAATGATAGTGGATTGATTTTAAATTTGTTTATCTCATCACAAGATGAAGGATCTTATTCATATGAAATTACAAATGCCACTAAATTCTCATAGGGATGAGAAATTATGTGAATTCACAAAGATTTCAATGTAAGATTGCAATAGGAACAAAAAAAACCATTTGTAGACATTCTTAAACAAAGTAGACACAAATTGCTAGAGATTAACATAGATTAATTTCAAAATTGCTTAGATTCATCAGCAAGGGAAAGCATCCAGAGAAATTCTAGTGCTCGGTAATGGCTATACATCTGAAACCAACTTGACATGATAGAAAATCTAATACATAAAGAATTAACAGGTTATCTCGGATTGGTCGCTTAGGAAGACAGACTTCTCAAATTTTATCTCTTAATAATTCAACCCCCGATCCTTTGCAAGAGTTTTCTTACTTCATTTATACATTTTACTCACTCAATTTCCCCCCCAAAAGAGAATAGTATTTGAGGGACCTTTGTTTTTTACCAATTTGCCTCAGAAAGTGACATTTAAAAAATTCACATCTGAAAGCCATCAAGTGGACCAATTGTGAACTGATCACATTTCTTGGGCCCTCAACTAATGACTAGGATGTCATGCCACAACATTTTTTCAATCCTTCTAATCATTATGATTCTTTCATGCAAAAAATCCCCTTTTTAATAATTTTTCGGAGGCTCTGCATCGTTGGATCTAACAGGTAATCCTTTTCACACTCGAGCAAACAACTTTTTCATCTTTTATGCCTGTAACTTTTATCATTTCATCCTTTTCCCTTTATTTCCTCTACAACTCTATCTCGCATCCAACTTCTCTAGTAATTCTCATTTTTGCAAGTTCCTGAGTAATTCCTACTTCAAAATATCGACCTTAACAATCCTTAGACTCACAAATTCAGTTTTAAATCCATTCAATGGCACTTTATAGACAAAGAAGACAAGAAATTTCATCAAAAAATGATGAAAAACAATGTTTATTCCCATCTCCAGGAATCTTATAGAGGAAATGGTAGAAAAATAGATGCAATGCATAGCAACCATTGATTCTTCCCCTTCTCCATTTTATTTTATAACCATCCATGTGTTTCCTTGTTTCAACTATAAAGGAGAAGTACAAGGAAAGTTTCCAAACAAGCGCGGACCTTCCACGTGCCCCGGGACCAAGAAAAATTCCTTTTGGTCCTTGAAAAATTCTTAGTAAAAACAAGGAGCCAGTGGAAGCCTGAACGTGTGTCAATGGCACATTTTGAGATAGTCCCAAAAAGCATAGACCCCAAAAAAGTGAGAGCTCACCACGTGTCTCAGTCTGGCAGAGTTTGTTAAAAAAATTGAAGGGCGCATTTCAAAATAAAAATTAGGGGTCGGTCCCCTAATAGGCACGGTTCCTCCATGTGTCCCAAGCCTTTCAAAATTACTTTGAAAAAGTTAAGTATAGAGCAGAGCTGGCAGAATCCTCAACATGTCTCCCTGTCACAATTGTTAAGGTGGGACCCTTAGGTGGATCCTTAAATGAGTGCCTACCCTCCACGTGTCCATGGCCCACCAAGATTGTATCGGTTGCATGAAAAATTTGTCTAAGTCTACGCATGGCAGTGGAAACTTCCACGTGTCCCCTCAGTGCAAGTACAAGGCCAAACCAAAAGGTAAATTTTTAGATGAGCACCAACCCTCCACGTGGACAAGTATTAGGTTGAAGCGAGCCTTATATTTTTCAAAGTGCCCCACTAAGCCACATCCAACTAGAAAGGGCCACGTTCCCACTAATGCTAAGATATGAATTTGACCGGGAAAAATACACCCGTCAAACCGTAAAATGCAGGAAAATCACCATTTGTGCCCAAAAATGAATCTTTCTTTCAAGATAGAGAGTTTGAAAATGATATAAGGCCCAAACATGATCCTACAAGATGCATCTAATCACGTTTCCACAAGTATTCGGGACAAAAATGACAGGGATAACAAAATGTGATTGTGGAAAACGGAAGGAAGGCAAAAAACCTGAGTTTTCACCCAAGTTACAGAATCTTTCACACAGATAGAGGAACATAAAACAAATTCTATACTTTTAATTGATCCTCAACTAAGGAATGGATTGATCATGGCAATGAAAAGGAGGAAAAAAATTTTATGCATCAATACGGGGAGATAAAGAAAACAACAGAGCCCATAAACTAGAGAACTATAAGGAAAAATGGGTTGAGACAAAATTAAGCACCAACAACGGCTCCAACTCGGGGATGGGAACTCCCTATGAGTGCCACAAGAACAAATAGTATACCAAGTGCCAAAAACAAATCATTGGGCAACAGAGTCAAAGAATGAGGTTGCAAAACAAAGAAACCATAACTACCCTCCAAGAAACATACCGAGAAACTAGTAAAACCAAGTCACCAAGGACCAGAATGAACAAAAACACAAAATAAAAATGAAAACAAAGAACTATACACTATACAATCGAGTATACCTTGAGTCTAATTCTTTTAGGAAGAAGGTATTTTCACCAATTCAAATGTCAATTGAATAAGGGCCCATCCACAATGCATCAAATTTACCATGCTTTCCCTTGTCTTCATGCCTGTTATCCCATAATCACATAAGATCCCTAATGCTGAAAACTCTTGGAGTCACCTTCTTGTCAAATAAATTCTTCAAGTTTTTTCTAAACTTCACATGCTGCTAATGGGATGCCCTTCTATCTTCATTGAACTCAATAATCTAATTGATTATAGCATCATATGGGCTAACTTCTCGATCTTCAATTTTTTGAACAAACTGAAATGAAGACACTTACAAATAAAGGGGAAACAAAGCTTGAGTTCCATATACCAACTTAAATGGGCTTTTACCAATAGCTCTTTTGACAGTGATTCTATCAACCCAAACAACAAACTCCAGTTGCTCACCCCACTTCTTTTTGTTTAGCTCCAAGGTTATTCTAATGATCTTCAACAAGTTTTTATTGCTAGACTCAGCTTGTCAATTTCCTTGGGGATTGTATTTAGAAGCATATGTCAAATTGATTCCATACTCTTTGGACATTCCCACCAAAGGTTTGGATCTAAAACGCATGACATTATTAGAAACAATCTTAACTGGCACTCCAAATCTGCATATGATTTTATTCAGCATGAAGTCCATGATAACTTGGTGTGGTTCCTTCTTGGTGGGCATTTCTTCCACCCACTTAGTGAAATAATCAGTGGCTACAAGAATCCATTTATGAGCAGAACTAGAAGGATCAGAAATTTCCCCAATCAAATCCATTCCCCATTGTCTAAATGGGGCTTCAAATGACACAGGCTTCAAAGGAAGGGAGTATGAAGCTTTCATTCTTCCATAAAAATATTGAAACTTTCACATTTCCTAACCAATAGAGTTGTATCTTTGAAGATATTTGGCCACCAATAACCAACCCTCAAGATTTTATGTGTTGTTACTCTTCTAGTAAAATGTCCCCCACAAACTCCTTCATGGAGATTAGCAATTACCTTTGGGGCTCCATCCTTAGCAATGCATCTTAAGAGTACTCCCTTCAGGTTCTTCCAAGCTAACCCAAAATCAGTAATGACATATTTTTGAGAGGCTAACTTAAGATCTCTTTTCTGATTTTTACTCAATTTTTTAGGGAAGCATAGATGTCTGAGATAAAAGATTATATCTTTGTACCATTCAGAGCTTACCAAAATTTCAAGGACATCCACCCTTTCTCCTTATACTTCATTCACCTCAATAGTTTCGAAGTTGCTTTCAACCATAAGCTTAGCTAGGCCCAAACCTCTTACCAATTTCATCGTCTGGATATCCATGTCATATTCCTGCAACTTGTTCACCCATCTGCATATTTTTCATAAGATCTCCATCTCTGATAAAATTTCTTTCACCATGGTGTGGGGAACATAAGCAAAAAATTTAGATCTCAATATGTAGGGTCTAGAGACCTTTTTTGCTTTCACCAAGGCAAATGCTTACTTCTTTATGATGGTGTAATTCAACTCAACTCCTTGCAATTCCTTAATGAAAAAGGAAATTGGTCTCTTAGCCCGTTCATCATCCTTCTATAATAAGACAGATGTAATGTAAATTTTCGAAGAAAACAAAACACTTGAAAAGGCTTCTTATAATTTGGAGTTGCCAAAACAGGGGCATTCTTTAGTGCTTCCTTGATCCCATTGAAATATTGAATGGAATCTTCTTCCCATTTGATAACTTGGTCCTTCTTTAGCATGTTAGTAATGGGGATGGTCAGATCAGCAAATTTAGACACAAATCTTCTAATAAAGTTTATTTTTCCAAAGAAGGATTGAACTCCCTTCTTAGTTCTCAAAATTGGAACCTTGTTGATGGCTTCCACTCTCTCTGGATCAATCATGACCCCTTCCTTTGATACAATGTGACAAAGTAGCTTTGCCTTTTGCACTCCAAAATAACACTTCTTGGGATTCAATGATATGTCATACTCTCTACACCTTAACAACATTCTCTCCAAGTGTTGCAAGTGATCATTTCTATTTTTGGAAAACACAATTACATCATCTTGATAAATAACAATGAAATCATTAATAACTAGAAAATGCTACATTCATTACTCTTTAGAAATTTTCTCCAGCATTCATTAAGCCAAAAGGCATCCTGACATAGATATAAGTTCCCCAAGGAGTGGTAAAGGTATTATTTATTCTTTCTGATTCTTTCACAACAACTTGATTATAGCCAGAGAAACCATCCAAAGTGGACAATAATTTAAAACCAGTTACCAATTGTAGCATATTCTCCATGTTTGGAAGAGGGTAATTATATTTCAACGATACTTTATTCAGGTTCCTGAAGTTTACGCAGAGCCTTATATCACTATTCTTTTTTCTAACAGGTACTAAATTTGTAACCCAATATGACTACCTTGTGGGCTGAATGATCCCTCCATCCCTCAACTTCTTTAGTTCTTATTGCATCTTTAAAAAAAGGAGTGGATTGATGGGCCTTTGTTTTTCTTGAAAGGCTTGGCATTAGATGTAAGAGGAATTTCATGTTGCAACAAATCTTCCTTGTATGCCTTCAACTCAGAGTAAGACCAAGTTAGGAAGTCTTGATATTTATTTAACAGTTAAACATAGGACTGCTTCTCTTCCTTTCTCAGATTGTTTCCTAACCAGATTTTACATGGTTTTTCCTTTGTACCCAGGTCGTGCTCTTCCACATCTCTTGAAACTGACATACTTCTGTTAATAATGCAATCAACATTATCAAAGTTAGATTCCAGTGCCACCAAACCTCTAGGAATCATGTTTTTCTTCAACTGGATAATGTATTTTCCAAATAAAGTTTCCTTTCCTTCAGCATCACACACCATTGGTTCCCAATCTATATTTTGATCAAAAAACTCACCTTGGTTCTGTAGAAACCATTTAACCTATGCATCATCATCAAACACTTGCCAATTTTTAATGTTGTCAGTGACAGATGGCCTTGTTAGTATTTCAACATCATACTCACAAAATGGAGACACTGTACAATTCCCAAATCTAGATCCTAATAGTGCTAACTTGTTTGCAACAACATTAAAATTTTTATCATGGTGCAAAATATTAAAATATTTAAACATTTCAATCAAATCCCAGATTGAATGCTTATATTGTTTCATTCTCTGATTTTTAGTAGCATGCAGTTTTCTAATTTGCTTGATAATCAGTTCTAAATCCACTTTGACAATGATATCATTTATACCATATTTCCATACAATTCTCAAGCCTAATAACAATGCTTCATATTCAGCAATGTTTTTACTGCATCCAAAGTTGAGTTTGAAAGAAAAAACAAAATTTTCCTAGCCTGAAGAAATCAAAACAATGCTACCACCATTTCAACACTTTGAACAAGCTCCATTGAATAACAAGGTCCAAGGTAAACTTACTTGTTCAAGAAATTTACATTGATCAATCTTATGCTCTTTGCCATCAGCAAACCCAACAAAGTTATCTACATCTACATCAACATACAATACTTCATAAGAAGCATTATTGAGATCTTCAATAAGGTGCAACATCTTCTTCTCTCCATACAACTTTACAAGGCTGCCTTAAATTGGAATGGTGAAAAAGACATATCCATCTGAACACTTCCACCAACACTTGCAACCCACTTTCTTTATAACAAAATGCCCCATTTTGTAGGGCAATCAACAATAACAACATCAAGTTTCAAGTTCTTACTCGGATAAGCTGCAAGTTGTACCACCAAACCTTTTACACATCCTACAACATGAACCTCTCTAGAATCTATTGTAGTACACTTGCCATAAGCTGCTGTCACTTTGATGTTCAATTCATTCAGGACTTCTAGAGGAATAACATTTCATGATGCTCAGTAATCAAACATACAATTATGCAGCAGTCTGTCCTTAATAATCAGTGTTGTAAAAAATGGATCAACATTTAATAGAGACTCAACCAAAGACGTTCCTAAGTAAAATTTAGGTGGTTCACCTATCTCCTCTAATGTTGGTGGTTTTTCTAGGTCTACAATGGTTGGAGGAGGATTGTTTACATCATTTATATTTCTGCCTTGGGCACTCCTATCTTCCTCCAATCCCAAATACTTAAAATCCCTCTTCTTGTGCTCAGGAATCCTAAGGAGTTCAACAATTGGGATAGAAATATTGATCTGACTCAAGACTTGGGAAATGTCATAGGGAATGTATTTGGGCAAAGCAAGATTTGGAGAAATATTGACAAACTCATCGGATGGCACAAGATTTTTCACATTTTGGGCATGGGTGGGAACACCAGTTCTACTTGAGACAACATGGCCTTTTCCAGATGCATCTTTATTTGGAGTCTCTTTCGGGATACTGGTAAGCACAAGAATTTTTTGTTTGGCCTGAGGTCCTACCCCTTTACTAACCTTACTCCTAGTATTATATTCTTCTTCATGGCCAACCATAGTATTCATTAACAATTGTCTATCCTCCTCAGAAGGGATTCCTCCATCATAATTCTCAATCATTAATGCCCTTAAGTATTCAAAATCATTATTAGAAAATTCAAAAGCTTGCACCATATCAATTTTAGAAGTATGAGTGGGAGGAAGAGGTAATACCCAGTGAATGTAATCCCAAAAATCTTTAACAGTTCAGGCACTCATCAGCTCAGTTGAGGTTGCTCCCCACTGTGAACTCATAGAGGAACCCACCATGCATGCATCATCATCAATTTTATCATCATCATCAGATTCTTAAACTTGTTGATCTACTTCACATGGAGAATGTGGCAAGAAATATTTATCGCACCACTCAATTTCATGAGCTTCACCAATAGCAAAAACTCTTGCTTTTAGAGCATCAAGCACTACTCTATTTTCCCTAGCTTAAGATTGTCTAGCTCCCATGGGTCCTTTACCTCTGTGATCAGACCTCAGATAATTTCTAGGATGATTTGCAAGTCTGTCTTGTCCTTGTTGCCTATGCTGACCTTGAGAACCTTGTCCAATCCCTTTCTCTATCATGGCTAGCTTGTAAGATATTTCTTTGACAGCGCCAACCAAAGTCTTTACTACTTCCTCAACATCCACATCCTTACTTGATTGATGGTTCTCTGGGTTAGTCAGTTTAACACCCTCCCTCTTAGGAGGTTTTCCAACTGCTTTAATGTTGTTCTCAATTTGCAAAACCCTGGTAAAGGCCTGCCTCAAAGTTTCAGGGTTCTTATCCCTCAAATAGTAAGCATCTTTCTTATCAAATGCATCTAAATACTTTATCAGACATGATTCATCACATGGCCTTAAATTAACAGGAAGTCTTCTCAATGTTTTGTTAAATCTTGTATTGAAATCATGCATTGATTCATTAGGATTATTTTTTATGTTTTCAAACTCTGATAAAAGAAACCTAGGGTCTGTTTTATCACCATACTGCATTCTAAAAGCTTTCTTCATCTTTGTCCAACAATTAATGGAATTATCTAGTAGAGACTTATACCAGTCCCTTGCCTATTCTTCTAGAGTATGGATAAACAATTTAATGTATACATCCTCAAATTCTATTTTGAATTCCTCCACCATATTGAGAAAGAGCTTCAAGTACTAATCACCAGTGATTGCATTATTTCCTTGAAACTTAGGCAATCTATTTCTTACATCTTGTGGCACGGCATTTGGATAGCCAGCAATACCTCTAAAATTGAATGGACCAAAAGTATTAACAAAAAATGGAGGTTTGGGTGGAGGCCGAGCCGTATTATTTTGAGGAGTTGATCTTACAAGAGAAACAAAATGATGAGGAGTGAGGGGTCTATGTGGTACAGGGATACAATTTTCAGAATGACTGCCCTCTAAAGCCTCTGTTTCTTGGAAAATACTGGGGCAGATTGAGAAGTAAATGTTTCAAATACAAAATAAGGACCCTCTCCAGATGGAGAATTCAATTCAACAAAGAGAATACCTAATTCAGAAGCACTTGAGGAAGTATTCCAATCTTCAATCACAGGCTGATCAGTTTCACCAATGGAAACTCTTTTCTTGATGCTTGATCTCCAACAGCCTTCGAAATTCTTCTTCCTTCTGAATTATAATTTCCCATCTCTAAAAAAACCTTCTACTAGGGTCCTTGGTGAATAAATATCTTCTTCCTTCCATCTTTACAGATATTAGTGATAAATCTTACTTGATATATGTTAAGACACTGGTATTTATTAAGAATTTAAATAGCACGGAGTCACCACTAAGGATTTTCACCTTAGTTTGTGAAAATGCACTATAAAATTCCTATCAAATGTCTGTCAATACTAGATTCATACAAAGATTACAAGATCTACTCTTCTTCTACCCAAATTTATCAATGATGATACAAACTTTAGTGCAATAATTGTATAAGCTAGAAATATTGCACTCGGAACTTAAAACTTTGAACAATTCTTATAGATCTAAATAGATAATGACGTTTTAGCAATGTATTAGCACACAATATGTGTAAGAGGTATTGTCAGGGTCTGTATATATACACATTTGTTCAAATACTTCAAATATTCCCCTGTAACGTAAATCAGGTCCCCGGTAACGCAAATCAATCCCCGGCAACGCCACCATGAGTATTGTTGATGGTCCAAATGGATATGAACTGGAAAAAAATCAAAAATTAGGTCCCTAGAAATGGTGCCATGAGTGTTGTTGATGGGCAAAATGGGTATGAACTGGCAACAAATCAACAAATCAGGTCCCTAGCAACAAAAATCAGTCCCTAGCAACGGTGCCACTAGTGCTGGTATCCAAATTCATTCTCCTCTTCAAGCTGAGCAGCATCACAGATTCGACAGGGAGCTTAGAGACAGATAGATCATAATGTGTGTCATTTTTTAGAACCTTCAAGATTTGTGGAGAGATGGATAGCGTCTTTAAGAGGATTTGACCTATCCTCACTAATTTAGGTCGTGCATTTTTTACCAGGGTTAGAGGACCTGTAGTGTAACCTTTGTTTGATGAAGGAGATGGAGATATCCTTCTTTTGCACGAATTTTATAAAGAAAGCCTTGCGAAAATATGGTCAATACTCCATAATTTAACTCTCAAGAGTTGTCACTTCTAAAAGATGGAGATACTTTCAAAACAAGGCTAAGGTTACTAAAGACATTATGAAATCCTAATTGTTCTACATATTTTAGTAAATAGATTTTATTCATTTGTGGATATATAGGGCAAACATGGGTAGTTCAGGATGGATTCATGGTTTTTTTAATGATTTTGGTGGGAGATCAACCAGGTTAAATTTGATTATACCAAATCTTTAAGAAACTTTACAATAATGAACAACTCAATAATAGAAAGCTTTAGAATCATTAATACGTTCCTTCAACCAGAAGGTGTGCTTAAATGGAGGCCCAAATTAGCACATTTTCAAACAATCTTTGAGAATCTAGCATGAAGGCTCAAGTTAAAAGACTAAATTAAGAACCAAAATATCTGATCAATCACACCTAAGGTACACCCAAAGACTTACAGAAAATTCTTTATTAACAAATGAAAGTGGAGTGATTTTAAATTTGTTTATCTCATCACAGGATGAAGGCTCTTCGTGAGATGAAATTAAAAATGCCACTAAATTGTCACAAGGATGAGCTCCTATGTGATTTCACTAAGATTTCAATGTAAGATTGTAATAGGAACAAAAGAAACCATTTACAGACATTCTGAAACAAAGCAGACGTAAATTGCTAGAGATTTTACACAGACTAATTTCAAAATTTCTTAGATTCATTAGTAGTGGAAAGCTTCCAGAGCAATTTCAGTGCTCGTCAATATCTATACATATGCAACTAACTTAACATGATAGAAAATATAACACATAAAGAATTAATAGGTTATCTTGGATTGGTCTCTCAGTAAGACGACTTTCTCAAATTTTCTCTCTTAAGAATTCAACCCCTGACCCTTTACAAGTGTTTTCTCTTTCCATTTATACATTTTACTCACTCAATTTTCCCCCCAAAAGAGAAGAATATTCGAGGGACCTTATCTTGTTACCAATTTTCCTTAGAAAGCAACATTTAACAAATTCATATTCGAAACATGTTAGGTGGACCAATTGTGAACTAATCATGTTTCTTGAGCCCTCGAATAATGACTAGGATGCCATGCCACAAATTTTTGGAAATCCTTCTAATCATACTGATTTTTTCATGTGAGAAATCCCCTTTTTAATCATTTTTCAGAGGCTTTGCATAGCTAGATCTGATAGATAATCCTTTTCGCTCTCAAGGGAACACCTTTTTCTTCTTTTGCACCTATAACTTTCATCATTTCATCCTTTTCCCTTTCTTTCCTCTACAACTTTTTCCCGCATCCAGCTTCTTTGGTAATTCTCATTTTTGCAAGTGCCTGAGAAATTCCAACTTCAAAATATCGACCTTAACAATCCTTGGACTGACAAATTAAGTCCCAAATCCATTCAATGGCACTTTACAAACAGAGACGACAAGGAATTTCATCAAAAAATAATGAAAAATAGTGCATATTTGCATCTCTAGGAGTCTTGGAGTAAAAATGGCAGAAAAAAAAATGTAATGCACAACAACCATTGATTTTGCCCCTTCTCCACTTTGTTTTATAACTGTCCATGTGTTTCCTTGGTGCAACTACAAAGGAGAAGTACATGGGCAATTTTCCAAACAAGCACGGGCCTTCCAAGTGCCCCAGCCCCAAGAAAAATGCCTTTTGGCCCTTGATAAAGTCTCAGTAAAAAAAGGAGCCAGCGGAAGCCTACACATGTCTCAATGGAGCATTTTGAGATAGCCCCAAAAGCACAGACCCAAAACAAGCATGACCTCACCACGTTTCTCAGTCCGATAGAGTTTGTTAAAAATGTTGAAGGTTCAACAGAAGGCACCATGTGTCTAGGGTCTGAGACATTTTTCCTTGGCCATTGAAAATTCCAAGCAAAGGGATGAGTGAGTGGAAGCCTCCAAGTTTCCTCCCGGAACTTCTTCAAAATAAAACTTAGGGGCTAGTCCCTTCACGTGTCCTAGGTCTTTCAAAATTGCTATAAAAAGTTTAAGTATACAGTGGAGCCGGCAGAAGCCTCCACATGTCTCCCTATCATAATTGTTAACGTGGGACCCTAAGGCGGATCCTTAAATGAGTGCCTTCCCTCTATGTGTCCATGGTCTGCCAAGACTATACCGGCCACAGGAAAAAAATTTCTAAGTCTTGGCAAGGTAGTGGAAACTTCCACGTGACCCCCCAGTGCAACTCCAAGGCCAAACCAAAAGGTGATTTTTCAAATCAGCTTCGGCCTTCCACGTGGAAGAGTTTTGGGTTGAAGTGAACCTTATAGTTTTTAAAGTGCCTTGCTAAGCCACATCCAACTAGAAAGGGCCACATTCCCACTAATGCTAAGATATGAATTTGACAATGAAAGATACACCTGTCAAACCGTAAAATGTAGGAAAATCACCATTTGTGCCTGAAAATGAATCCTTCTTTATGGATAGAGAGTTTGAAAATGATATAAGGCCCAAATGTGATTCTCCAAGCCACATCTAATCATGTTTATAGTTCCCACTCCCTTTGACACCTTTTGATACTGATCTTGATACCGTTGATTACATTATGGACATTATTATGGTTTTGATTAAGTATGATGTTAGATGTTGGACCATGGATTATTGTTGATCTTGATTTAGTTATGATGCATGATTATGATTAGAGACACTTCATATGTGGATGATGATATACTATTTGACATGGATATATTATGAATGTTGTTCGAACATGTGATTTTTTTATATTGTGAGTAGACATAGAAAATGGACATTATATGATGATGATATAATTATTGATATAAATTTTAAGTGATACTGTTGATTGCCTTGATGTTGTTGTGATTCATATGTATAGATAATTTTTTGATTATATTTATATCATGTTGGATGTTCTGATATGGCCACGAGGTTGAAGGAGGTATTTGTGTTTTGCAGTCTAAACTATCGCAACAAACATCAGGGGATTGGAGACCAACCACATTGGAATTCTAGATGAATTCAACAAGGTCACCATGGAAACTGTATTTGTTGTGTGTGTTGTTTTTTGTTAGGGATTCCCCTGGGGAGGTTACCTTTAAATGTGAGCAAGGGGTTATGTGTATTTTATTAATGTGGTTCCTTTTTATTATTGTTTGCATGTGTTTATTTTGTGATGCATTTATCCCCTTTCATTATTCTTTTAATTGTAGAGAATTAATGTGAGTAATCATATTGTTAAAATAAATAAATTAATCAAATTTGGGATATAAGGAGGTAATTCTAGAAGTTGTTGGCTCTCGTATCAAATGTGGTAAGTGATGTGTAAGTAATGTGTAAGAATGTGTAAGTGATGTGTAAGTATGTGTAAGAGTTGTGTAAGTCAGATTTTAGGTACAAAACACCTCCACCTTCTTGGAAATTCGAATTTGTCCTTGGAGGCTGATTTTGGAGGCCTGTGGGACAAGTAAAATTTGTCCCATACCTCTTAATTTTATTTACCGACCATACCTATGGTTGGAGGGTTGAATTTAGACCTTATTTATGCATTTTGATATGACTAATTGTAAGTTTTAATTGCACTCTTCTTACATTTTATTAAATTCAGTCCTTTGGGGTGTGGGCTTTTTGGGGTGTGTAAATTTACTATCATATTATTCACCCACCTCTTTATTGTGCATTGGAGAATGAATTTGACTTTTTTGTTGGAGTTGAGGATGTGTGATGTGGCATCCTACATGGATCCACCTCATCCTTTTCTCATCCCTCTTCTATAAAATTGGAACTCCTTGCATTGTTTTGGGTTTTTAAACTTTTGGAATGCTTCCTTGGGGCGAATTTTATTGTTGATTGAAGTTATTTCCTTGGAGGAGCTTTTGGGAAGATTGTTATATGTTTTTGATTAGCTGTTTGGATTGATTACATTAGGACAGAGCTTGCTGCTTTGGAACTTAGAGAACTCCATCATGGAGAGGTAAGAGCTTGGCTCTTGAAATACTCCTTTTCTTTATGAATGTACATGTTATTGAGTGAATGTTTTAGCATGTTTGTGGGTTGTTTTGGTAGATGGCCTAGGAATGGTGTAGGAGAAGACTATGGGGTTAATTTTGTGGGAAGTATAAGTGTGTTTTTAGGGAGGTATAAGTGTGGAGGGAGTTGGGATTTGGGTTGCACCTTAAAAAAAAATAACTTGCATTTATTTACTCATTATGGGGTGCCATAAGAGGTTAAGGAGGTATAAACAAATGTGAGGGATAAGGGGTACTTGGGGGAGGTATAAGGAATTTCATGGTTTTTGATACACTATATTTGGTTGTTTTAAAATAGGTGGTGATACCCATTTCCCCTTTGGGAGGAATAAGTAGCATCCCTCATAGTTCTTTCTCCTTTGGCTTGCATGGTGAATCCTGAGGCTTGTGTGATGTCTTTCATGTCATTGCAAAACTGATGTTTTTTTTTAACTGTGTTTTTGATTTGAAATGTGCATGTTGAAAGATTGCTTTGAGATGTGGAAGCCTCTTGTTGCCATGAGTTGAAATACATTTATTATTACATTGTGGTTAGGGCTCAGGGGCCAATAAAGAAGGATGGGTTCTCCTCTTCATTGGATGTCTTGTTTGGGTGGAGAGTGTTTCCTTTCCCCTGCCTTTGTTGTGATCTAAAAGGAGAAATTTATGTTGTTGTTCTGGAGTAGAGGAGAAAGACAGTTTGATAGTTCCATGTGAAATGAAATCACATTATAACCTTTCTCCACTTTGAAGTGGATGATCTGTCTATTATTTTTAATGGAAAGATACTTTTTATTGAGCTATGGGAGTTGCAAATTCGAAATGTGAAAGATATATATACTCTGTTCTGTTCATTTGAAAGAAAGAAATTGAAATCTATTATTTGCATTCAAGAAATTGAGAGATGTAAAGTTGTATTTGGAATCAATAAAGGATTGCAATACCCTTCTTCATTTACATTGTTGCATTGAAATATGATCTTTAAATGTTATTGAAATCTCTGTTTGAAAGAAAGGAATACGTATGAAGGAATTGTATTACCTTGTTCTTTCGAAAATATGACAAAATTGGAAACCAAACTTTACATTTTAGCCATTAAATGGTTTTTTGAATCAACTAAATGGATTTAACTAGGATTAGAATGAACTTCCATACTTGGAAGATGAAAAATGATAAACAAAACCTTTAGAAATTGACCACTGTTTTGAATGTTAAACTGGAAAATACTTCCTCTAAAATGTATAGTTCAAATCTGTAAACAATAAATAACATTAAAACATTGAAATATAACATGTCATGATATAAATGAACTCAATTGGACTAAAACACTTAAGGAAAAATCCTTCAAACATTGCAAAATCGGGCCCAAACCTTTCACAGTTATTTTGCTGTCTGAAGTTGTAAAAAAAATCGAATTGAAAATCAATCAAGAAAAATTACCTTCCAATACATCCTAAAATTCTTCTTAGAACCATCCTCCATGTTCATTTGACTTGTTAAAGGAGAAAGAATGAAAAAATTGAACATATCTAACAAGTTAAAATTTACCAGCTCGCATTATATAAGCCTGTAGGTCATTTTCTCAAAATTTACCCCTTAAAATTTATCAAAATAAATAATTAATGATCATTGTGCAAAGAGGACTTTGAGAGACTTCTAGAAAGTCCTCGTTTTCCCAAAACCGAGCTCTCTATCAAAAGTTATAGCCCTCTAAAGTTTTCCTTCCTTGGCGGGCCCGCAGCCCAAATTTTTCCCTTAAAACACTTAGGAAAATTTTTGGGAAATTTTCTAAAAATTCCTCCGCCATCCCACTGACCCACAGCCAATCAGAGGCTGCCACATGGCACCATGACGTGTCAGCGGATGGGCGGATCCCCTTTTTAACTTAGCGCTTTTAGAAATTTTTGGGAAAATTTTTCAAGTTTCCCCCGTTGTCCCACCGGCCCACAACCAATTAGGGGCTGCCACGTGGCATCACCAGGGGATGATAGAGGAGTGGAGTTATTTTTGACCTTGAAACTTTAAAACTCTTTTTGGCAAAAATTCTAAAGTTTCCCCACTGCCCTGTTGCCCGCAACCAATGGTAGACTGACATGTGGCCACCTTAGGCTTCAGCGGAAGCATGGAACGGGTTTTAACTTTGAACTTTTAAACCTTAAAATATTAAAACCTAAAACCACTCTGAGGGCCCGACTTCCCGCCAGAGTTTTCTCAGGCCGACACGTGTCCTCTTTAGGCCCGCAGGCGCGCGGAGGCAAATCGCGTTTTTGCCCCGAAAAGGGAGAAAATACAAAAACTCTTCCCTACTCTGCCGACCCACACAAGGGAAAATTTTCAACCCTAGGCCCGTAGGCCTGCTCTTGAGGGAAAATTTTCACCCCAAGGCCCACCGGCCCATAACTTGAAAAATATGAGGAGTTAGGAGGAATTATTTATATCATTGGAAAGGTGAGAAAATTTCCTATCTAATGGGAATAATTTAGGAAATTTTTGAATGCATTAAGTGTGTGAAAAATCAAGTTGAAGCTTTGAGCCTGTTAGAGAATGGGTACGGTGAGGAATTTTTCCCTCTGAACCTAATTAAGGCTTCTAACCCTAAATTTTAGACCTTGTGACCTCTAGTAATTGTTAATAAAGGGAAAGTATACTCTAGTAGATTAGAATTGTTCTGGAACCTGTTAGTGACAGCTATTGTCTTGTAACATGGTTGTAGATTCTTTTTAATCAAAAAAAAAAAATTCCTTAATTTTCCTAACTAATTCTAGGTTGTTCTTGGGTCTCTAGTGGGTTGTTTTAACAGGAGTTACAATTTTTCCACAAATGTTTGGGACAAAAATGACAAGGAAAACAAAACGTGATTTTGAAAAATGGAAGGAAGGGGAAAAACCTGAGTTTTCACCCAAGTTACAGACTCTTTCACATGGACAGAGGAACGAAAAACAAATTCTAGAGTTTAAAGTGATCTTCGACCAAATAATGGACTGATCATGGCAACCAAATGGAGGACAAAGTTTTTATGCATTAATACGGGGAGATAAAGAAAATGATAGATCCCGCAAACTAAATAATTTAAAGGACAAATGGGGCGAGAACAAATTGAGCACCAACATATCCGATTTTTCCATCCATTTGTAGTTCTGCTTCATCCACTTGTTCTTTCTTCTATATAACTCTTCGTCCATTGTAGCCCTAGGCCACCTGTCTATTTTCCTATTTCAAATTTTTTTTAGGTAATTTATGAGCTTGGTCATAACAGTTGCCTCCAGGGGGAAAGAACCTATTTCAGCCATGATGATTTCATAGGGAACCATAGCCTTAATTCTGGAATGGTGTGCTATAAGCCATTTTTGAATTCTTTCTAGTTGTCTCCATTTTGAATTTTCCATTCCACTAGCCCATACCTCACAGCCGTATAATATCACTGGAATGACAAGCATCCCAAATAGATCCATAGTGGTCTTCCAATCCCATAGTTCAACATTTCTATGCTTGTTTTGGAGGGAAAAAAGAAATGTCCAACCTCCATGAATTAACTTCATCTTACAAATGTCCCATTTTATCTTGATATAAAAACCGAGGACTAGATATTTGTACTCTAACACTACTTTTAGAGGTTTAGCTTCAAACTGAAATTCTTGCTGTTGGTTTGTCTTCTTCACATAGAAAATCCTAACTTTGGTTTTTCCAATGTTTACCTGCATCCCTACTTTGAAGAAGAGCTCTAAAGAGAGTAGGTGGTTCTTGAGGTCTTGGATTGTTTCTGCCATTAGAATTAGATCTTCTGCATAAAGCAGGAGCTTTACCACATACTTAGCCAAATGCACCCCATTACCTCCGAATTTGTTTATCCACTCTTATAGTTTGTCGATGTATAGCCCAAATTAAGTTTGAGAGAGAGGGCAGCCTTGTTTGACACCTATATCGCTCATGAACCTTTCGAATACACCAACATGAGTTTTTATTTTAGCTTTCACCTGTTCATACAACCTATGAACAACTGCCCTGTAGTGTGCTGGAACCCTTAATTCCTCCATTATGTTCCACATTTTGCTCCGCGGTACCATGTTGAAGGATTTTTTGAAATCCACAAAACAACAATAGGCATCCTTTTTTATCTCTCATGCGTTTTCAACTAGATGTCTGAGTGTGACACAATGATCAATGGTTGAGTGTTTGGGTCTAAAACCTACTTGCCCTTTTTCTCTCTTTCCTTCTCCCTCTGGCCAACTGCTGATCCAACACTCTATCATACTCCCAAATAAATTTTCAAAAAGAGGATCGACCATGATGGTTCGAT
The DNA here is from genome assembly GCA_019776745.2 of Taxus chinensis. Taxonomy (NCBI): domain Eukaryota; kingdom Viridiplantae; phylum Streptophyta; class Pinopsida; order Cupressales; family Taxaceae; genus Taxus; species Taxus chinensis. Next base: position 147,861,575 of record CM034149.1, read on the forward strand.
AATTTGAAGGGTTGTTTATGTCTGCGCTTTTGAACAAAGGTATGGTTAGACTATTTGTCCACTCTTTTGGAAAGCCGTTTTAAATGACCCCATTGAAGATTGTTTTGATTTTAGGTGCTAGAATGTCTGCCCCCCGTTTTACGTGTTTTGCCTGAAGGTTTTATATGTCCCGAGCTTTACCTACTGCAAGGTTTTTGATCCCTTGCTTGATGTATTTATTTGTGAAAAGGGTTTCTCTAACCATGATATTGGGAGGGAGCACTTGCTCACTTTCCCGTTTATAAAGTTGCTTTGAGTATTCTAACCATTGGTTTGTTGTTATGTTATTATATGTGTGCATTTTCTCCTTACGGACTTCCCTCCAGAACCTCTTTGGTTTATGTTTCCCTAAACTAGATTTAGCTCCTTCTTTCTGGATCTAGTATATTCCTCTTTTTTTCTTCTCACTAGTTGCTCATACATTTTTTTGTTTTCTTTTGTTCTACCTGTTGGTTTCTTTAGTGATTTTCGTGTTGCCTTGCACTCTTCATCATACCATGGGTTTGCCGGGAAGCTATTTGTTGCCTTCTTTTTAGGTTTCGCTCTCTTGCAGCTGTTTAAGGCTTCTTGGATAGCATGCATTAGCCATTCACTCCTCATGTGGTTTGTAACTTGTTCTTTTTTATTTTCTCTTTCTTGAAGCTTGTCCTGGAAGACTGTCCTAAAGATTTATTGATTTCTCTCAGTTGGAAGAATGCTTCCTTGAAACTGAAGTGTACTTTGGCTAGACCTGACTTGATTTTCGTTGTGCTGGTCCATTATACATTGAATTTTCATAAAAATTGGTTTGTGATCTGATTTAAATTCCACCGGGAACTCTTCTACTTCTAGTTCTTTTATTCTGGATATATAGTTTTGTGAGCAAATGGCATAGTCAATTACACTCCTCCCATTGTGGGTTTTACAGGTTTATTTCCCCTATCGTTTCCATTTTCTCATACCGTTGCATATAATCAAATTGTGTCTGATGCACATATCTAACATCTCCTCTCCGTACTGTGATACGCCTCTGTAGTCATCTTCGGAAACTCTTAGCCATTGTTGATTTTGCTCTTTTGTCTCCCTAAGAGGATTGAAATCTAGATCATCATTCCTTCCAAGAGTGTTTGCTTGTCTGTTTGTTGTCCTTGCATTGAAGTCGCCTATTAACACAATTTCCACGCTCTTAATATATGACAATTTTGCACAATTTTGCACAATTTTACCTATTAGCACAATTTCCCCACTCTTGCACAATTTATAAGACAGGTCATTAAATCTATAATAAAAAAGGAGGCCTCTTGACCACAACATACCGTAATTTACAACTTTACAGATGCATTTGTTAAATGACAAATTAGTTTGGCAATATAATTCTTAATAAGCATATTAATCTTAAACATGGTCGCGTACTCCCCTCAAAGAGTTGAGAGTTTTTAAAGAAATTTTAGAATGACTTACACGAAAGCCTATGCAGGGAAAATGATGGACAAAAACCCCACTTTTAACTGACCCAGCCTCCACCAAGTTTATAAAGTCATCAACGGTTGGAATTTCTCTAAAAAGATTCGACAGCGACATTACATAACTACCTGCGAAGCCTGCCCTTCCCCACTCCCATTTCACGCTTTCCCCATTTTTTATGCGCACAACTTTAAACTTGAAAATATGTTAATTTCCCTCCCTAATAAAGACACGTATCATTTTCACGTCACATACAGACAAAAGAGACTGAGCTGTCTGTCTATTACAGCAGACCAACATTATCCTCTCCCTTCACATATCTATAAATATAAACCCATACAGACATCATCTTCCCCATTCCAACTCTACTGCAGATCTTGGCCATCATTTTAACTGTTGCGTGAAAGGCTTTTGTGTGTCATATGGCAAAAACAGTAGAGCTTCGCTACATGTGGTTGATACTGTTGGTGTCTATGGCGGCGGCTTCTTGTGATGATATGAATTCAACATCTCACAAATCTCCGTCCTCTGATCAGAGTGATGCACTGATAAACCTCCTCTTCTTGGTTCTCCTCTTTATCATCCTCCTCAACCTGCTCCTCCTCTTCCTGCCGGCGACTAAATCTTCTGTTTTAACCATCTATGGATATCTGCGCAGCTTCCGCCTCGCTTCCCCTCCTGCGCAAGTTGTAACGCTTTCCCCACCAGGTGAGGGATTGAAATTCCCTCCTCCGCCTTCCAATGCCTCCGTGAATCCCTCCCACATCTCTACTGCAACCTGCTCAGGTAAGCCAAGGTTCCTCTTATTTTTACAGAAGTTATAAACATTACATACTACCTTATTCATTGTGTTCACTTTTCTATTTCCGCAGGTACTGAAGTTCGAGGAGGGTGGGACGTGGTGCTTTCTTGCAATGAAATACCCTAAACCTTGCTGCACTCGACTCTGCTCTGACTATTTTGACATCCATCCATAGATCTGCGCCCACCTTTTGCAGTTACAATGTTATGATGTTATTAATCGGCCGTTATGTCGCTCTTAGTTTTGTCCTTGGTAGTGTTTTTCATGCTATTTTAAATAGGCTGGACAGTAGTCTATGCACTATTTTGCTCTTAGTTTCAGTGTCTCCAGCGCTTTAATATAGGCTGGACATTAGTCTATATACTGTTGTCTCCTTTTGTAATGAAAAGAATCTTGTCAAATGTTTAATATGTTTCTGCTACATATTCTACTGGTTAATGTGTGTCTACTTTATACTGTGTTTATCCTACATATTCTGCTGATTTCACTTCTTATGGGTGTGTAATGATTTTATTCAATAATTTACGCATTACTCCTTGCACTGCAAAACTATCAGGTCTGTTCCTAATTTTCGTTCATTGTTTAGGAGAGGTTTTCAGAATACTCGACCCAGTTTTCCTTGGACATATTTAAATTTACGTTAATGCTGTTTGATACCGATATATATACTATGTTCATTTTGATCATGTGGCCTTTTGGATGTTGATTTGGCTGCGGTATATTCGATTTGTCATTGTACGTACAATTGATTCTCTGGGTTTCGTGCAATTACGACGACTGTTTTCTAATAATACAGACTAGGATTTATTTGAGATTGTTTTTTTCTTCTTTTAAAACTATTTTCGGCATTGATGTTTTCCAATCCATAAAAAAAAGAGCATCAGAAATGAGTCTATACGCCAAGTGATATTTCATTATTTCAGTTTATTTTTGGGTAAGCCAGATTTAAACTAAATATAAATGCTAATAATAATCATTATAATAACCTAATGCTCTAAAATTCTTTGGCCTATTTTTCTTAATAATAAAAATTTCTCTGGCCTGTTAATGTTAATGACTAATCACTTGGGTTTATAGGTTTTTCCTGCGCTTAGTATTTAGAATAATAGCCTTCCATCCGAATCTAAATTATGATAACATTAGAATGAGCTTGCTTTTTTTAAACGGCATCAAAGGACCAAAGAAGATACAATGTTATTGCTTTGCCATTTTCATTGTCTATTTACTCCTTCAATATAATATACACGAAAAAGACTTGCTAACATTTGTTGTCACAAATATGTTTTATCTGAAATATTTTTCTGAGGATTTGAGTATAATGTTTCATATTATATATCTTGATAATATAACGATAGAGTTTGGTTGTCCTTTTTCTCTAGAATATTATAGTGTCTCAGAGTTTGTTATTTATTATATTATTTTGAAAGTCTTTTACTGATTAATAAGTGACATAAAACACAGTCATAGAGTTGCTTATGTCTCTTTGACATCTAATTTATATCTTATAGTTGAAGGTACAATCCCTTGCTTCGCAAAAATTCATTCCACACCACTCTAAAAGGATTTTGAGATTTTAAATATTTTTTTCCACCACACTCAATTAGCTGTTGATGTATATTTAGCAGGATAAAAAATAATGTTAAAATTTTAAAAACCTGGATATAACAGGAAATATTTGACCATTAAATTCATCATAACGGAAGTATTTATTTTGAGGTACAAACACATTTTATTGAAATAACTATTTGAGGAGTCGAGCTCATGTAATCTGTAATATATATTGATTATCTTTTTCAAATCTAGTGGTATTCAATTTCAAAAAGGAAATGTATCTTAAATAATAAATAAAAATCAATTAAAAATAGTTTAGCTTAATTCAATTGATTTTAAATAGTTATTATTATTTGTATTGAAGTTTATTTTATAGAAAATATTTGTCTAAAATGTCATATATATCATTTATTTTAGTTATTTATATATTATGTTATATTATATAAATTATATATTTTTGATACATTATATGATTTCACATTTATTTAGTATATTTTCCATCTTTTTCTAATACATAGTTTTTTTAACTTAACATTTATATGGATATTTAAAAATATGTTACACATATTTTAAATAAAATATATAAACATTCAATTATAATTAATTTAATAATTTATCTATATATGTATGTATGTATGTATGTATGTATGTGTGTGTATTTCTAAACCATTTTTTTATATCTAGGTGATAGGTCTAAATTAACAATTGTTTAATTATTGCGTTCATAATTATAATATGAATTCCTATTTCACATATTAACAACTATTTACCATATTAAGAAATTCATTAATCATAAATTTCCATTAATTAAAGTACTTCTATATTTTTCAGTTAATCATAATTTAACTTTTATTAACATGTTGCTTCATTATTTTTGTTCCCCCTCTTTTTATCTTTCATACAATTCTTCTTTCTTATTTTTTCTTGATTTCCTTAAATGTTTTGTTATTTTCCCAAAATTATATACATTTAAAATTGCACAGATATTGTTTTATGTTTTTGATAACCATAGTTACATAGTTCTTGAATATTATTTTATACTCAACCTTACTTTTATTTAGTTACCCCAAATTTTATCGCATAAATATGATATTTCTCACTATTTATTTGTAAGGAAATTTTTATTCATAGTGAGAAGGTAAAAAATGTTAGCTAACACATGACAACAAAAAATATTAAAGAAATTGCTTCACAATGAAATAAAATTAAATTTATTTTAAAAAGAGAAGATATGTTTATACCTACCAAAATAAGGAGCATAAGGACTTTGATGCTAAAGCAAATAAATCTATTTTAAGAATAGGTTCCATTAATAGATTAACATCTTTAACTTAAGTTGTAGCAACAATCTCCTTCCATTTCTCTTAATATTCTAATGTTTCTATTTCCTACATGTCATTGAATTTCAAATCAAAAAATAATTGAGACTAAGATCTATCAATAGAATGATGGCTCTTATTTCCTTGTTAATTTCATCTTTTCCTTTAGATTTAAGTCATTGAAACAATCTCCTTCCATTTCTCTTAATATTCAAATATTTCTATTTCCTACACGCCATTGAATTTCAAATCAAAAAATAATTGTGAGTAAGATCTATCAATAGAATGATGGCTCTTATTTCCTTTTAAATTTCATCTTTTCCTTTAGATTGAAATTTATGTTTTATTTTCCTTGTAATTCCATTAAAATACAATTCCTTCTTATCGCTCTCTTTTTCAGCAACTACATGCCTCTCTTATATTAACAGTAAAATCTAAGGATAGTTCTAATATGAATGCTTGTGGCCATGGCAAAATAGACACTAAAAAGAGATGCTTTTCTAGTTGAGGAGTTAATTAAAGAAATATTCTATAGTGTGTTTATAGCATATTATGTGAAATACGATTTGTTTTACATTCATTAGAGCATAGATTTTGGCATAAGTAATATTTATTTTTTCTTATTTTTATATGAAATGAAAATCATCTATTGAAGTAAGTTTCCAATTCTTAAAAAATAGTGTCCTCACACAAACAGAGAGGAAGGTCATTTTTTTTTTACGTTTATTGGAAAAACCATTGCATCTTCTTATTTGAAATAAATGTTGGGTTCCATGTCATCATCAATAAACTTAATCTCCTGAAAATCCTTTCCTTGTTCAATAAAAGTAGTCATTTTCCTTATCTATGAAAAAATATTGTAATGCATCTAAGACTCATGAGAACATTGTATTCATTTTCCATTTATTGGTTCCCCATGTTCGTATCTCATTTTCACAAGGCCCTTGACTTTGTTAAAATTCCATTTGTGAGGAAACCATGTTTCATGCTCGAATTGATATTGTTCAAAAGTGATAATTGGATATCCTTAGCAAATTTTATGCACTGTAGCTTTTTTAAGGCTATTTTTCAGAAGCAACATATAAAATTAGAGATTAATAAATTGAAGAAATCATCATTGCAGACATGTATTTTTCTAAAGTAGGTAGGGTATATTATTCGTTGTAGTAAATAGGCTTTGTAGGTAGGCTTCGATATCACATGGGTAAAAATTCATTAAATTTATATGCATTTCATAACTAAAATCGATTTTCACATGTATATTATTGTAATACAATGGCGGCATTTTTTTTAAAAAATAATTGTTCTCAGATATGTTGAGAAGTCACCTGGTGAAGGAAGACTGCGCAACCTCTGTTGCAGGAGGAGCAGCCGGACGAGGAGAAGGTCCGGCACAATAAAGATCACGAGGACCAGAAGAAGGTTGGAACCAGAAAAATGTAAACAATGAGGAACTCCTATGTTAACTGCGATGAGGCATCTCGAGATTTGCGAGTTGGAGGTTTCTCTGCCAGAGCATCTCCTCTTGAATTTATGATCTTGTCAGAATTGACGGCAACGGCATTTATCATTGGCAGTACACAGAAGAAGAAGATGGAAAGCACATATTTGGCCATGGCGAACAGTCAATGTCGATGCATGTAACAAAGGGGCAGATTGGTTTCGTGGGAGTCACATTGTAACAAACGTCCGGCTTGATTTGTATTTTGTCGTTTAGTGGCGTGAAACGAGGAGACGTGTGTAGTGTGTGAGACGGGTGTATTGCTAATCTGGTGCTACTCATCTATGGTTTCGAGTATTGTTTCTGCCACGCGGATTCTGAAAACGACGTGACTGTGTAATGGATTAATGCAGACTCGGTAGGCTGTCTCGTAAGTCGCTGTCAACGACGCTGACGGGACTCCATTTCCTACGATGAAAAAAGCAGGCGCATCCGCTGCCAATGTTGTTGTGGATACATTTTACCAGTGGTGGCCAAACCGTGAGGGCGGAGTAAAAGAGGGCGAAGCAATGCATAAATAGAGTGGAGTGAAAAGAGACAACACGGCGATTACGACGGCCACAGCTGCAGTAGCGGGAACATTTTCCTCGGAATTCTTCATTTACGAGTTAACAACATCCAACAGAACACCTAACGTTGCAGAAATAGATGGTTAAATATATCATTTTGTATTCTATTTTTTTTCCTCAGAATTTGGATATACACACAATTTAAACTCTAAAGTTTCCCTGTAAATTGAAATACATCAAATATATCACATTAAAGGTAGTAATTGTAATTTAATTTATTTTTATGAATAAGATTTTATATAATATTAATAAGTAAAATGATACAAGATAATTCAATAGAAAAACGGGTGGTATGAGAGCACACCCCAAAGTCATGAACAAATTAGGCCAAGCCTAGGACAAACGAACTAATACATAGTCAGAGCAAAAAAGACATTAAGCAGTTGCTGCAAAGAGTTGACCAGTTGTAGGCGGATCATGCTCATCAAGCCACCCAGAGCCATGAAGGTCTTTGCCACTATCAAGCACCTCCCATCATAATTGTAATTTTTCAATTAAACACAATTTTTTTTGTCTAAATAATTCAAAGTTGAAAAGGTGTACAATCTTGAAAGCATAACTCTATTAATGCTATATGATGAAATATTCTAATGCTAATCACTCTTATCTTTATCTTTAATATCATATGTTAGATTTATCATATCAACCAACAACATTATATAATATTTCATGCAATATGTCAAAACTTTATGATATAAAAAAACAAATAAATTAATATCACAACAATCAACTACTCTCACATATAATTAATACACAAATATACTAATACCATAGAAATTATTTCATGCTAATAACTTTCTTTGATGATTACTTTTTTTATTTTATTAAAAACTATTGAACATGAGTTCAAGATAGAACAGGGCCAACTACAAACAACAAACCTCCAATATTGATTTCCACTCAAACAAAAAACAATAAAAATAACCTTAAGGGAAAAAATGAGTCTAGGGTAGACATTTAACAATGAAGCATCTTTCATCATCGATTATGTACATCATCTCGAATAAAGAGTTGTATGTGGCGGCAATACAAATAATCATCTTGGATGATGGAGAAGTTATTGAGTGTTATGAAGAATGGGAAAGATTATAATGACGGTTGGTGGTTGGGAAGAAAGGAGTCGTTGGATTTACAGTTTCAACTAAAAATTTAAGGAAAGAAAATGAGGATATAAGGACACTCAAAAGTTGTCTAAGCGGGTCCCTTTTAAGGCCCAAATCCTTTGTAGAGGCAATTTCTGACTCTAGCCAAGATGGCTTTCGAAACTAATGGAAGTTCCTTTAACATCCACATTTATTTTTTCACAGAGGAGGTGCTTGAAAAAGTGGATTGGTTCATGTCCCAAGCTAGAATCTAACGATTCAATGGTTATTTTCTTAAACTACTTCGTTTTCCTTCCTAGATCATAAATTGGTGCCGAACACTGATTAAAATTTATGATCAAAAGTTAACCCTATTCTAAAGGGTTTTATTACTATGGATTTTTAATTCTAAGAGGACATTAAGGTGCTTTTTCAAGATCATTTATCAGTGTGGCATTTGTTATGTCAAAATTACAGCACCCCCCGATTTGGTCTCTGTACATGAGGGGCATTCGATGCAATTTTGCTAACATGGGTCCACCTCTCAAATTGTGGAACTTGCAAACCTGAGATGGACCTCTAGAGAAGTTTGACTTCCTCTTCCTAATCCTAATTCTAAACTACTTCTAGAAAGGGAAATGTAACCATCGTAACACTATCCTATATTTCCAAAGGGACCAGGGATTAAAGAAATGCATAAAATGAAGTTCCTAAACTAAAGAGGGTGATAGCACCAAGAAAAGGGGAGAGATACTTCAGTGAGGAAGGAAGAAGAGGAAAAATAGAGTTGAGCGAGGTCAGAACAATAGTGACATAGACCCGAGTTCCATCCACCATCTGCACTCCATGAAACATAACATCTTACACCTGCAAAGGTAAAATACATGCACAAAAATAAATACAAAATGGAGAGGCACAAAGAAACAAAAAATCATGAGAAGGGTTCAAAACATCACAAAACATGATTTTATTGCTTTATGAGGTGCACAGACCATTACATTGATGTTCAGAGGCATAAATATGCTTTCCAGGTGCAGGAGAAGTCTTACATATCAAATGAAGTTGAGGGAAAGTTTTGCAATAGTTTCCCCAGATCCCAGAATGTCTCCTTTAAAAATAAGGGGTTCGAATTATTTTTATAGCTAATTTTCACCCACACTCATTAAAGAGGTATGGGCACCCATACAATTTTGCTTCCTGAGGGTACTTTTTTTATAAAATACATGGGTGCCATACGCCATTAATACCGGTTGTTGGGATGTAATTCATTCACCTACCCTTGTCTGGCTTGTAACTCGTCCAACCATATGACTCGTCTATCCTCATCGTACCACCACCTAGGCATCCAACTTCATGACCCGTCTAACCATACGACACCTTACTTCAATCATCTAACCTTGGGGGGTTGGACACCCTCCAACTATGTGGGTTGTACATTACTGTGGTCGCCAACCAAGCTCAGTCGTCATATCTACATCATGGGTCATCTAACTTGACGGGGGTTAGACGACCATCTATTTATGTTTGTATAATGAGCTACCTGACCAACTTGATGGTCATTCATCTGCTGACCTGACAAACCTCACTATACCATCCAACCTAAGTGACCCAACCAACCTCATCAAATCGTCCAACCAGGGTGACTCGACCAACCTCATCGTATTGTCCAACCTGGGTGACCCGTGCAACCTCACTGTACCATCCAGCCTACATGTCATGCAAATGTGAGGGGTGCGATGGCCATCCTAGACTATCCATATGCATTTGTAATTTGACCTGACTAACCCACTTGACTAACCTAGGCATCCAACCCAACAAACCAACCAAACTGACTAACCCCGGGAGGTCAACTTCCGAAGGTGATATCTTGAGCTCTTGGATGAGTTTTGGGGTGACATTTTATATGATTTCGCATGAAAAAACCCACTGTATCCAACAGTGGTGGTATCAAGATCTAATTTTTAATTTATCACCTTGAACTGGCTCATTATTCTTGGGATTTCCTATTGTGTGCCAAAAGAATGAATTGCCTTGGGAAGTGTATGATGTTTCAAGATGTCTGGTCTTTTCCACCATGTACGTCATGGAAAGTGAATTCCATAGGAACTTTTTTAGACTTATAATTCCTAACATGGCTATCAGAATCTTTGGTTGAAAATCAGGTCCTCTTTCACGTTGCACACTCCTTAAGGCCTAAAATCCTGCTTCTGATGGATGGCCCCAAGACCTCCGAAAATTCCCTGAATCACTTGAAATTATTCCTAAACTTGGAATCTGAGCCGTATTGTTCCAGATTTATCCATGAATCACTATCAAGTGATCAAACCCATCCTCCCAAGTTGTTTATTTTGCCAGGGGGTAAAAATAGATAACAATTTGGTGACATCTAAGGGACATCTACCTGCAAGATGTGTGACTAGTTACCTGAAGCATCCATTGGGCATGGAGTCAGTATTGGTACACCTACAAAGTGATCCTAAAATTTGAATTCTACCCATGATCCATTTAAACACTAATGCTTGAACCTGTAATTGTCTTTCTTCTGTAATCTAATCTTGGAAGTACCTAGGACCTCATGTTTTAGCCGATCATGAACAAAAACTGGCTGAAATGTTTAAGATATAAATGCCTATGCAATTGATTTCTTGATGTATAAAGAGGCAGAGGAGCTCAACTGTTACTGACCTAGAGAGACATAGAGATGAAATTTTTGGAAACTATCCCTCAATCTGATTTAGTTGCTCCACATTTGGACTTACTTGAATACTGCAACTATTTCCTATCACTTTGAACCCTTATGACACATTTTCCCCTAGCAATATGATGTACTGTGCAAGAGCAATAACCATGCAAAAACTATGTATAAAGACAAAGATCATACATGCCCCAAGTGGAACATACACAGTGTACATACGCACTTGTTCTGTTAAAAGCAAGCCTACCTACTCTATTCTAATTGGAGGAATGGGAAACTTCACATGAACCCTGACACTAGCGAGGCAAAGTAGTTGCCTATACTGAACATTATAGACCATGCAACCAATTTGAAAATGGGCATGGTCATGGATGAAAGACTGATATAGGGGAAATCCTCCACCCATCCGGTCAAGGTATCAACAAACAAAGAAAATACCTCCTCTGGCTGATCTGTATTCGATGGAGGTGGTGTTGTTGACCCTTGGTGAATTGAAAATCATCCTCATACTAGAAAGTGAGCATGACTGATGGAAACTCTAGCCCCTGCTCTAATGAAGCTTGGTATTTTATTGGGCAAGGCATGATTCTTGTGTTTCTTCTACTCATTTGTTTCTTGGCCTCACAACTAGGGCTCTCATGGAGACCTTATTCCTTAATATGGTTGTTTATAGGTTTATCCATTCTTTCTTGTGCTTTTTAAAACAAATATTTTTCCACTTTGATGGCCACTGACATTCCTTGGGTCTCTTCATCCTCTATATCCTCTTTATCTTATGCCAAAAGTGCAGAAATTTCTATACAAGTAGAGCAATTAGGATCATTGCACTCTGTAAAAACATATTTCTCACTTTCTAATTGTTCCTCCTCGACGCTTTGGGTGCTAGTAGTGTTTAAAAACACTTTCTCCTCCCCAAAATTTCCAATCTAATATTCCTTCTCACATGCCTACTCTTTTCTTTAATTCATCTCCTTCTTTGGTATATCTTGAATTTTCTCACCCTCCGAATCTGAATCAAACCAGTCTCCTATTGAAACAAAATTTCCATCTTCGGTGAAACTAGTTGTGGGAGTGGTGTAAGAAGAAAGTTGTTGCATTATCTCTTGCTCAGATAGAGGTGCTTGATGCTCAACATATTTGAATTCATCACTTTGGAAGGCCAAATGACACTCCAAAACATAACCCGTACTCCACTGATATGTTGCCTCTAAAACACCTGCATGATTTTGCATGAAGCATAAGTGTTTTGGGCATCTCATGGCAATATCCTTTTCTCTAACAATATAACATGTTCCCCTCTCTACAAGCCTTTTAGGATAATTTGGTATAGTGATAACTAGGTAGAAGGTAGGGACAACGTATGAAATACCACAACTTTTAGGGACATTGGTGTACGAGTTAGGGAAGTTGGGTAGTGCGTTGGGTGGAGATCGGAGGGATATTCGTGTAGCTTGGGGAATGCTATGGGAATGAAACACCTTTGAGATGTCAAATGAAGGGAAAGGAAGCAAAGGGGCTTCCTCATTTTGGCAAGGAATGATGGATTTTTCAATATTTTCACAAGGAGAAGGAAAGAAGTTGAGGTGGTGAGGGAGGGACTGTAGGAATATGGATGAATTTTATTTTTCTAGCCTGAATAAGAATGCAATGGAGAAATCCAAAGGAATAATATTTCCCCATAGATACTGAATCAATACAGCTAAGTCAACATCAAAGGAATTCAAATAATATAATGCCATACCTTGTGAGGGTTTGTATTCTTGAGGGATTCGGCGCTAAGTCCTTGTGAATATGAGATTTAAGTCTGGGATGAAATCCATCAAATCCCAATTTATTTTTCCAAGATCTTATATGAGGTAAATAACATCTACATCCTCCTTGAACCAGTTATGAAGTTGTTCTCCCAACCAATTCCATGTGGAAATGGATTTTGGTGCCAAATTGTTGTACAAATGTTTTTCTTTACCTTTGAGAGATGTAACTAGAAGTCTAAGGCAAACATTCTCCTCTATGATAGTATGAATGACACAATGGTTAGTAAAACCATGAATGTGATCAATAGGGGATTGATCTCCATTTACATGAAGGAGAGATAGATTATTCAAGGCCACCTTGGGGATAACATCCAACTACTGGAAGTGAAGAGGACTGGAAGTGAAATGAGGCAAAAGAAAAGATCCTTAGAGAGACATGACTTGAGAGCAAATATTAAAAAAATAAGTCTGCAACTAGAGATCATGGGCTTCTTGAATCAGTGGATTCATAAGATATGCTTTAGAGTGCCTCCAAATGTTGAAACCTTCACCAAGAGAACATCAAACTTGATGAATTAAAGTGTTAAGGTGCTTCAAACTGGTCCTACCGGGCATTTCAAAATTGTTATGACAAAAATACAACACCCCCAGATTTTCTCTCTATGTGTGTTGGGTAATCAGTGTAATTTTCCTAACATTGGTCCACCTCTCAAGTTGTGGGATGTAACACCCACAAATTGCGACATTCTAAAACCACATTAAATATTAAATAATTATCTGTAAAGTTTAAAAAAAAAAAATTGTTTTAAATAGGTTGCAAGGTGCCAAACCCTATAAATGTTTAATTAATTTCCACCAGCAATTACTAAATTACAAGGGATAGATGAGGTCTAGATTAATAATTAAATAATTTTAACCCATGATTAATAAATCCTTACCTTTAGTTCACTTAAATTAATAGACCTAATGTCAATATGTATAATTACTAAATATACTAGGATCTAAATAATTAACTTAATACACTAGGGCACTAAATGGTCCCATTCACCCATTTACATAAAAATTTGATTTACTTCTAAATTACAACCATAATAAGAATATTCTCACCTAACAATTATAGGGTTGATTCTTAACCCTTGGATCAAATCCATTATGGCCACTAGATCTAAGAGTTCCAACCTAACCCTCACCATCCTTATGGAGTTTTATTAAATCCTTTTTTTTGCCCTAACCTCCTAATTTGGTCTCTTTATTTATTTCATTTTTGTAGGTTGGAGGAGAGGAAGCCATGGATCATGGAAAAATCATGAAAGATTCTTCTTGGATCCAATGTGTAAGGAAAAGGGATTCCATCCATTGGGCTCCTCCTTTAGAATATTTTAATCTTAGATTACTCATGCATTCTTGGTTATTTATTGCAATGCAGATAATTATCCTAGATCTGGTTTGAGATCTATTGTTTATTATTTATCTATTTTTTTTTCATTGATGGGGAAGAAACCCACTATGTAGATCAAGAGTTAAATGTATTTAAATCACTTTTTGTAGGTTGGACTATGGGTCCAAACAAGCAACACAACCTACATAGGTTGGATCTGGATTTAGGTGAAGTTTAGATTCATAAGAGTCAACGAGATGGCTATAAACACATTCTTTTAAAAAGCGTTCATGCATAGGTGACAGACAACGGTATCTTGACCGACCGCATTAGCCTCTGTGCTACCGACGTCGGTTCCACCACCAACACCATTTCTGTGTAAATGATAAGTTTTTTAAGCATTGTTTTAAATGCAAAGGATATTATATTTGTACCAGGAGTAAATTATTATTCAATTTCATGATATCATAACAGTCTCCAAGGTATTTGCTTCAAAAAAAATCACCACAAATGTCCTACAGGTTGAAAAATTACAATTTATGTGGTATACAATGATCAATGTCAGTCACAAGAATGTTGACAGTGGTTCAGTCACTGATGTCGGTTAGTGTCAATTGATACTATTTCTATAAATTTTAGCATATCTTTTAATTTTTGTGATCTACACTTTTATAAATGACATTTCCAATAATCATATATTAAATTTGGGTTTGCTAAGCAATTCATAATATCATCAAAGTTGAAAAATAAACTTGGAGTTAATATTTTAAAGACAACAATATGAAGAATTGACCGATGTCGGTACTGTGTACACCGAAGCCATTTAAGACCGACTGATGATGGTCACTCTGTAGGCCAAAGAACTCTAAAAGTGAATGTATAAAATAACATAGATATCAAAGGATAAGATTAACTTTATATATATAAAAACCAGAGAGTGTTTAATTAATTCAAACCACAATAAAGCTATGACAACTTCGCAATTCATTTTGTGATCTCAAATATTAATATTTGCAACTCTATTTTATTTTTCATTACAAGTAAGCTTTTAAACATGATATCCACTCTAATTCATTCCTTTCCATAGAAAAAATTTAGGAGAAAGAAAAATACACATTCTTTAATGAACTTACTTCAAATATAATAATACAACTTTGTAAATGAAACTTAGAATGCAACTTTTGTTTTAAATACAAGTCTACTAGTCTTCCACCTTAAGCAGGAATTACAAGAAGATTTATACAATGAAGGGTTGTCTGTGAATTCAACAAATTCTCCAAATCCAAATTATTCAACAAGATCTACACCATGTCTTCACTTTAATCACATAAACCAAAAATGGGGGAGAGACAACACTCTCCACCCAACCAATAATCCAAAGAGGAGAAGAAGCTATCCTCCTCATTGGCCCCCGAGCCCCAACTAAAAATCACTAAAGGATAGATCTAACTCATGGAAACAACACAATGCTTCCACATAAAAATAAAATTTTTAAACACCATTTCAAAACACATTCAACATAAGATACAATCACAACAATGCAACTTTGAAAATACATAAGGCTTGAAATGCAAAGCCAATAGAGCGAGGATCTATGGGGAGATAAGTTATGCCTCCCAATGGGATTAGGTTCCCACCTTAAAACCCTCCAATATACATCTGAAAACCCCTACACAAATTTTATGCCTCCCATATTCTCTTATGCCTCCCTACAATCTCTAATGTCTCCCTCAAAAGAACAAAGTAAAAAATGCAAGGATTCTCTTATCCAAGGTGGGGCAGCCAACCTAACTCCCTCCCAAAACATGAAATAAACTTGTATGCCTCCCTACATATAAAATACCCATATCCTTCTCCTACACCATACTTAGGCATTCTACCCAAGGTAGAAACAAGCATGCAAACCATTCACTTGCATATAAATATAAACATATAAAATAAAAAAATTAAAACAAGGGTGTAGTTCCTACCTTTGCATGGTATAACTTAATTAAAGAGTCCCACACCAAGCTTCTTCAACTACAATCTAACTCCAACAATCTCCAAAATTTCCACAAGCACTCTAAAACTCTCCAACTCCAAAAATACAAGAGCACCAATGAAATGAAGTAACCCCCAAATAGAATATCGTGGCAGAATTTGCGCCTAAAATGGAGGATGGGAACTAATAGAATATCACTAACAAATATTCTAACAAACTGCTATTCAAAGATAACGTGAATAGTGGCGAAAGGAAGAAATACAGTTCCGAAAAAAGGACGTCATTTTTAACTTTGGAGGAGCGGGAATCAAAGCTTGATTCACCCAATTTAAATTGTAAATTAGAAGTGGTTTTAGATGTGGAAGACGGAAACAATTCGGATTGGTGTACTATAAGTACAACATCATACCATGGTTTCCGTGGGGGGAGTGCACGTCAGTGCACTAAAGAAGGATATAACAGTTTTCACCTAAGTTGATCTTGCTTTGTTGTTGTTTACTTGCTGCGTGTTGCGGGTTTTGGTACTTGTCTTGGTAGGATATGTTCCTGCCTTTGTCCTTATTGTGTTATCCGGATTTTGATCTTATGTTCTTTTACTCACATTGGCACATCCAACTTCTGAGCCATTAATGTATAAGGGTATATTCCCTTTCAAAAAACTATTTACCAATAATTAAAAAAAAGTAACCCCAAAAAAAACAAATAAACTTGCATATATAGAAAAAGGAAAGAGGAGGGTGAGGTGGCTCTATGTAGGATGCCACATCACTTATCCTGAACTCCACATCATAAGTAAAACCTTAAACTCAATGTACAATAAATTGGTGGTTGAGAAGAATGAAAATCTTCTTACACACACACTCCAAAGCCACACCCTCTAAGTACATAATTAAAACCCATGCAAGAAAAGTACAATTAATTTCACTTTTTATCTTAAAAAACACATAATGGGGTCTATTTTTGAACCCTCAATCCATAGGTACAGTTGGTATAAGAAATTAAGTGGTGTGGGACGAGATTAGCTTGTCCCACAAGCCTCCAAAAATGGCCCTTAAGCCCAAATCCGAAATTCCAAGGTAAGGTAGAGTGCACAACACTCAAATTCACTTATAATCAATCAAAATCACATAGTCAAAAATACCAACAACTCTAATAAATGACCCCTTTTTGTCACATCCCTGGATAACTTTATAGCATGATTTATTTACTTAATAAAAATACATTAATCAATAATGATTAAATAAAATACATCACAAATAACCACATACTATACAATAAAAAAATAAAAGGGAAGAATTGCACACATAGCCCATGGTCACAATTGGAGGTCATCCCCCCGCACCCACCCCATGGGTACCCCAAACAAAATAAAAGAAAATAACATTATTACACAAGTTGCCATGGTGACCTTCCTTCTATCCATCGATTATTCCAATGTGGTTGGTATCCAATCCCCCTTTTGATTGTTGTGATATAATAACCTACAAAAATCACAAAATACCTCCTTCAGCTTCATGGCTACATCAAAACATCAAAGGTCAAATATACACATAAATCAATAACCATCATCATATAGCCAAATCGTCATCTCAACTAAAAAATGTTATCATTTATCTAAAATTTCTACAACATCTCAATTCTATCTAGATCTTATTTGAGATATATTGTTGATTACTTCTCTATTTTTTTGTTTTCATTGATAGGGAAGAAACCAATTTTGTAGATCAAGAGTTAAATGTATTTAAATCCCTTTATGAAGGTTGCAATATGTGTCCAAACAAGCATACATTGCCCAAATAGGCCGGATTTACATTTAGGTGAAGTTTAGATCCATAAGAGTCAATGGCTTAGCTGGAAACACGTTCTCTTAAAAAAAATTCATGCAAAAGTGACTGATATTGGTCTCTTGACTGATCATGGTAGCCTTTGTGCTACTGACATCAGTTCCACCACCAACACTGATATTGGTGTGAATGATAAGTTTTTTTGAGTATTGTTTTAAATGTAAAGGATATTGGATTTTTATGAGTAACTTATTATTCAATTTCATAATAGAATAATACTCTCCAAGGTATCTGATTCAAACAAAAACACCAAAAATTTCCTACAAGTTGGAAAATTACAATTTATATAGTAAACAGTGACAGATGTCGGTCACAGGAATGCTGAAGATGGTTCATTTGCCGACACCGCTTACTGTCAATTGAGACTATATTTCATAAATTTTAGCATATCTTTTACATTTTATGATCTACACTTTTTTAAATGACATTTCCAATAATCATACATTAAATTTGGGTTTTTTGAGCAAGTCATAATATCATTAAAGTTGAAAACTAAGGTTGGAGTTAACATTTTAAAGACTACAATATGAAACTGTGATCGATGTTGGTACTATGTACACTTATTCCAGTTAAGACTTACTGGTGTCGATCACTGTGTAGGCCAGAGAACTCTAAAAATGAATGTATCAAATAAAATAGATATCAAAGGATAACTTTAACTTTAAATATATCAAAACCAGAGAGTTTTTAAATGTTTCAAACCACTATAAAGCTATGAAAACTTCCCAATTAATTTTGTGATCAAATATTAATTTTTCTAACTCTCTTTTCTTTTTCATTACAATTAAAATTTTAAACATGATATTCATTCTAATTCATTCCTTTAAATACAAAAAATTTAATAGATATGAAAATACACATTCTATAACGAACTTCCTTCAAATACAATAATGCAACTTGGTAAATGAAACTTACAATGCAAATTTTGTTTTAAATACAAGTCAACTAGTCTTCCACCTTAAGTGGGAATTACAAGAAGATTTCTACAATGACGGGTTTTGTTTGAATTAAAAAAATTCTCCAAATCCAAATTATTCAAAAATATCTCCACCATGTCTTCACTTTAATCACAATAACCAAAAATTGGGGACAAGTAACACTCTCCACACCACCAATAATCTAATGAGGATAAGAAGCTATCCTCCTCATTGGCCCCTGAGCCCCAACAAAAATGCAACAAAGGATGGATCCAAATCATGGCAAAAAAAATGCTTCCACATAACAATAAGAATTTTCAAAACACATTCAACACAAGATACCATCACAACAATGTAACTTTCAAAATACACAAAGCTTTAAATGCAAATCTAATGGAGAAAAGATCTATGGGGAGATAAGTTATGCCTACCAATGATATTAGGTGACCACCTTAAAACCCTTAAATATAGATCTCATAATACCTACACAACTCTTATGACTCCCTCAAGATATGCTTATGCCTCCTACATTCTCTAATGCCTCCCTACAATCTCTTATGGCTCCCTTAAAATAACTAAGCAAGAAATGAAAGCATTCTCTTATCCAATGTGGGATACCTGTATGATGTAAAAGTGACATACAAGCATGGGAATCACACATACCTCTTCCTCGTACCCAACCTCCCGAGGTCATGTCGAGATAGCCGGTGAATGTTGAATATTAATGGATACAGACAAGCTAATCAGGTAATCTTATATCCTCAATACGTAATAATGGAATATGTGAATCTAAGGCAAAGAAGGCCCTCCTAACCTAAATTGGTGTAATAGATCGTTAAGATATAATATATTTTCAAAGGCTCCAATCAATGTTGAGCTCTGCCGAGATCCTATTTCTTGGCTGTTGGATACATGGGAAGTGATATGTGGGAGCTTCGTATATATCTCCAGACAAGGTCATGAAAACGGTGATAAGAGGCTTAGTGGATTCGTAGTGAACTATGGGTGGTTTTTCTAGTCTAGTCTAGAAAATATTATACTGATTGGCTTCTATATTTAATATGGAGAACTACGTGATGATATTCGGAAGGAGTGGTGAGGATCTAAATACCAGTTTTTGTAAACTGGTGTCAATGTTTAACTGATTTACAGGCCCATTGGGTTTTGGGACTTGGGGATCACAACCGTGAGTTCATGGTTGTTGTGGACTTGTTATGGTCATGTGAAGAATCAATCCCTTCTTCCGACTATCTAGTAATCGTACGCCTTTTCAGCCTCTATGTTTAAAACTAGAAGTTGTGTAATTTTCTCAGAATACCTTACAGGTGTTCTGGCAACTTGAATGCGTAAGCTAGTATCTATGTCAATGATGAGGTCTCCTAGGTCAGGTTGTGGAACTAAAGGATCGCAACCAAATACTTGTTCTCTTTTGAATCCTTGTACAATCATTCAGATATTTTATCAAGGCAGTCTATAGTTAGGATGGTTTGACCAAAATGTGTAAGCTTTGTCGTCTTCGATATTTAAGCCTCTCAGTTGTTCACTAATTTCTTGTAGGTTTTCCGTTTCTCGAAAGACCTATATCCTAAGGTCTTGATCTATATCATCTAATGTTGTGGGCAGATTTAGTTGAGGCACTATTGGTTCAAATATATATTCTCTAGGCTCTCTAGGTCCTGTGATTGTCATACAAAATAATTCAACTTTTTAAAAAATAAATTGATTATGAAAGATGTATTTACACTATGCAAGCATTCTTCTATTTTTGTATTTTCGATGATGTATTTCAATGAAATTAAAGAGCAGCTATTCTAGTGTATTTAGAAAATGAACAGCTAATCTAGTAATAGAATTTAAAACAAACAAAATATCCTGTTGTCGCTATTTTCCTGTGTAGTTGTGATTTTATCCTAAATATCTAAGAAAATAATTATTTTAAATTGAAATACTCTCGATCCTACCTCAAATATGAGGAATGAATCATAGTTTCTCATAAAATATCAATTCCCACAGCTTCCCCGGTGATATCGAGAGTGAAATTTTAACTGAAATAAAATAATTCACTACTCTATTTGATACATTGTAACTAGAAATTTGATAGCTCAAACATGGCATTTACAGAATAGTGGTAAATCTAGTTGTGTCTGATTTCATCCCCTCAGTGTGATCTCCTCGTTCGTTCATGTTCTCGTGAATCTATAAAAGCATGTATATGATAGTATTACAGAAGATGTTATTCAAACAACGACAACTTTGGATATAGACCGAATACAATGCAAGTAGGAGAGGGATAACACAAGTGAACAGATCTTGACTATGAAATTCCTAGTGGGATTTATTACGGGAATATAATGCAAATATACTGAGAATTTTAGAATCTATCCTTGTGATAAAATAGAACCTGCAACTCTAATGGATTCTAACCTAGAAATGAAACTAATTTACTCTAAACTGACTTGCATGGAAAAACAATCAAGCAAGACTGAAACAAGAAGATCAAATGACCTCTAAAAGACCAACAATGGAGGAAAAACATGAAACTGATAAAATTATAAGAAAGAAATTCAAAAAATGAATAATAGAATTAAGAAGGTGAGGGGCCATTTGTTTGAAAACAAGTTGGCTACTTATAGCAAATGTAATTACCAGAGGGTAACTCCCAATT
Source organism: Taxus chinensis (assembly GCA_019776745.2). Classification (NCBI taxonomy): domain Eukaryota; kingdom Viridiplantae; phylum Streptophyta; class Pinopsida; order Cupressales; family Taxaceae; genus Taxus; species Taxus chinensis. Next base: position 147,883,115 of record CM034149.1, read on the forward strand.
GAACTCTTTTACTATAAAGAAAGGAAAAACACTATTACCAGGGGACCAAAAACATTAATGCAAGCCAAAGTAGTTGAAGAAAGTGGATGAAATTGAAGATTTACATTTGACACGATCGTTAGGAGAATCTAGAAAACACGTACAGGACTGCCACCCTATGCAGGGTGGCGGTTACGAGACCACCGCCCTGTCCTGGGTGGCGGTCTCGTCACTGAAGACTTAAAAGAAAAGAAAAGGGGGAAAAGGGAAAAAAAAAAGCACGCGGAGGCCTCGCGAGGCATGCTGGATACAAACGTATACTTGGTGAGCTTTTTTGGATCCCGAACACCTTGCAAGGAGACCTGTATCATCATTGGGGTATGTGTAACATCGTTTCAGTGGTACAGTACCCTACAAATTCAGATACGTATAGTACCCAACCTAAATCCCTCCCAAAACGTGAAATAAAATCTTATCCCTCCCTACATATAAACTCCCCATAGCCTTCTCGTACACCATACTTAGGCATTCAACCCAAGGTCCCAACAAGCATGCCAACATTTCACTTGCATAAAAATATACACATATAAAATAAAACAAATAAAACGAGGGTGTTGTTCTTGCCTTTCCATGGTAGAACTTGATCAAAGAGTCAGAAACCAAGCTCCTTCAAGCTCAATCTTACTCCACCAATTTCAAAAAATTCCACAAGAACTCCAAAACTCTCCAACTCCAAAAATACAAGAGCACCAATGAAATGAAGTAACCCCCAAACAAACAAATAAACTTGCATATATAGAAAAAGGAAAGAGGATGGTGAGTTAGATCCATGTAGGATGCCACATCACTTATCCTCAACTCCACATCATAAGTCAATTCTCAACCTAAATGCACAATAAATTGGTGGTTGAGAGGAATGACAAACCTATTAAAAACACAATCCAAACCCACACCCTCTAAGGACATAATTAAAACCCATGTAAGAAAAGTGAAATTAATGTCCATTTTTGTCTTACAAAACACATAATAGGGTCTATTTTTGACTGCCAAATTCATAGGTGGGGTTGGTATAAAAAAAAATGAGGTTTCAGAAAATCTTAGCTTTTCCCACAAGCCTCCAAATATGGCCCTTAAGCCCAAATCCGAAATTCCAAGGTAAGGTATAGTGTACAACACTCAAAGTCACACTTAATCAAAATCACATAGTCCAAAAGACCAACAACTGTAATAAATGACCCCTTTTTGTCACATCCCCAAATAACTTAATAACATGATTTATTTACTTAATAAAAGCACATTAATCAATAATGATTAAATAAAATACATCACAAAAAAACCACATAGTATACAATAAATAAAATAAAAGGGAAGAATTGCATACGTAGCCTGTAGTCATAATTGGAGGTCATACCCCCCATGGGGACCCCCTAACAAAATAAAACAAAACAACAACATTACACAAGTTGCCATGATGAACTTCATTGTATCCATCAAGTATTCCAATGTGATTGGTATCCAATCCCCCTTTTGATTGTTGTGATATAATAACTTACGAAAATCACACAATACTTCATTTGGCCTTGATGTTGCATCAAAACATCAAAGGTAAAATATACACGCATAAATCAATAACCATCCTCATATAGCTAAATCGCCGTCTCAACTAAATATTGTTATCATTTTTCTAAATTTTCAACAACATCTCAATTATATATTTTTATCAATATCAACACGATGACAATTCCAAATGTCAGTAATACATATGCCAATAATACATCATCATCATCAATAAAAAATGTCTATTTATGTATCTAAGAATCTACATAATCATACTATGAATCATAATCCATCAATAATCAGAATATCTCTATCATCTAACATCATGTTAAACCAACATGATACAATAACATACATGTCTATAGTTAACAGTGATCAAAATAAAATAAAAATAGGTGTCGAAGAGGAGCGGGCACTACATCCCCCTCCTCTTAGACTCAACTTCCTTCTTGAATTCATGGAAATAGGTATGGAAATTGGACTTGTAGCAACGTATCATCCTCCCATGTAACAATGGTCTCATCTTACGGGTCCCACTAGACTCACACCTGATCAATCTCTCGGCCTCTAAGGCCCAGGGTCTTACACTCTAAAATATGCTCTTACACCTACAATGCATTACAATCCAATACATGAGATGGATCTGGGACATATATCCTAAGAATAGATATGTGAAATACATCATGCATGTGAGACAAGTTGGGTGGCAAGGCTAGACGATAAGCTAATGGCCCGATCCGCTCTAGGATCTTGAATGGATCCACGAATCAAGGAGACTACTTAGAGCCTTTTCCGTAATGGATAGGACTCTTATAAGGTCTAACATGAAGAAACACCTTCGTGCCCACCTCATATCTATGGTCAACTCTCCTCTGATTTGCATACTTCTTCTACCTATCTTGTTCCTCCTGTAACCTCTGTCGGACCAAGAACAACCATTTTCTCCATGTCATGTAACAAAGCTGGGATAATAAATACTCTTTTCTCAAGTATATCCTAACTCAAATGTGTCTTGCACTCTCTTGCATAAAGTGTCTTAAAAGGTTCCATACCAATCGAACTCTAAAAACTTTTGTCGTAGGAAAACTCTAACAAATACAAGTAATCCTCCCACTTTGAAAGATGATCCATGACGTACATCTGAAACATGTCCTCCAAAATCTTATTTACCCGCTTCATTTTTCCATCTATCTCTGGATGATATACAATGTTGAAGTTGATACTTGTCCTAAGGGACTACTGCATGGTAGTCTAAAAGTGTGATGTGTATAAGGGATCGCGGTCACAAATGATCTTCCATGGAATCCCATACAGTCTAACAGTCACATCTAGGTACACTCTTACTACTGCACTAGTTGTATAGGTGATCTTAAAAATGAGCCACTTTCGTCAATCCATCCACCATGACCATGATGGCATCGTGGTGGTATCTTGACGTCGGTAGCCCTATTATGAAATATATGGAAATGGTGTCCCGTTTCCACTTAGGAATAACATGTGGGTTAAGAAGGCCAACTGGATGTTGATGCTCAACCTTCACCCTCTGACACTCTAAATAGCAAAAAAAATACTAAGCTACATCTCTATGAAGGCCTCCCCAATGATATATCTGTCTCAAGGTGGTGTGTATTTTCTTCACTCCTAGATGGGTTGAATAAGGTGCATAATGAGCCTCTACCAAGATATTCTATCTCAAAAATGCATCCATAGATACATAGATCCAGCCTCTATGCCTAATAATTCCATCTAACTATAATGTAAATCCATCAAACTTCCCCTCAAGGGGTCTCTGAGACTCAATCTCTGATCTGGCTACAAGGTAGAAACTTTCATGAGGAAGCTGTTGCAAAATACAACTATGCAAATCTATACACACTAAAGTAGCCATAACCAAATGTCTCCATCCACTCAGAGTGTTGACAACAATATTCTCTTTACCCTTTACGTGTTCTATCTCCATGTTGTTCTCGCATAGAAATTCCATCCAACACCACTGATGAACATTGAGATTGGGTTGCGTGAAGAGATGACGAAGACTCAAGTGATCAGTCCTGAGTATGAAATGTATCCATCGAACAAAATCATGCACAACTACAGCAAGCTCAAGGTCATGAGTTGGATAATTGAGCTCATGATATTTCAGTTTTTGATACTCAAAGGAACTGCATCAATAAACAACCTAATCTTGCCGAAGAAGCATCCGTACACACAAATAAATCCCTCTGAGGGTCTTGCAGAGAAAGGATTGGTGCTGATGTAAGGTGTTCCTTATGTGTAGTGAAGGCGTACTCAAATCCATTCAAACAAACAAATTTTTTCCCTTTCCACTGAAGGGAAGTGATGCGGTGCGCAATTAGAGAAATGTCTTGAACAAATCTTTGGTAGTAACCTTCCAACCCCATGAAATTACGCACCTTGGTCACACTAGTTGGCACGGGGCAATCCATAATAGTTAAAATCTTGGAAGGATCAACAATGATACCTTCTCGAGAAATTATGTGACCCAAGTATTACACCTCTAACTTACAAAATGTACACTTCACTAGGTTCCCGTAAAGCAGTTGCTCACGAAGACACCATAGAACCTTTCGAAGGTGCACCTCATAATTCTCACCCGCACGTGAGTAAATAAAAATTTAATCAAGAAATATGAGCACGAAGCGATCCAAAAAAATATGAAATACCCCATTCATCAAATTCATGAATAATATGGGGACATTCGTCAGACCAAAAGACACTATTATGAACTTATAGTGGCCATATCTCGTACGGAAGGCTATCTTATGAATATATTCCTTCGTGATCCTCAGTTAATGGTATTTAGACTTAATATCTATCTTGGAAAATATTATGGTCCATTTCATCTGATGAAATAAATTGTCAATACGTGGAAGGGGGTAATGAATCTTGATCGTTACTTTGTTCAACTGACAATAAACAATACACAATCGCAAGGATCCATCCTTCTTTAGAAAAGTCACCAGTTTACCCAAAGGGGATAGACTAGGATGGATTAGGCCATTCTCCAGAAGGCCCTAAAGCTGCAACTTGAGCTCACAGATCTCAAGGGTAGTCATCTTATAAGGCGCTAGTGAGATAGGCTCTACTCCTAGAACCAAATCTATGTGAAAATATATCACACGTGGGGGAGGTAACCCTGATAGCTCCTTTGGAAAGACATGTGAACAATCCCTCAAGATATGATGATCATCAAGTGATGGCCCACCAGACTCATCCTCAGAGTTTTCACTAACAGTGACATCATACAACTGGAAACATCATCACACACACCTCTTAAGCTACATAGCGGATATGGTGCTAATAGAGGTGGGTCTCCTGAATCCAACTATCACCGACTCCACTCCTAAATAATCTGCACATGATATTACCTTAATGTAGAAATCAACCCTAGCTCTATGTGTAAATAACCAATCCATGCCAAGAATAATCCCATAAGAACCCAATGGAAGGATATAGAGATCCAAGGTCATGGAAAAGGGTCCTATGTCAACTATGCACTCCTTGACTAAGGATTCCACTATGAGTTTCGCTCCAGAAGCCATCTCCAGATCCCAACTATGGCTTTGCCTAAATTCCACCAACCTGCATTGCTCTACTATAATGGGGAAATAAAAGAATCTGAGGAGCCTAAATAAAATAAAAAAGGAATAGACATACCATCAATGTTACCTTTCCTCTCAATCACACTGCTCTGGTGCTCTATCTAGTGGTTCTCAACCACTACATATATCCTTTGGCTCCTAGCCATGTCACCTATACTAGGCTCTAAAACTGGTGCGTTACCCTTGTTATAAGGGTTATGAGGGAACTCTCTCCAATGAAGCCCAAGTACTCTGCACCCATACAAAATACCATGTCCCATCCAATGAGAAGCAACTCTTTTAATTACTCTTGTGGTCTATGCCAAGGATCCCGATGATCCTTCTACGGAATTATGAGGTCACTACTGATGAGATCCTATTGATTGAGCTCTTGGTGGTGCTTGAGTCTTGACTAGTCCCCTAGGTGGAGGCCTTATATTGTGTCCCCTCTGAGCACCGAATATTTTTGGAGGCCTTAATGGAGGGTAAGTTTGTTGCTTTGTTGGTCTGAATGTACACTATGCAAAACCATGTCTTCCTCAAGGAGGAGGAGTTGACCCCCTCAATATGATATCTTGTATGTACTTGATACGACACTACACTCTTCCCCCTAGTCTCCTCCACAATATAGGCCTTCTGCACGGCTTCAGCTAAAGTTTTTAGATAATGAATGCACACTGCCCCTCCAATGTCTAGGTTCAGGCCCCTAATAAACCTATGGAAGCTCATCTTCTCATCATGCATGTAGTCTACATACTGAAGCAAGTCCAGAAAGACATTATCATACTCAGCCACCATCATGGATGCCTTACGTAGGACATGGAACTCATCTATCATCTACTAAAGGAACCTCTAGGACATATATTTGCTCTTGAGTCATTCCTCAAAGACCTCCAAAGTGATTGTCTCAAAATCCACATGGAGCTTCTGCTTCTTGTTTCTCCAGCAAATCGTGGCTCTATCTCTCATAAGGTGGATGGAAACATGAGCCTCCATGTTACTGGTACACAGACATAGGTTGAAGCATCTGTTCGAGCTGACCAACCATGCCTCTTCCTTGAATCCTCCACTGTCCCCAATGAAATGAGATGGATGGAGTTTAATAATCTCTCTGATGTGGTTTTTCATTGTAGAAATTATACCCCTAGGTCTCTCGACATGATCATCATGTTGCCTAGGGCTCTTGGATTTGTCTCTATGTCCTGTAGACCTGTCTCAATGACCTCTCTGTGGTGAATTTCATCTAAATGACTCCACTTGGGAGTTCTCTACCCTATGCTCATCACTATGTCGGGAAGGTGCAGGAGTTTATATTAATGGCTCTTTGTCATGTCTATTGTTTCTCCATCCTAAGGATCCTTTGCGTATAGTGACATTAACATACTATAATGTCTAATGTATTTAAGGAAATATGCTTGCTACTACCTGATCTAGGGGTTATAAGTCTAGGTCCCCATGCAAGAACCACTTGTCTGGTTCGCACCTCTTGCATAGACCAAGACAAGAGTTACTTTATTATTCTAGGTTTTGTTTTAGTTTTCTAGGTTTATACGCTTTAAAACATCATGCAAGGTTATGTGATTTATGTTTAGAGTTACGCTATGATTTCTTGTTATGCTTTATGTTTCTGAGTGTGCCTGGGGTCCAAGTGTTGAACCTAAGGCTTTGATACGAAGTGTAACTCCCACAAATTTTGATGTTGTAAAACCAAATTAAATCTTAAATAATTATTTGGAAAGTTGCGTCATTTTTTTATTTATACAAGTTACAAGGTGTCAAACCCTATAAACGTTTAATTAATTTCCACTAGCAATTACTACATTACAAGGGATAGATTAGGTATAGATTAATAACTAAATAATTTTAACCCATGATTAATAAACCCTTACCCTTTTTTCCCTTAAATTAATAGTCTTAATGTCCACATGTATAATTACTAAACATACTAGGAGGTAAATAATTAACTTATCAGATTAGGGCACTAAATGACCCCATTCACCCATTTACACAAACATTTGATTTATTTATAAATTACAATGATAAAAAGAATATTCTCAACTAAAAATTTCAGGGTTGATTATTAACCCTTGGATCAAATCCATTATGGCTACTATATTTAAGATTTCTAACCTAACCCTAACCAACCATATGGAATTTAATTAAATCATTTTTATTTCCCTAACCTCCTCATTTGGTATCTTTTCTTTCTTTCATTTTTGCAAGTTGGAGGAGAGAAAGCCATGGATCATGGGAAAATCATGAAAGATAATTCTTGGATCGAACGTCCAAGATGAGGGGATTCCATCCATTTGGCTCCTCCTTTAGAATAGTTGAATTTTAGATTACTCTTGCATTCTTGGTTATTTATTGCAATGCAAGTAACTATCCTAGATCTGGTTTGAGATATATTGTTGATTAGCTCTCTATTTTTTTGTTTTCATTGATAATGAAGAAACACATTTTTTAGATCAAGATTTAAATGTATTTAAATCCGTTTATGCAGGTCGAAGTATGTGTACAAATAAGCGTACATGGCCCAAATAGGATGGATTTGCATTCAGGTGAAGTTTAGATCCATAAGAGTCAATGGCTTGGCTAGAAACACATTCTTTCAAAAAAATTCACACATAGGTGACCGACATCGGTCTCTTGACCGACTGTGGTAGCCTCTGTCCTACCAACGTCGGTTCCACAACCGACGCTGATTTTTGGTCTAAATGATAAGTTTTTTTTAGTATTGTTTTAAATGCTAAGGATTTTGGATTTGTATGAGGAGTAACTTATTATTCAATTTCATTATAGAACAATAGTCTTGAAGGTATTTTACTTAAACAAAAACACCAAAAATGTCCTACAAGTTGGAAAATTACAATTTATATAGTATACAGTGACCGATGTTGGTGACAGGAATTGCAATGGTGGTTCATTCGACAATGCTGGTTACTATCAATTGAGACTTTTTTTTAATAAATTTTATCATATATTTTACATTTTATGATCTACACTTTTCTAAATGACATTTCCAACAATCATACATAAAAATTGGGTTTTCTGAGTAATTTATAATATCATTAAAGTTGAAAACTAAGCATGGAGTTAACATTTTAAAGATTACAATATGAAACTGTGATCTATGTTGGTACTGTTTACACCGATTCCAGTTAAGATTGACCGGTGTCGATCACTATGTAAGCCAGAGAACTCTAAAAATGAATGTATAAAAAAAATAGATATCAAAGTATAACTTTAACTTTAAATATATGAAAACCAAAAAGTGTTTAAATTTTTCAAACCACAATAAAGCTATGCCAACTTCCCAATTCATTTTGTGATCAAATATTATTATTTGTAACTCTCCTTTCTTTTTCATGACAAGTAAACATTTAAATATGATATCCATTCTAATTCAGTCCTTTACATACGATAAATTGAAGAGAAATGAAAATACACATTTTGTAATGAGCTTCTTTCACATATAATAATACAACTTGCTAAATGAAATTTATAATGTAACTTTTGTTTTAAACACAAGTCTACTAGTCTTCCACCTTAAGTGGGAATTACAAGAATATTTCTACAATGACGAGTTGTCTTTGAATTCAACAATTTCTCCAAATCTAAATTCTTCAACAAGAGCTCCACCATGTCTTCACTTTAATCAAAACAACCAAAAATGGGGGAAAGGTAACACTCTCCACCTAACCAATAATCTAATGAGTATAAGAGGCTATCCTCCTCATTGGACCCCGAGCCCTAACCAAAATGCAATAAGGGATGGATCCAACTCATGGAAAAAACACAATGATTCCACATAAAAATAGAAAATTTCACAACTATTTCAAAACACATTCAACATAAAATACCATCAAAACAATGTATCTTTCAAAATACACAAAGCTTGAAATACAAAGCCAATGGAGCAAGGATCTATGGGGAGATCAGTTACGCCTACCAATGGGATTAGGTTCCAACCTTAAAACCCTTAAATATACATCTAATAACCCCCACACAACTCTTATGACTCCCTCAAGATCCTCTTATGCCTCCCACATTCTCTTATGCCTCCCTAAAATGTTCTTATGTCTCCCTCAAAAGAACCAAGCAATAAATGCAAGCATTCTCTTAGCCAAGGTGGGGAACCCAACCCAACTTCCTCCCAAAACATGAAATAAAATTTTATTCCTCCCTACATATAAAATCCCCATATGCTTCTCATACACCATAGTTAGGCATTCTACCAAAGGTCCCAACAAGCATGTAAACCATTCGCTTACATACAAATATACACATATAAACTAAAAAAATTAAAACAAGGGTGTTGTTCCTACCTTTCCATGGTAGAACTTGATCAAAGAGTCACACACTAAGCTCCTTCAAGCTTAATATTACTCCAATAAGTTCCAAAAATTCCACAAGAACTGCAAAACTCTCCAACTTCAAAAATACAGGAGCACCAATGAAATGAAGTAACCCCTAAAGAAACAAATAAACTTTCATAAATAAAAAAAGAAAAGAGGAGGGTTAGGTGGCTGCATGTAGGATGCAACATCACTTATACTCAACTCCACATCATAAGTCAATCCTCAACCCCAATGCACAATAAATTTATGGTTGAGAGGAATGACAAAGCTCTTAAACACATAATCCAAATAGATGCCCTCTAAGGACATAATTAAAACCCATGTAAGAAAAGTGAAATTAATGTAACTTTTGTCTTAAAAAAAACATAATGGGGTCTATTTTTGACTTCCCTATCCATACGTGGGGTTGGTATAAGAAATTATGAGGTGTGGGACAAGCTTATCATGACCCACAAGCCTCTAAATATGGCCCGTAATCCCAAATCCGAAATTGAAAGGTAAGGTAGAGTGTACAAAACTGAAAGTTACTTACACTAAATCAAAATCACATAGTCCAAAAGACTAACAAATCTACTAAATGACCCCTTGTTTTTACATCCCCAAATAACTTAATAACATGATTAAATAAAATACATTACAAATAAACCACATACTATACAATAAATAAAATAAAAGGGAATAATTGCACACATATCCCATGGTCACAATTGGAGGTCATCCCCCCCATGGGGACCCCCTAACAAAATAAAACAAAACAACAACATTACACAAGTTTCCATAGTGACCTTCGTTGTATCTATCAATTATTCCCATGTGATTAGTCTACAACCCCCCTTTTGATTGTTGTGATATAATAACCTACAAAAATCCTACATTACCTCCTTCGGCCTTGTGGCCACATCAAAACATCAAAGGTAAAATATACACACATAAATCAATAACCATCCTCATATAGCTAAATCATCGTCTCAACTAAAGAATGTTATCATTTGTCTAAAATATAAACAACATGTCAATTATATATTTTTATCAATATCACCAAGATCACAAGATTAGTTCAAATGCTAAATCCTACTCAAAACGAAGATAATTCCTAATGTCAGTAATACACGTTCCAACAACACATCATCATCATCAATATAAAATGTCTCTCTATGTATCTAAGAATCTACACAATAATACTATGAATGAAAATCCATCAATAATCACAATATCTCTATCATCTAACATCATGCTAAATGAAAATGATACAATAACATCCATGTCTATAGTCAACAGTGATCGAAATAATAATATAATAATTGTCCAAGAGGAGTGGGCTCTACATGGGACTTGCAAATGTGACATGGACTGTGAGAGAAGTTCGCCTTAATCTTCCTAATTATAATGCTAAACTACTCCTAGAAAGGGAAATGCAACAATCCTAACACTAACCTAAATTTCCAAGGGACCAGGGAAGAAAGAATGTATAAAATTAAATTGATAAACTAAAGAGGGCGATATCAGCAAGAAAAGGGGCAATATACTCCGTTGAGGGATGAAGAAGAGGAAGAATAGAATTGAGTGAGGTCAGAACAATAGTGACAAAGACGAGAGTTCCATCCTCCATGTGTAATCCATGAAACACAACATCTAATACCTGGAAATGTAAAATACATGCGCAAAAAAAAAATACAAAATGCAGAGGCATAAAGAAACAAAAAATATGAGAAGGGTTCAAAACACCACAAAACATGATTTTATTTTTTGATGAGGTACACAGACCATTACATTTATTTTCATATCCATAAGTATGCTTTTGAGGCATAGGAGAAGGATTACATCTGAAATAAAGTTGAGAAATTTTTTTACAAGAGTTTCCCCAGCTCCAAGAATGTCTCATTTAAAAATAATCGTCTCCCCTCATTAAAGAGGTATGGGAACCCATAAAATTTCACTTCCCGAGGATAATTTTGTAAGAAAATACATGGGTGCCATACTACATTAATAGTTGTTATTGGGATGTCATTCATTCACCTACCCTCATCTAACTTTTAACTCGTCCAACCATGTGACCCATCATCCTCACCATCTCTACATTGTGGGTCATCCAACCTAAAGGGGGCGGGACAAAATATATTTCTATCTTTACAATGAGCTACCTGACCAAAATTATGGTTTTTCATATGCTAACCACAACAACCTTGCCATGCAGTCCATCCTGGGTGACCCGGTAAACCTCACCGTATTGTCAAACTTGGGTGACCCATCCAACCATGCCATACCATCACACCTGTGTGTCATGAAAATTTTATGGGTGTGATGGGCATCTAAAACTATCTATACATGTAAACAAATGTGACTCGACCAACCCACCCAATCAACCAAGGCGTCCAACCCAGTCAACCAACCCCGTGAGGCCAATTTCAAAAGGCAATATATTGAACTCTTGGATGAGTTTTGGGTTAAAATTTTATATGATTTCACATGAAAACAACCCACTAAATGTAATGGTTTTGGTCTTAAGATATATTTTAAAATTTACCACCTCGAAATGTCTCATTATTTGTCAGAATTTCCCATTCTGCGCCAGAAGAATGAACTGCCTTGGGAAGTGTATGATGCTTAAAGATGTCCCATCTTTTCCAAAATATAGGGAATGGAAAATGACTTCCATAGGAACATTTTTGGACTTATAATTCCTGACACGGATCATAATCTTCTGTTGAAACTCTAGTCCTCTTTCAAATTGTACACTCCTTAAGTCCTGAAATGCTCCTTATGGATTGCCCCAAGACCTCCGAAACTTCCATAAATCACTTGTAATTCTTCCCAAACTTTAAATATCAGGTGTATTATTCCATATTTCTCCATGAATCATTTTCTAGTGCTCAAACCCATCCTCCCATGTTGTCTATTTTACTAGGGGTAAAAATAAATAACAAGATCATCACATTTTGTCGATGAAACTTTTGTCTTTCAATATTAGACTTGTACTTTAATGACTGCAACATCTTCTATTTTATCTTAAATTTTAATCATGTTTTATGATAATGTGCAATACCTATTGATGGACCCATCTATCTTGTTCTTTTCTCATACTACTTATGTCAGGATCCTTTTAATTATATATCTACTTAATCCCTTCCTATTGAAACTAACCTAAAAGTGAAGGATCTATATTATGCGAGTCAACATATTCACTATGAAGGTTTTCTCTTCTTCTCTCTTAGGTGTGTTTTATAGCTCCCACAAAATCAATGCAGCAAATCCACATTAGTCTTCATAATTAGTTAGGAAAATTACATGATATATTTTTTAAGGATTGCACATTTATTAAACCACATTATTCCTTCATTAAATCCTACACAACCAAAGGTTATTTTGTAACCAGGTCAATAATTAATATTATTAATTTATTCGTAAAGTTATTTTGAGATATTATTTTCTGATAAAGTCTCCATTCATTTCCATTATTATTGTTCACTAAATCAATTTCATTAATAAACTCGATTAGTTCCATTTAAGGTTATCAAATATTAATTCTTAAGTTTGGTTTATATTTATTTCCCTTAAACACTTAACAACCATACCCCACATTTTTCATATTTTGTCTTTAGTTAAATTAATCCCCTAGGTCATTCTCTCTAATGACTATAACATTATCTAATTCCTTTAGTCCAATGCCCCAAAACATATCAATTAAACCACACTTCCATAAAATGCCACACTTAAAAATTGTAGGAATGGTTATCCACCATTAGGTTGATTGTTAAATCAATCCTCTAGGTCATTCTCTATAATGACAATAACATTATCTAATTCCTTTAGTCTAATGCCCCAAAACATATCAATTAAACCACACTCCCATAAAATGCCACACTTAAAAATTGTAGGAATGGTTATGCACCATTAGGTTGATTATTTTTAGGCCCTTAGATCTTATGTATTAAGTATAACCATAAATGTCTTTATGTTGAATTTCATTCACACCTTTTCCCTAATCCATCTCTTTTTTTTTCTACATGTTTAAAGAAATAGAGGGAGTGAATGCCATGGAAGCCACTGAATCTTGGGAGGGTTTGCACAACTTTATTTTTGTAGTATTTTATGCTAAATGAGAGATCTACCATATCCCTTCTGTGGGTATTGTTTGCCCTTTTTTTTTTTGTATTTTTATACAACAAGAGATATACACAGTTTTTTCTGAGGGTCATTGTTATACCCTGAATCCTCTTATTTGTCAGGTATTTTTGGTCCCCTAAAAATCAAACATTTTTACCCTGTATATATATAGATATGTATGTATGTATGTATGTATATGTATGTATACATATGTGTGTGTGTGAATATATATATATATATATATATATATATATATATATATATATATGTATCTACACACACACACACACACACACACACACACACACACACACACATGTATAGGTATGTGTGTGTGTGTGTGTGTGTGTGTGTGTGTAGTATACATATATATACACCTATTAGAGGTTCAACTGGATATAATATAACACAACACCATATATATAGCAGCCACGACATGTATATGGTTCGGGATTAAAAGTTTGGGAGGGGAGGGGTTGAGCCACCCCCACCCTATATTATACAATCTGCATTGGGGTGGGGGAGTCACTTTCCCCCCCCAACCTATTTTTTATAATACAATCCATTGGTGGGATGCTACCCATATGGCTAGAAAACTATAATTTTTTTCTAATTATAATTTTTTTTTATGTAACACAGTCAATTGGAATTGGTTTGTAAAAATCATTATTAAAATTTTACTTATCAATGTTATATATATATATATATATATATATATATATATATATATATATATATATAATTCATGTATTTAAAATATTTATAATTTATAGAATATATAAATTTGTATGAATGTATATATGTCAATATATATATATATACACATATATACATTCATATAAATTTATATATTCTATAAATTATAAATATTTTAAATACATGAATTATATATATAATATAAAATTGTTGTTTTATTTTTAAAAATGTACTAATTTAAGATTGTAAATATAACAAATTATAAAGTCATACGACGTTTATATAAAATTATATATATCTAAATTTGTGAGATAGTTGAGCCAATATCAAATGCAACAGCATGTAAAATTTGATTATAAATTCAACTAAAAATCTTTCTTTTTTTTGCAAATTATTTTGGAGAGAATAAAAGGTAAAACATACATAAATACAATTCCTTCCTGTTTCTTTTTAAATTCAAGTTTTCCAGCAATACAAAAGAATCAATATTCACTTTCCACACAGGAACATATTTTTGTTAGGATACATAGTAAAACTTTGAATAAATTTCAGATTTGGAGAGTTTCATTCCAAAAAAATACATTTTGAAAATTTTCCATTCCACAACAACATTACAAATTTAATAAATAAAATTCACAAGAATATTCCTTTTAAAATACATGATTTACAAGCATTCCACTCTAAGTGGAAACAACATGGCCAAATTCACAAAATATGATTCTTTCATAGACTCAAATACAAGGTTTCCACATCAAAATCATCCTCCAATTCTATTGCTTCAACTTTTCACTCTTTTATCTTCTCAAATTTGAATCATAATATAAAGAAAGGTGATTATGTGAATCTCTCCACAAAAACTTTATTCCAATAACTAGGAGAATACTTCCTCTTTATAGGCCCTCAAGCCTTAACCGTAGAACAATAGGGTGTGTTTGCAACTTAGACAACTCCACAAAAATAATGGATTCCACAAAACATACAATCCACAATTTTGTAACACATTCAAATAAACACACACAAACAAGATTTACAATTTTCCAATAAACAAATGGGCTTGAACACAAGCCAAAGGAGCAAGGAATATGGGAACTACCTCCATTTACCTCCCAATTGAAATAGGGGTTCCACCCAAAAACATCGATGTGAACATCACAGAACACTGAAATGCATTTTTATCTCTTCCTTACAAATATGTAAAATATGGAAATGTTTTACTTTTCTCTCGCCATATGTGGAACACACTAATCGCACTACCTCAAAAATTCATCCCTCACAACTCCCTTTTCCCTCCCCAATGGTCCCAATTTCCATCTCCCAAACCATTCTGAAAGGGAAGGTACCCATCCCAACATAATAGATTCACAACACAAAAAACATACACTCAAACAATAAAAAATTTCACAACTACATACATATATAAAAGAGAAACGATAAGTGAATATCATACCTCTCCATTTAGCTTCCAAAATATTCACACAACAAGCTTCAAACACCATTAATCCAAGCAAAATCCCATAATGTAACTCCAAAATCTCCAAACATGCAGTCAAAGCCATAATTCTAAAAATGCAAGTGTATAAATGAGACAAGTAACCCAAATTACTCCAAATTCACTTCAATAAATAGAAAATGATGTGAGGATGATGAGGTGGCTCTATGCAGGATGTCACTTCATAATTCCTCTATTCCAACTCAACAAGTCAACACACAAATACCAATGTAATTAAATGAACAAGTAGGCTCTGACACTCATAAGAGTACACTCCAAAATGGAATCTATACCTCCCAAGGACATATTAAATGAGGTAAATAGAAAATTTATTTTAATTACTCTTTTTCACTCAAACATGCATTAAAAATTATTAAATAAACTCCATACTTCATAATTATGGTTGTTGGATGACTTTGAGAAGAAAGGGACAAGTTTAACTTGTCCCACAAGTCTCAAAAAGTGGCTTCTAAGGAAAAATTTGAGATTACAAAAGGAAGAAGAGTACACTCTTCAAAATGCAATTAATTCCATTCAACATCAAGAAAATATCAGGGACCATCTACCCTACTTAATGCCCAAATGTCACATCTTCTATTTAGTTTACAAGTTAAGTTAAATTAACTAATTAACAACATATTAACATGTACTAATAAAGTGACTAAATTTCACAAATAATTAGATACATGCACCAAAAAATAAATAACTAAAATTAAAAGAGGGAAACATCGCAACCCATGGCCACACATATGAGGTCACCCCCTATGGAAAACATCCTAACCAAGCATAACAATTAAACAAGATACCCATGGAACATAAGTTGTCAAATTGGACTTGTTCAAAAATTCCACTATTCTTCTAGGGTTGGTCCTCTATCCCTTTTCAATGTATGGTGGTATCATTTTCCTGCACTTAAAAACAAAAATGTCACTCTAGCCTCAAGGCCGCATCAATAGCATTTAGAAATAACTCATACATATCCATCAATAATAATCATCAAAATTAAGAAATTCTATCAATTATCTAAAATATCAAAATATTTTGATTCTACCATTTTACTAACATAAATGGGATCGCAAGACTATTCTGAATACCCAATGTAAGTCCATCAAACTTGCCCTCAAGGGGTCTCTGAGACTCAATCTATGATCTAGCTACAAGATAGAAATTGTCATGAGGAAGATGCTCCAAATCCTACTCCAGAAATCTGTACCTACTGAAGTAGCCATAACTAAATGTATCCGACTACTCAGAGCATCGGAAAAGACATTCTCTTTCCCCTTTACGTGCTCTATCTCCATATTATACTTGCATAGAAACTCCATCCAACACCACTGATGAGCATTGAGATTGTGTTGCGTGAAGAGATGAGGAAGAATCAAGTGATCATTCGTGAGTATAAATCTCCTATCAATAATGAAATGTCTCCATTGAACCAAAGCATGCACAACTGCTGTAAGCTAAAATTCATGAGTCAGATAATTGAGCTTATGATATTTGAGTTTTAGAGACTCAAAGGTAACCACCTAATCCTTCCAAAGAAGCATCCGTACACACAAAGAAATCCGTCTGAGGGTCTTGCACAATAAGGATCGGTGCCAATGTCAGGCATCCCTTCAGTGTACTGAAGGACTACTCACATCCATCTGACTAAGAAAACTTTTTCCTTTTCCACTAAAAGGAAGTAATGGGGTGCACAATTAGAGAAAAGTCTTGAACGAATCTTTGTTAGTTACCTTCCAATCCCATGAAACTACACTCCTCGATCACACTAGTGGGCGTAGACCAATCCATAATAGCTCAAATCTTGGAGGGATCAATGATGTGACCCAAGTACTTCACCTCTAAGTTAAAAAACGTACACTTCACTAGGTTCCCGTAAAGCTATTTCTCATGAAGATACCGCAGAACTTGTCAAAGGGGCACCTCATGCTCCTCACGTGTACGTGAGTAAATAAAAATTTCATCAAGAAATATGAGCACGAAGTGATCAAAAAATGTCTGGAATACCCCATTCATTAAATTCATGAATACTGCAGGGGCATTCATGAGACCAAAAGGCACTATTATGAACTCGTAGTGGCCATATCTCGTATGGAAGGTTGTATTATGAATATATTAGGAATCTGTGATCCTCAGTTGATGCATTCTAGACTTAAGATCTATCTTGGAAAATATTTTGGTCCCCTTCATCTGATCAATAAATCATCAATACGTGGAAGAGGGTAACTATTCTTGAAAATTAATTTATTGAACTGACGATAATCAATACACAATCGCAAGGATCCATCCTTCTTCTTCAAAAAATTCACTGGTGCACCTGAAGGGGATAGACTAGGATGGATTAGGCCATTCTCTAGAGGCCCTCAAGCTGCAATTTGAGCTAACAGATCTCAGTGGTAGTCATCCTATAAGGTGCTAGTGAGATAGGCTCTACTCCCAAAAAAAAATCAATGTGAAAGTACATCACACGTGGGGGAGGTAACGCCAATAGCTCCCTTGGAAAGACAAGTGAACACTTCGTCAATATATGATGATCGTCAAGCAATGGTGCACTGGACTCATCCTCATATTTGTCACTAACAGTGACATCATACAACCGGAAACATCGTAGCGCACACCACTTAAGATACATAGCGGATATGATGCAAATTGAGGTGGGTCTCTTGACTCCAACTATCACCAACTTCACTCCCAAATAATCTGCACATGATATTACCTTAATGTAGCAATCAACCCTAGCTCTATGTGCAGATAACCAATCCATTCCCAGAATAATCCCATAGGAACCCAATGGAAGGATACAAAGATCCAAGGTCATGGAAGATAACCAACTATGCACTCCTTGACTAAGGAGTCTACTATGAGCTTGGCTCCAGAAGCCATCTCCACATCCCAACTATGGATTTACCTAACTTCCACCAGCCTGCATCGTTCTACTACAAATGGGGAAATAAAAAATCTGAGGAGCCTAAATAAAATAAAAAAGGAATAGAAATGCCATCAATGCTACTTGTCCTCTAAATCACTGTGTCGCCTGGTGCTCTACCTAGTGGTTCTCGACTATTACATATATCCTTTGGCTCCTAGCCATGTTGCCTATAATAGGTTCTAAAATTGTTTCCTTACCCTTGTTGTAAGGGTTTTGAGGGATCTCTCTCTAATGAATCCCAAGTACTCTGCACCCATAGAAAACACCATGTCCCCTCTGATGGGAAGTGGCTCCTGAAAGTACTCTAGTGGTTTATGCCAAGGATCCTAATGATCTTGTTTTTGACTGTTGAGGTCACTAATGATGAACTCGTGCTGACTGAGCTCTAGGTGCTACCTAAGTCCTAATTGGTCCTCTAGGAGGAGGCCTTATATTAGATCCCCTATACGAATCGAATGGATTTGTGGGAAACTTAATGGTCTGCAACTCCATGTGAAGGCTTTGTATAGGATTGCTTGGTACACTATATGAGGATGACCATGTGCATCACGAGGTTGTGAGGAGCTTATTGCCACAAACTGGATTTGGCTATTAGGAGAATTACTGGTCTGACTAAAAAGTGCATTTCTATGCTTGTAGCTTAGTGATGGGAATCTTCCCCTCATCTCCTTTACTTAGGCCTTTTTATTATGATTGAAAACCTCTGACCATAAAGTCTTTGGATAAGGAATGCACATTCATCTCCAAAGTCTAGGTTTAAGACTCCTATGGAATGCCAGATGGTGGAACCTCAATTGTTTTGTTGCAAATTTTCACTGATTATACCTACACATGAAGACTAATTCCATGAAAATTGGACTTCTCAGACTCTGGACTTAGCATGATGCCTTACGTAATACATGAACTCATCTTTCCACCAAGAAGTATGGAAACAACCCCTCCCCATGTGACCAAGTATCTAAACCTTTTGATCCATTCCTCAAAGACCTGGCCACAAGTGTAAGCATTGTCTGCAGGAACTGATATGGAAGTCTTGATTCTAACAGAAAGTCCTAGATCAAACATCCAGGCTCTGGATACCCATAAGCCCATATTGACTAGAAAACTACAAGCCTTCATCACCTTTAATGGTAATCTATGACATTGAAGTGCCTAGCTCAACGTGGACACAAATATATTCTCTTCCTAGAATCCTCCAGTGTCCCCAATGAAATGAGATGGATGGAGTTTTATAATCTCTCTGATGTGGTTTCCCATTGTATAAAGTCTACCCCTAGGTATCTCGACACAATCATGATACTACCTAGGGCTCTTAGATTTTTCTTTGTGTCCTATAGATCTATATCAATGACCTCTCTATGGTGAATCTCATCTAAATGGATCCACCTGGGAAGCATTCTTACTTATGAATTAACAACTATGTCATAAAAGGTGTAGGAGCGACTCTAATGATATTTTCTCCTTCACGCCATATTAATATTTTCTCCCTCCCAAGGATCCTTCGTGTACAGTGACATTAACATCCTGTAATGTCTAAAGTATTTGAGGAAATATGGTTGCTACTGCCTAATCCAGGGGTGGTAATTCTAGGTCCACATGCAAGAACAAATTTTCTAGTCCACGCCTCTTGCACAAACTGAGGCAAGAGTTAGTTGATCATTCTAGGTTTTGTTTTAGTTTTCTACGCTTTACAACATCATGTAATGTTGTGTTATTTAGGTTTAAAGTTACACTACGCTTTCTTGTTATGCCTTATCTTTCCAAGGATGCCTGGGGTCCAAGCATTGAACCCATGACATTAATACCAATTGTAACACCAACAAATTTTGATGTTATAAAACAAAATTAAATATTAAATAATTATCTAGAAAGTTGCGTCATTTGTTTATGTTTTAAACATGTTATAAGGTGTCAAACCCTATAAATGTTTATTTAATTTACACCAACAATTACTACATTATAAGGGATAGATGAAGTCTAGATTAATAACTAAATAATTTTAACCCATGATTAATAAACACTTACCCTTAGTTCCCTTAAATTAATAGTCTTAATTTCCATATGTATAATTACTAAACATACTAGGAGATCAATAATTAACTTAACCCACTAGGGCCCTAAATGGCTCGATTCACGCAATTACACAAACATTTGATCTACTTATAAAGTAAAACGATAATAATAATATTCTCACCTTATTAATGTATGGTTGATTCTTAACCCTTGGATCAAATCCATTATGGCCACTAGGTTGAAGAGTTCTAACCTAACTCTAACCATCCTTATGGAATTTTATTAAATCATTATTCTTGCCCTAACCTCCTTATTTGGTCTCTTTTATTTCTTTCATTTTTGCATGTTGGAGGAGAGGAAGCCATGGATCATGGGAAAATCATGAAAGAGTATTCTTGGATCCAATGTGAAAGATGAGGGGATTCCATCCATTTGGATCCTCCTTTAGTATAGTTGAATCTTAGATTACTCATGCATTCTTGGTTATTTATTGCAATGCAAGTAAGTATCCTAGATCTGGTTTGAGATATATTGTTGATTAGTTCTCTATTTTTTTTGTTTTCATTGATAGGGAAGAAACACATTTTGTAGATCAAGAGTTCAACATATTTAAATCCCTTTATGCAGGTTGGAGTATATGTCCAAACAATTATACATGGCCCACATAGGCTGGATTGTCATTTAGGTGAAGTTTAGATCCATAAGAGTTAATGGCTTGGCTGTAAACACATTATTTTTAAAAAAATTCACGTACAGGTGACCGACATTGGTCTCTTTACCGACCATGGTAGCCTCTGTGCTACCGACGTCTATTCCACCACTGACGCTGATTTTTGTGTAAATGATAAGTTTTTTTGAGTATTTTGTTAAATGTAAAGGATATTGGATTTGTGTGAGGCATAACTTATTATTCAATTTCATGATAGAATCACAATCTCCAAGGTATCTGATTTAAACAAAAGCACCAAAAATGTCCTACAAGTTGGAAAATTACAATTTATATAGTATACAGTGACAGATGTCAGTCACAGGAATGTCGACGGTGGTTCATTCGTTGAAGGGGGTTACTTTCAATTGAGACTATTGTTTATAATGTTTAGCATATCTTTTACATTTTATGATCTACACTTTTCTAAATGACAATTCCAACAATCATACATAAAATTTGAGTTTTATGAGGAAGTCATAATATCATTAAAATTAAAAACTAAGCTTGGAGTTAACATTTTAACGACTGTATTATGAAACTGTGATCGATCTCGATACTGTGTATATCGATGCAGGTTAAGACTGACTGATGTCGATCACTGTGTAGGCTAGAGAACTCTAAAAATGAATGTATCAAATCAAATATATATCAAAACTAGAGAGTGTTTAAATGTTTCAAACCACAATAAAGCTATGACAACTTCCAAATTCATTTTGTGATCAGATATTATTATTTGTAACTCTCTTTTCTTTTTCATTAAAAGTAAAATTTTAAACATGATATCCATTCTAATTCATTCCTTTACATGCAAAAAATTGAAGAGAAATGAAAATATACATTCTTTAATGAACTTCCTTCAAATATAATAATACAACTTGGTAAATGAAGCTTATAATGCAACTTTTTTTTAAATACAAGTCTAATAGTCTTCCAGTTTAAGTGGTACTTACAAGAAGATTTCTAGAATGATGGGTTGTCTTTTAATTCAACAAATTATGGAAATCCAAATTATTCAACAAGATCTCCACCAAGTCTTCACTTTAATCACAACACCTAAAACTGGGGGACAGGTAACACTCTCCATCCAACCAATAATCCAAAGAGGATAAGAAGCTATCCTCCTCATTAACCCCTAAGCCCCAACCAAAATGTAACAAAGGATGGATGTTGCTCATGGAAAAAAAAAACTCATTCCACATAAAAATAAAAAAAATCACAAACATTTCAAAACACATTCAACACAAGATACCATCACAACAATGTAACTTTCAAAATACATAAATCTAAATGCAAATCCAATGGAGCAAGGATCTATGGGGAGATCAATTATTCCTACCAATGGGATTAGGTGCACACCTTAAAACCCTTAAATATACATCTCAAAACCCCTACAAAACTCTTATGGCTCCCTCAAGATCCTCTTATGCCTCCCACATTTTCTTATGCCTCCCTACAATCTCTAATGTCTCCCTCAAAAGAACCAAGTAAGAAATGAAAGAATTATCTTATCCAAGGTCGGGTAACCAACCCAACTCCCTCCCAAAACATGAAATAAAATCTTATTCCTCCCTACATATAAAATCCCCATAGCCTTATCATAAACCATACTTAGGCATTCTAACCAAGGTCCCAACAAGCATGCAAACAATTAACTTGTATACAAATATACACATATAAAATAAAAAAATTAAAACAAGTGTGTAGTTCGTACCTTTCCATGGTAGAAATTGATCAAAGAGTCACATACCAAGCCCCTAAAAGCTCAATCTACAACTTGAGCTCATAGATCTTAGGGGTGGTCATCCTATAAGGTGCTAGTGAGATAGGCTCTACTCCCAGAACAAAATCAATGTGAAAATATATTGCACGTGGGGGAGGTAACCCCGATAGCTCACTTGGAAAGACATGTGAAAAATCCCTCAAGATATGATGATCGTCAAGTGATTTCCCACTAGACTCATCCTCAGATTTGTTGCTAATAGTGACAACATACAATTGGAAACATCGTTGCGCACACCACTTAAGCTACATAATGGATATGGTATGAATAGAGGTGGGTCTCATGACTCCAACTATCACTGACTCCACTCCCAAATAATCTGCACATGATATTACCTTAATGTAGCAATCAACCCTAGCTCTATGTGCAAATAACCAATCCATGCCCAGAATAATCCCATAGGAACCCAATGGAAGGATACAAAGATTCAAGGTCATGGAAAAGTGTCCTACATCAACTATGCACTCCTTGACTAATGAGTCCACTATGAGCTTGGCTCTAGAAGCCATCTCCACATCCCAACTATGGATTTTCTTAACTTCCACCAGCCTACATCGCTCTACTACAAATGGGGAAATAAAATAATCTGAGGAGCTTGAATAAAATGAAAAAGGAATAGAAATTCCATCAATGCTACATGTCCTCTCAATCACCATGCTTTGGTGCTCTACCTAGCGGTTCTCAACCGCTCCATATATCCTTTGGCTCCTAGCCATGTAGCCTATAGTAGGCTCTAAAACTGGTGTGTAACCTTTTTTATAAGGGTTATGAGGGAACTCTCTCCAATGAAGCCCAAGTACTCCACACCCATAGAAAATACCATGTCCCATCTAATGAGAAGCAGCTCCTGTAAGTGCTCTAGTGGTCTGTGCCAAGGATCCTAATGATCCTTCTATGGACTGCTGAGGTCACTACTGATGAGCTCCTGCTGACTGAGCTCTAGATGGTGCTTGAGTCCTGACTGGTCCCCTAGGAGGAGGTCCTATATTGTGTCCCCTCTGAGAACTGAATATTTTTGGTGGTCTTAATGGAGGGTGAGTTTTCTACTTTGTTGGTCCAAATGTAAAATTTGTAAAACCATGTCTTCCACGAGGAGGAGGATCTGACCCCCTCAATCTGATATCCTGCATCTACTTGATATGAATCTACACTCTATCTCTATCTTGTTGCATCTTCCCCCTATTCTCCTCCACAATATAGGCCTTCTCAATGGACTCTGTTAAAGTCTGTGGATAAAGAATGTACACTGCCCCTCCAATGTCTAGGTTCAGGCCCCTAATAAACCTATGGAAACTCACCTGCTTATCATGCATGTAGTCTACATATTTAAGCAAGTCCAAAAAGATATTCTCATACTCAACCACCATCATAGATGCCATACGTAGGACATGGAACTCATCTATCCTCTACTGAAGGAACCTCCTGGATAAATATATCCTCTTGAGTCATTCCTCAAAGACCTCCAAAGTGACTGTCTCAGAATCCACATGGAGCTTCTACTCCTTGTTTCTCCACTAAACTCTAGCTCTATCTCTCATAAAGTGGATGGCAGCATGAGCCTTCATGTTGTTGGTACACAGACATAGCTTGAAGCATCCGTTCGAGTTAACCAACCATGCCTCTTCCTGGAATCCTCCAGTGTCCCCAATGAAATGAGATGGATGGAGTTTAATAATCTCTCTAATGTGGTTTTCCATTGTAGAAAGTATACCCCTAGGTCTCTCGACATGATCATGATGCTGCCTAGGGCTCTTGGATATGTCTTTGTGTCCTGTAGACCTATCTCAATGACCTCTCTGTGGTGAATTTGATCTAAATGACTCCACTTGGGAGTTCTTTTCCTTGTGCTCATTACTATGTCGGGAAGGTGCAGGATCCTCTACTAATGGCACTATGTCATGTCTATTGTTTCTCCCTCCTAAGGATCCTTTGCATATAGTGACATTAACATCCTGTAACGTCTAAATTATTTAAGGAGATATGCCTGCTACTACCTGATCTAGGGGTGGTAAGTCTAGCTCCACATGCAAGAACCACTTGTCTAGTCCGTGCCTCTTGCATAGAATAGGATGAGGGTTTTAATTTTCTAGGTTTCTACACTTTAAAACATCATGCAAGGTTGTGTGATTTATGTTTAGAGTTACGGTATGATTTCTTGTTATGCTTTATGTTTCCGAGTGTGCCTGGGGTCGAAGCGTTGAACCCAAGGATTTGACACGAAGTGTAACTCCCACAAATTTTGATGTTCTAAAACCAAATTAAATCTTAAATAATTATCTGGAAAGTTGTGTCATTTTTTTTATTTATACAAGTTACAATGTGTCAAACCCTATAAACATTTAATTAATTTCCACTAGCAATTACTACATTACAAGGGATAGATCAGGTATAGATTAATAACTAAATAATTTTAACCCATGATTAATAAACCCTTACCCTTTTTTACCTTAAATTAATAGTCTTAATGTCCATATGTATAATTACTAAACATACTAGGAGGTAAATAATTAACTTAATAGACTAGGGCACTAAATTACCCCATTCACCTATTTACACAAACAGTTGATTTATTTATAAATTACAATGATAATAAGAATATTCTCAACTAAAAATTTTACTAACCCTAACCAACCTTATGGAATTTTATTAAATCATTTTTCTTACCCTAACCTCCTCATTTGGTCTCTTTTTTTTCTTTCCTTTTTGCAGGTTGGAGGAGAGGAAGCCATGGATCATGGGAAAATCATGAAAGAGTACTATTTTATCCAATGTGCAAGATGAGGGGATTCCATCCATTTGGCTCCTCCTTTAGAATAGTTGAATCTTAGATAACTCATGCGTTCTTGGTTATTTATTACAATGCAAGTAACTATCTTAGATCTGGTATGAGATATATTGTTGATTAGTTCTCTATTTTTTTTGTTTTCATTGATAACGAAGAAACACATTTTGTAGATCAAGATTTAAATGTATTTAAATCCATTTATGCAGGTTAAAGTATGTATGCAAATAAGCATACATGGCCCAAATAGGTTGGATCTGCATTCAAGTGAAGTTTAGATCCATAAGAGTCAATGGCTTGGCTTGAAACACGTTCTTTAAAAAAATTCACACATAGGTGACCAACATCGGTCTCTTGACCGACTGTGGTAGCCTATGTGCTACCGACATCGGTTCCACCACCAATGCTGATTTTGGTCTAAATGATAAGTTTTTTTTAGTATTGTTTTAAATGCTAAGGATATTGGATTTGTATGAGGAGTAACTTATTATTCAATTTCATGATAGAATAATAGTCTCCAAGGTATTTGATTCAAACAAAGGCACCAAAAATGTCCTAAAATTTGGAAAATTACAATTTATATAGTATATAGTGACCGATGTCGGCCACAGGAATGCCAATGGTTGTTCATTTGCTGACGTCGGTTAGTATCAATTACGACTTTTTTTTTTTAATAAATTTTAGCATATCTTTTACATTTTATGATCTACACTTTTCTAAATGACATTTCCAGCAATCATACATAAAATTTGGGTTTTCTGAGCAAGTTATAATATCATTAAAGTTGCAAACTAATATTGGAGTTAACATTTTAAAGGCTTCAATATGATACTGTGATAGATGTCGGTAGTGTGTACATCGATGCTAGTTAAAACTGACCGGTGTTGATCACTATGTAGGCCAGAGAACTCTAAAAATGAATGTATCAAAGAAAGAAGATATCAAAGGATAACTTTAACTTTAAATATATGAAAACCAGAAAGTGTTTAAATGTTTTAAACCACAATAAAGCTATGCCAACTTCCCAATTCATTCTATGATCAAATATTATTATTTGTAACTCTCTTTTCTTTTTCATTACAAGTAAACTTTTAAATATGATATCCATTCTAATTCAATCCTTTACATTCAATAAATTGTAGAGAAATGAAAATACACATTCTTTAATGAACTTCCTTCAAATAGAATAATAAAACTTGGTAAATGAAATTTATAATGCAACTTTCGTTTTAAATACAAGTCTACGAGTCTTCCAGCTTAAGTGGGAATTACAAGAAGATTTCTACAATGACGGGCTTTCTTTGAATTCAGATTTTGCTCCAAATCTAAATTCTTCAACAAGAGCTCCACCATGTCTTCACTTTAATTAAAACAACCAAAAATGAGGGACACGTAACACTCTCCACCTAACCAATAATCTAATGAGGATAAGAAGCTATCCTCCTCATTGGCCCTGAGCCCTAATTAAAATACAATAAAGGATGGATCTAACTCATGGAAAAAACACAATGCTTCCACATAACAATAGATATTTTCACAACCATTTCAAAACACATTCAACATAAGATACCAGCACAACAATGTAGCTTTCAAAATATACAAATATTGAAATGCAAATCCAATGGAGCAAGGATCTATGAAGAGATCAGTTATGCCTACCAATGGGATTGTGTGCCAACCTTAAAACCCTTATATGTACATCTCATAACCCCCACACAACTCTTATGATTCCCTCAATATCCTCTTTTTCCTTCTACATTCTCTTATACCTCCCTACAATGTTTTTATGTATCCCTCAAAAGAACCAAGCAATAAATGCAAGCATTCTCTTATCCAAGGTGGGGAACCCAACCCAACTTCCTCTCAAAACATGAAATAAAATATTATTCCTCCCTACATGTAAAATCCCCATAGGCTTCTTGTACACCATACTTAGGAATTCTACCCAAGGTCCCAACAAGCATGTAAACCATTCACTTGAATACAAATATACATATATAAACTACAAAAATTAAAACAAGGGTGTTGTTCCTACCTTTCCATGGTAGAACTTGATCAAAGAGTCACACATCAAGATCCTTCAAGCTTAATCTTACTCCAATAAGTTCCAAAAATTCCACAAGAACTCCAAAACTCTCCAACTCCGAAAATACAAGAGCAGCAATGAAATGAAGTAACCCCCAAACAAACAAATAAACTTGCATATATAGAAAAAGGAAAGAGAAGGGTTAGGTGGCTCCATGTAGGATGTCACATAACTTATCCTCAACTCCACATCATAAGTCAATCCTCAACCCTAATGCACAATAAATTTATGGTTGAGGGGAATCACAAACTTCTTAAACACACAATCCAAACCCACACCCTCTAAGGACATAATTAAAACCCATGTACGAAAAGTGAAATTAGTGTCACTTTTGTCTTACAAAACACATAGTGGGGTCTATTTTTGGCTTCCCTATCCATAGGTGGGGTTGGTATAATAAATTATGAGGTGTGGGACAAGCTTAGCTTGTTCCGCAAACTTGCAAATATGGCCCTTAATCACAAATTCTAAATTCAAAGGTAAGGTATAGTGTACAACAATGAAAGTTACTTACACTGAATCAAAATCACATAGTCCTATAGACCAACAACTCTACTAAATGAATCCTTTTTTTTACACTCCCGAATAACTTAATAACATGATTTATTTACTTAATAAAAGCACATTAATAAACAATTATTAAATAAAATACATCACAAATAAACCACATACTATACAATAAATAAAATAAAAGGGAATAATTGCACACATTTCCCATGGTCACAATTAGAGGTCATCCCCCCCATGGGGACCCCCTAACAAAATAAAACAAAACAGTAACATTACACAAGTTGCCATCCTGACCTTCATTGTATCCATTAATTATTCCTATGTGGTTAGTCTATAATCCCCCTTTTTATTTTTGTGATATAATAACCTACAAAAATCACACATTACCTCCTTCAGCCTTGTGGCCACATCAAAACATCAAAGGTAAAATATACACACGCATAAATCAATAACCATCCTCATATAGCTAAACCATCATCTCAACTAAATAATGTTATCATTCATTTAAAATTTCAACAACATCTCAATTATATATTTTTCTCAATATCAACAAGATCACAAGATTAGTTCAAATGCTAAATCCTACTCAACATGAAGAGAATTCCAAATGTCAGTAATACATGTGCCAACAACACATGATCATCATCAATATAAAATGTCTTTGTATGCATCTAAGAATATACACAATAATATTATTAATGAAAATCCATCAATAATCACAATATCTCTATCATCTAACATCATGCCAAATGAAAATGATATAATAACATCCATGTCTATAGTAAACAGTGATCAAAATAAAAATATAATAAGTTTCGAAGAGGAGTGGGCACTACATGGGTCTCACAAACGTGAGATGGACCTTGAGAGAAGTTATGCTTACTCTTCCTAATTCTAATTCTAAACTACTCCTAGAAGGGGAAATACAACTATCCTAACACTAACATAAATTTCCAAGGGACTAGGGAAGAAAGAAATGTATAAAAATAAATTCATAAACTAAAGAGGGTGATATTAGCAAGAAATGGGGCGATATACTCTATTGAGGGATGAAGAAGAGGAAGAATAGAATTGGGTGAGGTTAGAACAATAGTGACAAAGACAAGAGCTCCATATGCC
Source organism: Taxus chinensis (assembly GCA_019776745.2). Classification (NCBI taxonomy): domain Eukaryota; kingdom Viridiplantae; phylum Streptophyta; class Pinopsida; order Cupressales; family Taxaceae; genus Taxus; species Taxus chinensis. Next base: position 147,912,834 of record CM034149.1, read on the forward strand.
ATGTGCAATCCATGAAACACAACATCTAACACCTGTAAGTGCAAAATACATGCGCAAATAAAAAAGGAAATGGAGAGGCACAAAGAAACAAAAAATCATGAGAAGGGTTCAAAACACCACAAAACATGATTTTATTTTTCGATAAGGTTTACAGACCATTATATTGATTTTCAAATCCATAAATATACTTTTGAGGCATAGGAGAAGGATTACATCTCCAATGAAGTTGAGAAAATATTTTGCAAGAGTTTCCCTAGCTCCAAGAATGTCTCATTTAAAAAGAATGGGTTCGAGTTATTTTTATTTCTAATTTTGAGATCCCCTCATTAAAGAGGTATGGAAACCCATAAAAATTTTCTTACTGAGGGTAATTTTTTAAGAAAATACATGGGTTCCATACTGCATTAATAGTTGTTATTGGGATGTCATTCATTCACCTACCCTCATCTGGCTTGTAACTCATCCAACCATGTGACCCATCATCCTCACCATCTCTACATTATGGGTCGTCCAACCTAAAGGGGGTTAGACGACATCTATTTCTATCCTTACAATGAGATACCTTACCAAACTTATGGTCATTCATCTGCTAACCACATCAACGTTTTCATGTATTTTGTCCAGGGTGACCCGGTAAACCTCACCGTATCGTCAAACTAGGGTGACCCATCCAACCATGTTGTACCATCACACCTGTGTGTCATGCAAATTTTATGGGTGTGATGAGCAGCTAAAACTATTCTATACATGTAAACAAATGTGACATGACCAACCCACCCAATCAACCTAGGTGTTTAACCCAGCCAACAAACCCAACTGACCAATGTAGCTGACTAACCTAGCCGACCAACCCTGTGAGGCCAATTTCAAAAGGCAATATATTGAGCTCTTGGATGAGTTTTAGGGTAAAATTTTATATGATTTCACATGAAAACAACCCACTCAATCTGATGGTTGTGGTCTCAAGATATATTTTTGACTTTACCACCTCGAAATGTCTCATTATTTCTTGGGATTTCCTATTGTGTGCCAGAAGAATGAACTACCTTGGGAAGTGTATGATGCTTAAAGATGTCCCATCTTTTCCAAAATATAGGGAATGGAAAATGACTTCCATAGGAACTTTTTTGGACTTATAATTCCTGACACGGATCATAATCTTCTATTGAAACTCTAGTCCTCTTTCAAATTGTACACTCCTTAAGTCCCGAAATCCTCCTTATTGATTACCCCAAGACCTCCGAAACTTCTAGAAATCACTTGTAATTCTTCCCAAACTTTAAATCTTAGGTGTATTGTTCTATATTTCTCCATGAATCATTTTCCAGTGCTCAAACCCATCCTCCCAAGTTGTCTATTTTACTAGGGGTGAAAATAAATAACAAGATAATCACCTTTTGTCGATGAAACTTTTGTCTTTCAATATTAGACTTGTACTTTTATGATTGGAACATCTTTTGTTTTAGTTTTCAATTTTAATCATGCTTTATGATAATATGCAATACCTATTTATGGACCCATCTACCTAGATCTTTTCTCATACTACTTATGTCGGGATCCTTTTAATTATAGCTCGGCTTAAGCCCTTCCTATTGAAACTAACCTAAAAGTGAAGGATCTATATTATGCTAGTCAATATATTCACTATGAAGGTTTTTCCTTCTTCTCTCCAAGGTGTGTTTTATAACTCCCACAAAATCAAAGCTACAAATCCACATTAGTCTTCACAATTATTTAGGAAAATTACATGATATTGTTTTAAAGGATTGCAATGTTATTAAACCAAATTATTCCTTCATTAAATACTACACAACCAAATGTTATTTTGTAACTAGGTCAATAATTAATATTATTAATTTATTCCTAAAGTTATTTTGAGATATAATTTTCTAATAAAGTCTCCATTCATTTCTGTTATTAGTGTTCACTAAATCAATTTCATTAATAAACTCGATTAGTTCCATTTAAGGTTATCAAATATTAATTCCTAAGTTTGGTTTATATTTATTTCCCTTAAACACTTAACAACCATACCCCACATTTTTAATATTTTTCCTTTAGTTAAATTAATCCCCTAGGTCATTCTCTATAATGACTATAACATTATCTAATTCCTATAGTCCAATGCCCCAAAACATATCAATTAAACCAAACTCCCTTAAAATGCCACACTTCAAATTTTTAGGAATGGCTATCCACCATTAGGTTGATTATTTTTAGGCCCTTAGATCTTATGTATTAAGTATAACCCTAAATTACGTTATGTTGACTTTTACTCACACCTTTTCCCTAATCCATCTCTTTTTTGTTCCTACATGT